>CM033449.1:125579391-126179391 GCA_019425775.1 Rafetus swinhoei | reverse complement strand
ATGTGCTTTCAAGTTAAGCACATGCTCAAGTGTTCTGCTGGACTGGGCATAAATGCCCCTTCTATGCACTACATATTATGTATTAGACGACTTGTAAGATAAAATGTTTTAAAAGACTATTCTGTGCGTTGGGAGATGACTGTAGTAGCCATGAGCATTATGGCTGAAGCACAGCCTCTATTCTGACTTCTCTTTTCTTGTTGCTCATTAACATTCCCAAGCAAATAAGTTTGGTGCTGAAATTTGCTCAGAAAAGCATTTTGTTGTTGTTGTTTGTGAAAAATCAGAGGAACTGATTTAGAGATTTTTTTAATGTGTCCAATTCTAGGGTTTAGTCCTGCACCAAAAGCTTAGTCCAGCCTGAAAGCCTGTCTCTCTCACCAACAGAAGTTTGTCCATTAAATGATATTACCTCACTCACCTTGTCTCTCTAATATCCTCGGACTGACATGGCTACAACACTGCATAGTCCTGCACAAGCGAAGTTTTGTCACTGACTTCAGTGGAAGCAAAAATCTGACGGCTATATGGAAGGAAAAGAAAAAGAGATTCAATCATCGTTCTGTTTTAGCATTTAGGTTTGAACATAGTCTGCCCTTGCCTAACCTCCCTCTCTCTCTCTCTAATGGATGCTTAATGTAGTTTTGAATTGCTAATCCATATTTCTTTTATGCCGAGTCATCCAGGACCAACATATGGTTGAGGAGCAGGGAGGGGGGAAAATAACTGATGGAGGTGGAACTATTTCCCTTGCTAAGTTCTAGCACAGTGTCAAACAGACTAATCAGATGGAATCATCTTACTGCCTGGGTCATCGGAAGAGAGGCTCAGAGCACCCCATGGGAGTTGTGGCTTGCTAGACACACATTTTTAGAAGACAAATGCAGGGGGTGTGTTATGCATCTTGGCAGAGTATGAAGAACCGGGCAAAAATCCAAGGATTTAACCAACCATCCAACTGTCAGGATGCTGAGGAGGCAAGAACCTGGCTGCTCCACATTCTAGAACAGGCCCGGGAAAACACTCCCACCCCCCATTTGATGGGAAGATATTAGGGAACGGAACGGATCCTTTCTCTATTTTTCTCCCAAGGGTCCACTCTAGAATCTGTTCTCCTTCTGACAGCAGGGCCATTGTTTACTAAGCAGCATGTGTCAGGGACCTCTGGAATCCCAAAAGTGCTGAATTAAAATTTCTTATATAAACAGTGCCCAAGACGGAAAAGCCACCAGGATAATCCAAAACATTCCTCTGTAGGCTAGTCTTAGAAATACTCCAGGTAAGACATGGTGACCTCATAATAAGCATTTACAAGCAAGAAAGGTTTTTCCTGAAGCAGCCATTATTTCTATACAGGTCAGACCTCCCTGATCTGGCATTCTTCGAACCTGAGTGGTCCCGAAGGAGGGATTTTGCCAGAACAGGGGAGGTCATTTCTGCTCTCTACGGCCTCCCCACATGCAACCAGCCCCACTGCCTTGACATGGGGGCTCTGTTTCGCAGTGGCAAACCACTGCCCCGCCACCGGTGCTCCCAGCCCTGCCGCGATAGCACGGCCTGGCCAGCCCCAAAGGTTGGGAGGTGGGGTGTGTTCTCGAGTGGCCTAGGGGTTAGGGCATTGGCCTAGGGACCCCAGGGTTGAGAGTTGGAGCCCTGCCCACCTGGGAGCGTCACTGTCACCACAAACAGCACTAGCACCCCATCAGGAAGGCAGGATAAGGGGCACCCTGAAGGTTGAGAAGTGGGATGGGTTCTTGCATGGCATAGAGGTTAGGCCATTGGGCTGGGGACCCCAAGATTCTGGGTTGGAGCCCCACCCACCCATGAGGGCACCAGGGCTAACAGTAGCCCCCATAGGAAGGCAGAATAAGGGGCACCCTGAAGGTAGGGGGGTGGGCTGGGTTCTCACATGGCCTAGGGATTAGGGCATCTGTGGGGAGACCAATACAGCAGTACACGGGCAATCCAGCAAGTTTTTGGAGAAATGCTGGGGATAACTTCTTGGTCCAAGTGCTGAAGGATCCAACCAGGGGCCATGCGCAGCTTGACCTGCTGCTCACAAACAGGGAGGAGCTAATAGGGGAAGTAGAGGTGGGTGACAACCTGGGAAGCAGTGATCATGAGATGGTAGATTTCAGGATCCTGACCAAAGGAAGAAAAGAGAGTAGTAAAATACACACCTTGGACTTCAGAAAAGCAGACTTCGATTCCCTCAGAGACCTAATGGGCAGAATCCCCTGGGATGCTAACATGAAGGGGAAAGGAGTCCAGGACAGCTGGCAGTATTTTAAAGAAGCCTTATTGGAGGCACAGAAAGAAACCATTCCAATGCGTAGCAAGAGAAGCAAATATGGTAGGAGACTGGATTGGCTTACAGGGGAAATCCTTGGTGAACTTAAGCACAAAACAGGAGCTTACAAAAAGTGGAAACTTGGACAGATGACTAGGGAGGGGTATAAATGTATAGCTCGAGAATGCAGGGGAGTTATCAGGAAGGCAAAAGCGCAATTGGAATTGCGACTTGCAAGGGATGTGAAGGATAACAAGAAAGGTTTCTACATGCATGTTAGCAAAAAGAAGGTGATCAGAGAGGGTGTGCGGCCCCTACTGGATGAGGGGGGTAACCTAGTGACAGATGATGTGGGGAAAGCTGAAGTACTTAATGCTTTCTTTGCCTCTGTCTTCACGGACAAGGTCAGCTCCCAGACTAATGTGCTAAGTCACGCAATATGGGACAAAGATGGACAGCCCTTGATGGGGAAAGAACAGGTTAGGAACTGTTTAGAAAAGCTAAACTTACATAAATCCATGGGTCCGGACTCAGTACATCTGAGGGTACTGAGGGAGTTGGCAAATGTCATTGAGGAGCCTTTGGCCATTATCTTTGAAAACTCATGGAGATCGGGTGAGATCCCGGATGATTGGAAAAAGGCAAATGTAGTGCTCATCTTTAAGAAAGGGAAGAAGGACGATCCAGGGAACTATAGGCCGGTCAGTCTTACCTCAGTCCCCGGAAAAATCACGGAGGGGATCCTCAAGGAATCCATTTTGAAGCACTTGGAAGAGGGGAGGTGATCTGGAATAGTCAGCATGGATTCATGAAGGGCAAGTCGTGCCTGACCAATCTGATTAGTTTCTATGATGAGGTAACTGGCTCTGTGGATATGGGAAAGTCAGTGGATGTGATATACCTTGACTTTAGAAAGGCTTTTGATACGGTCTCCCACAATATTTTTTTGCCAGCAAGTTAAGGGAATGTGGATTGGATAAATGGACGGTAAGATGGATAGAAAGATGGCTAGAAGGCCGGGCCCAGCGGGTAGTGATCAACGGCTCGATGTCAGGATGTCAGTCGGTTTCTAGCGGAGTGCCCCAAGGTTCGGTTCTGGGACTGGTTTTGTTCAACATCTTTATTAATGACCTGGATGAGGGGATGGATTGCACCCTCAGCAAGTTTGCGGATGACACTAAGCTAGGGGGAGAGGTAGATACACTGGAGGGCAGGGATAAGGTCCAGAGTGACTTAGACAAATTGGAGGATTGGGCCACAAGAAATCTGATGAGGTTCAACAAGGACAAGTGGAGTCCTGCACTTGGGACGGAAAAATCCCAAGCATTGTTACAGGCTGGGCACCAACTGGCTAAGTAGCAGTTCTGTAGAAAAGGACCTGGGGATTACAGTGGATGAGAAGCTGGATATGAGTCAACAGTGTGCCCTTGTAGCCAAAAGGGCTAATGGTATATTAGGGTGCATTAGGAGGAGCATTGCCAGTAGATCCAGAGGTGTGATTATTCCTCTTTATTCGGCTCTGGTGAGGCCACATCTGGAGTGGTGTGTCCAGTTTTGGGCCCCCAATTACAGGAAGAATGTGGACGCACTGGAGAGGATCCAGCAGAGGGCGACTGAAATGATTAGGGGGCTAGAGCATATGACCTACGAGGAGAGGCTGAGGGAGTTGGGTCTGTTTAGTCTGCAGAAGAGAAGAGGGAGAGGGGATTTGATAGCAGCCTTCAACTTCCTGAAGGGAGGTTCCAAAGAGGATGGAGAGAGGCTGTTCTCAGTAGTGACGGATGGCAGAACAAGGAGCAATGGTCTCAAGTTACAGTGGGAAAGGTCTAGGTTGGATATTAGGAAAAACTATTTCCCTAGGAGGGTGGTGAAGCACTGGAATGGGTTACCTAGGGAGGTGGTGGAATCTCCATCCCTAGAGGTTTTTGTGTCTCGGCTTGACAAAGCCCTGGCTGGGATGATTTAGTTGGGATTGGTCCTGCCTTGGGTAGGGGGCTGGACTCGATGACCTCCTGAGGTCTCTTCCAGCCCTAGGATTCTATGATTGGCTGGGAGCATGGGGAGTGACAGGGCCTCCATGGGCTGGATCAAGTCGCTTGGTGGGCTGGATCCGGCCCATGGAGGCCCTTTTGCCCACCTCTGATGTATAATGAGATTGTCCAGTGGCTAGAGAACTCTCTCTTGCCCACAGCAGGCCTCTCTTGTTATAAGACACATCCAGCTATCTGAGGACAAGACACACATCGCCCCTGCTAAAGTTTAAATGTTTTATTGTTTTCCCCAACAGCCTCTGGGACTTATTCTGATCTGACCAAGCTGGTGAGTGGGTTCCACTGAAATCTGGTTTCAGTGAGAAGCAGCAGGGCTTCACTGTCTTGTGAAGTTGTAAGCAGAAAGTAGCTGATCACCATTTTGTTCCCAACCATTCTCATTGAGAAAGCAGCAATTTTCTCACTAAATCCATCCCTAGTCTCCAGCTTTGCGATCCCGAGGGCAGTCTCAGCAGAGACAGGCTATTGACAAAGCCAGGATCGCTGTCTCGCTGATGTGGTGACAGGCTAGCGGTGTGGCAACACGATATCCACAAACCCAATGACAGCCTAAAGAAACAGAGCAGGTAAAATGGGTTAGCCAGGCTGGATCTGTGTGACTGTGCTTCACAAGAGGAAGTGCCACATGATTCTGAACTGGGACCCAGCTCATCGGGCCATTTACCGAGTGGATGGGAAATACTTACTAGACCATATGGACCATGAATCCGCAGGCAGAGTAGTGACAAGCTTATTTTTCACACTGAGACATGAAAAGGGATTCCTCTGCCCCATCACTTGGTTCTGGCAGCACTGCCGAATTTCAACTTTTGGCCCTTCTTTAGCCAGTACGAGAGACCGCTGCAGAAGACTAGGAGGAGGATTATTTCAGTGCCTCATTATGAAGGAACCTAACTTTTGTTGTCTGTGTTTTAAAGTCTCAGCATCTGGTGGAGTGAAACTGTTCTCCACGGCAGCTCATCAAGACCAGTTTTGATAGCTCCCACGGATCTCACAAAAACAGGCTGTCGTGAGCAACCCCCTTTTATCAGTGAGTCCAGTACTTATAGAATTGGCCTTACCACACTTATTTGCCACTCATGACACATTTTTCATATTTTAAAAACTCAAGTTCAATTTAAACAAAGCAGAAAGTGGCATCAGCAAATAGTACACACACAGGAAACTTACTTGACTTGATCTGGGGCCAAGTGGCATTGCTGGCATGTCACAGCCTAGGGAATGTTGCAGCATTGCAAATGTGAAAATGGATTGGCCACCTATAACCTCTAGCTACAGGGGACTGCAAGCCAAGGTTTGCCTTTGTTTACGTGCTGAGTTTGTCCCCCTCTCTCTAGTGGTTGCCTTGGCAACTTGTAACGATTTCAGATCTTTCAATGCTCTGCTAAGCCCTTTCTTGACACGTGAACACCCTGATGTAAACTTGGAATAGAATTGTCTTAATCCCTATGTACCAGGACTTCCGCAGCGCACACAGCCCTGAGAAACCACGTCTACGCCTCAAGAAAGGGGCGGATAGCTCTCCCCCTTGCTCCAGGTTCAAATCACAAAGCTTCATGTCATAAATACACGTTTTAATAAATTACCTTTATTCAAAAGATCACAACAGCCTTTATTTTTCTTACGTGCTCCAGCGCAAAATTAAGCTATTTAACATTTCATTGGAATAAACTAAATTGCAGGTAGCTTTAAAAATGAATGACAAAATACACTTAAAAACAGGATCAGACCCTTTAGTCTAGTGGCTATGGAGGAATGGGAGGGGAAGAGGAAAGAATGTGATAAACGGTCTGTCTGATATACAACCCAATATCATCTTTTGCCACACACTGCTGTATTAAAAGCCACTGTATAGTAGTACAACATGCACCTAAAATTGACAATACGAGATGTAATCCATTAAAGACACTGTCTAGAGACAGAAATCATTAGGGATGATAAAAGATTAAAATAAGAAAGCACCAGGGCTCAAAGGCCATTCTAAGATGAAGTGTATCAGTAGCGATAGTGTAATGTCATTGATCAGAGCTCTACTGCAACATGCTCTAAGGTCTGGTATTTGGTCCACTTCTTGCACGTTTTGCAGAAATGTACTTCTTTGGAAAAGTGACCTCACAAGCTCTGCGTGGGTGAGGGCGGGGTCACGTCAGACCCCCAGCTTATTGGCTTGGGTGAGGACGACTTTCAGCACTGGCATGAAGGCAGACGTCTCGCTGAAGTTGCTGGTGCTGACTATGTGGGTGTGGATGTTCAGTCCCTCTGTGTAGTTGCGTGTTTCGATGCTCTTCGCAATGCTGTGCAAGCCATTGATGATTGCTGGGGAGAGCTGAAATGAAGCCGAGGACACACAAAGAAGTTCAGCAGAAGATAAAAAACACCCAATACGCCAAAGCAGAAGATCAAGCAGCAAACCAGAGCGCTGCTGTGGAACCCTGGTCATCCCTTTGCAAGGGTCTGGCAGCGAGCTAAAGCATTTGGGACCTAAGCCAACGCCTAGCAAAGTCAATGGGAGTCCTCTCACTGACCTCAACTGACTCTGGCCTGGCCCTCTGCACCAGTGTTTACAGGCTGTTGGGAGGGGAAGACCATTAACTCAAACACCAAAATACGAGAAGAAATGCCTGTCGAGCTCTTCTGGGATGGGGGAGAGGCTCAGGGAAGGCACATGTGGCTTTACACCACCCTCTCCTCAGCTCCCCGAGCCTAACACACCTGTGTTAGCGACAACTCCGAACAAGACACATGAACGGGTTCCTGATATTTATTTCTTTACTTTAAGGTCTGATTCTGCTCCTGGAATCCTCCCATGAGCAAGTGTCAACAGCAAAAAGATCACTAAGGAAATAGGGCCTTGTGGTTATGCTGCTGGGACTGGCCCTCAGCAGAGCTGAGTTCAGTACTTGGTATGCCACAAAATTTGCACCAGTCATTGTGTCTCCACAGGCCTTGGCGCCCCTTTGGTAAAATGGGGAAACGTCCTTGGTCTGATTTGTCAATTTAGATAAGCTCTTTGGAGCAGGCACAGGCATCAACTCCGTGGGTGTTCTGGGGCTGGCGCACCTACGGGGAAAAGTTAGTGGGTGCTGAGCACCTACCAGCAACCCAACTCCCCCTCCTGGTGGCCCCACTTACTAACTCCTCCTCTGCCCTCCCAATGATCCTGGAGCGCTGCGAACAGCTGATCTGCAGCATTCAGGAAGCTTGAGGAGAGAAGGGGAGAAGCTGGGACAGGCCATGCTTGAGGAAGGAGGCAGGGAAGCAGTTTGGAGGAAGGGGCAAAATGGGGACACAGCGGGGGTAGGACAGGGGGTTGGGGGAAGTGATGGAATGGGGGACTGGGGTAGAGGGGATGGGGTCAAGCACCCCCAGGCTAAAGGGAAAGTTGGCACCTATAGGAGCAGGGACTCCTAGCACAACAGGACCCTGATCTCAGTCTCTAGGCACGACCACAACACAAACGCCGTAACTCCACGACATACATGAAAAGTGGGTGCACACGCAGTGCCAATCATTCTAGGTAAGGATTAATATGTAATAATGAAACCTGTATCAATGCAGTCTTTTCAAGAAATTCTTAGGAATGCCTACAGCACATTGGTGCAATAGTATTCTAGTGAAATGACGTGCCTGCAAGCAAGGATACAATTCCTAGTAATAACATGCAACATCAAATGGAAAAATATTTGAAGACTTAAGGTAATAAAAGAACTAAACTACTTACTGTCTGTTCCCTAAGTTTGTCATACAGAAACTCTAGGCGTTTATTGGCATCATCTAACTTCCTCTTGGTTTGCTGCAGGGAAAGACAGGAAATGAAGTGATATTAAGAACACATTTCTCATAGTGAATATGATTTAATCACTAAGGGAATCTGTAATAAATGAACAGCAGCATCTGTGATTCCTCTGTTAGCACTTTTTTCATTACGATACCTTTTTGCCACTGATTTTACTATGAAAGATAAAGACTAAATAATAGTAGACAGCAGCCAACTCCCACAACTTAGATTCTGCCTACCTACTTGCACTGCAGTAGTACTGCACATGCGTAGTTTGTGAAACATCCTGCAATGTTTTGGTATAAAAAAAGCAAGACAAATACCTGGTATGAATTGTGTTTTGCAGTTAACTGGGAAAATATTATTTCTGTTAAGTAAAAGTAATGTTAAGATCAAAGCATCCAGCCACCCAAAAAATAATTTTATCCTGAGAGCTCAAGGACGGGCAGTAATAAAAGACAAGAAATGAAATTCACTAGTTTAAAACCCATTCTAATTGAATTTTAATTGCAAGGCTATTAAGGCTTAAGAGTAAAAACAGGAACACGTGTAAACAAATTCTTACTGCAAACAGGAAAAAACAAACCAACCCCATGCTACAAAACATCTTTTGTGTCCATTGAAAGTTCTGATTTTGCAAAGACAGAAATTTATGGGGGCTGTGTAATCTTTGCCATAAAAGCGATGACATTTCATCTGAGATGGATTCATGGTTCCTACTCAGGGTGTGGAATTTCATCATGTTCCACCAGAAGTGCCACATTCATTAGTGAGATGGTGAATTTTCTTTCCTGATGGTGTTTGTGAAAAGCTATGGTCATGGGGTTTTGCACATGATTAATCAAAGTAAAACCAAAGAGAGTCCTCCAGCTGCAAATGAGACAGCACACCTGCTGCTGCTAGTTTAACACGAATGGGAAGAGGCCAGCAGCACTGGGAATGCTAGTTTGGTAAAGATCTTGGGGTTCCTTCTCCCTGCAGTCCTAGGACCTTTTGGAATCAATAGCTTCATTTGCCAGAGAGCCTTTCACGGAGGTACTGTACTCAGCAAAGCACTGACAAAGACAGAGAGAATTCCAGGTTACCTGGCTGTATTTCAGTAGAGATTTGAAGCATGATGGATGGTTGATATGGGAGAGATAAAGGAAGGTTATTGCAGAAGGCAAAAGATTCAAGGAGAATGTCATTGCGCAAGCACATTCTAGAGCTAGCGTGGCATAACCCTGTGTGGTATCCAGGGATTTAAAGGAGAAAATTATTTCCCAAAATGACAGGGTGAGAAAAGAGCCTCTCAGTGTGACCTCCCACATATAGGCATTTGTGCCATTTGTCTCAAAGCACTTGACAGCGTGGGTAGGGTTCTCGCTGTACGGATGTAGGAGCTGAGAGAGAGATGGAGTAAGTGAGGATGCTAATAACATCTGTGTTCAGCACATGGCACAAAGTCACAAGTCAGCAACAGAGCTGCCAGTAATTCTCCTGACTCCAAGTTCCCTGGTTTAACCACTAGGCAACACTGTCTTTCATACCAAGACCTGTACGTGTACATAGCTTGGTAGAGACTGCCCATGTGCTAATGGTGTCTATTCCTCATATATATGGAAGGAATCATGCAAGTTTTGCCTGCTACTGTGTCCAGGGACTGTTGATCTGCCTAAGAAAATCAAAGAGATTTTTATAGAATTGAACAAATGACTAGGCTGATGTCCCAGGAAAAAAAAGTGAACTTTTCATATGGAGAAAACAAGAAAAAGTGAAGTGGTGTTAGAATGTGAACTGGACTGTCTTCGGGCTAGTCTAATGTTTGCTTCCCAGAAGAAGGTATAATTTAGGGATGTTAGATCATGGTTAATTGAATAGTCGAATAACCTCATGAATTCTTATCAGTTAGTCGACTATTCTATAGTCCCCAGGGGCAGGGCCGGCAACAGCACGGGGTGCTAGGCGAGAGCTAGTCTGCGAGGGGAGCCAGTTTAAAAACCAGTTCCTCTTGCAGACCGGCTGCTTGTCGCCCTGTGCTGCTGCTTCTGATAAAGAGGCAGCAGTTGTGGAGTGGCAGCAGCCCGTCTTGGGGGGAGGAGGAGGTTTGAGCTCCTGGACCTGGCGCAAATGGGAACTGAGTCGGTCTTCCTGCCCACCCAGCTCCTAATACAATTTAAATGTAGATCCATAGCGGGAGTAGGTCCCGGACCCGGCATGAGTCAGAACTGAGCCGGGCTGCTGGCCAGCCTGCTAAAAAATTTACTGGCTGGGTGGGAGGGAAATGCTTGTAGTCGATAGCATTAACCTAGAAGCGTTTGCTTATCGGTTAATCGACTACGCTGTTACATTCCTAGTATAATTATGGGAACTGAAAGTTGGCTTGACTTTTGCTCCCTTCCCTCTGCAGGGTACCCTTTCAGAAAAGCACTGGGACAGCTACCTGCTGCTGCATAGTCACAGTTAGTAATTTGAAGATGGTGAAAAGAAAATCGAAGGGGCTCTTTCCCACCTCCCATGAAGGCAGCACATATAGATCTACCAGGAAATTGTTGGGATGAGGAAACATCCAAGTAGGCATCAAACCAAAACTACACCTTTAGCTTGTTAGTGACTCAATAACTATGACACAAAGCCAGTTTGTGAACAGTCTACTGAGGGCTTACCACACCGACAAAGCCATTATTGTATTCCAGCGCCAACGTGTCAGCTTACACTAATAATGGAAACCCGAGTCTCTGCCACTGGTTAAACATATTCACCATAAGGGAGCCGTTTAAACAGCCAATCTTCTTTCCATAACCCACTTATGGCACAAGCTGAGGAGTAAAAATTGTATTTCACAGCTGCAGTGTTACTGATATTTATCTCGCTGAATCTCTCTGATATTTCCATTACTTAGAAACATTTGTTTTCTTTGGAATTGAATGACAATTCAGGAAATGCACAAAGCAGTTAAAAAGCTCATGGACTGGCACTTACAGTAAATGAACCAGGCACAGCTGTTATACTTCACCAGTGGTAACCCACAATAAAATGCTTTTGTAATAGCATTAGTGCTCTAGTCTGGTTACTAGACGGCAGCATGATTTGACTTGAGCAGGTCTGAAATTCCATCCCTTAGAGCCAGGGATCTCGAACTTCTTTTTTCTGGACCCCACCTATGAAAACATTTCAGGCTGTGACACACTCCCCCCCCCATTCCAATACCATGCCACTCGTATTTCTGTGCTGCTGCTGGCAGTGATGCTGCCTTAAGAGCTGGGCGCCCAGTCAGCAGCTGTCACTGTCCAGTTGCGCAGCTCTGACAGTAGAAGTAAAGGTTGCAACACCTCAACACACCTACAATAGACCACAACCCTCTTTTGTGTTAGGGCCCCCCGGTTTGAGAAATGCTTTCAACAACAGTGGTCATGTGGTGTGGGAGAACATACACACAACCATGTATTACTACAGAGACAACAGACACTGAATAAACCCAATTATTAAAAACTAAACTAGTTACCCAACCATTTAATAAACTCACTACTCCTACCACTTTGCTGCTATATAGAATACTGTGTCAGATCTTAAATGCAAGCCATACTGACCAAAACTATCATTGTGCAATGCGTGCGCTCTGATTAGATTTAAAACGTTACATCAATATACTGGAAATATGTCTTTACAAGTTTGTGTCCAGACTCCCCAGCAAAGATGAAAAACTGGTTTGGCCAGATAAAGTGCTGTTCGACTAACGGATCACCCATGCAAAGACCTACTGGATCTGTGGCAGACAACAGGCATCTCTGGATGAGAGCTTCAAATGTGGTCTTCAGAATAAGGTGCTCATCAGGAATTGGCTTCTTTGTAATCTTCTCTGCTGGCAACGACTGCACATGCTAAAGAGGAGAACAGGAGGGTATTAAAGTCACTTTGGAAACTCCTCAGGATTTGTATGTATTCGGCCACTGTCTCCTAACAATGAACTCCTCCCAAGTTACTAGCAATCTGAGCACGCTCATTCACTCCTCCCCTCCACGCCAGTGAAGCTGAGACGACCAAGGAGGCAACTTTAGCAGTGTCTCAGATGGGGAGAGTGTCCAAGGTTTCTCCTTCAGCAGCAGCTGTGAAAAGCTGGGAGAAGGTACTCGATTGGCCTGCCTGCCTAGCTTACGGTAACAGCAAGTGCAAAGCAGCACCAACTAGCTGGTTATGGTTTTAAAGTGACAGCCCTGAATAAAGACAAATCCCACTAATGCTTGTGTTTGCTATGAATACGAGGGGTTAATTCCAGTAGGAGTTCCTGGCAACTCAGCAGGAAAGGGGAGAATGGCTTCAAATTGCCCCATTCACAGATACCTAATGGACAGACCTCACTAAGCATTGTACCCTTTGAAGTTACCTTTTACCAGGCTGAGATAAACCATCAGGAGGGGACCTGGCCTGGGAAGTCCTAACCTATAAGCCCAGAGGGGGAGCCATCAGGCAGGATGCTGGAAATAAAGAACCTGGGGCTGACAGGGATTCTGAAGCACAGAGTGGGACACACAGGGGCTATGGGGAAGTGGACTGAGGCTCTCCCCAGAAACGGGGGTGCCTGGGAGAATCTAGGTCAGACAGCAATGTCTGTAGACTGTTGTGATAACCCCCCGTTTCCTTGTTATGCTTGACCATACTGTTAAAGTTACCCAGTACTTTGGTTTGTAAAAGCTGTACTGGGTCTCTATATTCACACTGGTCACACATGGAACACACAGGCTGCTGGCAGTCGAATTTCAGTCACGCCTGCTGAGCCATCATGATTGGTGTGCAGGAGGCTGAAGCCCACCCTTCGGCTGAGAGTGGGAGAATTGTGAGAGTTCACCCTGTAAAGTCTTGAGGCCTAAAGTCTGCAGGGGGTGCACTCAGAGAGAGAACCAAGGGGGACAAAAGTGCAGCTAGCTTTGAACAGTGAGATGGTTTTGAGATTTTATCTTCTCAGCCTCTCTCTGGATTAGTCTACGTGAGAAACCTGCACTGGTTCAACCTAAGTCGGTTTTTGTACCATTTAAACGGTACAAACCTGTATGTGGACACACTTACTTCGGCTTAGGAGTGGCTTATTTCAGTTTAGCCGAAATCAATTGCTAATCAACTTATGCTAAACCAAAATAAGATGCCCAGACGGGTACAACTTTTTCATGTAGTTGAGGCCTCAGATGAGCAGCAAAAGTGCTCATTCTGTGTCCGTTCTGGGCCTACCACAATGAGCCCCCAAGCCTGTAAGGAATGGTTAGGCCGTACCAGAATACATCGCCTCAATTACTGTTACCTGTATGGTATTGCCAATTGGAGCTCCCGGTGCCCCCTCCGTACTGGGTTTTGACATAGCAGGAGGCATGACCGACTGCCCCAGAGGCTGCTGAACAGTCTGGAAAGGGTTTTGTAAAATGGGCTGTGCTGATGGAAGGTGTGAGGGCTGAAATGTAGCCTGAGCTGCAGGTGGCAGTGAAGTTGGAGGCTGCTGCATCTGGGATTGTGGATCCAGCAGAGGATTCATTATTGGGGATGTGATGGGAACAGGAGGCATGAAGTTATCAGGCATCTGAAGAAAAACCAAACAAAATGTTTACTATGCTTCTCTGTTCATTATTTCCACAAAACAGGCTGTATTATACTAACTCTGTCTTTCAATTACAATGTACTTGCAATAAAGACATGTAGGAAATAATACCTCTCTCTCAGTGTCTGGTACATTTTTACTTCTGACATATAAATTGACAAGGAATATGCAACAAGTCCATAAATGTACATGCAGTACACAATGGGGTCTCTTTCCATTCCATAGATTTTACAGTCTAAAAACCCAATCAAGAAAACATTCACACACATGCACAGCTTCAAGTCAAATGGGGCTGTTCACCAGCTTAAAAGCATGTGATTAAGAGTTCACAGGATAGGGATCTACAGGCACTAGTGGATACAACCGAGTAGAATACACAACAGAACTCAACAAGTGGCATACAGGTATTAGAATGCCACATTTTACTTTTAATAAAACAAAAATATAAGAATCTCAGTTAACAGAAAATTAACTCCCAAATATCCAGATTATTTAATGACATTATTTAATGTTGGGAAATAGTCTATGAAAACATTATTTCTTATTGTTTTTTAAAATCTGTGTTTAGATTTTAAGATCTTTGCAAGAATAATTTTTATTCTGAACTCTGAAGAACCTAGCCCACGGCTGGCACTATACAACAATAAATCTTTCAAATGAGAATCCTCTAGCCAACAGATTTCTATTAAGTTCAATATTAGTGCATTTATGAATGAGTGCTGAAATGCTTGTATGTACATACTCACAAAAGGGCACAAACAGACTCTCTGCTTGGGAGAGGAAAGAACAGATGACTAAATGGGCTTGTGGTGGATCTCCCGGGCAGTGGGGTGGCATAGTGGTTAGGTTTCAGAGTTAGCTGGCAGCAAAGGTGTGTAGGCTCCTGCCGCTGGAGCCCCAGGCCTAGGAATTCCTGCCTCTTTTCTAAGTCTGGTTCTTAAAGTTTGGAATGAGGCCCCAAGAGTCCAATTTCCTTGTAGGTTCTCCCACTTTGTAACAAGGGGAAAGGTTGGAGGCTTACGTGCTCCTGCGGCTAACCCAGTAGACAGCTCTGGCTCATGTCCTGAAGACAGCAAAACTAGCTCCTGTCTCCTCGCTGGTCAGCCCCTAACTGAGCCAGGTTCCTCTCTTTTATCCTCCCTCCAGGCCTGGCATTGGCTGCAGGTAAAACGGGGCATGGCTAGTTGGGCAAAAAGGCTTTGTTTAGCCCCTGCACAGCGAGGCCCTCCTCTCACTCCCTCACAGGGCTGCTGGCTTCTGTTATAATCACAACATGTGAAAAACACGTTAGCCTTTCTACACTTTTTAAAGAGTAGTAAAGGAAACAACAAGAAAGTCCAAGATGCTAAATGTAGTTCTGGTTTAATGGAATTACAATTATCCCCACTGGTATGCTTCCTCCTCCTGAGCGTCTTAACCCTTTCTAAAAGGTGCCCCAGACAGACAGCTTGGGAGACTAAAGCCCTAAATTTAGCATGTACAAGAGCGGGTACAACAGACTGACACACAGCAAGTTTGCCCATCTCCACCCCACCAATGATGTTTGGCAATCCTGACTTGGACAGACAAACTCCCAGGGTTACTGGTTACTGTTGTTTTGTCTCCATGTATATCCACAACCTTATTCTGACTACTCAGGGTGCTGTGAAGAACTGGACAGATCACCATTATCTCATTTCATATAGACCACTATAACAGCTGGCAGGTGCAAAAATTTTGATCACTGGAAAATGTTCCACAATGAATCCAGAGATTAGAATTGGAAAAGTCACTCTAACCCGCGGTGTCCAACCAGCTCTGAAGGAGTACACTATAATGGCTACTGATATAGTGAACTAGCCAAATAGCCCCATTGTTCAAGCCAACTAGCCACACTCAACCAGCCAAATGTAAACATGTGGCTAGAGGCAGCATGTTGAAGACCACAGGTCTAACCTAATAAAAGTATCTTGAGCTATTCATTCCCGCTGTCTACACTGGTCATGCTGTACTTTCCCACCCAGACTCTTAGATAAAGGTCAAGTTTTATATCATAGTCTTTCATCTCGACACTTGTACCATTAGTAAATACCAGAGGCCAGATCCTCAACTTGTGGAAACTACTGTACCTCAAGAGAAGTCAATGGAGCTATGACAAAATACATCAGCTTTGGCCCTAGGCAAACACATTCACAACTCACCTGCTTTTCTGCAAGTTACAAAGGTCCGTAATATTTTTGCCCCAAAATGTGACCATACCGATTAACAACAGCAATTTTCCCAAGAACTCAGTCTCCTTTGGATGCATATTTCAGGGTGTTTACAAATGTATTTCAGGAGATAACATATGTTGAAAATTTACAATTCCTCCTCCCCTGCAAATGCAACTTTTACTCATGATGCTATCAAATTGCTGTTATAATCAAACATGTCATTTTTCTCCTCACAGCAAGGATTTTAAAACATTAAGGTCATGCTTTATAAAATGCATCATATGCAGGTTAGTGAGATACCAATCTCCTAAGTACCTTCTTCTTCTTTGTAACTCTGTTCAATGCAGGAGGGTCATTCCAGCCATTCTGAGGTCCTATAACAAAAAAAGGCAACATTAATCCTTTGTTAGAATCCTAAAAGATGGGGAATGGACTATTTGCCACACAACATCTGCAAATTACTGCCCTAGCAACGTCTGAAACTCTTAATGTAGGCTGGCGCTCTGTCATAGTTGTAAAACTGGTGATTGTGTAACCTGCTAGCCAAATTCTGGGTTCTCAGATCTGCTTCTGAGCCACTGTGGAAGAACAACACATCCCCTGCGTTAAGCAGCAAGCCCTGCACTTCATTACACCGAAACCCTTATGCTGTATCTGCCTTAGGAGTGGTTACTTTCACAGCTAAACTGGAGATTGACCTAATCATCTTGAGCTTTCTTCCTGTACATGATATATGTTATACACTAAGCTCCTTGTAGTCAACATAAAAAGCCAACTAGCAACCTCCCATCTCCCAAGAGAGCTATGTTGCACTGCCAACCCCTTTGCATTATGGCAATGTTTGTGGCAGATACACAATTAGAACAGCGCAGCCAACATATAAAATTTCATTAAGGGTCTGTTTACAAAAGAACAAAATAGACCATTTGCTGGGCAATTTTGTTGGCATAAGCACATTAACATTCGGATAAAAGTTAATCAAGAGTCAGAAAATTTAGAAAACTCTGAGGGGAAAAAAAGCAGTTAAGATGCACAGAAATCTGCATAAGACATTTTCTGAATGTGGCTGTTCTTTTTTTATGAAGGATGTTTACATAGCAACAAGATGGGCTCTCCAACAACAGAAGGAAAACAGAGAGGATACTCCACCCACGGCCGTGTCTAGGGAGTAGGGTGGGGTGGGGCCCAGGTCCTGGCCCTGCTCCATCCTGCCCTGCATCTTCCCGCCCCCACTCTGCCCTTCCCCCCCCCCATTGCACTCATTCCTTGAAGCTCCTCCCCCAAACGACACAACTTGGGGTATTACGGGGGGCTTGGTGCAGGGCAGCAGTGGGGGGTCAGGCCACTGCATTCACCACAATGGCAGGAGCTGTGGGAAGTGGAGCAACCCAGCCCTAGTCTGCTCCACAGCCATCTCCCATCTGGGTTGCTCTGCTTCACTGCAGCAGTGCAAAGCAAAGTGACCCGGCTGAGAGATGAAGAAGCACAGAGCACACTGCTGTGTCACTCCGCTTCCCGTGTCTCCTGCTGTCACAGTGAATGGGGGTGGGGGGAAACCCTGCTGCTGGCCCAGGACCCCCAGGTAAACCAGCAGGCCACCCTGGGCCTTGTGGGTGAGATTAGAGCAAACCTCAATACGGGGGACTGTCCCAGCCATAGGACAGTTGGGGCAGCTGCCGTGGGGCCTGCCAAAGCGAGCAGTCCTATGGATGGAATGGCTTTGAGTCCAAATGAAGAATAAAACATCAGAAGAACTCCTACCACCCTACGTCACATTCACCTGTATGCTCCAGAGCCACAAGGCAGTCATCAGCCAGGTCTACCCAGCCAGTTAAGTCAGGTTTATGGTTGTGTTGGGTCACAAGAGCCGAGTAAAGCTGTCTGAGCAGACTGGTGAATCTGCCTCATGCATTCCGGCCAATGTCAGTAGTAATGAGGAAAGAGAAATACAGAACATAGAATACCTAAGCAGAAGTGCTTCTAAAAATTGTTTTCTCTGTGGTTTTCATGAGAAATCAGCTCATTAAAAGATAGTATTTTCTGTGTATTTGCAAAATTTGCAGAACAAAGCTTAGATTAGTACATTCAAAATTGTTCCAGTATTTCATTATGCACATCTCATAGGGACCATTGTATTAAAACTCAACATTAAAGCTGCTTAAATTGGGGTTATGAGGATTTATAAGAGCCATAAAAAGCCAAAAGGAAAAAAAACTCAATGGACTTTTTCACCACAGTGTTTTGCTCTTAGTAAACTAGAAATTCATGTTTGCACAGTGGATTGGGTTACTTCAGAGCAGACTTAACTGGTCTCTAAATTTAACAAGCACTTGAGAGTTTTGTTAAAGAAGTTCCATAATTGTGAAACCCTTAAGAAATTAAAGGTGCATATTAAACAACTGATTTAAAACCTTTTATGTGACGTCTTGTCTTTACTCAGTCATATCTCCTGAGCAACAAGCTATCTATCAGGCCATCAGATTTCATAAGACTTGAGCTATGGAGAGCCTGACTTTTGCAGCACAGACTAGGACATCAATTTTTTTTTTTAACATTACTAATATTGTTAATACTTTCTTGGCATTCAGTTAAAATGCACCAATTTATTTCTGTGGTTAAAAATTCCAGGTAAGTTATTATTTATTTTCATTAGAATATTGTAAGATTTGATTCAATTAAAATGTATTGACAAACAGCATTGAATTTAGTGCATCATGCATTCCATTAATTTCTTATTGTGGCTCAATGATTTCCATATTATACTGTCGCTGGTTCACCTTGCAGGGCAGAGGCTTGGTCTTGAGAAGACTGATTTTCTGTAGATGAAATGCAAAAATAACTAAGGAGGTTTTTTTTTTTTTTTAAAGTAAATATACACTAACCTGCAAATATTGAAAAGAAATAGCTAATGAGAAAAATAAGTGTGCAAAGACGGAATTTTCATCACGTGACAAAAATATCTAATTAAATAGCCAGATTATTAATAATACAATTAATTTGCAGAATGACTTTTCTTCTGCCCTCCCAAAGCATGAGTCCGACTCCTTTTCCATTTAGAATTTCCACATTTCAAGTTGCTCCTAATAACTGTTACAGAATCCTGACTCGAGTTTGTTTCCAGGACAGCTAAACCAAGAGGCCACTCCTCAGAGACAAAATTCCCTCATTGCAATTGCTTCCATTCAGGAAAGCATTTAAGTATGCATTTGAAGTGCTAGAATTCAGCAGGATTTAAGCACATACTTACATGCTTTCCTAAATCAAGACCTATATGATTATTTATTAACACAGCAAACATATGCAGTATTGATATGCAATGACACGAGCTTCACACAAAAACATGAAGCAAATTCCCTGTTCAAATGACATGACACAGAAAGATATCAGGACACACTATCACCCAGAAAGAAAAAGGGGAGTGCTGGACCTGGGACAGCTATGTTACAGTATATTTAAACTTGGTTAGGCACATCTGTCATTAACATTGCTTTTTAGAGATTTATAATCCTTGCACAAACATCTCACTGGACTGAGACGTGCACTGTCATAACTCAAAAAAAGAAAGAATTCTATGCAACACTAAAAATCACTTCATGTTTAAGATGGATGCCAGAGATAGATTTCTTAAACATCTGCTGTTGTAAAAATCCAGACAGCTTAAAATGAAATTTGAAAGAACTTACTTTTTAATGTCTTATGCCTTAGCCTACTAATATTTACATGTTTCCAGAAAACAAAACGGAAAAAAATGCCCATGGAGTTCTAACTTTTATACCAGCATCTTTGAATCATTACTGCTGGTTTACTACATATATACTTTAATCTTAAAGCATTAAATTTTTATTTTTGAATGAATAAAGTTTAAAAAGAAAAACAAGCCCCAAACTATAGAAAGATCTTGGATTATAACATATGAAAGCTCAGAAATTCAAACTCAAGGATCAAACTACCATTACTAAACATAACCATCCTGTTTACTTAAATTCATAACCTTTGGGAAACACTAAACATCATGGACTGAATAGAAACTGAATAGAAACACTGGGCTTATGGCTCCTTATTACAACAACCTATGACCTAATAATAACCCCCTATCCAGCTGCTCCTCCCCATATTTCCTTCCCTGCCTATGGCTGGAAGGGTGTTAACAGGCCATTTCACCTTGAATGGTTCCTTGAAATGTGTTATTTAAATAATGCTAAATGATCTGTTCCACCTTGTACTTAGCTGGGACACTGATAAAGCACAGGTTAGATACACATAAAACGCTATAGCTGCTCAGCTAAAGTGAAGATGCTTCTAGGCTAACTGGAGAACTTTTCAACATAGCACTGTCAACACACAGGATGGGTGTTGGGTCTGTATAACTAGATTGCTCAGGGCTGAGGATTTTTCACTCCCCCAAGAAAAGCAGTAGTCAACAGGTCTGTAGAGCAGACTTGAAGAGCCCTATGTAAACTTGTCTATCTTTCCAAAAGAACTGAACCTAATAAAATATATTACCTCGCCCACTGGCCTCTCTGTTTGCACCTACACATTTGGAGATTCAGATATGATCTTAATTTTGGCTTTATGTTTTCATCTATTTACTAAAATGGTACCTTACTGAGTGGCCTTCTTCACTATGTGGTTCTGCTTCTGTGACTAATATTGATGGCTAAGGCACAGTAAATATATTTCTCAAGTCTCATGGGGTAGCTGTGTTAGTCCGTATCTATAAAAACAATGAGTCCTGTGGCACCTGGACTATTATCATCAGATGTAGGAACCCCTAGATTCAAGAGAAAACTCTTAAAGCTCCTGCAGAGCCACCTCCCCACCCCACCACAGCAGCCGAGTCAGGTTGCTCCATTGGAGCTGCTTTCCCCCTCATGTAAACGTGTAACTGCTGGATTTTTTAGTGGTTGCACATTTATCTGAGTAAACACATTTTAACATCCCTAATGTGCACCATCCTCACACAAAGATGGGGAAAGGTATCCAACTGCCTCACAAAGAAGACAGACGACATTCTGTTTAAGGAACATATGGGACTGTCTCAACAGGATGTGCGTTCTTTGGGTAGACACATCCCTACATTGTTCCACAATGCTGTCTGCAATGACAGGCCCCGAAACTGACCCCACTCTTCCCTGGACAGAGTGGATGTTTCCTTCCCAAACTGTGCGTGCAAACATAATATTCAAGAAAGGAACAGGATCCTAAGCCTGATTATCCAGAGAACTGGTAGAGTCAAGGTAAGGGTAGAACCAGCTTCAGATAAAGGCAAATAACATCCATGTGCCCCAAGCCACACTTTGGAGCTCCTTCTTGTCACGGGTGCCTCATTCCTGACCGAGTCTGACTGCTCAGGTTGGTCAGAGAACAGTTCAGCTTCCACACCCATTCAGGCTATGACATCTCTGGTAAGATGGACAATAATGTTGCCAATTTGTACCACGAGGGTCTGGGCTTTTTGTGTTGGGGACACATGCCCGTTGGGAATGGACACAGACCAAATCTATTTCACATTGATCAACAAAAAGTGTCAGCATGTCAGTCACTACCAACCTGGGATTGACTCCAGCTGGCAACCTAGAGGCTTCCACTGACAGAGCCCTGAGCCAACCATTTCCCCACCAGAAAAGACATTTAAAAGAAAGAAAAGTCTAATGGCTTGGTCTCCGAGCCCATTAACAGGACACTGTGCCTTTAAACAATGGCATCCCTGTCCAAACACAGCCCTCCCTCCTCCCCTTTGGTGTTAACAGAGCAGACTTAAAACGATGTGTCAATCAGGATTGCTCCAGTACACATCAGGACTGGAAATGCTGTTTAAAACTCAGCTGAGGAATAAGTGGCATTAATGAAGAGATAAGTCGGCCATCATGCAAAAGGTCACTCAGGCAGCTCAAACTGAAAACAGTAAAGGACGACCATGCTGGCGCACTCTCTCATGCACACACAGACATGCTTGAGTCCTAGCAACACATACATGCTTGTTTATCTTACAGAAAAAAAACATGCCACTGAAGTGTTTCTAAACAGTGTGTGATGATCCTTCAGGGTATTCATGAGCACAGTAATCCTGGCACAGATGATGATTAGGAAAATAGAGCTAATGACTGCATCTGTGAGGCTATTCAATAGAAAAGGCCTCTTATATTAAATGTGATCCAAAATTGGGCTTGACCCTCCTTCCTTTATAAATGTGTCTTACTGGGGACAACCGTACTGACAAACTAGGCTACAGGTTGCACCTCTGTGGTCCCAAACTCTCTGGTCCAGCAACATCCACAGTCCAGCAGGACCATGGATGTTGTTGGACTAGAGAGCCCCAGCACAGAGGTTGCCAGGGGCTGGAAGCAGAGCTGACCAGCGGGGCCAGAGGGATAGTGGAGCCCACGGGATACCAGAGCTTGCAGCAGGCAGGACCGCCAGAGTCCACGGTGCAGGGAAGGGAGGTGCTGCTGAGCTCACATCTGGCAGGGCTGCGAGCTTCTGGGGTCACTGGAGTGCATGGGGCTGTGGAGCCTGCAGGCCTGCTGCAGCCAGGGGCTGCTGCAGCAGTGGCAGGTAGCGGGGGAGCGAAGCCCAGTCGAGAGGCTGGTGCCCCCAGCCTTCCTTGGTCTGGAAAACTCCCTTGTCCGGGACTGGTCAGGTCTCAAGGGAGCCAGAACAGGGAGGTCCAACCTGTAGTAAAAATGGTGCAAGAAGAGAACCAGAGTCACAGCATCCATGATGGCTTGAAAATTTGCTCATTTTTAGACAGTGGCTCATTAACCACACAGCAGTTTTGGCTCTGTCCACATTATGGTTAAAACTGTGCCGGCATCAATTGTATAAAACAGTGTTCAGGCATATTTTCTCTGACAAAGGCAGACAGAAATTATTTTTCTATAGCACAGCGGGACTCTCAGAAGGTCTCTGTACATATAGATCGAGAAATCAGAGCTGTTCTGCTAGCACTAGGGATGTAAAATCCTGTTTAATTAGTGAACGGGTTACACATGATGTTTAACTGGTTAACTGATTAAACAGGAAAGCGGAGGGGGGGGAGTGGGAGAGAAGCACTGCGGCTAGGCTGGAGTGGCCCCCTTCGCCATGGGCAGGGACTGCTCCAGCCCACACCAATTAACTGTAACGGGTAAGCTTCACCCATTAAGATTAACCATTCTAGCTAGCATGGTTTCAGCTGAAGTAGACAAGGCCTTACAGCTGTAGCACGCACAGAAAGGATAATAACGTTTTTAGAAACACGGTACGTTAACCCTAAAACACAGCCAAATCTTGTATTCCTCATTCGCCAGAACAGCGATGAAAACCCACATAAGCAAAATAACTGCTTTCAAGCGCAGACCTGTTCTTTGGGATGCAGGAAGCTCACTGATTGCAGGCAGAGTACCTGTTTGTCCAGGAGGCAGCGCATAAGCCACAGAAGTTGCTGGAGCTCCTGGCCTGCCATGCTGGAAGGATGCGCTAGAAGGAGGGATGGGGAAAGAAGAGCCGGGATTCAAGCTGGTTGGAGAGGGCTGAGGTGGGCCTGGGTATAACTGAGAGGGCATAGAATGGGGAGAAGCAGGAGGCATACAGGGAGGGTTAGGGTAGGAAGTTGAAGCAGGAGGAGCAATAGGTTGTTGAGGCTGATAGAGTGCTGGTCCCCCCGTTCCAAAAGAATACTGCTGTGGTGGCTGATAAGCTAAATGGGGGAGAAAAGGGAGAGGTTCAGTTAGTAACATTATTAAGAAAAAGCTACCGTGCTCTCCAGTTTAGATGCCCCATTCCCTCTCCCTAGCTACCAAGGATCATAACTTCTCTCTGGATTTCAGCTGAGCACTTTCAACTGGCTTGATGGCTTAACAAACAGAAAAATGACCCATCACACAGGATACCTAATCTGAATAGCAGGCTCAGATGTTGGGGGCCTTTCTCCGAAGCCAGCCTTGCAGTCTTGCCACTAGCAGGTAACACGCTAGTATTCTGCTAGCGCCACTTAAAGGTACTAGCATGAACCCCTGTGCAGTAGAGGGCCAGATTTCACCTCTCAGCTTCCCACAGTGACAGTGGGCACATCTCCTTTGCCAACCCACTACAATGGCCTGGCCTATTACCTGGACAGTTCCCACCATGGTGCTTGGACTAAGTGGCCCATATCACCTCACCCTGTTGCTGGAGCCTGGGAGGCAATGAGAATTGTGTCCTTGGTCACAAAGACCTTGACTATCGGCAGCGCTCTACTTCTCCCCCAAAATTCATAAGTCTCAGGCAATTATACAGCTCTCACACTCACAATTAACAGGCGAGGAAAATTAACAGCTTTTAGAAAGACTGGTGGCTACTTCTGTGGGAGTCTTTTAAATCTGGAAAGGTAGGAGCAACATCATCCACAAGATACCCCCGGTCAGGTAGGAAATAGAGTGCGCTCTTGACAGCCAGGGAAGCCCATACAGAGGAGTTAAATGACATGCCCGCAGGCACAATTAATCAATAGCAGAACTAAGACCAGGATTCAGATCTCTCTGCAAGGAGCCTATCTTATCACTAGATGTCACAACTCAAACACTGTGACTGGTCTAATCTTTGTGTTTGTTAATTCCCCTCGGCTCCCATAGGAGCCTTTCTCCATACACTCTCCCTCCCCTTCCATCCCGGCTACTCTTCCACATCCTGTGTTTCTTTCATTATTATTATTATTGTGTGCAGCTTCCCCTTCCTCGTTTATCTCCATCTCTGGCCTTACCTATTGTTTGTTGCTGACACTGCAATAGCTGAATTAGGTTAAGTTCCTCCTCAACAACTAAGCATGCTGTTCAAGAAATACCTGGCTCTGGAGTAGCCGTAGGGATCTTTGGGACTCTGAACTTTTAGGAAGAGACAGCTTAGGACTCAGACTACGATTTGTTGGTAGCCATCTGCTTAACTGTAATTTAGCTGTTCAACAGGCAGTGACCGGGAACAATAATCAGAGCTTTCTGTGGATTGTTCCCTCACCTAAAGAGCGGGACAGGTTTCCCCACTGGTCTGAACCTCCTGAACAAATTCACTGGTGTGAATGCTGTGTACATAAGCCATTGCTACTTACTCGGTGGGTACGTCTGTCGTGCCCCTGCCTGCGAGTACATGTTGTAACCAGGAGAAGTGGCCTGATGAGGTGGCACATTCGGATGAACAGCCCCTGGCATAATAAAACCTGGGGGTGGAGGATTGTCTCCCTGGGAAACAAGAACGCAGTAAAGAGAAAAGAGGTTAGATGA
This sequence comes from Rafetus swinhoei, assembly GCA_019425775.1. Taxonomy (NCBI): domain Eukaryota; kingdom Metazoa; phylum Chordata; order Testudines; family Trionychidae; genus Rafetus; species Rafetus swinhoei. The sequence continues at coordinate 126,154,284 of CM033449.1, read as the reverse complement.
GGTCTGTGCTACTAAAACTGCCAGAGGAGGAGTTGAATGGGATTTCACAATTTTGATATTTAAAGGCCTTGAATTGACCTCAACAGAAAACAGCCATTGCCACTGACATAACTGTGCTGGTCATTCCACCATCACAATGAGACATGCTTTTTTGAACAGTTATAAAGGTGAATCACAAGCAAAGGGTTCAACAGGAAATGAGGAAGCAGACATTCTTAGAACACAAACCATTCTACAGAATGAGGAGATGATGTGTCACAAAAAAATGCCATCTAGATATTTTAACCAAGACACTTCGTAAAGGTTAAACCTGTTACTTCCAACTTTTTGGGGGGGGGGGAAAAAAGTCTACTCTTGAAACACTTGCATTATTCCACTGCCAAAAGGAAGCTGTGGAAGATCTTGCTTTGATCTCACATTTTATTAAATACCAACTAGTACTTTTTTAAAAACAAGCAGTCTGGGTAATATCTGGAATTGTATACAAGAGCTACATGGAAACAAAAAAATCAGTTGACCTGAACAGTTGCTGCTGTTTCCCAAATGCACCAGAATGCATCAAGCATACAAACTGTATAGGGTTGGAAGGGATTTATCTAAAGGGAGCAGGATCTGCTCAAAGAGGAATAATTAATGTTATACCTGTGTGTCAGAGGGAGAGGCTGCAGGAGGATGGCTGGGAAGGGCAGTAGGAGTTTTGTTACTCCAGGCAGTGACAGTAGGGGCAATTCTAACCTGAATTGAACAAAGAAATACCAATCATGGAAAATAAAATTAAAAAAACAAAACAGAAAACCCTTATGGGTATCACATTGCCAGATGTAAAGCAGGAATTCTAAACACACAAAATCAGGCATCCCAGTACTTCAAAGTAGCCATGACATCAAAACAACAACATAAAAAGTCAGAGCCTAAAATCATTGCACACTGAAAAGCAAACCGAGAAGACAAACAGTCAAGAGTTTTGGTACCTAAAGGGAACCACAACAGGAAAACAGAGCGCAGAGGAAGTATGAGGAGTTAGAAAGCGGACTCGTGTTTGAACGGTGTTATACATGCCCCTAAAGCCAGTTCTGCCAGAATGTCATTACTACAAAGCCCCCTTTTGTCACGTTTTCATAACTGATGCAAAAATTCACTCAAGGCCGAGGGCTCACACCAAGCAGCACATAAACACCAGTCTGTATGTTACAGGACTTCAATTGCCTTCCTGTAAGTGGGGCTTTTTTAACTTGGATTTACACGACCCTTTGAGGTACCTTATTTAAAAAAAAAAAAAAAATTGAAATCCAGCTGTAGCATATACACGATAAGCTTCTTCCTTAGCATTAGTCCCTTCCTACAACTAGGGATGTAAAAGGTGAACTAGTTAACTAGCAAGCCCCACCCTTAATGGGTGAGGCTTACCAGGTCTGGTTAACTGGCAGGGGCTGGAGCAGCTCCTCACCCACCCTGGTTAGGGGGCTTCTCCAGCCGCACGGGGTCTGCTGGAGCAGCCCCTGTCCATGGCGGGCCTGGCCTCCCCTCCCCTCCAGAGGCAGCAGCATGGGGGTGGGAGGGAAGAAGGCAGGAGCCATATATGTGGGGAGCCGGCTTAGCATGCTGGCTCCTGCAAAGCCACCTATCCCTTCCCCCCACACTGCTGCCTCTCATACAGATGCAACAGTACAGGGAACAGGCGGAGCAGCTCTGCAGGAGCTGTCTGCCCCCACGCATGTAAACATGAATTTTTCAGCACTTACACGTTTACCTAAACACACACATTTTAACATCCCGACAACAAATATGAACATTTTAATAATTTCCCAAATATCTATGTACATGATTTGATCAATAATCAGTTTGCAATTTTAAATAAGTTAATTAGATTATTCCTACCTAATGAAAAAGGGTGTTATAATGCAATTCAGATAAAGGCCCATAATTCAGTGCATGCATAAACATATGCTTACGTGCTAGCCTGAGCAGGAACAATGGACTTACACATGTGCTTAAGTGCTCTCCTATGTTGAGGCCCAATGGCAATGAAACTAAAAGTGAAGCCTCACAAACTACATTTTACCCTGCTCTGTCCAATCTACATACTGCAGCATGTCGGGCTGTAACACCCCATTAATATCAAATCCCTGCAGTACCTAAACTTTTTGCACAGTTCATTTGGAATGTACTTGTTGGTACGTGTTTAAACCATCATTTACCAAAATAGGGATGTAAGCGACTAGTCGACTATCCGATAAGCAAAAGCTTATCGGATAGTCGACTAGTCCCTAGACTAGTCGCTCTTCTTCTCTCCCCGCTGCCTCTATCAGAGGCAGCAAGGGGGTGAGGAGCAGGAGCCAGTGCTGGGGGGAGCCAGTTTAAAAGCTGGTTCCCCCAGCACAGTCTCTGCAGGGGGCAGAAGAGACAGGGCTATAGCAAGGACCAGTCATGAGCAGGGAATCAGCTGATTCCCAGCTCTCGCCCAGTCCCAGATGCTTCGCTCCAGGCTCTTAATACATTTAAAAGGCTAAAGTGCAGCGGGACTGGGGCTGGGAGCTAACCCCGCTGTGGCTCCCCGCGCTTATCGACTAGTCAATGGAAAATCCATCAACTAGTTGATTAAACTCAATTTAACATCCCTATACCAAAATGTAGAGTTTTTGCTTTTTAGTAAATAAACAGAGGCAGTTCTCGCATCCCTTCCTTGCTCTTAATTCTAACGGGTAGAAAGCGTGAAGCTTCAGTGTGAAGCATTACCATATCTCATCTCTAGGAAAGCTAACATTCTCCACAACAGAATTGAAGTTTATTGAGACTGCTATATCATCTTTACATAGCTTCTTTCCTATAAATAATGTAAGAGACACACAGAGAAAAGAATAGCTGGTTTAATGATTTGTAATAATTTATCTGAAAACTGGCCAAACACAATGATGCTTGCATAAATCAAAAGAAATTTGTATCCCCTCAGAAAGTTACTTTTTGAAAGTTATACATCTAGCATATCATCTTTGGTCAACTCTGCAGAAAGGCATCCAAAACTACTGATCTACAAGGGAAGGGGAAAAAAGCCTAATACCCATGGTTCTTCAACCTTCCTTGTCCTTCGGTTCTCAAAAAAGCAAATAATTTGATTTCCCTGGCGGGATGCAATGCAGTATGGCCCCCTCTGTAGCCAGAATCCAAAAATACCTGACTAGAGGCTGCCAAGCAAAAAAGTGCAAGCATTCCAGTAAATTCACATCTCCAGTCCTTATAGTGTGTGAAGGGAAATCCAAAACACAGATATAATTTCCTGTTTCCATGCTCTCCATTTAAAAACAGTTCAAACACGACAGGTTGAACCCCTCTAAGTCCAGCACCCTCTGGACCTGACCAGTGCTGACCCCCAAAAGGTCAATATTGTCTAGCCGCATCACCAACACTTCCACTGTTCACTGGGCTCTTTGAAGACATTTGGGGTAAATTGGAGCTAAACAACAGCACAAAACACTGAGAGTCAAGACTGGCGGCTGTAAACAAACTTTATGGGACTGTGGGAAACCTGGCCACACCCATGATAAGTGGACATCCAGAGAACAAAAATCGTGGCAGACTATGGATGTTGCTGGACCAGAGAGTGCCGGACAAAAGAGAATCAACCTGTAATAAGACTTGCTTTCCATTCTCAAGGAATTCAGTGAAAGCAGCTGGTGGCAAAAGGGCCAGCCGATCAAGAATGGTTTGCTAAGGGATCCCAATCGAGCACAAAGGCCCCTGCCTCCCTTATTTCTCATGTCTTCCCACCCAATGCCCCCCTACCCCACAAGAGCTTCCTCTTCTATCCCAGACTCACTCATTCACTCTCCCAGCACACCTCACACTCAGGGCTTCCAGCCTGCCCCCTCCCCATCCCTGTCTATGGTGTGGATGCTCTCCTTACACCTTACTCCTATTCCACCACCCTGTTTCCCCACACCACGGGGAAAGGATTTTAAGCATCCAGCTGTACCAGCACCCAATTCGCAGCACAGTCTCCTGTAACGTCCGTCACTGGACACTCAGCATGAGCTGGCAGAACTGGAATCGCCTGCCAAGAGTTTGCTATTGCAGCTTTACAGCAATTTCTCCGGCTCTAGCTGAGTATAGAGCAACGGGCTACAGAGTGAATAGCCAGCCCTGAAGAGATGGTGACAGACATGACTAAGTCTCAAAGGCTGCAGGGGGGCGGGGAGAATAAAAATCGATGCTGCAGTGCTTTGCATTGAAATACATTTTAAATGGAGGGTTGGGGAGGGGAATCTCCAAACCCAGGCTGCTTGATCAGATGTTTCCAAAAGCAGAGTAAAGGAGGCATCCACACAAATGGCAAGAAAGCACAAAGGAATTGTTACCCAAAGGGCTTGTAGGCACATATCACACACACCGCGGATTCATGAAAGGGCACAAGCCATCACCTTCAAACCCCGCGCTTCCGCCTGACTGCTCCACTTCATTTACCTGTTGATAATACTGCTGGGCTGGGCCTTGGGGCATCTGCATTTGTCCAGCCACAGGTCCAGCTCTTCCCCTGGCCATGGGATCTCCCTCATATGGGGACTTGGGTGCCTCCTGTCCCACTGGAAGTTCTCCCTGGGCTCTGGAAAGTCTGTCCCTCAACAGCACAATCTTAGGCTGCGAAAAGTAAACCAAAGCAAAACACGTAATTACACCAAGTGGAATCTATGGCCTCAAATCAGCAGATGGATGGCCACTTACAGATGTTAAACTGCAATTGACTGTGCAGAAGAGGACAGGATGCTCCATTGAACAGTGCTCTGGTTAGCTGAAGCAAGTCTGTTTTTCAGCCAAAAAACAGGCCTTCCAGCTGGATTCAGTGCACGTGACAGTATTGGAAAAGTGGTCACAAGTCTGGTATTCTCGTTCCTAGACTGGCAGCAGTGGGAATCTGTGGAAGCGCAGAAAGAGGGGGGGAAATGGGGCATGGGAGGGCAGAATCTGCCACTACGATCACTGGCTCTGGAGGGCTTTGTCCCAACCCTCACCGGCCACGAGAACGGCACGCCATGAGCCAAGAAGGGAGAAGAATGAAATGCAATTCTCACAGCTTGGAGTGACATGGGGAACTTTAGTATATTTACAGGAATAGCCACCCTGCAAAATCTATGGAATTCACAGTAAGTGGGGAGCAGGAGAGGAATAAACCATTCATTGTAAGGGTGCATCTACATTGCACCGTTATTTCGAGATAATTAGCGTTATTTTGAAATAACAATGTGAGCATCTACACAGCCATTCTCTCATTTCAAAATAACTGACAGCTTATTCTGAAATCTGTAAACCTCATTCTATGAGGAATAACGCCTATTCGGAAAGAGCGATTTCCAAATAAGGCATGTGTAGACGCTCCACTTCTGCTACTTCGAAATAGCCGCTCACCAGGGCCATTCTAAATTATTCCTCCTCAGTGCCTCCTGGGGCTCTAAATTGAGATAGAACATCTATATTAGGGAAGCCTGCCTTGGACTAATTTTGAGGCTTCCCTACAGTGTAGACGTGCTATTTCGAAATAAGCTATTTCAGAATAGCTTATTCCAAAATAAGCGTGCAGTGTAGACGTACCCCAAGAGAACATTGTGACTTGGATTCCACAAAGCAAAGTCTTGGTTTCACCTGGACTTATTTTCCAAGGCACCCTGTATCTTCTAAAGCACCAGGAGACGATTACACTGTGAACATGTTCCATTCCAGTGACTTTTCCCGTCTACACACAATAATAATCCCTGTCAATGGAGTTCTAAGCAGGAAAAAGAATCCCAAAGCACATTGGAGCATGTCTTCAAGAGACAGCCACGTGCTCAGCTGAAGCTTGTTCACCTAGAAGGGGGCAGAAGGAAAAGTAAAGCCACTTACCTGATTGGTGTTCGCAGGCAGGAAAGCCAATGCAGTGGCAATGCTGCCCTGTGCAGCCAACAGATTGGCATACTGACTCATCATCTCAGCCAGAAGAGTTCCTACAGCATCAGCATCTGTGGGCTGTGTAAACTGTACAGCCTTACGCAGAATTACTACTTTCTCAGTTAGGTCCTGGAGGGTTATGACAGAGGGGAAAAAACAGCAAGTTAATGGGACCAAGTGAAGGAAAATGTCCACTAATAACAGCATGTCAATCGCCTAGAGCTCAACCTTGCACATGACACAGTTCCCATTACATTATTTTAAACAGAGTGAAAACAAAGGTCTTCCCAATGATTATTAGCTAATTTACTGTGTAACGCTCAGAGAGAAAGATAACAGAAAAGTCATCAGTGACCATCAATTTCAGTGCTTTTTAAAAATATACTGCCATTAAGTACATCTGGAGCAATCTGGTTACCCCATAAAGAAACATTTTTTAAAAAATTATTATTTTGAGAGCTAAGATACCTGTAGACTACCAGCATCTGTTTTTTTGAAAGTACTATTCAGCCAAAATATGTTATTTACTGCTGGTACAAACACTTTCTAGAAACATAACAGAGATGGGAAAGACTGGTTAGGTCATCTAATCCATCTTCTCACAAATGCAGGATTGTTCCCTAATAGATCATTAATAGTGTTTTGGCAATTGTAGTTTTAATCGTCTTAAGGAAAGAGGATTCCAACATTCCCTTTGGGAGACTATTCCAGTCTACTGGTTCTTACTGCCAAGAAATTGTTCTTGATATGCAGCATAAATTTTCTATTTCTTGATTCTATTCCAACCATGACTCCTAATTAAACCTATGTATCAACCAAAATAATTCCCCTCATCTCTTGCACCACTCCTTAACAAATGTGCTTCTGTATATGCAGCCCAAAACTGCATTGCTCCTTTTTTCTAAAATTTTAACTACCAAACAACACTGCAAATTCCACATTCAACGACCCACCTTTGCTCTCTGAAACCTATTCCCCAGTTTCTTCCTTCCCATTAAACAGCTGTGTTTTGGATTATTTTTCTCCCAGATGTACTCATTAGTATTTTCTTCCCCAGTAGCATCTCACCTAGAGACAGTCCCAACATTGGGGTATTTTGTCTTCTATTTCCTACTAGAAGTCTAACCTGGCATTGAAAAACTGAAGTCCAAAGCAATTTCACAAGAAGAAAAATATGTAAGAATCAGCTTCCCCTGTAGGGGGGAAAATAGATACTGGTTTTGCCTTAAAGGCACTCAACACATTTATGCAAGTCTAAAAAAATTAGCCAATTAGCCCGTCATAAGACGGGATTTTCAGGTCTCTCCTCCACATCGGTCTTCTCTCCTGAGCCTCCGGTCTCTCTCTCTCTCTCTCTCCTCCTCCTGCCTCCCCCTCTCTCTCTCAGCTCTCCTCCGCCTCCTGCCTCTCTCTCCGTCTCTCTCTTTCTCTCCTCCTGCCTCTCACTCTCTCTCCGCTCCGTCTCTCTCTTTCTCTTCTCCCCTTCCTGCCTCTCACTCTCTTTCTGCTCTCCTCTGTCTCTGTCGGGGATGCATGAGCGGGGCGGGCAGCACCCTGGGATCTGCACGCCCCCGGGTGAGTCCGGCTCCCCGCCGGCTTATTCCCTCTCCCCGCCCTCCACCAGCCAGTTCCTCCTCCTGATTTCCTACGGCCAGCCTCGCTGCCCCCGACTCCCGCCCGCGCCCAGCTTTGCTTCCCGCCGGCCAGCCCCACGGCCTGCAACCCCCACCCCCACCAGCTTTGCTTCCCGCTGGCCGCCCCTCCCCCGTTCTCCCCTGCCCAGCTACGCTGCCTCTGACCGCCCCCCAGTTCTGCTTCCCCCCACCAGCCAGCCCCGCTTCTTTCCTGGCCGGTCCCTCCCCCTTCCCGCCCCGATCAAGGGTGTCTGGTTTTTTTTACGCCCTACCCCAGTGACGTACACGGCCAGGGGGCGGGGCCATGTACATCACTGCCCTGCCCCCTTCCCCTCCCGCTGTGGCGCTCGGCTGAGTTCTGCACCGCTCGGCCGGGCGCCGCAGGGGAGCAAGCGGCCATTGGGGTCCCCGTTTGGGGTCCCGCCCCCTGGCCGTGTACGTCACTGCCCCGCCCCCCTTTGCCTCCCGCTGTGGCGCTCAACTGAGTTCTGCGCCGCTCGGCCAGGCCACCAGCAGCCATTTGGGGACCATGGACCCCAAACAGCCACTTGCTGCCGCTTGCTCCCCCGTGCGGCCCGGCTTAGCAGCGCAGAACTCAGCCGAGTGCCACGGCGGGAGGCAAGAGCGCCCCCCAGAGGCAAGATTGTAACGCTACAGTGTTACAGACACTCAGACACTGGGCTACTATATATATGATAAATATAGCCATGTCCACCTTCAAAAACACCTGTGACTAACTCTTCTGGTCTTTACTTTTAGGTACTCCCAGATGCAGGGCGCTCTGGTCCAAGAACATCCATGGTGCCAGATCATGGATAATGCAGAACCAGGGAGTCCTGGTTTAGTGACATTCAACCTGTACTTAGTCCCCAAGTATCTAAACCATCTATTCCAGAAGCAAGAATTTCAAAACAAACCAAAGTCTCTAACGAACTGACATGAACTTGCAAATCAAGTATATAAATTCAAAATGCAACAGCCATATTTTTACAAGCTGGAGAACATGTTTTGCAATACAGTGTCAGCACAGCCCATTTATGAATAATCTTTTTTACCCGTTAAAAGTACACTTCACTGACAAGACAGTCTATCAACATTCTGTACAAAAATAAATGTAAAGTCCATGCAAATATATGTATTTAAAAGCCAAACCCACATACTTACCAAAACCACCTCACCAATTATTACAGCCATGTCACTCAACACCTTTCTTTACAAACACACTAACCTGAAGGGACAAGGGATTGTTTCCATCCTGAGCTTTAGTCCAACACGCAACAAGTTTCTCTACATTCCCAGCACAAATATAACACAGACAAGCCTGTGTCTGCAGGAGGCTGTCCCCTTCGTTTTCAAGTCTAGTGCCCAACAGATCTAAGAATTATGAACAAAAATAATTTAAGTAATCTCATAAAATACTTGATAATTAAAGTACCACTCAGGATGCTTGGACTAGCTCTGGGTAAGACAGAGAAACAGCTGTGATACTCAAATATATGCCAACACTAAATCTAGCGAAATGTAGAAAAGAAATGTTATATTTTCACTGTTTTGTGGGTACTCACTTGGTCATGTAGAGTGCTTTTGAAAACGGTACCCATCTTGGCTAGAGGGAAGCCAGGCATTGCAACACAGTTCTGATACTGCTTGGCCAATGTGGCTCAGAGTCTATCTGCAAAGCCACGGGAGCCCTCTTCCGTGACACTCATGCTGAAAACAGTAATCGTGCAACATGATCTTGTGTCCAAAGGGGACAAATGAGACAAGTCTGAGCTTGTCTTACATTTTGCTGTTTTATTTGCATCTGCCTGACAACAGATTTTGGCTTGTAACTATGGCGGTACCCACCAGGCAAGTGATGTTAACGAAGTTTCCGGAGACTATGGCTGTGATTTGTAACACAGCCTAAATGTGTCAGTCATCCACCTCCCTTTGAAAATCTCAACCAGTGGCAGTATGTCCTTGCCAGGTATTAAATACATAAATCTGACCCCAGGCGATTCAGAACATAGGGATGGGGGCACCCAAGGTGAGCCACTGGTCTTATTATGCCATTAAGACAAGGTGAGGCAGTGCAGTATGCAGGAGTGAACACATGGTGTGGGTGACTGGATTTCCTCCACATTCATCCTGGAATTCCTAACTTGCTGTGTGGCCTTTGGAGAGTCTCTAAGGACTTGTTCCTTCACCCACTGTTTCCTCTCTGCCTCAGGGTGAACACCCATGGAAAGGAGACAGCACTTCCCTCCTCCCAGCCATTTTCACAAGGTGCTTTAACAACGGAAAGCGCTAACTGCTGTACATAACAGCTACGCTCAGTCCTAGCCAATGCTACCTGCTTCAAAGGGAATGATCAGAATGGAGCACTTATCAAGTGATCAATCCCATCTGGCAGTCAGAGGCTGAGGAAGTGATCTGAGGAAGTCGGTCTGGCCCACGAAAGCTCATCATCTAATAAACCATCTTGTTAGTCTTTAAAGTGCTACATAGTCCTGTATTTTGTTTCAGAGGCTGAGGAACACTGAGAGCATAGGGTGCATCCCTGACCATGCTGGCTAACAGCCATTGATGGGCCTATCCTCCAGGAACCTATCTAATTCTTTTTTGAACCCTGGTATAGTTTTGGCTTTCACAGCATCCCCTGGCACCAAGTTGCATAGGTTGGCTGTGCACTGTGTGTTTTAAACCTGCTGCCTATTAATCTCCTTGGATGTCCCTGTTTTTTCTGTTATGGGAAGGGGTAAATAACACTTCCATAACCCCAGTAATCATCTCTTTTTCAAGATGAACAGTCCCAGACTTTTTAATCTCTGTTCACAGGGAAGCTGTTCCATGCCCCTAATCATATCTGTTGCCCTTTTCTGTACCTTTTCAAATTCTAATGCATCTATTTTGAGATGGGAAAACCTGCACTGCATGCAGTATTCAAAGTGTAGGGGTGTTCCATGGATTCATAGAGGCATTTTCTGTCTTATTTAACCCTTCCGTAACGGATCCTATCATTCTTAGATTTTTTTTGATGCTGCTGCACATAGAGCAGATGTTTTCAAGAGAAATGTTTTCATGATGGTTCCAGAAATGCTTCCTTGAGTACTAAGAGCCAATATAGACATTGGGGTGTCTATGTATCTGCAGCTGGAATTGCATTTTCCAAAGTTCTTTACGTTACATTTAGAAACATTGAAATTCATCTGCTATTTTGTTGCCCAGACACTCAGTTTTCAAATCCCTTTGTCATTGTCCGCAAACAGCTTTGGACTTAACTATCTCAAGTAATGTTGCATCATTTGCAACCTTAGCCACCTCACCATTTTATCTCTTTATCCAGATTATTTATCAATATGTTGATGTCTCAGTACATATCCTTTGGGGACCCCACTATTTACCTCTCCGTTATGAAAACTGACCTTTTTACCCTTTTTACCCCTCTTTTAACTAGTTACTGATCCATAAGAGGACCTTCCTTCTTATCCCATGACTGCTTACTATGCTTAAGAGCTTTTGGTGAGTGACCTGGTCATAAGCTTTCTGAAAGCCTGACAACACTATGTACACTGGATCACCCTTGTCCATGTGATGTTTATGTTCTCAAGCAGTTCTAATAGATTTGTGAAGCATGATTTCCCTTTACAAAAGTAATACTAACTCTTCCTCAACAAATCATGTCTGATAATTCTGCCTCGTCCAGTTGTGTTTCTGAAACATATTAACTGGAATCCAGTAAGCAAAAAGCACTATATCATCTTTTCTTATCGAATGCAGCTCTGATATAAACGATCATCACTGCTGGCTTTTAGGAAAAGGTAACAGTGGTTATGCTTGCTCTGGCCATGAAGAGGCACACCTGTGCTTTCCACACACAAACGCTTTGAATTTAGGAATGGATCACCTTTAGAGGTATGTTTCTTTTATCATAAACAAATTAAAACAATGTATTTAATGCCTTATGACAAAAAGTTGGGCTGACATCCCTGAAAACTGAAGAGCTGTCTTCTCCCAGAAGAGATACAACATGGGAAGGTGCATGTTGGACCAGAAAAAGGGACGGATTTGGTTGGGTAAGAGAGAAGAGCAACAGAGCACTGAATCAAGTTGATTGTACCCCTCTAAAATTCCAGTGAGTTCCCATCATCCAAAATAAAGGAATTATTCAATAAACAACATTAATTATGAATAGATTAATTCACTGAAGGAAAATAGCTGGTGCATTTAAAAGCATAGCTTCACTAAAGTTGAGTAAAATAAATGACATCCATTCTGTAAGTTTCCTTACCACAGAGAGCTGCAAACTCATCTTGCTTAGCATAAGTCAACACAGCAGCCAGCGCCTCTCTCCAGTTTTGCAAGTCACATGACTGAACTATCTCCTTCCAGTTCTTTGTCACAACTGCAGTGATGAGCTAGGAAGGAAACAGAAAGACTGAATGATGTATAATTCCCATTCTTGACACTATATCATTTATATCTAGGCAGTGCCCCCAATCCCATGGTATCTGGGCAAATGACAGACACTTCACCATGACTCAATCTGAAAGAGTATGTTAATTCATCTTTAAAAGGGATCCAGCGAAACTTAGAAACCATGACAAAGGCATAGGACACACACGTATCCGTATTATAAAACGTATGCGACAGGGTATGACCATCAGGGTTCAGATGCCCCAGAGGGAAGAAAGGAGGTCTGAATCACAAAGAATAAGCAATTGAATCAGCTGATTGCATACAATATCTATTATATATCTAAAACAAAAGGAAAAACTATGTAGCACTTTAAAGACTAACAAGATGGTTTAATAGGTGATGAGCTTTCGTGGGCCAGACTTCCACTTCCTCAGATTATATTCTGGAAGAGAATTGGCATGACCATATATACCAAAGAAATACAATGAAAAAAAGTGATCACATTATTAAACTGACAAATCAGATTTAGTACAGAAGGTGGGGTGAGGGGGAGGGAGGGGAAGGAATAGCTATTTATGAGTCAATGAATGGCTAATCAGGGGTGATAAGTGGGGAAGCTATTTTTGTAATGGTTAAGGTAATTAGCATCTCGGCTAAGGCCCATTTGTAAAGTGTCAAATTTAAGCATGAAAGAAAGTTCTGAAGTTTCCCTCTGTAATCTGGTGTTAAAGTCTCTTTGAAGTAAGATGCATGTAGTAAGGTCGTTAAGATTATGTCCAGGTAGGTTGAAATGAAAACTGACAGGTTTTTCCTTGTGAAGATGTCTGATTTGTGGGCATTAATTCTTTGGCGAAGTGTCTGAGAAGTCTGTCCAATATACATAGCAGAAGGACACTGTTGGCACATGATGGCATAAATTATATTTCTGGATGAACAGGAATATGTGTTCTTGATCATATAACTGACATGGTTAGGTCCAGTGATGGTGTCACCAGAGTAAAGATGTGGACAAAGTTGGCAACGGGGTTTGTTGCAAGGGAAAGTTCCAGGGTTGGTATTAGTGTGGTATGTCCTGTGGTTGTTGGTAAGAATCTTCCTGAGGTTAGGTGGTTGTCTATAGGAGATTATGGGTCTGTCCCACAGAGCCTCTCGGAGTGTAGTATCCTGTTCCAGTATAGGTTGTAGGTTATTGATAATACCTTGGAGGGGTTTAAGTTGGGGGCTATAGATGATGACAAGTGGTGTTCTACTGTTGGTTTTCTTGGGCCTATCTTGAAGTAGATGGTTTCTGGGTATTCGTCTAGCTCTTTCAATTTGTTTTTTTATTTCCCCCGGTGGGTAATTGAGATTTACAAATGCTTGGTAGAGATCTTGAAGTTTCTGGTCTCTGTCAGTGGGATTAGATCAGATGTGGTTGTACCTAAGGGCTTGACTATAGACGATGGATTATATGGTGTGTCCTGGATGGAAGCTGGAGGCATGTAGGTAAGTGTAGCAGTCAGTGGGCTTTCTGTAGAGAGTGGTATTTAATTTTCCATTAGTGATTTGTACTGTGGTGTCCAGGAAATGGATCTCTCGTGTTGATGGTCCAGGCTGAGACTGATGGTGGGGTGTAGGTTGTTAAAGTATATTGGACAGACTTCTCAGACACTTCATCAAAGAATTAATGCCCACAAATCAGACATCTTCACAAGGAAAGAACAGTTGCTTTTCATTTTTTTTTTCCAGTTTTTCCTTTTGTTTTAGCAAGCTCAGACTAACACAGCTACCTATTACTATTATATATCTGAGAGTGTTTGTACATCTGTCTGCCTGTCTGTGAGTCCATTTGTTCAAGAGCTCCTCCTAAACGCTAATAGCTAGGACCATCAAATTTGCTACGCAGTTTCCTCTTATCATAACTTAAAGCAAGTTCAGGGTTTGATTGTGCCAAGACAATGGGGTATGAGTGGAATGTGATTGTTCCTCATTAAATGGAAAGGGAGGGATATGATAGCAGGGATAGTTATACTCACGAATGGGGCAAGTGCCCTAGCCCCAGGGAGCAGCCCGCACCCTGACCCTCTGCCCCTCACCCCCTGCTCTGATTCCTGTATCCCCCACCCCTTGCCCTGAGCCCCTCCTCACCCTCCAACCTTGACTCCTGCACTCCCCACACTTTCAGCCCTGAAGGATCTGAATTACATCAGGTAAGTCTTCCAGTTATACTATAAAAGCGTATTGAATAAGATACTTTCCGGAAGTCGGTGACATAACGGTTATTCATGGTATTGTAGTGTAAAGTTTTACGTATGCATGCTGGAAATATGTTGCTAAAATGTGTTCAGACTAAGCAAGAGAAACATAGTAGAGCAGATAAACAAGTTTGTCTTAGACATATGAATGTGAATTCATCTGCCAGGGTCAAGCTTTGCAAGCCAAGTACAACAGAAGCACATTAGCATCTAAGGTACACAACGTGATCAAACTAATCAAGAAAGCAAATTGACCAGAGGGTGAAAGAAAAGGCTCAGCAACTGCAACCTGAAGAATAAGCAGCAGAGGAGAGGAACTTTTTCCTGGGCTTACATTTCCAAGAGTACATTGCAGGGGTTTATTGGACCATGACATGAAGGGGAGACCCCCCTTTAGGTACCCATCACTGAGAGAACATAGGTCTGTGAGCCTGTGAAAGGGTGGATGGCAGACAAGCATATGAAATATTCACAATATTTTCCTCCTGTTCTTTAAGCCTACTTTAAAAGAATAGTATCTGTAAAAGGTCTCAAAGGTGGACAGATTTCTCTCTTTACTCCAAAAGAAATAGGAATTGCTCTTGCCCCAAACCAGAGTAGGGAATAGTCAGCAAGCAGCCACTTAGAAACATCAGACAGTGCTCACCATGCTTTGCAGTCGTAGGTCCTGAGCCAGAAAACCACTTGAGCAATGTGCTCAACTTTAAGCACACAAGCTGTCCCACTGAAGCCACTGCTCCCTGTTATGCATGTGATTAAGTGCTTTGTATTTAAGTAAGTCAGTGCCTTAGCATGGGGATAAAAACCTGCTTTGTTCAATGTTGCCTCCTCCTACTGCACCATTACAAGCCTTTCCTGATCAAAGGAACAGTGAGAACCAAGAATTGAAGATTCTCTCCTTTCCTCTGAAATATGAGGTCAGTTCCAAAATGACAACTTTGGTAAAAACTTTCTTCATGCAGCACACAGTCAACCTGTGGAACTCATTGCTAGAGGATGTTGTGAAGACCAGGACTTTAACAGGGTTCAAAAAAGAACTAGATAAATTCATGGAGGTTTAGTCCATGAATGACTATTAACCAAGATGGGTAAGGGTGGTGTCCCTGGCCTCTATTTGTCAGACTGGAAATGAGTGACAGGGGATGAATTGCTTGATGATTATCTGTTCTGTTCACTCCCTCTAGGACATCTGCCATTGGCCATTGCTGGAAGACAGGACACAGGGCTAGATGGACCTTTGGTCTGACCCACTATGGCCGGTCTTATGTTCTTACGTTTAACAGGATGTCTTACGGCTGCTCCTCGTTTTCACCTTCTGCTGACACACTGATGGAAATTAGCAGCAGAAGGCGAAAACTGAAGTAGCATTGCCAGCAAGGCTGAAGCTGAAGAGCACAAATGATCAGATGTCCTGAACACACTGGCTCACATATATCGTGTGATTAAATTAGTCCTGCTATTCTTAGATAAACTTTATACAGAGTAAATAAAGCACAACACAGAATCATAGAATACCAGAACTGGAAGAGACCTCAAGAGGACATCAAGTCCAGTCCCCTGCCCTCATGGCAGGACTAACCACAATCTAGAGGATCATCCCTGACAAATGTCTGTCTAACCTGATCTTAAATATCTCCAGAGATGGAGATTCCACAACCTCCCTAGGCAATTTATTCCAGTGCTTAACCACCCTGACAGTTAGGAAGTTTTTCCTAATGTCCAACCTAAACCTCCCTTGCTGAAAATTAAGCCCATTCCTTCTTGTCCTGTCATCAGAGGTCAAGGAGAACAATTTTTATCCCTCCTCCTTGTAACACCCTTTTCGGTACTTGAAAGTTGCTATTATGTCCCCTCTCAGTCTTCTATTTTCTAAACTAAACAAGCCCAATTCTTTCGGTCTTCCCTCATAGGTCATGTTTTCTAGACCTTTAATCACCTTTGTTGCTCTTCTCTAGAACTTCTCCAATTCCATCCACAAAAATCTCTCCTCCAAATGAATGGACAGAAATTAACATAAAAAGGGCTGCAGTTGGTGTAAGTATAGTACTTGCTAAGGATGACCAGATAAGTCACGACACAAACACTCTGTTTAAACTAGATATTCATCCTTGTTCATTAGTGAAGATTCTTTTAAATCATTGTGATCTATACATTTTAAAAAGGATGAGGAGACAGAGTGGAAATAAATAAAAGCTGCTCTTTGTCTCAGCCAGTGACCCTGTTCTCTGCTTAAAAAGACACAAAACAGGAAAAAAAACCTTTCACTCACAGACCCAATGAATCAATCAATTTGCCTAGAAACAAATGTATAAAGCTAGCAAGAAAAGTCACATGTGAGCATAACATTAACAGTTTCAGGAGTCTGCTGAAAGTCCATATTCACAGGTTCTGTTTTGGTTTTCAGTTGAAAAGATACATACCCTGGTAATTTTGCTTTGCATCTTAGCAAAGTATTTCTTCTGTGTCCTTGACAGTAGCTCTTGTCCACCTGCTATGGCCAATATGATGGCATCAGCCATGCGATTATCATGTAAACAGAGATCGACTGCACTTTCAAAGTTACCAGTCAGCAAAGCCTGGGTAATCAAACCATCAACATCTGCAATGGGAGGAATAATGTTAGTTTTAAAACAATCTGATTGCTTCAAAATAAACATTAAATATAAAGGTGAGTCAAGTAGTAGCTACTCCCTCACTCCGTGATTCTGGGCTGTTTTATTCTTAAAGGCCTAGATTCAGGAAAGCAATTAAGTTGTTTAAGTTCATTGTTAATCAAGAGAGAACTTCTGTGCATGCCTAAGTGCTGTCCTTAACAGGGAGGCTTTCCTGAATCAGGCCAAAGAGACCATTAACATTATCCCTTTGTGCAATGATCCCAACAGAGCCCAAACCCACTTATTTAGGCCATACCATTACTTGGATAAGGGATTTCCAAGCATCACTAAGGGTGCGTCTACACAGCTCTCTAAACTCGAAATAAGATACGCAATTTTGAATCTACTTCAAAATAGCTTATTTTGAAATTTGGTGTGTCTACACAGCACCAAATTTCAAAATACGACGCTATTTCGAGCTATCCCTTATCCCTCATGCAACAAGGGTTACTGTGATGGCAAAATAGTGTGCCTGTTATTTCAAAAAATATTTTGAAAAATATTTAGAAATAACGGGCGGCTCGTGTAGACGTGAGGTAGCTATTTCGGGACACCTCCGGTATCCCAAAATAGCCGTGCAGTTTAGATGTACCCTTACTTTAGCATCAGAAGAAGTACTTATGGACAGGCCTGCTGGTGGGGAGGGAAGCGGAAAGGGCCAGGACTCCCAAGTGCAGCCCCTGGCCCTTTAAATTGCCACTGGAGCACCATATCACGTGCGCTGTGCAGCTCTGAGGGCTGCTGGGCGTGGTAGAGGGGGGCATGGTGCAGCACGCTACAGGCAGCAATGAGGGCTGGTTGTTCCAGCCACGCCCCTTCTACCCAATGCCCTGTCCCTTCCAGGAATACACAGCTGCCCCCCCACACCTTGCTGAGGGGCCTGGCAAGTTTGTCAGCCCCCCTGCTTGTGGATGAGATGTACAAAGGAGGTCTTGAACCTCGGTGGTCTCTCCAGATCCCCTGGATGAGTAGGGATAAGAATGAGGTAACACTCCTGTCTTAATCAAATCTGAACTCTGGTAATAGTCCACTAAATCCTTCCTCTAGTTTCAGAGTCAACTGGTAGAATATCCTTCCTTACAACCTGTTCTAAACTGTTGTAGAGAGCTGCTTTATGTAGTTAGAAAGGTGTCAAACTATCCAGAGATGGATGCATTTTAGTGATGGGGGAAGCGATCCTGTGTAATTCCCCATTTTTCCTAACACAGGAGGTGTCGTACTTAGAGATTGTTGGATGAAAACGAACACAGAGTATGAATAATTAAAATGTGTATAACCTGCAATCCTTGTGTAATTCCTTATGCAGAAGGCACCATATAAAGAGAATTTAGGTAACACTACAGCTATGACATGTCAATAATTCAAAAATATTTGCAAGTATCATGAAATCAATATAAACAGGTTTTTACCTCCACTGACAGAGATATTAAACGTTTCTTTTCCAGATGTCAGATCTTGAGTCTCCTCTTTCGTTTTCTAATGGAGAGGAAAAGTGCAGTTTTTCAGTCTGTGCAAAGAATCTGGCTAAATAAATCCATGTTTGAAGTTGTACACCTTACAGAGGAGGGCATAGCATGCTTTCTTCTTGTCATTCTCCTAAGAGGTGACTATCCGACTGAAAGAGCACTGTTATGCTCAATATTTCTATTCAATGTCAATAACTTCCTCTGGCACTTGTACAAAGCAAATCTTAGCACTATAGAAAAGCCCTGAGCATATCTACTGATCTACCTAGCTGTGTAAACGTACAATCACAAAAACACAGCTGACAGGATCAGTGGTGAGCTTTTTTAAAACTAACATTTCAAAAACGTCAGGGTTCACTTCACTGAGAAGAGGCTTATTTAAGTACATGGGTGAATATTTAGACATTGTAAGCAATTATTTGCACAAGGTATTGCTTTGGAATTTCCATGCACAAATGCACAGAATAAATAATAAATAATAATAATAAACCTTCCAGAAACTGTAGCAAATTAATCCTCACAGCCCCCAGTGAGGAGTGCAGAAGATAACATCCCCATTTTATAGAGAGAGAAAAAAAACCCAAAAAGTTATATCACCTGCTCATGGTGTCAGGGTGATTCAATGTCCAAGCATCTAATTGCTCCAGCATAATGCATCAGGTTGTCATGTTCTGCTTTTTAAAATAAGCATTTTTTCCCCAGAAAAAGGCTGATCTGTATGTTAATACTACCTAGCTAGCACTTAACTGCATGGAGATCTGGTGCTTGATCCTGCAAAGTCCTGGGCTCTCCATCTCAATCCAGCAATTAAAAGCATTTAACCACATGCTTAGCTTTGGGCATTGAAATGAGAACATCTGCATGCTGAAAATTAAGCATATGCTTAAAAGTGCTTTGCTGGAGAAGAGCCAGAGCATTCAGCTGGCTGCCCTTTACGATCTTTCACTTAAAACCAAAAACAACTCTCTCAAATCCAATGTGAAAATCCACGCACAACATGTTAATTTTGGAATTTAAAATACAGTCCATCTAGAAATGCATACTACTGTAGAAGTAAAGACTTCACTCAGTTTACGCGGCTAAACAGACAGTTTTATTGGCCAATAAAAGCAAAGTGAGCCAAATGTGGTCCAAGCAGAGTTGGGCCCAGTGAGGCTGCCTAATAAAAGAAATCCTAGTATTTTATACCCTTAACCAAACAAGTCTGACGTCAGGGCAAGAAATCAAAGCGAACTTCAAAGAGGAATTATTATCAGTAAAGAAAGAAACAGGTTGTTTTAGGAGTTTGAGCTACAGCTCAAAATAGTTCATTAACACATTCCAACAGCGCATCCTTCTGGCCTCTCCCCACCTCAGTGAAGGCCAGTTCACTCCCTCTAGTATATGTGCAGACACAAGAAACTGAAATGGCTTTTGTTATACAGAATGGCTTCTAGTTAAATATGAAATGGCTTCTACACTACCCAGTGGAAATCTCCTTTGAACGCAAGTTCTCAACATTTTCATAATGTGGACCAAATGTCAACAAGTAAACTGGGGAGTGACCACCTCCCTTCTCATTTGCCCTCGTGCAAATATGTGCAGGTACAATACACACACCCAGAGCACTAGAAAGGAAATGAGCTGTTAAGGTAATAGGTAAGTGCATTATGACCCCACAGTTAAAACAGAAGCCAACACTTACCTCTCTCAAGAACGGCTCTTCAGTAGCATGGCTGTCTTCCTCATCACTGTGTACTGACAGGCCAGATTCTTTAAGAGCCTTTTGCAGAGAACAGAATGGCATTGGGAAAAGTTAGCAGCAGGAGAGTGAGCAAGCACATAGAAGAACGCAGACTTAAAAGGAACATGAACCAACAATATACAGAGCGAGTCTGCCAAGAGCAAAACTCCAATTGAGAAATGTAAATGTCTTCATTTCCTCCTCGCACCCTTCCCCCCTTTCCCAGAGTCATACTTAGGCCACATCTACACTAGGGACGTAATAGTGTAGTCGATTAACCAATAATCAAAAGCTTATAGGTTAATGCTATAGACTACATGCATTTCCCCCACCCCTTGCCAGTAAGTTTTTTTAGCAGGCTGGCCAGCAGCCTGGCTCAGTCCTGGCTTGTGACAGGTAATAATAATTAATGGAGATATACCTATCTCATAGAACTGGAAGGAACCTTGAGAGGTCATTGAGTCCAGTCCCCTGCCCTCATGGCAGGACCAAGTACCCTCCCTGACAGATTTACCCCAGATCCCTAAATGGTCCCCTCAAGGACTGAACTCATAACCCTGGGTTTAGCAGGCCAATGCTCAAACCACTGAGCTATCCCTCCCCAACACTGGGTCTGGGACCGCCCCCCAATGTGGCTCTGCATTTAAAGTGTATTAGGCGGTGGGCAGGCAGCCCAGCTCAGCTATGACTCGCGCTGGGTCCAGGAGCTTATACCCCCTTTAGACAGGGGCTGCTGCCACCCTGTACTGCTACCTCTTTATCAGAGGCAGCCGCATAGGGCAGCAGGCAGCTGATCTGCAAGGGGAGCTGGTTTTTAAACCGGCTCCCCACACAGACCAGCTCCCTCTTAGCACCCCGCCCTGCTGCCTCTGATACGGAGGCAGCAGCACGGAGTGGCACGGGGCTCCTCGGGACTGAGGCCAGAGTGCACTGGCTGCCGGCCTCGCCTCTGGGGACTATAGAATAGTCAGCTAACCATTAAGAATTCATAAGGTTACTCGACTATTCAATTAATTGATATTTACCACCCCCAAACTACACTACAGCAGCTACAGCTACAACTCTGTAGGTTGGCCACTGCAAGCTACTGTAGTGTAGATCATAGGCACAGACTGCGGATGCTCGGAGGCTGGAGCTCAGCACCCACTGGCAGCCCAAGGCCCCCCTCCTCCCCGAACTTCTTGTCCACAGGCAGCCCCGCTGACCAATCCTCCCTCCTAGCGCCTCCTGCCTGCCATGAACAGGTGTTTTGTCAGGACACTCCAAGAGGAAGGGGGAGGAGTGAACACAGGGCGTGCTTAGTGGGAGACAGCGAATCATAGAATCAAGGGACCTCAAGAGGTCATCAAGCCCCGTCCCCTGCCCTCTAGAATCTAGACCATCCCTGATAGATGTCTGTCTAACCTGCTCTTAAATATCTCCATTGATGGAGATTCCACAACCTCCCTGGGCAACTTATTCCAGTCTTTAACCATCCTGACAGTTAGGAAGTTTTTCCTAATGTCCCACCTAAACCTTTCTTGCTGCAACTTAAGCCCATTGATTCTTGTCTATCAT
Source organism: Rafetus swinhoei (assembly GCA_019425775.1). NCBI lineage: Eukaryota > Metazoa > Chordata > Testudines > Trionychidae > Rafetus > Rafetus swinhoei. The sequence goes on along the minus strand of CM033449.1, from coordinate 126,132,699 downwards.
CAGACGTTCAGGAGCACAGGTTTTGTTTGTTACATTAATATGGCAAAAAAAGATTTTTTTTGTTTGCTTACCTCCTCTAGTTTGTCATCAACAAGACTTTCTTTATTCAGAGCTGAAGTGATCTATAAAATACATAAGATTTATTTGAGAACTGATTTTTGTCTATTACTTTAGGGTCTATATTGCATAAGTTAACATCTCGCAGGTCACCACACAACAAGTTTGAGATGAAGGTAAGGCCTTGTTTACATGAGAGTTGAAGCCCTGCTGGAATAGTTCCCTGATCATTGTGCAGAGGGATTTACTTTGAAACCCATGCTAACCAAACCGTGATGGAATTGACCACTTCTAAATGTTAAAATCTTGGATTTTAGCTTGCTGGGGGCAGAGACCGAGTCTTCCATTGTGTTGCACAGTAGGGCTCCAATCCTGACTGGGATTTCTGAGCTCTGCTGTAACAACAACAACAATAATTTAGAGATTTGTGTGTCTGCGTGCGAGTCAGTTTGGTCAAGAACTCCTCCGAAATGGTAAAAGCTAGGACCACCAAATTTGGCAGGCAGCTTCCTCTGATAATAACTTAAAGCAAGGTCAGGGTTTGGTTGTGCCAGGAAAATGGGATGTGCCAGGATTTTGATTGTTTTCCATGACAAGGAAAGGAAGGGGTCTGAGCGGAAGGACGCTATACTGCAGAGTGACCACTGGGGACAGCCACCACACCAAGGGAATGGCCAGCTGGGGAGAGGGCTCACCATTTTGCCTGCTCCCAGCCCAGGTAAGTGGTCCCCCTTCCCCAAGCTTCTACTGCCTGGTCCTCAGCCCCAGCACTGGGAGCGAAAGGAGAAGGAGAAAGTCCTGCTGGCCCCACTGCCCCAGCCCTTCCCCCAGGAGCACTCCACTGCAGGAGCCACAGCCTTGCCTCCCCATCCAGAAGTGCCGGGCCGCCACACAATGCCGAGCTGCCCCCTGCCCTCAGGCCAGGCCCAGAGAAGGCTGGCGGGAGGCCTACACGCTCCCGCTCACCCCTTGCCCTCAGGCCTGGCCCAGGCAACACCAGGTCAGTCTTCTAGTACTGTTATAATATTTCTCAGTGGCAAAAAGCCCTGTCTATAGTGACTAGAGAAAGTGAGTTTCATTAGGATTGTTTCAACCACAGCAGGACAATGCTTCAGGGTAGGATTTTCAAACAGCTGAAAGCGTTAAGATGCCTACGCCTCCTTTCAATGTGAAGTGGCTGTCCAACTTCTTTAGGTTCCTTTGCAATTCACAGTCTAATCTATAGTTAAAGTGATAAAATACATACTGAAAAAAAAATTGATTTTGAAGGGCAGATTGTTAGGGGGGGAAAAGCACATTTTCACTTGTAATCACATGTGATTTACTCTGCATATTGTTGACCCATAAACACATGACCAAGGGTGCCATTTTTACCAAGCTACTTTTCAGATGGACTTTTAAGTTTAGACATGGTACAGATTACAAAAATGAGTTAAATGTTTAAGTAAACTTAGTCAAAATTAAAGGAAGACAAACTGGAGATTTCATAGATAAGAACATAAGAACATAAGAACATAAGAACGGCCGTACCGGGTCAGACCAAAGGTCCATCTAGCCCAGTATCCTGTCTGCCGACAGTGGCCAGCACCAGGTGCCCCAGAGGGGGTGGACCAAGACAATGATCAAGCGCTTTGTCTCCTGCCATCCCTCTCCAGCCTCTGTCAAACAGAGGCCAAGGACACCATTTTATCCCCTGGCTAATAGCCTTTTATGGACCTAACCTCCATGAAATTATCTAGCTTCTCTTTAAACTCTGTTATAGTCCTAGCCTTCACAGCCTCCTCTGGCAAGGAGTTCCACATGCTGACTACACGCTGTGTGAAGAAGAACTTTCTTTTATTAGTTTTAAACCTGCTACCCATTAATTTCATTTGGTGTCCTCTAGTTCTTCTATTTAGGAACTAATAAATAACTTTTCTTTATCGGCCCTCTCCACACCACTCATGATTTTATACACCTCTATCATATCCCCTCAGTCTCCTCTTTCTAAACTGAAAAGTCCCAGTCGCTTAACCTCTCCTCATATGGGACCCGTCCAAACCCCTAATCATTTTAGTTGCCCTTTCTGAACCCTTTCCAAGGCCAAAATATCTTTTTGAGGTGAGGAGACCACATCTGTACACAGTATTCAAGATGTGGGCGTACCATAGTTTTATACAGGGGCAGTAAGATATTCCGGTCTTATTTTCTATCCCTTTCTTAATAATACCTAGCATCCTATTTGCCTTTTGACTGCACACTGTGTGGAAGTTTTCAGAGAACTGTCCACGATAACTCCAAGATCTCTTTCCTGATTTGTCGAGTTAAATTAGCCCCCATCATACTGTACGTATAGTTGGGGTTATTTTTCCCAATGTGCATTACTTTACACTTCTCCACATTAAATTTCATTTGCCATTTTGTTGCCCAATCACTCAGTTTGGTGAGATCTTCTTGGAGTCCCTTACAGTCTGCTTCTGTCTTGACTATCCTAAACAGTTTGGTATCATCCGAAACTTTACCACCTCACTGCTTACCCCTTTCTCCAGATCATTTATGAATAAGTTGAACAGGATTGGTCCTAGGACTGACCCTTGGGACACCACTAGTTACCCTCTCCACTCTGAAAATTTACCATTTATTCCTACCCTTTGTTTCCTGTCTTTTAACCAGTTCTCAATCCAAGAAAGGACCTTCCTCTTATCCCATGGCCATGTAATTTACACAAGAGCCTTTGGTGAGGGACCTTGTCAAAGGCTTTCTGGAAATCTAAGTATACTATATCTACTGGATCCCCTTGTCCGCATGTTTGTTAACCCCTTCAAAGAACTCTAATAGATTAGTGAGACAGGATTTCCCTTTACAGAACCCATGTTGACTTTTGTCCAACAAATTATGTTCTTCTACATGCTTCACAATTTTATTCTTTACTATTGTTTCGACTAATTTGCCCGGTGAAGTTAGACTTACCGGTCTGTAATTGCCCGGATCGCCTCTAGAGCCCTTTTAAATATTGGTGTCACGCTGGCTACCTTCCAGTCATTAGGTACGGAAGCCGATTTAAGGGATAGGTTACAAACCACAGATAATAGTTCAGCAATTTCCCATTTGAGTTCTTTTAGAACCCTTGGATGAATGCCATCCGGTCCCGGAGATTTGTTAACATTAAGTTTTTCTATTTGTTCCAAAACCTCCTCTAATGACACTTCAATCCGGGACAGTTCCTCAGATTCATTACCCACAAAGGACGGTGCAGATTTGGGAATCTCCCAACATCCTCAGCCGTGAAGACTGAAGCAAAGAAATCATTTAGTTTCTCCGCAATGGCTTTATCGTCCTTGATTGCGCCTTTATAGTTCGATCGTCTAGGGACCCACAGGTTTTTTAGCAGGCTTCCTGCTTCTAATGTACTTAAAAAACATTTTGTTATTTCTTTTTGAGTTTTTGGCTAGCTGTTCCTCAAAATCTTTGCAACACTGTGCTACTGAAAAAAGGTGACGAACAAAGCATTGAGAAATGAAGGTGATGGATTGAAAAGCAAGCTCAGAGAAGCATGTCAGATTTCAGGGATTCATGTAAGTAGAGACACAGAAGATACTATCAAGATGCAGAGCACAGACACAGAAAACTCATTTTCTATTTCAAAGCATATTAATTCACTTAAAAGGTCAATCAGGTCCCATTCCACCTGACTGACTTACTCTACATATCACTACATTCCATACCATTAACACAGACATTTTTGAGCTGGCACCTAATCAAAGCATTGGTTTGAGGGTCTGAAATGTCTTGCTGTCTTCTTGATAACAGGCACCAGAAACCAATTTTAAATTAAAGAATGAAAAACTGGGGGTCTAAAGACTTATCTCTGTATCCTACTTAGGAAGTGGTTGTTTCCAGAGACCAGATTTAACTCTGTCATGCCAAAATAAGGATGTTTTCTGGGTTAGAAAGAGGTGAAATGTACTCAAACAGTGCAAACAGCTATTTCAAGAGGTGGAGAAAACATCTCTCTCAATGTAAATGGCTTTGATTGTTTTTAGGGGAATAGCAGGGGAAGGATTGTGGGGATGGGAGGTTCCTGTTTCCTAAACATTACTACCACCAAGATAAAAAAGATTACTATCTTCATATTGAAAGAGGGCTTTTTTTAACTAACACAATTACACAAGTATAGTAGAATTTCAAAAATAAGGTTCCGATTTTCAAAGCAGTCTAGAGGATTAGACACACATTTATTAAAATTAATACATGTACTTAAATCTTCTAATCCATTTTGAAATTGTCAACTTGTCTGAAACAAAAAGAGACTATATATCTTAAATACTACTAACGCCATAAAAAAGCTCTAGACAGAATTACTTCCATGGTCTCATAAGGTATTTTGTGTTCTTTATCTAGATACAAATTTCACAGTAGATATTGTGGATTTTGGGCCTTCTTGAACAATGAGTACACTGCTGGTGCTTAAATAATACATCTTCAAATTAATGGTATTTAAATAATCTATTGCTTACAGGATAGTAATTGAACTATAGTAGTTATCACAGGGTAACAACTGCATCCTAGGATAATACAGCTTTAAGTTAGCAGGAAGCATCCTCAAAACATTACACAGAGAAATGGGATGTTGTCTTACATGCTCTATTTTATTACTGCCATTCCAAATCTCCATCTATATGCCAAATAAACTAAGCACATCAACTTTTGACTAGGGATGTTAGTTTGTAGTCGTTTACACTATTAACCAATAATCCTGGGCTCATTGGTTAATCTTAATGACTATACACACCCTCCCCTTGCTGTCTCTGTATCAGTGATAGCAAAGGGAGGGGGAGGCGGGAGCCAGTGCCCATGGGGAGCAGCAGCAGCGCCGGAAGGTGGGGGCAGGCAGGAGCCGATACAAGCAGGGAGCCATGTACCCCCTGCCTCCCACGAGCTTCCAGCACCCCACAAACACTGGCTCCTGCAAAGCTGCCTGCCCCTCATGCTGCTGCCTCTGATAGAGAGACAAGGGTGGAGGGAGGAGGTGGCAGGAGATGGTACATGCAGGAAACTGGCTCGCCACAAGCTCCAGCGCCCACGTCATTACTCCCCGGCATGTAAATGTGTAATCACTGAAAAATTCAGAGGTTACACATTTACAAAAACACACATTTGCTAACACACATCCCTACTTCTGACTCGGTCTCTAATATTTCAATATATTCCTCAGTATACTTAATACATACACAACTTTCAAACAGATTTACCTTTTGCCCTAGGTCATCTTTCCTGTACCCCAAAAGTTCAAGGTATTTGCTGCGAGAATCTTCTTCAAAATTCACCTTTAACCAAAACAAACAAAACAAAACAATAAATAGTCCAAAGCAGCATGTTTTCAATCCTAATTTCATTTTCCCCATTGTAATTTCAACATGTATAACCATGTATTGGGAATCAGTGATTAAGCAAAATGTGTTAAAAGGGAAACCTTAACTGTGGACCCCCAGGATCTGGGAGTGGACTCCCAGGATCTGGGCCTCAGAACAGAGCTATGTAAAGCAAATGCACCTCTTCAACTTCCATTTAGTTCTTATTTTGAAAATACAAAGTGTCATAACTAATAATGGAAAGCCATATTTTACTTTCTAAATACTGAAACTGAAATCTCTCATTACCTGACCTAGTATCAAGATTAACCAATACTAAGCCAATGGCTAAATTATATCATACTTTCCCCAGAATATGTATCTTTTTGTTCCTGCTAGAACATAGTTTAAAAGCAGACATTAAAGCATACTTATTTCAATGATTCTTCATCCTTCCATCACTAATCTCTTTTGATGAAGTATATGGGGGTATGTCTACACTGCAAAGTTAATTTGAAATAACAGCCGTTATTTCGAATTAATTTTAATAGCGTCTATACATGCAAACCGCTATTTCGAAATTAATTCAAAATAGCGGAGCGCTTAATTCGAATTTGGTAAACCTCATTCTACGAGAAGTAACACCAAATTCGAAATAGCTATTTCGAATTAAGTGCTGTGTAGACACTTAATTCGAAATAGGGGGCCTCCAGCCCTTCCCGGGAGCCCTGGTGGCCACTCTGGGCGCAACCAGGAAAACTTAATCTCCTCTCCCCCAGCCCTGGAGCCATTAAAGAGGTAGACTCTGGCCACAGTGTCTGTGCCAGCTCCAAGCCTGCCAGCCCAGAGCCAGCAGTGGCCACCGGGGCCCCTGACCCAGTGGCCCCAAAACATGAGTCAGCAAGCCACTGGCAGCCAGCCCTCCACCGCTCCCCCAGGAGCAGTCTGCCAGCTCCCAGGAACCTGACAGAGGCTGGAGAAGGTGGGCGCGAGCCCCCGGTGGGGAGGACCGGGGTGGCTCTATGGGCTCCTCAGGGTGGACGCTCTTCTGCAGGGCCTCCTGGATCCTGACAGCCTGCCGATGGACCCCCCCCCCCGGATGGCAGCCTGCAGCAAGTGCAGCCGGGCTGATGGCAACGACCCCACGAGATGCACCGGCGTGCCCAGGGGCAGCTCTGGCTCCATGTGGCTTAGTGCTGTGGTGTCCCGAGCGCGGGCACTCAGGGCACTCCAAGGCAGGACTGCTTTGCTGTCCCTCATCGAGGCAGACAAGCAAGCGGGGGAACCCTGAGAACTGTCTGTCCGGGGTGGGGGTAGGGTCCCTTTAAGCACGGAGCTCAGTTAGCCTCAGGCAGCAGCCCCACACACTAAGTCCTCACCTGAAGCCCTGCCGGCACAGGTTCCGGCCAGCCTTAACTTCGGTTCAGGGTCCACTCAGTGTGGACGCGCTATTTCGAAATAGTTTGTGTGTATAGATGCGTTATTTTGAATTAGCTTACTTCAAATTAACTATTTCTAATTAAGTTAATTCGAAATAGCACTGTAGTGTAGACATACCCTGGATTATTTGATACCATTTTCAGAGTCTAATCTCATTCTACTGTACAAACTAGAAATCTCCTCAGTATCTTTGAACGGCGTTTTTGGTTTAAAACATTTGACCACGTACTGAGAACTGCTTTTATTCTTGGTTTTAAGAGGCTAGGGAATCTTTTTATAATTCAGAAACATTTGAAAAACATTACCTTTAAGAAAGACCACACATTTTTCTCAAAATCATTCTGGGCAGCATCTATTTTTTTCTGACAATAGCTGATGAAGCCTTCAGATTGCACAACTTCCTGCAGCAGATCCGAGCGGTTCAGGAACTCTCTCTCGGTGACAACTTGACTCACGTACACATGGTGGTGCTGCTGCTGCTGCTCAGCTCCTTGCTGATGAGACTTGATAGTCTCAAATGTGACTAGCTTGCCTCCAAACTGTAATTTAATAAATAATGTGCCAAATATTGCATATGTAACCTATATTACATTTATATATTATTATATACGCACATATACGGTCTCTCTTGATTCACTCTAATACCCCGTGTTCTGCAAATAGGTATACTTGTGAGTAGTCCCACTGGGCCAATTGGGACTACTCATAAAAGTAAAGTTACTCATATGCATAAACATTTGTGGGATCACAGGCTCAGACAGAAAGCGCCTCGTAACAGGGACAGTGTATTTGTACAACATCCGGCATAATAATGGGGCTCTAAACTTGACTGGGGCTTTTGGTACTGCTACAATATAATTGTTAAAATAGTAAAACTGTGTGTAGTAAGTGCTACTTGAAAACATATCTAAAAATGTACACTACCTTAGACAGCACACAATTGGCAGATTAGATAGACAGAAATAAAAGTGGCAGAGAAAGAAAGAAAAAAGTTAACCCATCTTATATTCTACTGGCTTCATTTAAAGTAACACACAAAATCCACCCAAACCCAAATTTCTCAGTTAGCTAAGAGAAGTAGGATGACATTAGGGATGTTAGTGAATGTTTATTTGTATAAACATGTAATCGCTGAATTTTTCAATGTTTACACGCAGGGGGCAGGTGGGAGCAGGTACTGGCAGGGAGGAAGATACTGAGGCAGCAGGGGTGGGGGCAGGTGGCAGGCTCCCAACCTGAGCACTGGATCCCGCCTGCCCCCCACTCTGCTGCTGTCTCAGAAAGGCAGCGTGATGGGGACAGCTCCAAGGAGATAGCACATGCGGATACTCGGCTTAAAAGCTAGCTCCCCGTGCATGCCAGCTCCCGTCTCCGCCCCCCACACCTTGCTGAATCTGATACAGAGGCAGCAAGGGGAGGGAGGGTGAGTGTAGTCATTAGGATTAATCAATAAGACCAGGCTTCTCAATTAATTGTGTAAATGACTACACGCTAACATCCCAAGATGACATACTGGCAATCATCAACCCAAAGCATTATTAGAAAAAAATATTAATTGCTTCCAAGGCAACATGAATGGATTTGTCAAATTTCACATTAACCTATGGATCAGAGAACTAGTAAATAGTATGCTGAGTTTATGAGTATTTTAGCACAAATATCCATTTTGAGCCAGAGTTCAATGTAGAGAACACAAAAACCTGGAATGTTCAAGTTCTCAGTTAAAAAGCCTGCAATTTAGAAGGGAACATCGAAGGCATAGACCAGATAGCTCTGCTCTCAAAGTGCTGTGGAACCTTATGAAATCTCACTTGGCTAATCTGTGACTTTGATAATCCTAAAAAAAAAAAAAACCCTTGGCAATCTCACCCTGTTTCTCAGCAATGACTTACCAGCAGCGAGGTCTCATACACTCCCAAGATGTTACTAAACAGAGATCATATTTACTATTAAATATGTGTCAGAACTGAAAACCAAATTAAATTGTGTACACTTGGCTGCCAACTGTAAAATGTGGGTCTTCTAGTCATTATGGCACAGGATTGGAGCTCTGTCGCTGTGCAATGTGAAACCCCTTCTACACTGTTTGCAGAGAATCTATCAGAAACATCACCCCCAAGTCAGCTTTGCCCACTCAGTAGCCTGAAAAGGGGCCCCCACTTACTGCAAATGATGCACCCACAGGCCGTCGGATCCATTTGGGTGGCTTCTTCAATGGCAGAACAGTGTTCTGTGGAGATGTCTGCTGTGGAAGCTGCAATGGAGGGAGGGGCTGCCCCGTGCCAAATGGATCAAGATTCCCAAAGGACGACGAGAGCTTTAAAGAGAAAGAAGCTGATTACACATTTCCTGAAATATTCAATGTAAAATACATATCTGTCCATGATAATTATTCAAGAGACTAACACTACTTTGGCTAAACTTAAAAAAACAACAAATAGTCTGGGAGCACTTTAAAGACTAACAAAACATGTAGATGGTATCATGAGCTTTCGTGGGCACAGCCCACTTCTTCAGATGACTGGAGTGTTGTATGTCCTGAACCAAAATAAACAGGGGAGAAGTGGGGTGGAAGGAAAAAAATGGGGGGGGGGGGGGACAAAAGGAGGCAGTGGGTATATAAATATCAAAGGGAAAACCGAGCTGGCATGTAACAGGCAAAACTGATAGTCTATAAGCACCTAAAAATTGGATAGTTAAAAGAAGCAGATAAGGACCATTAGTTAGCAATTAGATAGGAAGAGTACTAACACCAGAATCTACAGACAAAGATTCTACTTTGGCTGTCAATGCTTCCATCACTTTCAAATTTTGTCACACAGAACAAAGTATCTTCTTCCCCAACTTCACATTTTCCAGTACCTGGTCTGCTTGTTTCTGCCTCAGACTATCTGTGCTCCCACCCATGATGGAGTAAATGCTGATCCGTCCATCAAAAGAAGCAGCGGAAAGGACGGCAGGGTTTCTGGGGCACCACTGAACGTCAAAGCACCACTGGGTATTTGTGGGAAGCTCATACAACACCTGTGCCAAAACAGAGCTAGATGAAACAATATTAACATAATAAACTGCAACAAAGATTCTTCTGTGTCACTAACTACGCTATGTCAGTAGGAAGGGCAGCCACACTTTGAAACAGGATTATGATCTCCTGCTTTAAACTCATCTCCAGGGGATGAGAGAAAGTGTGGCCAAATCTTTCAAGAGAAAATGATGGTTTTGTGGTTAAGATGCCGGAATAGGATTCAGTAGATTTGAGTTCCGTGCCCATCTCTGGACTAGTCGCTTAGAGTACATTTTTCAAACATTCCTAAGGGAGCTGAAATCCTATTGAAAATTATGCTAAGTTTCTTAGCTGAAAAACTAAGAAATTGGCTTTCCACTTTGATTCAAAAGAGCCATAGTCTGATGCCAATCAGGCCACAGCATAAAGCTGGTTGCTTTGGCATGAGGGCCGGACTGGAAGAATTAGGTAAAAGCTAAATCTTGGGAGAAGTCTGTTTAGTGATGCTGACTTTCACCCATGTTTTGTGTAGAGTTTTATGTCATTTTGCATTATGGCAAAAAGCACAGGAAGGTGTTAGGGCACATTTCAAACAGCCAAAGAAAATTGTTTCCATCACTCAATGAGTTTCTCTTACTTAGTTTATAGTATATAATCAAAAGTCTCAGAGGGATAACCATGTTAGTCTATAAACTGAAAAAACTTAACACAGTGAATAGTCCTGCAGCACCTTAGAGACTAACAAAAAATGTAGATGGTATCATGAGCTTTTGTGGGCACAACCCACTTCTTAAGCTCATGATACCATCTACATTTTTTGTTAGTCTCTAAGGTGCTGCAGGACTATTTGCTTTTGTTAAAGATTTTTACTGGTTTATATAGTAACTATGGGAGCCCTCTGCTGGGCAAAACACTACCTATACACTTCCTATAGATTTTAATCAAAGACTTGAGTCTATTAAATAAAAAAATCCGCACCTTTTAAAGAGTGTTTAATGAAAAAACTTGCAAGGAATGTAATTATTAAAGTGTCTATTAATTTCCATCAATACAATCAGATATTAATTCTCACCACTTTGATAGCAAATAATAGTGTCTGGTTGAAAATGCCTTGTAGTTACTCAACTGCTTAACAGCAAGCATGTGCCTAAGTGCTTTGTCAAGTCAGAGCCAAAAAGACTTAGTAGAGCTGAATTAGAATAGGGTGCTGCCATTTAAATGGTGGAGTGAGAGATGGCACAATCATTACTAACTTGATTTCTCTCCCAAATCAGAGTTCTCATGTGTAGCTTTGAAGGGATGCAATCAAGTAAAAAACCAATGTCCAGGAAGCCCTGTACCTCCAAAACTCCTTCCTCGGAGTAGAAGCAAAGAAAGATGGTCCTCTCAAACACCTCTTTGTGAGGGCCAAGAGATCAGTGTGGTCTACAAAGGCTTTCATGTGTGCCAGGAAGCTTTCAGGGGTTCCCATACATATCACCAGACTCCAGATTTGTGTGTCATGGTTTCTTTGGGTGGAAAAGAATAGCAGGTGTGTGAAAAGCAATAACATACCCCAGGGAAAACATGGACCAAAAAAAACCACCCGTATTCCAGAGACAGATACATTTGACAAAACTACTTTTAGCAGAGGGAGATGAAATGGACAAAACTGAATTGCCAGTGTCCCTTTGGTGAGCCCTAAGAGCGAGTGGTGGAGAAGCCCTGCCTTCTTCTCGTTCATAACGTATATGGCTGACAGAAGCACTTAACACGCCCTGGTTTTAAAAAGGTCACATTTGTATAAAGACTGACCTGTTTTTTCTCAGTTGGGTTCTGTATACAAAATGTTTGTGATGAGAGAACATAGTTTTGGTCTGAAGGACACAGTGTAAAAGAATAAAAAACAAATATTAACTACTTTTAAAAAATATTATGCTCACAGCATTGTGTTATCTATATACGAAGTTGGTATGTTTTCCACTACTCTCCATAACAACTGTAACACAAAGAATATTTCTGTTTATGACCTTTTAAAATGGTTTGCATACAATACCTCCCCTGTATTAGGGTTAGAGCAGAGAATCTTAGCATCCTTTCCACAGCTGAGTAACAGCTCAGGATCTGCCATACTCCAAGCAATGGTCAAAATACCCCTGTATGAAAAGCCACAGCAAGAAATTATTAACATAACTGCATGATGATTAATGTGGCACTCATTTGCAAATGTCTACATTTTCTGACTACTTCATCTTTAAATGCTAATTCCTCTTCCACCCCATTATGGTGAGAGAGCAGAGAAGGTGTAGCCAACATTTGTTTGACTGAAATAGATTGTTTCCACTTTCCATACCAGGAGTCCTTAAAGTGTACCACAGGCTACGGACACATTCCAACAAGGTACCTGAATGCCAAATACTGCATCCACTGATAAAAACATGGATATCAAACGCAGATTGTGTAAAACTACTGCCTGACCTAGAAAACTCCAAGGTAAAAACTTGGACTAAAATGTGTGGCAATCTTCTTTTTCTTACTAAAAGGTTAACATAGCACAGTCAACATCAACTTTTTTTTTTTTTTTTTACTGTCCTCCACCCTCAAATGCAGTGATCTCCTGTCCAACACTTTCACAACAGTGTACCCCAGGCCAGACAAGGGACTGAGGGGAGAGTTTGTGAAGGGATTTATTAGTACACACTCCACATTTAAACAAACTCATTTTGCATTATAAAGTGTGCAGGTGTCTTTGTTGGGGTGGGTTCTTTAGATTCCCCCAACCCATCCACAGAAATGGAGCCCAAATGTTTCTTTGAATCCTAGCAACTGGTTTACAAGTTTTTGAGACTTCCTTCTCAAAGGAAACAGCTAGAAACTTCATTTTTAATTAAAGCTGGGAACCCTTTTTATAGTTTTAGCTCCTTAAAACCAGTGTGCCCCATGTGCAGATTTGCTGGGCACAAAGACGAGCTGTATCACTAAAAGTCTAGGGACCAAGGATTATAGTAGCTGCTAAAGCATCTGCCTTGGAGCTTAAAGGTGAGATGGCCTCAATACAAGATGACAGAGGGTAACAATACAGTGATGGATACAAACCAGTATTAGAATGAGGAAATGGCAAAACAAACAAAACTCAACATTTACAAACCAGCCAACATAAATACCTTGTATGGTTTTCCAAAACACGAAGAGGAGAAGAAGCAAACCTAAGGTCCCACATCTGAATCACAGGCAACCTGTCATCTTCTGAAGCCAGGACCATCTGTGTAGCAACATCAGGGTGCCATGCCAAGCCTGAGCAGTGCATCTAATAAATAAAGTAGTGTTAGACCACAAGATAGTTAAGCAGAGCTACAGAAAATAATGAACCCCCCAAAACAATCAGGGCCTGGGGGCAGGGGGAGCACACAAAGTCTCTCACCCCCTGCTCCCACCCTGACAAGAGTGCGCGGCAGCTAGAGAGAACTGCTAGCTGTCCTCCTAGTAGGAGGAGGAGACTTTGTGTGCTCCCCCCATCCCCAGGTCTCAATTGGCCTGGGGGCGGGAGAGCGGCAGAGTTGCTGCAGGCCAGATCCACTCACTTGGTGGGCCAGAGCTGGCTCATGGAGGCTGTTTTGTCCACCCCTGAACTAGATTATGGGCCAGGTTACACACCATGATTAGATCAAAAAATTCTCCCTTTTTCAAAGCTAAGAACTGACAAACGATACACTTCATTTCTCAGTAGTCCTAAGACAGCTACCTACAACTACTGCAGATGTTTAAGTGGAATAAGGTTCCAGCCCAGCTCCCAGGATGTTGATTTATAACATCTGGAATGCTATTTGAATTTAGCATTTCAAAAGCTAGCTCAAAAGAGCAGTCATATTTTATGTCCAAAATGTATGTTTTAATACAACTCATTAAAATACGTATGTAAGGGTTTTGATGTAATTACAAATGTATAGGTTTTACTGAAAAATCATTGGCTGTTAACATGCAAGTACAGGCAGTCCCCGGGTTACATGGATCCGACTTACATCGGATCCCTACTTACAAACGGTGTAAGGCAACCCCGCACTAGCTGCGCTCTCCCCCCCCCCAGCAGACCAGGGAGGCGAGCGCTTTTCTCAGCAGACACCTCAGCTTGAGAATAAAGGACTGAGGAAGTGAGGTGTGGGAGAATAAAACTGAGCTCTGGAGAAATGTTTGGCTAGAGTTTTCCCTACAATATGTACCAGTTCCGACTTACATACAAATTCAACTTAAGAACAAACCTACAGTCCCTATCTTGTACGTAACTCGGGGACTGCCTGTAATCCATTACAAACACTCCAACATAGTGTCAGAACCCAACTATGCTGAGAGACTGGCAACATGCAGATTGTGAAAATAAATCAGATTAATTCTGGAAGTCTACGAGGTTACTAGTAACTCAAATAAGCAGTAACTTGTTTGTTAAATATACTTTTCCAAGTTTTAGAGACTTTAAATCATTTATCAATATAAATATTTGAAATCGCCGATTAATAATTTCCTTTACTAAACATGAGTCATTATTTAACCAAATATTACAAATGTGAATCAAGCTTGTCTCTCTCACTAAGAGGAATTGGTTCATTAGAAGATATTACCTTGCCCCCCTTGTCTTCCTGATATTCTGGATCTAATATGGCTACAATAACACTGCAAACAACCAGGGGAATATTCATGTGGGCTACTCAGACATGGCCCATGCATCAGGGTGAGGACTGGAAGTTATTCTGCTTCTGCATGGGGCAAAGATAATGTCCCCATTTCTACAATCTAGTATCATGCCCTTCCACAGCAAGGCAGCCTGCTCTTGTCCAGTGCACCAGGGATGCGGACCACTGCCCGCGAGTCCTGATACCTCTGGAGTATCTTGCCAGAAAGCAGTCCAGCACTTGTGCCTGGGTGCTGTATAGAACAGTAACAGAGGAGCAGTTCTTTGCACCCTCAATCCGAGTTGTAAGGCACAAGGTCAGCCTCAAGGAGTAGCTTCATAGTGGAAGTAAAACTATTTAAACCCATTTGTGAATGCATCAGCTGCTTTATTCTCTCTGAGACACCTGTTCCAGATGACAGCACTTCAGTCTAGTTTAACAAAATCTTACCACTGCAGCCATGAATGGGTCAATACTGAATTTATCAGTATGGTGTGCATCACTTCACCAGTCTGACTTCTCACTTCTAAGTAATACATAATGTCCCCTTGTCTTGCCTGAATGCTGAACTTTCTACCAAATTCCTTCCCTGCCAAATATTAATTGCATCATTTGCAAAAATATTTTAAACAATAATCCACTGTTTGCATATAAAGAATCCATGCAATGTGTTAGTATGGCAAGAATAAATCTAATATTTAATCATAGTTATTTATACAGACTCGGGATAGTTCAATGAAACAAATACCCGGTTGCTGTGGTCGCTGACTTTGATGATAGGCTCATTCTTCCTGAGATCCCACACGGTAGCACGACCACTGGGACTGGCAGATGCCAAGATGTGCTGGACTTGCCTGTTCCACGCAATACAGCTGATGTCTTCTGGAGGCTATTGCAAACAAAACATGTCCCAACAGCAAATTCAAATCTTTTTATTAGATAAGTCGGCTAAAATGAAAAGTTTTCAAAGCTAATCCTCACAGCCCATGTGTTTGTTTTCCCTTTCTAAATGCATAAAATTGGCACTAGGAAATTATAAACCCATGCATTAAAAACACAGTAGCACTATCTATAGACCATCTACAGCCCTCCTTCCTTTCTGCCTGTGACAAATTTGATGCTTTAGTCAGCTATGAAGGCAGGCGGTGCAAGTTTGCGGTCTCCAAGAGCTTAAGAGTGACCTGTAAGAAAGTATCTAAATAATTGGTCTTATGCCCTTGATTAGAAAGAATGTAAGGTGGTTGGGCAGTTATTGTTGGGTTTTTGGTTTTTTTGTTTGGTTTTTCTTTTTGGAGTCGGCATTTTTCTGACTATTGTTTATGTTATTAGAAATAAGGAGGAGGCTGGTGCCATTATGCCCTAGTAAATCTGTTAGCCTCTAAGGTGTCACAGGATGCATTGTTTTTGCAGATACCTCTGAGACTTATTAGGAATGTTAAGTCTGTTCTTCACTGGTTATGTTGGAAGCCCTCTTGGATGTCTCAGAGCACATGCACTATAAGCTCTCACACCTTAACTCAAAAGGCATGGATCTTTAACATGTTTCCAAAATGTTCACTAGTCACTGAACTAATTTGATAACAAAAAACAAGCTAAAATCACGGCATTTTAAATAGCCTGATTAAAGACAGTTTCTCAACAATTCATCTTACATTTTCTGAACAGCTATTATGCAATAACTTAATTCGTTATCCAGTCACCATAATGTCTTTCATGGTGAATAAAATCTGCTTTTTCTACTAACGATCACCACAACCACCTTTTGAGCTGTGTAGGGAAAAGGGGACAGAAAACTAACATTTTCCTTTATTCTCCAGATCATCTTTAAACAGAACACAGACTAACCAGTAGTGCTTAGATAATAAGATGATTGAGGCATGCTACATGAATATCTAAAAACAAGTGTCACATCTAAGTTTCCATCTATTAATAGCCCAGGTTTAAAACCTTTGTTTATTTTTTATTCTGCATCTTTTAGGGAAGCATAAAGATCCTTCAGATTTAAATACACAGTAGAACAGAATTTCTCAACCAGGGAGTCTGGGGCCACAAGAAGGTTCCAGAGGGACCCCAAAGCAGGGCCAGCATTAGACTTGTTGGTACTCTGGGCAGAAAGCTGAATTCCTGAGCCCCACCAACCAAAGCTGAAGCCTGAGCAACTTAGCTTTGTGGGGCTCTATGTGTCCTGTCTAATACATCTAATACCTGCGCTGGCTTTTATATGCTGAAAAACAATGGCTGCGGCACAGGTAGACTGTGGAAAATTTTACAGTATGTTGGGGAGGCCTCAGAAAGAAAAAGACTGTGAATTTCTGCAGTAAACATGCCAAAGCAGGCTACAAAAAAAGTCAGCCTCCATGTAGCTGTGAAGGATGTTCAACAAATGAGGAAACTAGCAATAACTAGCTAACAACCATTGGTGAAACGAAATGCAACTCAGTCCATGAAAGTTACTGACAAGTCAAAAATGACCATCAATTTAACTCGCTGTAAAATCTTATCCATGAAAAGATGGCTCATTACTGTCTGATTCCACAGCTAACTCAAACTTCCACACCTTTTCCTGTTAAAGCTGCCTCCAACTTCAACCTTTTGATCTGACTGGGAGAGGTCTCTGCTATTAAGGCAAAAATCTCACTTAGGAACCACATTAAATACAGTACATGGAATGCACAACAATGGGATTTTGCACAATGAGACTTGAAAGTGTGACATTTGGTAAATCATTTTGCTGACGCACAGCAGTTAAGTGTTATAACCTTACAGGGAGGTTTGGTTGTGCAAAAGAATTCAGAACTGGACACAAACTGAACATAAGCACTATCATCCCAATTAACATCATTATAAACAAAGTTACTGTTGGTTACTTGGAATGCAATGTAAACCTCCAGTCAATTCAGAGTCAATTTTCACAAAAGTGGTGTTCATCACAACATTCCTGTATTGCTTTATAAAGGTCAAAGCCATTAAAGAAATCACATTCAAAACAAATCTCCACTTTTAGCCTTAGCAGTCAATACATTTACAATCAGCAAAACAAACATCCACTTGGAGTTATTTTATAGTTTGGGAGCAAAATATATGCAATATACATGATGAAACAATATACTTTTGGATTCTTAGACTCAACAGAAATCTGTGGGATTATTTTAAGGAATGTGTCTCACAACAACAGATGTTTATCCAGGGATTAATTACATTTGAGGTAGTGTCTGAAATATTTAAATTACATTTTTGAAAGCAGAGAATGATGACCAGAACTGCTTCAATACTTTGTCTGTATGAGATTTCGATTAACTTAAATAATTTGCATATTTTTCAGAGTTCTTCCAATCATTTAACAAGCATAACTCCAGTACCTGTGTTTTAGCTCCTGGTGTCATTGGCGTGGCAAAGTTGTTCAAGTCCCAGATATAGATTTCAGACTCATTAGCACCTGATGCTACAAGGTTGGTCTGTAATAGAAAGATGACAATAGACACTGAGTGTATTTCTGGCATCAGCCTTCTACTTTTCAAGCGCTTTGGGCCTGATCCATGGAGCTGTGCCAATTTCCATTAGCTCAGAATGGAGCCCTGGTCACAACAAGAGTCATTTAGAGAAGGTACAAGAAAAATCATAGAAAAATTCGAATTCTAACAATGCTAAGATTTCTAACACTATTTATTAGCCAAGACCCCATATACTCTGCAGCGAGTTGGTCCTAAATTCCCAGGGCAGCATTCCTGGTTTCTGCAGTACTCTTGTGCAGACAATGGACACATATGGAATGGGGTTGCACAAAATGCTTCCATTGGACTAATGCCCTGTAAACAGTTACACTTGTGTTTAACGCTATTCATGTTACTAATCCCACTGACTTCAATGGGATATCAAACGTGAGTAAAGTTAAACATATGAGTAAGCGTTCACAGGATCAAGGCCCATCCAAACATTTCCTAGATTAAGAGAAGCATTTGAAGCAGTTTTACAAATGGGCAAGGAATGCCAAGATAATAGCAATGGCCTCTGAAGAGAATGAATTAGTGAAAATAACTATTATACCAATGCACTTCACTCTCTAATGGTGGTTGTAAAAAATGTTCCAACTTCATAATAAACAAGAACAGAAACAATGCAATTTAAACACAGTTCGCTGAACTAATTATTGTCTTATAAAACCATGTCAAAAGAAAAAATGCTATTTGGTAAATCAAAGCAAGCTGAATTCTCACAGGAAAAAAAAACGTAAACAACAATGGTCCTGTAGCAGCCATGCATTAGAAAAATTGCTGTATTTTGAGAGCAGTAAATCCTCATTAGTGATGGAATTAAATTAGTTCTGTGATTAAGTCTTTTATAACTTTTAAGAATTGCGTCAAACCAATGAGCTTTAGGTCCCAACATTTTATCATTATTTTGGAACAACATACAAAAATGGAAGTGTTAAAAAAATCTTAAAAAAACAATATTTAGATGGTCTTTTTGGTTTTAGTGAAAACAGTTTTAAGGGGAATTTGAGGTTACGTCTACACTGTTGGGGTTTTTTGTGAAAAAGGTATGCAAACCGCAATTTGCGTACCTTTTTCCGATTCTTTTTCCGAAAGAGGCTTTTCCAACATTTGGCCTGGATGCCTAGGCGGTGGGTGGGATGCTTACCTTCACCGCTGCCCCCTGCCGCCCCAACAGGATTATAGCTGTCCTGGTCCCCATTTCTGGCTACTTGCTGTCCCCTGTGGTCATTACACAGTATAGCTGTCCCTGCTAGCAGCCCCCTCCCTTCACAAGTTATCGGGGGGTAGGGAAGGGGAAATCACATTCCAGGCATATCTCATTGTCCTGGTACAACCAAACCCTTACCTTGCTTTAAGTGATAAGAGGAAGCTTCACATCAAATTTGGTGGTCCTAGCTCTTACCATTTAGGAGGAGTTCTTGAACAAACAGAGAGATGGACAGATAGACTCGCTCACAAACTCTCTCAAATAAATAGTAGATTTTTGGATGTTTTTCTCTACTTTCAAATATATTGATTTTTATTACAACACAGCCTACAAAGTGTATAGTGCTCACTTTCTATTATTGTAAATATTTGTAATCAAGTAATATAAAAATAAGCAGAAGAAATAGTATTTTTAATTAATCTCATAGAAATACTGTAATGCAATCTCTTTATTGTGAAAGTTGAACTTACAAATGTACAATTTTTTTTGATACATAACTACACTCAAAAACAGAACAGTGTATATCTTTAGAGCCTATAGTCCACTCAATCCTACTACTTATTCACTAAGACAAACAAGTTTGATTACAGTTTGCAGGAGATCATGCTGCCTGCTTCTCTTTTACAATGCCACCTGAAAGTGAGAACAGGAATTCACATGGCACTTTTGTAGCGATGCGTTGCAAGGTAATTATGTGCCAGATATGCTAAACATTTATATGCCCCTTCATGTTGGGCCACCATTTCAGAGGACATGCTTCCATACTGATAATGCTTGTTAAAAAAGAATGTGTTAATTAAATTTGTGACTGAACTCCTTGGGGGAGAATTATATGTCCCCTGTTCTGTTTTATCCGCATTCTGCTGTATATTTCATATTACAGCAGTCTCAAATGATGATTCAGTACGTGTTTGTTTTAAGAACATTTTTACTGCAGGTTTGAGAAAATACAAAGCAGGTACCAATGTAGGATTTCCAAAAATAGCTACATCACTCAGGACCTAAGGTATAAAAATCTGAAGGGAGGAGTTGCAGAGCATTCTTTCAGCAGTCCTAAAAGGGAAACACTTTGAGGAAGAAACTATGTAACCTGAACCATCAGCAAAGAAAATCAAACTTCTGCTGGTGGTATCTGACTCAGATGATGAAAATGAACATGCAACAGTCTGCTCTGCTTTGGATCATTATCAAGTAAAATCTGTCATCACCACGGACGCATGTCCTATGATGTCTTCTTTTCACGTGCTAGTATATTTATGCCTGCCTCTGCAATTCCACTCCATGAATCTGATGAAGTTGGGGGTTTTTGCCACAAAAGTTTACATTGGAATATATCTGTTAATCTTTAAAGTGCCACAAGACTCCTGTTCTTACTTTTAGGTAACACTGTAAACAAAAGGGAGCATTATTTCCTGCAACCTGCACCCAAACTTGTTTGTCTGAGCAATTAGCTGAACAAGAAGTAGGTCTGAGTAGACTTTAGGCGCTAAAGTTTTACATTGTTTTGTTTTTGAGTGCAGTTATTTTTTGAACATAATTCTACATTTGTAAGTTCAATTGTCATGATAAAGAGACTGCACTACAGTACTACAGTGTTCTACAAATCCATGTTACTAATCCATGACAGTGGGTACTGAACAAAAAAATACTAACCTGGAAAATATTCACATCCAAAGCTCTTACTGGTCCAGTGTGCTTGTCTTTCTGAGCAATTATAACTTCACTCTCGCCAGCTATAATTTTAGTCGGGTCATACAAAATAATATTTCCGTTTTCACCACCAGCAATTAGAACTCCAGAAGGACTACCATCTGAAGCCATTCTATGAGGTCCCCATATCAATTTATGATACCTACAAGATAAAAAATAAACAATTTAAGAAGATCCACTGCCATATCATCATAAGTGCCATAACATCATAATGTTTTCCCTGATAAAAAACACTAACACTTGACAGGAGGAAGTGCAGGCTGCTGTAACAGCAAAGATATAATGAGAGTGAGAACTGCTAGGTTCTATTCCTAGCTCTCCCATACTATCAAAAGTATGAGAGTGAACAGGTCCCAACCTGTATGTGCCTCAGTTCAAGGCTCTAAAGTCAGGTGAACAGTCACTTACTTACTTCATAGGGTTTTTGAGATAATGTTTGCAAAGGACTGTGAAATCCCTGAATGAGACTAATAAGTATAGCCTATTACAAGCAAACACTTAAATATCTGATATTGATGAAAAGCTGCTTATGCAAGAGGTAAACAGAGTGAATGAGAACTGGCACCTTGACATAAGCCTTATTCCTCAGATGCAATCTTGCAATTAAAATTATTTTTTAATTTCATGCTTATCAAGTGGCAACCCTTATACACAAACAAGAAAGTGTGTTGCCTAGAGTGCAGTCTGATTTATTTAATGTTCAATTACAGGTTAGAGTATATTTTAGACCTGAAATACAACCAAGTTAATACACTGCTTGGTGAATCTATAAGCATTCTGATTTCTCTCTCTCTTTTTTTTAATCAAAGTTGTTTTTATAGCAAAACAACATTCCTGTGTGCTCAGCCATGCAAAGAGTACATTTCTTCTATATAACCACACACACCCTCTTATGGCATTGCTCATACTAAGTGACCTTAATGCAGTTGAAAAGCAAACTAACAAGTTTCTAAAAAAAGTAAAACAAATCGAAGAGGTATTTTTTAAAATAAACTCTACATCAGCACTATTAGTGCTGCCTTTAATCAGTAATGACTGAGACACAACTTGTTGCATTTTTAATAAATTATATGCAACTTCAGTTTTATATGCTGAATGCTCCAAGTAGCAAGAGGAGTATATGCAGCACAAGCACAACTTACTTAAATTTTATTTTTCTAATCTCATGGTTAGCAATTCCCAATGTCAACCTTTATTGTTCCAGCATAATGGATAGCATGGTGCAATTCAAAGAAATATGCTGCAGACTGAAACTAGTCTATAGGAATCAGGTGAAACCTTTTTCCAAATAGATACATTTTTATATTGTGAGGTGGACTGCATTAAAAGGTTCGCAAAATGATGTAATACCATAAGTAAAGAAGTGACAGACAGGCCTGTCCTACTCTGCAACTGGTTCAATAGTGGGCATGGTGATGGCATATCACTGGCACTTCACACATAGCAGGACCCAATAAGTCCCGCAAAATCCTTTTGCTTTCTCTACCACAGCTATATGAATAGTTATTATCTATATTAGGATAGCAGCCCATGGCCCTAATCAGATTCAGGGCCCCATCATCCTGTTAGATTCTTTACAAGGAAGACATAGTTCCTGCATTGTACAACTTTAATCAATCTATAATTTTTAAAGTTCAGGAAATGGTGTTTGATGTAAATCTTTGGAAGACAGATTTGTACATCATTATTTAAACATGGACTGTGAAGAATGAAATGGAATTAACTTATATCTACATCATAAGTTGATGTAAAACATTAACCAGTGGATTTGGATTTCCATACATCTCAGTGTAGCCGAGCTACAATACCCTATATTTTTGTCCTACATATTTGTCCTACATATCTTTGATAAAAATCCATTAACTGACACTATTTCTTACTCATTGATGAGCAGCTGACAATCTGTACATGTAGCACACACTTGTACTGTGAGTGCAATGGATCAACTGAAGGACTAAGATGTATACTAACATGGTATCTGGCATGAAAGATTAATGGACCCAATCCCGTGTCAGTGGAAAGCGTTCAGATCCTTCTCTGCCTCCAGGAAGAGCTGCTCACACTTTCACTGACTTATGACCAATTTACAAGGAAGAGAACCCACTACAATGAAGCACTACAGCAAGTGGAGGTTTTCAAAACACCTCTCATGTATGGTTTAGTCCTGCCTCAGTGCAGGGGACCTGATTAGATGTTCCACTGAAGTCCCTTCCAGTCCTACATTTCTATGGTTCTATCATCCAACGGATGATAGTCTTTTACCTTGAGCAAAGTGGTCTCAAAATATTCTAACAAATTTATTTGGGCATAAGCTTCTGTGGCCTGGAACCTACTTCATCAAATTCAAAGTGGGTTATATCCCACAAAAGCTTATGCCCAAATACATTTGTTAGTCTCTAAGGTGCCAGAGGACTCCTTGTTGTTTTTGCTAAAACAGACTAATACGACTACCCTTCTGCAACAGCTCGAGATATTTGTGATATAACAGTTACTGAAATCAAGTCTCCAGAGTCCAAGTTTACAACCTTAACAACAAGCCCATTCTTCTTACTTTTCCTAGTAGCACTGATACAGAGCTAAGGCTTCATATACAGTCCTTTCTGCCCATGCCATGGATTGCGGTTGCAACAAAAAATGCATTTCTATAAAGCAGATCATAAATTTGGAACCTCAATTCATACCTGTGCGAGGAGGAGAAAGTTGCACAGGATTTCATATCTAATGAAGGATCAGACAAGTCCAGTTCAAATATTTCCAAAGAAGCACTGGTACTGAAAGTTGCATCCAACTGCTGAGCAGATGTACCTACACAGAAACACACTGTTCTATCACAATGATATATCACAAAATAATGGAATTTAAAATTACTAAAGCATCAATGCATACTTAAGCTGTTATTTCTTTTGTATCTCAGAGGTACACTGAACACCAAACACAGTCAATTTTTACAAAAGGGGGTTAAAAGTCGTTTCAGGTATTTCACCTGCTCCTAAATCCCCTTCCTGGTTTTACAAAATTTTCCAATTAAAATAAAAAAAGAAAAGTGTGTGATGTTTTTCTCTCCCCTGCTGCTGTGTAAATATCCCACACAAGTAACAAAAGAAACTCAGAAATTGACTGAAAGGCAGCCAAAACTACAGACTGGACTTCCAAAAACCAGGACTCCCTCAACCGGCAACCTCTGTGATCTGACAGGACCATGGATGTTCCTAGACCAGAGAGTCCTGGCTGGGAGCCCCAGTGGCAAGCGGGCTCGCAGCTCAGGGCTGCTGGGACTGGGGCCAGAACCCCAGTAGCGGGCCGTAGCAGCCCAGCAGGAGGGTGGCTAGGACTAGCAGGCAAGTAGCAAGGAACATCCCCTGGTCCAACAAATTCCTTCATTCGGGACTGGTCAGGTCCCGAGGTTGCTGGACCAGAGAGGTCCAACCTGTACTGCCATTGGTAAAGACTGGGTCATGTAATCTTTTGATTTAGGAGAGAGAATCTTGAAATTAGGTATCCAATGCTGTCATATATTTAGGGCAAAAATGCATGTTTATAAAGTATTATATAGGCCTGAGTTTTGATTTTTAGGGAAAGCTGATATTCTGGAGGCTGAGAAGTGATTTAAGTGGGCACTAAACTGCACTCTCAATTACTATTTCAGCCTTCAGGATGGCAACGTTCTATTATGAACTACACATACACTGGCCGTGCTATAATCTATACCATATGCATACAAAGTAGGGATGTAAAGGTTAACCTGTTACCCGGAAAGCATTAGCCTTACCAGCATGCTTACCTGGTAACCAGTTAATCAGAGGGCTGGGGAGGAGGGGGGGAAACGCCTCCCCCGTCTATTATGGTCAGGCTGGCAGGATCCCGGCCAACCAGAGCAGTCCCCAGCTGGCAGCGTGGTGGCATCCTGAATTGCTGGAACAGTCCCCCACCCACAGTGAGGCAGGACCCCGACTGGCTGGAGCAGTGCCCAGACAGCTGGAACAGCCTCCTCCCCCCACCACAGACAGTCGGACTAGGGGAGCCTCCCACCCACAGCGGGCTGGATGGACCCCAGCCACACGGTTAACTGCTTAAATTATTACAGTTATACCATTTAACCAGTAAACTTTTTAAAGGGATATTTACAACCCTAATAAAAAAAATCCCACAGATTGTATTCTCTATCTTCAACAAGTTACCTGTAGCCAAATAAATGGGATGTTGTTGGGCAGGGCTCCATGCCTGCATAGCAGTGCGATCAATCTCCTTTAGCTTCATCCTGCTAAAAGAAGGTAATTTTGGTAAAACAGAAAAAAAGGGAAGAAATGGCACCAGTACAACAGAGGATAAACGTGCTGTGTGTATGATGTGACATTTGTAGGGAAGAGAGTAATGGTGAACTACTACTGAAGTTAAAAAATTAATATTTGCTAAACATGTTGAATGTACCTAAATAAACCTGGGGAATACCGCAGCTGCTCTGAGATTGTTAGACAAAATGCCTTTGCTAATATGAGGTTATATGACTTGACATCTTGCAGAAGCTATTACATTTAAATAAAAATATTTTCCATGTTTCTAAATGCCAAATCTGAGATTTATAAACTATTAGAACTGAAACTACTGAAATCTACCATAAAGTCATTACTGAAAACCACCATTTTGGTTTCTAAAACCATGTGAAAGAATGTCAAAGTATCCCTTAGTGATATTTTAGAAACATAATTAACTTGCATACTAGCAAGCTCAAGAAATGAACTTAGTTTCAGGTACAATATCCATCTTTGAGCCCTTCTGCCAATATTTATGGTTTTAAATTTTCCTGTATTATGCAAGACCCACACAAACAACAACCCATGACTACTTATACAGAGAAAACAATGCAATTAACTGCATGTAATGGGGTTGCCAAATGTACAAAGCAAGCAAATAAGCAGAAAAGATGTGGGTTTTTTTTCTAATCTCTTTAATTTCTAGTTAGCTTAAGTGTTACTTCTAACAATAGTAAGTACAAAACATGTTACTGTAAAAGCACATCCCTCTTCCTGTGCAAACTGAGAAAGCATGTGTATATAAAGAGAAAAGTAATGCGAAAGTCTGGCATCACATTTTTTTCAGTCACCACCTTCTACCTTATCACCCCTGAAAAGATTATATGGTCCTCAATACTGACATTCTGAAGTGTCAAGAGTTTTCTCATAATTATGGATTCCAGCAATAAATTATTTAAAAGGAAGTGAAAGTTTACATGAAAGCCTGAAATGCTCAACAATTCTGAGTCATACAGTTCTCACCGGTGGATTTGTGCAACTTTTGGGCATGAACAAGTAGTGTGAAAAAGTGCAAGGATTAATTGTTACTAGCATGCAATGCACGATAATTCAGGAAAAAACACCCTGATAAATTCGCCTTCCAGCTAAGTTTACTGAAAAACACTCACATTCGCCAAATGTCTCCTGAACCAGTGGGAACTCACAGAATGTAAACTTTCTTGGCCACACATATTCTATGATAACAGGAAGTTTTCGATTCTTTCCTGTACTTGATTTCAGACTTGACATTTTTGACATTCATTCTGACAGCACATACCCAGATAATTATACTACCGAACCCTGCATTGTACATCAAATATGCACATCATAAATCAGTACCAGGAGTACTCAAACATTGCTAGACAAAGTCCTTTTAAAAAATTTAGGACACAACACACAGCTTGCCTCACTCATTTGAATTTTGTATCTTTTAGAGGGACATTTTTCAAGATTATATTGTAGTAGATCTCAAAGAAATTTTAAAAATGAGATCTCTTTTTACATAACTGAATTAAAAAATATTCTCGCAGGGCTCCTCACGCTAAAAGTCCCTTGTGTATCTCCATTTTACTTTTACAATTAAAAAAGCATTTCAAACAGTTTACAAGTCATACCAAGTGAATCTGGAGTTAGCCATGTGCTGGGGAACCTGAACTGAACAGATCATTTGCTGTTTTTTAAGTTTATCCTTTACAGACTAACTCAGCTACCCACGGAAGCTTCTGAACTTAGAGTTATCCTGAACACAAGAAATGCCAGTCCCTGAAAAACTTTTCCCAAACTTGAGTGAGGTTGAGTAGGGAATGTGGTTCTGAGTCAATCTGGTGTGCTCCAGTTTATCAGCTGGAGAAGGCTGTGGTGTGGAAAGATCCTGACTGAACTTCAAACCCGCAAGTAAAAAGGGCAAAGTTGCACAATTACTCTCTGAAACTGTACAACGTGATTACTGACTGTCCACATCAAGCATGCAGGCATCTATTATGCACCTGGGGAATTCAAGCAGGGCTGTATTAACTCAGGGGCTTTAGGAGCTGCAGACCATGGCTTCAGGCTAAAGGAGATTGGGGGCAGTAAGCTGGGATGTAAGCTCCAGCCAGGAGGTGCTTATCTCAGGTAGCTCCAGATTGGTGGTGCAACGGACTAACGCAGGATCCCTGCCTGCCCTGGCTCCATATTTTGCTTAATGAGTTGGCCTGGATGTCCAGCCCCTAGGTGGAGGTGCCTCCTCCTTCTCTCCCCACATGTAAATTGATTTTAACATCCCTAGTTGATGCCCACTTAAGTCCTACTCTCCTTTTCACTTGGTCTATACTTTTACTATACAGCAATACATGCAGGGTACTCTGTTGCCTACTCTCAGCCAGGACCTACTGGGACCCATCCCACATAGAAGAGATCACTACTACCAGGTGGACACTGAGTGGCCTATTTAATGACTTAGATGAACTAGAAACCATTTTTAAAGAGAGGTAACAAAACAGATGGGTTTCCCTCCTCTTTATAACATAATGGTAGATCTCATCAGTTCTTTAGCACAAGATGGGTTGGATGCCAGTCTAAGAAATACATTTGTTTGACAGTATCTGTATTATACCATGGTAATGACATAGCTTCACTCTGAGTTACAAGGGTATCGGCAAACGAAATGTGTATGTTGAACGTCTTGCTGTTGCCATGTTGGCACTATGGCCACATCTATTCTGTCCAGGAAAACCACATTAATGCACTTTTCTAATTAACCATTCAAGGATTGTTCACTACAGAAGTTCTAGCATGTGGCCAATATCCTGAGTGATTCAGCACCTTGGTTTTTCTGGACATTTTCTTATACTTTTTATTTGTATCATGGTATGGTCAATATATTACAGTATAGAAAGGCTATTAAAAGATGCATGTTTCACAAATGAAAATAAATGCTGTTATCTCACTAACAATACTAAATTAGCTGACTAAAAGAATGGAGAAACATTTTCTTACATGCACATTTATCTTTACAAATATTTTACAGTATCCATCTGGGAGCTGCAAATAAAAGATTCAGGCTTGTAGTTAAGCTACTCCCTAAAAATATCCCCAAAACTACTTTTCCCATTCAGATAAGTTTTGCTACAAAATAGCTGTCTGTCTGTGTATCTGTAGTAGAATCATATTTACATACATAGTAGCTTGGATAATACAAGCAAGATGAAAACCTCAAGATGGTTATTAACACGGGATCCTCAAAGCAATCATACAATATTTTTTTCTTTCTCTCTCTAGAATCCCTTTTCCTAAAGGGCTGCATTATGCCTTCCCTTGCGGTTGGATACGGTGTTTAAAGATGGCTTATACAAAGGGTTTTTGCAAACATGGTTACAACAGGCGTAGATGGGGCATGACTTTTTTTTAGAGTTAAGTTATAAACCCTAAAAGTACCGAGTCCATATTACGTGCGTTTCGGAGTAAGTTATGAGACAGAGAGTAGTAAGATGCATTAACCTCAGAGGCTAAGACAAGGCTATAACTCTCCCAACCACACTGAAGGCCGCAGGACCCGGCCACAGCTCAGGGGGGAGGGCTGGTTCCCTCTCAGCTGACAGCAAGGCAGATTTCAGCGTTGCTTAATTCGCAACGAAAGAGGAGCCAGGACACAGGCTTTTAATAGCCGACAAGGCAACCCCAGAGCTGCCAGGCCCCTGAACCGGCCGCCCCAGAGGTGCCGGGTCCCCGCCCTGGCACAAAGCAAGCCCTGGCTTTCAGACCGGCCCCGCAGCAGGGGAATCGCCCGCTCCCAGCCGCGGGGCGGCAGCGCTGGAAGCCAGGGGCCGGCCCACCCGCCAGCGCGCTGCAAGGCCCGGGGGGCGCGGGGCTCGGCCCCGGCTGCAGCCCGCCCGCCCGAGCCGGGAGACCCGGCAGCGCTCAGGCCGCTCCCCCGCCAGGGCCCCGCGCCCCTCACCTGGCGGCGCCGGCTTCTCCCGGCTGCGGCCCAGCGGCGCCCCTCCACGTTCCGCTTCAACGTGGCAGCCGCAGCGCCGTCCTCGTCAGCCCGCCTTCCGGCCCCGCCCCGCCCGCCAGCCAGGGCGGGCTGCACCAGCGCGGCCGCCGCCCGGCTCTCCTGGGGGAGCCCCTCCCCCTGGCCTGCCTCAGGGGGCGTCGGCACAGGCCCACTCCCCCTCTGACGGGAGCGCTGTTGCAGACGGGGGGGGGGGGGGGGGTAGCTGGGTTCAGTGGGGCGCCGCCCTGCCTGCCCCCCAGGACTCCTTCAAGCAGAGCTGGGGGACCCTCAGCTCCCCTCCTGGCAGGGAGAAGCCTGTTTCTGCAGGACTGGAGCACACAAAATGGACCAGCAGGCGCCCCACTCGGCTCTGGTGGGGAGGGGTCTCATTCTCAGCCAGAGGCTGCATCAGCGAGGGCTTGGGGTTTTTTTTGGGCTTCTCACTGTATGCAGCCAACTTATTTTTCTATGGCCGCAGCCTCCAACCCAAAAATGTTTCCCGACGCCCCCCCTTAAGGACTGAAGCCTTTGTCCCATCTTTGCTTCTAACTAAAAGCCCTAAAGCCTTATTTAAAATGTACAGCTCCACCCACTACAGAACACATTTTTACCACGTACAGCTATTTGGCAAGCTCATCTGTTTCTGAGCCCTCAAATTCCATTACCAAAATAGTCTGCTATTCAGTACAGAACACAAGACTCAAGCCTTGAGGCAAAGGTAGCAGCAAGCAGCAGCCCCCTTTGCTGTACTTTGCTTCTCCAAAGCAGAAAGTCCTGAAGACCAAACAAACCCCATCAAATGAAAAGCATTTTGATAACCATGTCTATGGTGAGCAAGTGCTATTCGCTGTTTTCACGGAAAGGTCATATTTCTTCCTCTATACAGTGGTTGCCAAACTTTTCAGCATCATATCCCCACTTTGATTTGAGAAGCCCTCACCCCACTAGCAGCAAAACTTGGAAAAAAAAAACTGACCAGGGCCAAAAAACAAAAATAGCAGCAAAAGTTGGGGGGGGCACTTACCAACACACACACCCGTTTGGGAACCCATGCTCTATACTGAGTATTTGACTACTGCTACTAGCATTAAAGAAAACCTAATGGCTGTCTGCATTGGCACGATTTTGCACAAAAGTGCCCACTTTTGCGCAAAAACATGCTGCCTGTCTACACTGGTGGGGAGTTCTTGCACAAGAACACTGATGTTCTAAGGTGTGAAATTAGTGCTTCTTGCGCAAGAACTATGATGCTCCCACTCAGGAATAAGCCCTCTTGCACCACTGTTCTTGCACAAGAGGCCAGTGTAGACAGGCAACATCAATCTCTAGTGCAAGAAAGCCCGATGGCTAAAATGGCCATCGGAGCTTTCTTGCGCACAAGAGCGTCTACACTGGCACAGATGCTTTTGCGCAAAAGCACATCTCTTGCGCAAAAGCACTGCCAGCGTGGACGCTCTCTTGCGCAAATACTTTAACACAAAAACTCTTGCGTTAAAAGTATTTACGCAAAATCTTGCCAATGTAGACGTAGCCAATGAGTCCTGCAGCACCTCAGAGACTAACAAAAAATGTAGATAGTATTATGAGCTTTTGTAGGCACAACTCATTTCCTCAGATGGAGCAGGGGGTCCAGAGGTACAAGCAAATAGCAGAAGAGGGGATATGGGGAGTGAAGGGGGAGGGTGAACTCATCAATTAAAGCATCCATGCTAAATGAGGCTAATAGAGTGAGCTGGTAAGTGCCCAATACTTAGATTTTGATGTCATTTGGGTGTTGACTATAATGGCCCATTGTTCATATTTTTGTTCAATCCTTGGTTTCATGTGTGAAATTTGCATGCAAAGGCAAATTCCACAGTTTTTCCTCTAGTTTCTGAAATTGCTTTATAAGAGGACAGTCACTTTCTGATGCATTAATGAGTGCCCCGGGCAAGTTAAAAGTGTTCCCCAACAGGTTTCTGTGTTACCATTTCAAATATCATTTGTGTCCATTAATCCTGTGTCAGAGACAGTCCAATGTGGCCAATATACATGGCAGAGGGGCATTGCTGGCCCTTGATGGAATAGTGTAGTCAATTAACCAATAAGCAAAAGCTACGCACATTGCCCACCCCCTGTAAATGTTTTAGCAGACCAGCCAGCAGCCCGGCTCAGGAGTGGCTCATGCAAGGTCTGGGACTTAAACTTCACATGCAGAGCTGCAGTGGGCCTATTAGGAGCCAGGTGGGCAGGCAGCCCTGCTCAGTTCCGGCTCGTGCTGGGAGCTTAGCCCTGCCTCTGGACAGGCAACCAGTCTGCTAAGGGAGCTGGTTTTTAAACTGGCTCCCCTTGCAGACTAACTCCCACCTGGCACCCTGCACTGCTGCTTCAGATACAGAGGCAGCAGTGCTGAGTGCAAGGGAGTTCCTTCGGAGTGGGGCCAGAGCACACTGGCTGCCAGCCACACCCCCAGGGACTATAGTGGAGTAACCGATAAGAATTAATGAGGTTAACCAACTATTCAATTAACTGATATTTAAGATCCCTAGATGGAATATATATATCATATATGCTACTAACAGTTACTAAGGTGAAAACAGGTTTCTTAGCCAACAATGTTATTAGGCTTAGCTCATTCACATTTGAAGAGCTTATTCTATAGGATACAAATAAAGCCAAGACACCATATTTAAAATCAAGGGCAGTGTATCATATTTATTAATAAAACTGAAGAGCATTTATAACAGCATCCAAAAAAAGCAAGCTCCCAAGATTCACAAGTTGCTGTTGAAACAAGTACCTTAAGAGACTAATTTCTTGCCTTGATCACTACCTTTTCCACTAAAAAAGCATTCCAAAATCATCCAGGTGCTCATTGCTTTCCTTTTCCACTGTGGAGGTTAATTCAATTTTCAACCATCTTCACTAGAGCTTAAAATAGAAATTCAGATGGAACAGAAAATTTTCACAATTACCTGAAAAGTAAAAAACATATTAGATCTTTGGCGATATAGGTATTATTTAATGAAAATCAACATCTCCTTCTCTACATTTGTAAGAGTCTTCTCTTAATAGGAAGATTTACTGAAGTTGAGGGCTTAAGTTCCCCAGACTTGAAAAACAGCTCTGTTATAAGCCTGAAAGATTGTCTTTCAGCAACAGTAATTCATCTAATAAAGTTTATCACTCATCTTGTCTCTCCAAGTTACCAAGCTCAGTAATGGAACAGTAAAGCCCTCAGCCCTTACAACCACAACTAGGAGGTCCACCCAGAAGCGTTTAAACAATATTTTGTATTTTGTATTTTAAGACAGACTGATGAAATGTTTACAGATATATTTCAGAAAGCATGCTCATTATTGTCTGGTTCAGATTTTAAATTAGCCCACTGTCATTTTCAAGACGTGATGTCTAACACAAAATTATCATGTTAAAATATTAATGACATGAAGGCTGTGTCTAGACTGGCCAGTTTTTTCCGGAAAATCAGCCGCTTTTCCGGAAAAGCTTGCCAGCTGTCTACACTGGCCGCTTGAATTTCCGCAAGAACACTGACGATCTCATGTAAGATTGTCAGTGTTCTTGGCGAAATTCTATGCTGCTCCCGTTCGGGCAAAAGCCCTCTTGCGCAAATGCTTTTGCACAAGAGGGCCAGTGTAGACAACGCGGTATTGTTTTGCGCAAAAAGCCCGATCTCGAAAATGGCGATCGGGGCTTATAAACGCGTCTATTAGCACGGACGCTTTTCATAAAGTGCTTTTGCAGAAAAGCGTCGTGCCAATCTAGACGCTCTTTCAAAATGCTTTAACGGAAAACTTTTCCATTAAAAGCATTTGCGGAAAATCATGCCAGTGTAGACGTAGCCTGAGAGAAAAGAAATTAGACACCTAAGAAACATGATAGATCTAACAAGAGTCAAAGGAATTCAGAATCAGAAACAAGGTCAGATCCAAGTTGCACTGAGATACTCTAGAACACTGTTCTAAGATACTTATAATACCTAGGCACAAACTGAATCAGCAAACTTAAGAAATTAACAAAGTGTTAAAATTTACCCACATGGCAACAAGTGTAGTCAGAATGGTCTCAGTTTACCTTTCATAATTTGAAGAGCAATAATTTCCTAGGGAGGAAAAGTACAAGTTCTTTTGTTGGGTATGCAAACAAAATAAATTACATAAAATACAATTCTATATCTAATATGCAATTACCTTTACATGCTTTTAAAAATCTAGTTTTGACTTTTTTACCTCTTGTCCTCATCCAGTCTCATACTAATCACAGTGAGTCATGATGTGAACAGCAGTGAAAAGTTTTAATCATTGGACAGTAGGCAAAAACCCAATACATTAAAAATAATTTACCATGTTCATCTTGCAAATCTTTCAGCCTAACTTGCTCTACATTCTCAATCAAGTTTGAAAGTTGAAGAGAAAATAAAGTTAATTACTCTCTAATCACACTTAAAATTTGGGGGCTCTAACTCTAAGGTTGACAATTTTATTTCCATAGTTTCAGGTATTTCACTTTCACCTTTTATTTTGTTCTCCCCCACCCATAGAAATTTCTATTTCTTAGGTGTGGAACCACAGTGAGCGCAACTTTTACCTACTCAAAGCAGGAAATAAGGCTGTAAAATACTGTTTAATTAGTTAACTGGTTCAATGTTAAGTGTAAGGGATTCACTGATTAAATGGGGTGAGGTGGGTTCTCTGATATTTGGTACTTGATCTATACTTTTTATTTTGATTCAGTTATGTCGGGGTGTGGAAAAAAAACAGACACACACAGGACTGACATAGCTACATCAATAATACACCAAGTGTAGATGAACCTATGTCAACATAAAAGTAATTAATTGAGGTGGTATTGGTACATTGACAGAAAAATTCCCTTTGTGTAGGCACACTCTGGGGCTTGCAGAAAAAACAACCACCACCCACTAGTGCATGGGGGGAGGGGGGAGAATACACTTAGAGAGGCAGCTGCTGGTGGGGGACAAGATATCTGACCAAGGAGATGAACAGCGACCATTATTGCTCCTTCGTATCTCCCAACTTCAGCTCCACTAGCAATTCCCCCAGCAACACCAGTATGGATGTGAAAGGTTAACTGGTAACTTCACCTTAATCGGTGTGGCTTACCAGTTATGATTAACAGGTGGGGGCTGAAGCAGCTCACCACTGCCTGCTGCAGGCTGCTCCAGCCCTGCTGTACACACCACAGGCAGGAGGTGCTCTAGCCCCCACCCACCCATTTAAATTGTTAGCTGGTTAAACTAAGTTCGACAAGTTAACTAATTAAACAGGATTTGTCATCCCTAAACACCACACAGAGAAAAGGGCTACTTACACATACCATGATCAGTTTACAGCTCTGGGCCCTTCCAGCTTCTTGCAATTCACTTCCAAGTTGCCAAATCCTTTCTTCTGTAAGCAGTTTAGACTTAATAGAATTACTGCTTCTTCCTAGGAAAGGAAGATAAAATAAAGTAGTTCTAATTTTTAAACATAGCTAATGTTTGATTCACCAATAGTATTTAAATGTTAAATTTAATTAGGGGAATTTAGCTCTATTTCAAAAATCACTTAATGAAACCCTCACCTGAACAGATAGGCAATATGAACATCCAGATTCCAAGCTGGAACGGCAGATCTGGTCAGAACAATTCTTAAGGAAATAAGAACATATATTTATACAGTGATTTTTTTCCTTCCTAAAACTACAGCAATCCAAATCACACATTAGCAGCAACAATTATTTGCATTAGTAATACCTACTACCTTTACTCAGCCTTGCACCTAAGTTATGTCTGCACATTATGCCAGTTTTTAAACACACATATCCTCATCCAAACAGATACTAATCACAGCAGATCATGATGTGAACAGCAGTGAAAAGGTTTTAATCACTGGACATGTGTCAAGTAAACATTAAGTGAACAGCAGACAACACTTCTTGAACCAACACTTTACTTGGATGGCTTAAGAAAATAGATGACTGTCACATACAATAAATATTCCACTACCTGATAGCTATTTGAGGGCTTAGGTCCATCTTATAGTGGACAAACTACAAAAGACGCCACAATGAAATACTGTGTTCTCATAGTGTTAAGTATGGGCAGCAAGTTAACGATCACAGTGACTCATTAGACTTGCACCCAGAAGGGTGGTTCCTCCAGTTAAGGCTTTGGCATGCACGCCAGTGAGGAGTTAAACTTAGACCACTGGTGCCTGCAAGGCAGTGGTGACCAACCAGTAGATCGAGATCTACCAGTAGATCTTGGAGCCTCTGACAAGTAATCCTGACTGGTTTGGCTGGGAGGCTATCAAGTGGCTGCACTTCAGCTGCTCCTGCCCAGAGCCTCCTGCTTGCTGTGCAGAGTGGGGAAGACAGAGGCAGAGAGCATTGGTGTCACTCTGTCCCTGTCCCCAGTCTTCACAGAGCCCATCTTCACAGAGTCAGGAGGGTGCAGCCTCGGCAAAGGGGTGGAGCAGGGCAGGGGTAT
Source organism: Rafetus swinhoei (assembly GCA_019425775.1). Taxonomy (NCBI): domain Eukaryota; kingdom Metazoa; phylum Chordata; order Testudines; family Trionychidae; genus Rafetus; species Rafetus swinhoei. Next base: position 126,097,059 of record CM033449.1, on the reverse strand, counting down.
TTGCATTGGAGGTAGATCTTGGACTGACTTAAATTCAAAAAATGATCTTGTGCTTAAAAAGGCTGGAGACCACTGCTGCAAGGTATTTCCTCTGCAGAGAGAGCTGCAAGTTGGATTCATTCACACAGTGCACTACTGAAAGCCATTAATATGGCAAGTTGTGGCTGAGATTCCATCTCCCTCCTTTCACCCCCTCGCGTTACAGGGAGCTTGCCAACATGAACCCTTAAGCGAGAGCTGCGGCACGGGAAAGCTCGCTGACCCAACCGGCTACAGGCCCTGCACTCAACGTACCGGGCAGAGCGCAGGAGAAGCGGGCGACGCCTGGGTGCGCCCCAGTAAAGCACCGAGGGGTCAGTCCAATGCCGGCGGGAAGGCGGGCGTCCACGCGGCCCGGGAAACGCTCCGTTCGGCGGCGCGGCACGTGGGCCCGGGCCGCACGGCCACGTCCGTCCCCGCAGGAGCGAGCCAGGCCCGGGCCCCGCTGGGCGGGCGGGGTTTGTCCCCACGCGCCGGGCCGCAGCCCCCCCCCCATAGGACGCGAGGCATTTCCAGCAACCGCCCCCCCCCCCCCGGCGGGGCCACAGCGGCCCCCAGGCCCCGTCTCGCGCCCATGCTGCTGGCTGGGGACAAGGCCACGTGTCCGCGGGGCAGTCTCGTGGCGAGCCGCTGGAGCCCGAAAGAAAGAGGCGCAGCCCCGCGCGCGAGCAATAAGCCAGACAGCGTCGCTTCCATTGGCTGCCAAGACACGCGTGTTTCATTGGGCCGCCGCCTCCTCGGCCGTTTCCGATTGGTTCAACTCTCCCTCCTCTTCCCCTCTCTCAACTTCCGGCTTCCGCTTACCCGCGTGTGGAGGGGGGGTTCGCAGGCGGTCCAGGCATTGCGGGGAGGACAGCGGCCACTGAAAAGCTTCCTTCCAATGAGTCAGGGGTTAGCGAAGGGGCTGGGGAGGCGCGAGGACCAATCGGAAAGGGCGGAGAAGAGGCGCTCACCAATCCGAAGGCGCGATCCGGCGGTGACAGCGACGCGCTCCCTAGTGTCGGGAGCGGGCACTACTAGTGGCGGGACGCGGCCGGCGTGCCCCGAGGGCAGCGGCCCGTTGGCGTGGGGACCTTTCCCCCACCTCAGGGGGGCGCGCGCGGACCATGACTCGCAGCTGCTCGGCTCTGGGCTGCACCACGCGGGACAACGGGCTGAGCCGGAAGCGGGGCATCTCCTTCCACCAGTGAGTGGGCCCCCCCCCCCTCAGCCCCGCGCGGACACGTCAAACCGCCACGCGTCACGCGACCAGCTTCCTGCCCCGTGAGCGGTTCAAGCCGGGAGGGGCCCGGGCGGGTGTTCTACCCTGGGGACGAGGCTGCTGCCCGCTCGCCCTGCGCCCGGGGTCCCCTCAGCACCGGCCGCCGCCTGCTCCCGGGGCGCGACTGAGAACCGGGCGGGGAGGCTGGAGCCGCGTGACTGGGCTGGAGAGCGGGGCGACCCCGGCGTTAAACTGCCTCGGGCTCGCCGCGCGGCGGCCCCTCTGTGGCGGAGAAAGCGGCGGGGGCGCGGGCGCCGCGCTGCTCTGCCACGCTTTGTCTTTGGGGGCAGCGCAGCCAGGGCCTTCGCACTGCAGCGCGGCTCGTGTCCGGAAAAACACCCGCTTCGGGGACAGAAATCGCCCAGACCCGCGAGAGACTTTGTCCTCTCTGAAGGGAGGGGAAAAGACACAAGAGCCGGTGCTGACTTTGCTGTTGGTTTTGTGGAGAGACCCTGCTGGTGGCTCTGCTCGGGGATTGGTGAGCTCTGTGCTTACTTCAGTGGAAATACATTTTTATTTCCGATGGGGGAGGGAGAAACGTGAGTGCACTACATGGGTCTGTTAAGAAAAATAGCTCTCAGGCAATTCTACGCATTTTCCACGCAGTCCTCCACACTTACATTGAGTTGTATCTTATTCTATGACTAGTCCAACTGAAAAGGGTGGCAAAATTGCCTCTTAGGTAGGTACACATATGTCCATTCTGATCCTTCAATTCCTATTGATTTTAGTTAGGCAGGATCAAACCCTGTTAGGTTGTGTCTACATTGGCAAGATTTTGCACAAAATCTTGCCACCTGGCTACACTAGCCGTGAGTATTTGCGCAAGAACACTGACGTTCTAATGTAGGAAATCAGTGCTGCTTGCGCAAATACTCTGATGCTCCCACTCAGGGGATAAGCCCTCTTGTGCAAGTATTCTCGCGCAAGAGGCCAGTGTAGACAGGCACCTTTAATATCTTGCAGAAGAAAGCCCAATGGCTAAAATGGCCATCAGAGCTTTCTTGCGCAAGAGAGCATCTACACTGGCACGGATGCTTTTGCGCAAAAGCACATCTCTTGCGCAAAAGCACATGCCAGTGTAGACGCTCTCTTGCGCAAATACATTAAACGCAAAAACTTTTGCGTTAAAAGTATTTGTGCAAAATCATGCCAGTGTAGACGTCGCCTTAGTGTCTACTTTTCCAACAGAGCTTGATCCAGCAGCTACACTACAAATTAATTAGATTAATTTCAGTGGGCAAGGACTCAAAAGATTTTTTTAAATATATTCATTGCTTCGTGTGCTTGAAAATAAAGTGATTCACCTGTAATTTGATTTTTTCTGTGGATACTGACTGTCGATTTTACATCCCAAGAATAAGGAAGGAATGTAATGTTTTTCAAATCTAGTAAACATACTTAATTCAGGACTCTTTCCTTGCTCTGTCCCTGATTCTGCAATGTGATGGGTGCAGGTGGAGCATTCCCATGCCTGCACCAAGCCCACTGCAAGTTTGCTTGCACCTGATACAATGTTTGAACTTTCTGAATGTAACTTTTATTATTTATCTCCCTGAGGAGAAGCACTTTTATGTAACTCCAAAACAGCTGAACAAAATTTTCACAAATCTCATCGCTTTTGTCTTCCTCAACCCTTCCACCCTCAGAAAAATTACATCTGGACAATACCAGATTTGAGCCTTAATGCTGAATTTTTCAGGAAGTGATAACATTCAGGTGAAAAATAGCATGTTAATAATTTTATCTTTTATAATTGCTATTTTTAAAAACTGTAGCATGTAAGTTTGAAAGAGATCCTATCAACAGAGGTCAAAGTGGATAGATCAGAAAAAAGAAACATCTGGCAGGCCTCCTTCATGCATGGAACTTAATTTGAAGACTTAATGTTTCAGGGTAAATTAATGTTGTGTTTGTAGAGTATGTGCTGGGGCACCTCACAGAGTAGGATTCAGCAATTAAGTAATCCTAACTGCACAAGTAACACCTGCCTGATCTTGGAAGCATTCTAAAATGCTCCTTAACCAGTTTAGCAGGGGAATTTTTAACTTTAAATTTAACTTTTCAGAAACAAAATACAGTAAAACTCCAATTGTCCAGTGGTCCAGCACTCCTGATAGTCCGGCACCAACTGGAACCCGGAAGTGCTCTGGCCAGCTGGACAATTGGAGCTGTCCAGAAGCGGCGGCGGAGAGGGGGCAGGCAGCTGTTTAAGGCAGGCGGGCAGGGTGTCGGCGGAGAACGGCGCAGCAAGGGGCGAACTCTCTGCTGTGTTGCAGGGAGCCGGTGGAAGCCCCACGCAGCCGGCTTGCAAGCGGGGAAACTCAGCCGCCGACTTGTAAGCGGCAGCGGCGGAGAGGGGGCGAGAGGCAGGCAGCGTTCCCCGCCAAACCCCCCCGTCTTAAACAGCTGCCTGCTTCTCGCCCCCTCGCCGCCGCTGCTGCTTGCAAGCCGGCTGCGTGGGGCTTCCGCCCCCTCCCCGCAACACGGCGAAGGGTTCGCCCCTCCCTGCACCGTTCCCCGCCAACCCCCCCACGCAGTGCGGGTCCCAGAAGACCTGTCACAGCACCCCGCCGGAGTACCTCCCGATACTCTGGCATATCCGATAATCCAGCACCTCCCAAGGGTGCCGGATTATCGGAAGTCTACTGTACTAAGGACAGCTTTTCTTCTTTTTTACACCTTTTATCAATGTGGAATGATACCATTGCCTTCAAATGGAATGACAAGATTTACAGCAGTTTAACCAAGATTAGAATTTGACTCTGATTTAGGGATGTTAAATATTGGTCAATTGAATAGTCGAGTAACCTCAAGAATTCTTATCGGTTAGTCGACTATTCTGTAGTCCCGGGGGATGGAGATGGCAGCCAGTGTGCTCTGGCTGTGAGGAGCACCCTGCCATTCCATGCTGCTGCCTCTGTATCAGAGGCAGCAGCGCAGACTGCCAGGTGGGAGCTGGTCTGTGAGGGAAGCCAGTTTAATAACCAGTTCCCCTCCCGGACTGTGATGCTACATCTGCTAACGAGGCAGCAGCCCCTGTCTAGAGTGGGTCTGAGCTACTGGAGCTGGTGCAAGCCGGAACTGAGCTGGGCTGCCTGCCCGCCCACCTGGCTCCTAATACACTCTAAATGCAGAGCCACCACAGGGATTGGTCCTGGACCCGTTGCAAGCCAGGACTGAGCCGGATTGCTGGCCAGCCTGTTAAAAAATTTACTGGCAAGTGAAGGGTAAAGGAATGTGTGTAGTCTATAGCATTAACCTATAGCTTTTGCTTATTGGTTAATTGGCTACACTATTACATCCCTACTCTGACTATATTATAAGAGAGCTCTGCTTATGTTTCAGATTTCCTGTTGATGCCATACAACGTACAAAATGGATCCATGCTGTTAATCGAGCAGACCCCAAAAGCAAAAAGATTTGGATTCCAGGACCCGGTGCTATATTGTGTTCCAGGCATTTTGCAGAAGCGGACTTTGAATCATATGGCATGAGAAGAAAACTAAGGAAAGGAGCTGTTCCTTCTGTTTTTCAGTACAAGGTAATTAAAATTATAATTTCTTAATAAAATACATAAAATAATTTATTTTATGCTGTGTCACAAATACCCAGAGAAGAAAGGAAAACACAAATTCTGTATTTAAGCCATTTGAATACATTTAAATACATTGCTGGTGTTAGTGCTCTTTCAGTTTAAACTAGAATACCCCTCATCCCATTAACAGCTTTTTTGAAATTTCTATTCCTTATAATGATCCTTGTGTTTTTCTAGTAAAGCAACTATATTTAAGACAAGTTTGTTCTGATCTCAAGTCTAGGTAACTTGATTTCTTGCCATGCCCATGAAAAGTATAGTAAAACTATAACTCTCTTGTTTTGTATATGTATATTTTCTCATTTATATTTACATATTTATTTTAGACTTTCATGGCTATTAAGGGACATTGTTTGAAGTATGGTGCTGTAATACTGTTAGGGGAAGTATGATCTTTTGGCTAGAGCCAAATACAAGGTTGTGAGATTTCATTCATGAGTATTTGGAAGTCCCTAGATTGAAGGTGTGTGTGAGTGCACATTATATATATTATACACACACACAAAGTGTTGTATAACATTGCAATAGCTATTTACTCAGTTGTGCAAATAATATAGCTCTCTGGGTTTACATGAAGCCATTTATAACACAAACTTCTTATAATTAACAATAGGAAGAATCTGATCATTGAATTTTTTTAATTGAATTGCAATGCATTGTAACTTTCTGATTTTGCATCATACCAGCAGTCTTTATATTTTTATAGATTTGTTACATTTTTGTTTTTCCTACATTCCAGATACTTTTCCAAATTTTAGCTCATGTCCCCTGTTTTCTCTCAATTCTTAAAAAATTAAATGTGATTAATGTATCTCTGTCAAGTTTATTCATCCCTTTCAGAATTTGGAAAGATATAATTTGGAATTTTTACAGATATAACAAGACTGGCTCTTTTACCCTTTCCTTGTAATTTAATTCAGTGTTTTGCAAACAGAGAGTCATAGGAAGTTTCTATATGGGTTGTAGATTCCTAGGCAAACGTTAGTTCAAACCAAGGGGTTTGATTCGACCTAACGCGTCCCGGAGCGCACTTCCTGGTTTGAATCAGCTGGCGAGCAGAATAGCGCACGGGCATGATTATGCTAATGAAGCACGGGATATTTAAATCCCCGCTTCATTAGCAATTTCAGTCAGCTACATTTGCATCCCTAGTTCAAAATAGGGAGCAAGTGTAGACGTACCCTCAGTCTTTAAGGTGCCACAGGACTCCTCATTGTTTTTGCAGATACAGACTAACACAACCATCAATCTGAGACTTAATGCTAATCAGATTTGGTCTGGACCCTCCTCTATCATAAGGAAGGGATGGCTTGGTTGAATTTAAGCTTTAAGCAGGCGCTCCGCAAACACTGGATCTGCCTGTCTCCCCACCTCTGTGCTGCTGCCTCTGATAGACAGGCAGCAGCGCAGAGGGTAAGGGGGGGCAGGTGGAAGCCGACGTACGAGGGGAGCCAGCTTTTAAGCATCTCTCCACAAGTGCTGGCTCCATGGACCCATCTACAGAGGAAACAGCGGGGGGCAGGCAGGAGTCGGTACTGGGAGAAGCTGGCTTAAAAGTAGGCTCCACCCAGCACTAGCTTCACAGAGCTACCTTCCCCCATCCTGCATGTGGGGGGTGGAGAGGATTGGGGAGGCTGCTCCAAAGCAGCCTCTGTCTGTGTGGGGGGGAGGCGGGGGGGGGTCCAAGCTCTCCATGGACAGGGGCTGCTCTGTGTTGGAATAATCGTGTAACCGCTAACATTTTGTGCAGTTACATGACTGTTCAGTTACATGCTAGGTAACATCCTTGGATCCCTTGCAGCACCTGGACTGGGGAGCTGGGTCCAGCCCAAGTGCAAAGGAGCTGCCACTGGAAGGTAAATGTGGGGCAGGCTCACTCTCTAACCCACCACCTTTGCTCCTTGGGTCCTCCCCTTTTCATTGGATCAGTGTTGAGGTCCAAGGTGGAAGGTGCATATCTACAACAATGGGTCACAGATGTTCCCCTTAGTAAAAGTCTAGAAACCATTTATTTAGACTGTTGAGATCTGATTGTATCTTTTTTGTCCTGTGTAGTACCTGGAGACAATAATATCCTTCTGCCAGAAAAAAATTACAGCATCTAGCATTGAGATATTTCGGAGGGTGTCCAGAAAAGACATTACCTAGAAATACAAACACTTCTTGTTTTTCTGTTAGCCAAATTATTGGTTGTATTTTCATTATTTCACTTTTACTGTGCAGTTGTTTCAAGTATTCCCCACCATAATAAGCCCCATATTCTTTTCTGTATTGTAGGATCCTTGGAGTACGTATCTTAGAAGTAGAAGATCCCAGAAAGCATTAAAGCAGCCACTTTCATATAATTCTGCTGATGAGGAGGTCATTACTGCAGATCACAACTATAGCTTACAGAATCTTGCAGTGACTGCTGAACAGCAGACAGAAGTTACAGAAATAGTACAGTTTCCTAAAAAGAAACTTATTACAACACGGAGGTGTCTCTCCTACCAAGGACGAAAGGTTTTTAGTGTAATCAGTGAGCTTGCAAAGAAGAAGCTGCTCTATGAAGAAGCTGTGAGCCTACTGCAGGCTCAGTTTTCAGGTATTAAGGGCATTGGTTAAACAGTAAACTCTCCAGTGCAGAGGCTACATTTTTTTCAGTGCCTTGCACACTAGGGCCCTGACTTCATTTGGGGATTTCTAGGCTCTATTTTAATATTAAAACGAGGGAGTCACCACCAAAGTCTTTTTCTTGAAGATACTGCATCTCAAATTGGTTCATAAAGTTACATAATATGGGCCCAGTTCTCCAAGGTATTTAGCTTCCTCAACTCCTACTGAGCTCAAGATGAGTTGAGCTATGGCCACCTTTAGTGGATTGTACCCCAGAACAGTGTGTAATGTGAGGCTTTCTTGAATAAACATGTTCAGCTTTAAGAAAATCAAGCTTGATATCTAAATTATGTTTAAGTAGGGAAACCTTTTATTCCTTTCTCCCTCACGAAGTGTTTAGAAAATTATCACTTTGTTCACTTTGATAATAGGAGAAAAAACATTTTAATTGCTTTAATGCTATCTGGGTCATGAATAGTAATATCTAGTACTTGTATACCATTTTTCATGTGTAAATCTCAAAGCAGCTTTTTCCATCTAATTCAGGAACTGCATTGAACCTCTCTGAATGGAGTCATATTTTGTCCTCCTTCATTAGAAGGATGTTGGTTGTGATGTGGGTCCTTAAAGGCAGTGAAGCATTAAGGTATCAGGAAAACTGGGATATCTTTGTTGTTAGTAATGTTAAATATTAAATGCCTAGAATAAGGATAAGACAGAATCCACTGCAATACCCAGAGAAGGAGGCTAGCACAGGGATGAGCAGAACAGCGGCCGTTCACCAGGGTTAGCCCGTGGTAGGCCGCTGCCACCTTTTTTACCTGCACCTCCGCAGGTACAGCCGATCACAGCTCCCTTTGGCTGGGAATGCTGATTCGTGGCCAGTAGGAGCTAGGATCCCTTCAACCCTGGTATACTGCATCTCGCCGGTGGGCCAGTATTTGCCCACCCTATTGCTAGCATAATTGAGGGAATACTGACCGGGTTTTAGTGGATTTGATTCCCTGTCCCCTTTTTGTAGAAAGAGAGAACACATCAGTAAATCTGTATTTGAGTGAAGGCCCTTACCCATTAGGCTTGTGCTTTGTCAAACAAGACTTATTCTTTTTTCTTGTGTATCTCATGGCCTGAAGAGTAGAAGCATTTTTCATCACAGTTAAATGAAAAAAACTGTTCATGATTCATGATTACTAAAGCTGATCTATATTTTTAAAAACAGATTTGCACTGGGAGTCATACAGATGGAGACAGATAACCGAGTACTCCACTGAAATGAGGCAATTTGCCTGTACTCTCCATCTCTATCATAGTAAGGCCTATGATTATGTCAGAAAGAATTTTCCCCTGCCTCATCCTTCCAGCCTGACAAAGTGAGTATTCTCTTTACCTCAAGTTATATTTCTAGGTTGTCCTATAGTAAGTAAGAGATGGAGTGTTCGGAATACAGAGTTTGTTAAAAAAACAATTAATCGTTATTGTCTTACATTATTATTTGTAACAAGGAGGCTAAACAGAATAGGCTGCAATTGCTACAAGAATACAGGTTGAACCTTTCTAGTTCGGCAACATCTATTGTCTGGCATGATTTTAGTTAGCTGGATGTCCACTTATTGTGGGTGTGGCCAAGTTTCCTGCAGTCCCATAAAGCTTGTTTACAGCCACCAGTCCTGACTCTCAGCATTCTGTGCTGTTATTTAGCTCTAATTTACCCCCTGGGTCTTCTAAGAGCCCAGTGAGCAGTGGAAATGCTGCTAGACAATATTGACCTCCTATGGTTCTGCAAATTCTTTGATTCGGCACCAGTCAGGTCCCAAGGATGCTGGTCTAGAAAGGTTTAACCTGTATTAAGTCATGTCAGAGAGAATGTTATTACGTGGAGGAGAAGGCTATGCAGAACAATTGCATCATAAAGTAATACATCTTTTAAGTGCTTGACTTTCTGCATATCTATTAATTTCAGCATGTGATACAAAGAGGGAACAAAACTAAAATACTTCACTGCTTTCACTACTATTATTTACATATTGCCATGGGCATACATAGAATCATAGAGCTGGAAGAGACCTCAGAAGGTCATCAAGTCCAGCCCCCTGCTCTAGGCAGGACCAATCCGAACTAAATCAACCCGGCCAGTGCTTTGTCAAGCCGAGACTTAAACACCTCTAGGGATGGAGACTCCACTACTTCCCTAGGTAACCCATTCCAGTGCTTCACTACACTCCTTGTGAAATAGTTTTTCCTAATATCCAACCTGGACCTCTCCCACCACAACTTGAGACCATTGCTCTTTGTTCTGCCATCTGTCACTACTCAGAACAGCCTTTCTCCATCCTCTTTGGAACCTCCCTTCAGGAAGTTGAAGGCTGCTATCAAATCCCCCCTTACTCTTCGCTTCTGCAGACTAAACAGACCCAACTCCTCAGCCTCTTCTCATAAGTCATATGCTCCAGCCCCCTAATCATTTTGGTTGCCCTCCGCTGGACCCTCTCCAATGCGTCCACATCCTTTTTGTAGTGGGGGGCTCAGAACTGGACACAGTACTCCAGATGTGGCCTCACCAGAGCCGAATCAAGGGGAATAATGACATCTCTGGATCTGCTGGCAATGCTCCTTTTAATGCAACCTAATATGCCATTAGCCTTCTTGGCTACAAGAGCACACTGTTGACTCATATCCAGCTTCTCATCCACTGTAACCCCCAGGTCCTTTTCTGCAGAACTACTGCTTAGTTGGTTGGTCCCCAGCCTGTAACAGTGCTTGGGATTCTTCCGTCCCAAGTGCAGGACTCTGCACTTGTCCTTGTTGAACCTCATCAGATTTCTTGTGGCCCAATCCTCCAATTTGTCTAAGTCACTCTGGACCCTATCTCTGCCCTCAAGCTTTTACCTACCTCTCCCCCTAGCTTAGTGTCATCCGCAAACTTGCTGAGGGTGCAATCCATCCCCCCTCATCCAGGTCATTAATAAAGATATTGAACAAAACTGGTCCTAGAACTGAACCTTGGGGCACTCCACTAGAAACCGACCGCCATCCTGACATCGAGCCGTTGATCACTACCCGCTGGGCCCGGCCTTCTAGCCATCTTTCTATCCATCTTACTGTCCATTTATCCAATCCACATTCCCTTAACTTGCTGGCAAGAATATTGTGGGAGACCGTATCAAAAGCCTTGCTAAAGTCAAGGTATATCACATCCACTGACTTTCCCACGTCCACAGAGCCAGTTACCTCATCATAGAAGCTAATCAGATTGGTCAGGCACGACCAATGGCACTTGGCAAACAAAAAGCATGACCACATCCCTGACATGAGGAGTTTACAGTCTCCAAGATCCATATCCTTATCCCACTAATATCAGTAGGAAGTGTCCCATTGATTTCAATAGGAAGATGACTGAGACAAATATTGGAAAGTGAACTATAAAGATCAGTCCTGGGAGAGGGAGCAGACTGTACAAGAAGAGATCAATGCCCACGTTTAGAGTTCTCTGAGTACCTCTGGTCATCCAGAAGATATTGCAAAGTTAGACATGTTCAGAGAAGGGAGAGGAGAATAATTACAGGCATGGAAAAACACTTTCCTGTGAGGAGAGATGGAAAAGATTGGGATTGTTCTCCCTAGGAGGAAGGAGAATAAGAGGGGACGTGCTTAAAAGCATATGAAATAATGAATGTTATAGAAGAAGTAGATTAGATGTTTCTGTTCTCCCTGACTCATGTAACACAAGAACAGGGGGACACAGGAAGGTACAACATCAACATTTATAGGCAAAAATACACTTTGTGTAAAGCTAATTTTAGAGAGTAAAACTCATTGCCACAGGAAGTCAAGAATTTTGTTAAGATTCCATTGGACATCCAAAGAATTTGTAAGAAGCTGTTAGACATCCAGAAAAATTTTGGAAGGGATAAAAATCTCATGCTTTGGGATTTACCAGTCTCCGCTTATTAGAGTTCAGAATGAGACCTTCATATGGGACAGATAATCTCACATCTGCATACTATGGGTTTCTTCCTGGTCATCATCAGACAGATCCTGAACTAGATGGGACACAGTTCTTGTGTTTCCATGTAATGATGGAAGGCCAAGCATATGTACTAAATGAAAAGGGGAAATAGGGTAGGAGTTGTTCCAAGCATACAGGGCAGCATGAAATAAATATACAAAAATAATATCAGGCATATAAGGGAACATTGCAGAGAATGCCAGAGCATCTGGCAGGTGGAGGAAAAAATGAAAGTTGGACTGTAGGAAAGTACTGTTAAGTTTCAGACTGCAAAACTTCTCATTCAGGTACGCCTTATTACTTTATAGATGCTATGTATTTTAATTTGCATTAAAATTGGGTGAGCACTTTACTAAATCCTAAAGCTTGTTAGCAGTTTTTTCCCCTTAGGTTATAGCTCCTAATCATTTCTGTTGTCTTTCTTCCAGCTGGTTGTGCAGTGATGAAGGTAGTCCAGGCTTTAGCAGCAGTATTTTCCTTCACCTTCAGCAGAGAGTAGAGCAAGGAGAACAGGCATACCAGTACTGCTCACTGATGATAGAAGATATGGCTCTCAAGAGACAGCTGGAGTGGGACCCTGTCACTCAACGTCAGGTTGGGTTTATAGATCTAGGTGCAGGAGCGCTTGATGCTGATGAAGCACCCCTGGCCTCAGAAGCCGTAGTCCTAATGGCAGTAGGTGTTCTTGATCACTGGAGAGCTCCCCTGGGTTATTTCTTTGTAAATGGAACCTCTGGGCGTTTACTAGCTCAACTGCTTTGTCAGACCATCAGCAAGCTCACCAGCATAGGCATCACAGTTCTCTCTGTCACGTCTGCTGCTACTGCTCATGGTGTTGAGATGGCAAAGGCATTGGGCATACGTATTGATGCCAACAACATACAGTGCACTTTTCAGCATCCTCAAAGCACCACTCATCAGATCACATACTTCTTTGATGCCTGCCATATGCTCCAGTTAATAAAGAACGTGTTTCAGTGCTCTCATAGCATACAGTCCGTTAATGAAACAGCACACTGGCAACACATAGTGGACCTAGTGACTTTGCAGGAGAAGGAATTCCTACATATTAGTGACAGGTTGTCAGGCAAGCACAGAAATAGTGAAAGCTGTCACTTGCGAGTGAACTACGCTGCACAGCTATTCAGTGAGAGTGTCGCTGGCACATTGGAATGCCTCCAGCAGTTGGGCCTGCCTTCTTTTCAGAACTGCAGTGGTACTATCAAATTTGTGCGCTTGATGAGCTATCTGTTTGACATTTTTCATGGAAGAAGCTGTTATGGAACAGGATTGAAAGGGCCTGTATCCTCTGAAAATTATGCCAAGATAAATCACCTCTTAACTGAAGCTAAAAATGTCTTTATTGCATTAACAGACACTTTGGGGAGACACTTTCTGAAAGGTAAACATAAATTAGGGTTTCTAGGTTTTTTGCTTAATGCTGAGAGCTTAAAATGGCTTTACACAAATTATGTATTTCCAAAGAGCATGCCTTTCCGCTACCTTCTGACTTACACATTCAGCCTAGATCATCTGGAATTATTTCTTAGCACCCTCAGACAAGCATGTGCTAGCAGCGATAACCCTACCTGCATGATGTTCAAACCTTGAGCAACAGGATGTATATTTAAAACAGAAAATATTATGCGAGTTATCTGAACAATGTCACCTTTTCTCTGAGTTAAACAATCACCTGTTTGACGGGGAGTTGGGTGTCACCAATCACTACACAACGTTGTTAAGGAACATTGTGCAATGTTACTTACATGTCAGAGCTGAACATGCAAAAAAATGGGCTTTGGAATACTGTTATGGATGGAAGAGGTTGAATAGGAAACATCCCTTTTCCTCATCATTAAAGACTTATAAATCGATCCCAACCTTACCTGTGCCATAATTTCTTACTAATTTGTTAAGTGATGGCTCTCCCTTTGCGTAATGGCTAGGTAAGGTCTGATACATGTAACACAGGTGTCAGAGAACAGACGTGCTGTATTTCAGTTGGTCTCTTGGCAGTACTGTGGCCCTGAGTGGCTAATAAAGAGATTCATAAGAGAATGAACAGTATTGGGTTCCAATCATGCCTTGGGTAAGAGATGGAAATGAGTTTGATCTCCTCCTAAATTCCCATTTATGCAGATTGCACAACCCCAGTATCTTTTAAAACATCTTTGGCAGGACTAAATTACTGTAGCAGCTGGAAATTTACATTGAGGTTCATAGGCAGAGTTATGTGGGGAAGTTTCCTGAACACTATACTATGCCTGCCTTGCTCTGACAGCCCTTGCCTATGATGAATACAAAGCTTACACATGTTTGGAAAGGGGGCTGGGGGAAAAGGCTGATGGAGTACTATAGCAGCAGATAACTCCATAGAGCTGCAGAAAAAAATATGCAGAAACACAGGTATTACAAAATGAATAAAGATTTGTATTAGAAACAACATGTTTTACTTTTACTTACTAATTACAGTCACTCTGCCTTTTGCCCTTTAATTCCTCTGGCAGTTTATCAGAAAAATAAATCATTCCAAATTGCTTCAAGTGCTTAAATTTGAGCACTAGTCAGGATAACAATGAAGTGAAGAAAAGACCTTGATTTTGGCTACCCCAGTGGGGAAAAAAGTCAAGAAATAAAACTGATGGTACACAATCAGGTGTATGGGAACTGTCTCAGAATGACTTGTTATGCATTTCTCTATATAGGATTCTACAAAATACTCTATACAGGGTGGGGCCAGACAGTCCTTGGAAAACATTTGGAAAGTAATTTAATATCTGCAGATATGCCTGTCAGCCTCTGAGGTATCTGCTTTGGGGAGTTTGCAATCTAAAGAAAGAACAGAATAGAAGAGAGTAGTGCAAAGTGTTGGTGGAAAACTTTTGGTTTGCTTGTTTCCTCTGAATAAAATGTGAAGACGACTATTTGACACAGATTAGTTTTTGCAGAACTCATGGGAGAAGTGAGGGATTAGGGTGAAGGCCTGGCCTATTGCAGTTGGCCATGCCAAAGAGAAGGAGAAAGGAAACTGGAGAAGGCCAGTATTGGAGGGAAAGGAACGAGAAAGGGCATAAGCAAATCCAAGCTGTACCATTGGCTGATTTATACAAGGCCTTAAGTAGAAGCAGGGGTGAAAGTAACTTAAAATTTCTTACAAGTACTGTCCTGTTGCAACTAGGGACCCTGCAGCTCTTTAAATAGCTCCCTGCTGGCTTTTGCCACAGCTCAGCCAGCTCTTGCCGGAGCTGCACACTAGTGCGCTCCCACTAACTTTCACCTCTGGGCACAAGGAAGAGATGTTCACATTTGATTAGGTGTGGAATTTGGATTTGACATACTTGCAATGTGTCATGTAATTTCAGCCTCTTGCTGCAAATCAAGATGTATGTTCTTCAGGTTGTGTGTATATTAACATCTGTTAACTATCAAATACACAAAATAAAAGCACGGGTTCCTTTTTTAACTTTATTTTTAACTCCTTATACCCTCTTTCCAATACCTTTCAGTATTTAACTAGGGATTTCCTCCATGCTGCACTGTTTTGCCAAAGAATTAACAGTTTGAAATTCATCTGCTTATTTCATCTACAGGGTTCTCATTTTTTTTCAGTATAACTTCATTTTTCCCTTTAGGATTATTATTTAATTTCCTCTTTGTGGGGAGTTATAATAATTTGCACTTAAGGGGCCCAGTCCTGTGACAGGCAAAGAATTTATAGTTCAGTTGATTTCACGAGGAACTCAGAGTACTAAATGCCTTGTAAGAACAATCACCCTCCCCCCATAGCATAGGCTTATGGTTCTAATCACCTTCTGGGGACAAAGTCAGCCCTGTTTGTGTCCCTTTCTGCAGGGCTCTGTTTAGCCTCTTCACAAAGAAAGAAAAAGGAAAAAGGTGTAAAAGTTACAATTGTGGTGAAGAATAGCAACTAAGCAGGCCCTTCGCCTAACCTGGGGGTGGGTGGGAATCCACATCATCTGCTTACTGCTTCTGGCCCTAGTTATAGGAAAATGTGCTTCCTACTTTCCTAATGTCCCCCCAGCCTTTCATGGAGCTGGGTCCATTCATGAAGAATTGTTCCTTTCCATCAGCTGATTCCCAGCACATTTCTGCTGGGCTCCTCTCTGGGGCAGGATCACCTCTGCTTGAGCCATTAAAGAGGCAAGTTGTCCTGTTACCCTCCTCCCCCAAAAAGACTGACATTGGGGAGACACCCTTTAACTCCTCCTGGGTGCAGAAAAAAAAGCTGCATTCACTGTTGTGTCACCAGACTGCTGGCTTGCTTCAAAAACATGGCTGTAGGGCTAGGTACCATTGTGTCAATCGGGGGGTTATCTCCCACATAGCATGTAGCCCCTGCAGCAGGGCATAGGAGGTGATGAGAGGGAAGGATGCACCAAGCAAATACAAACTCAGGGCCTCCAGGTCATCTTCTGGGCCCATTCTAATGAGGAGCCCTCCCCTCCCACGTTATGCCCTGTACCAACCTGTGATCCTGGGCATCCTAAGCTAGTAGCTAAAGCCTGAATTACTGCTGCTTCTGCTAGAACAGATGCAGCTGTATTTGTAGCTGCTGCAATGCCAGAATCCGTTGCTGGTGTTGCTGTGGCTCTTCCATCCACTGCATGAGAGGTTCAGGATTCATGCTGCTCTCTCCCCACATGCAGGCTGGGGGTCCCTGGTCATCAGCTGGGGACAAACAACCACACTCAGTTTTCCTCAGGGAGCTGTTCGTTTTCTTTGCAAAGAAAGAAAGAAAAATGTGCAAAAGTAACACACAGCCAGTTGGTGAAGAGTTCAAACCCCCAGTCAGCTGTTCTGATTAGAGGAGAATGAGAAAAACCAATGGAAAGAAAAGAGCATATTTTCTCGTATGGTTGGGCCCTCCTTCATATTGCTCAGCTGAGGTCCTGTTCAGCTAGATCAACACCTGCCTCCTGGGTTGCTCTCTTGAGCAAGGCCAGCTGATCCTGGTCCCCACCTCCACCAGCCACTAAAAGGGCAGATCACATTCAGAGCTTCTGAGCAAAAACCCCACAATCCTGTTGACTGGATGATGGAAACAGAAAACTCAAGAACTTTCTGTGTTCATGAACAACTGCATAAGGCTTTCAGATACAACAGTGATAGGTGGTGTATGAAACATGGATTTCAGCTGGGGACCTCAAAATGCTTTGCAAACTTTAAATAACCTCCCTAATAGCTTCATGAAATGAGAAGGAAACTGATTATTTTGCTTATTTCTAGAGATGAACATAAATGTTTAGCAGCACATGGTAATGTGAAATACACAATGGCTTAGGGATAGAAGTGAAGAATTCACATTTTATTACTCAAGTACCCAAAGAATCCCCAAAAGTGTTGGAAAAGTCTGAACAGGTAAAATATACTAGATGTTGCCCAGATTTTAGTAAAGTGTCTCCTTTACTAAAGATGCCCCTACATGTCTTTAACGATTGCAAGCAGGTGCATCCCCAAAACAGCATATCCACCTACATGTTGTCTCCTAACACTGTACAGGGGCAATGATTTCAAGACAGAGTCTAAGAAAGAGAAACATCTACTGAATCACAAGCATAATTTCCTGTTATAACTTATGGCTACATCTACACTGCCCTCTCTTGCACAAGAAAATATGCAAATGAGGCAAAGTGGTGAATATCATCATGCCTCATTTGCATACTTAATGAGCCACCATTTTGCGCAAGGGGCTTTTGTGCAAAAAGGAGCTGTCTACATGGCTCCTTTTTGCGCAAAAAACCCCTCTTGTGCAAGAGCTGTTCTGCTGCTTTTTTCAGGAAAAACAGCTCTTGCACAAGAGGGGGTTTTTGCACAAAAGCCCCTTGCGCAAAATGGCGGCTCATTAAGTATGCAAATGAGGCACGGCAATATTCACCCCTTTGCCTCATCTGCATATTTTCTTTTGCAAGAGAGGGCAGTGTAGACGTAGCCTAACTGTTTTTGGAGGTTTACCCAGCAAAACCAACTTAGCTTGTGAGATATGGCAGGGTCACGCTACAAGGCAGTGTGATAATAGGCTAAATGATATTAAGTAAGGTCTTAATTAAAGTTTTGTTTTCCAGAACGCTAACAGAAGCTGTTCAAAGTTATGTGGCTGTGATTTCATGCATGTTATTGAAAACAATAAGTTGACTTTGCGGTATAGCAATGTGTATTCCAATTCAATTACTCCATGCTTTATTTTAGCTGATTGTAAAGTATCAGAACCATTAGGAAAAGTATAGGTAATAGGGCAGAAAATATGTCACTATATAAATCCATGGTATGCCTGCCCTTTGAACACTGTGCGCAGTTCTGATCACCACATCTCAAAACTTATTAGAATTGGGAAAAGTACAGAGAAGGGCAATAAAAATGAATATGAGTATGGAACAGCTTCCAGATGGGGAAAGATTAAAAAAAGACTGGGTCTTGTCAGCTGGAAAAGAGATGACTGACAGGGGGCTATGAGAGAGGTCAATACAGTCATGACTGGTGTGGAGAATATGAATAAGGAAGTGTCATTTGCCCCTTCACAGAACACAAGAACCAGGGAATAACCAATGAAATGAATAGGCAGTAGGAGAACTCCTTCACACAATGCACAGTCATCCTGTGAACCCCATTGCCAGTGGAGGTTGCAAAGGCCAAAATCACACCTGGGTTCAAAGAAGAATTAGGTAAGTTCCTGAAGGGCAGGTCCATCTATGTCTATTAGTTTAGATGACCAGAGATGCAACCTTGTGCCTTAGGTGCCCCTTAAACATCTGACTGCTAGAAACTAGGACTAGAAGAGAGGGTTTGGAACACTCCATAATTGCCCTGTTCAGTGCCTCAAACATCTGTTACTGGCCACTAGCAGAAGACAGGATGCTGGGCTAGGTGGATCATGGCTATTCTTATGTTCTTACTAACTGTTATGTATGAATGGGAGAGTTGTAGCCCAAAAATCATTGTGAACAAAAACAGTTAAAATAGTACTCTATTCTACCTTAGAAGAAAGAAATATCCTGCAGTGTAAAAGCTAGGTTGAGGACATCCTTCCTAGGATGAGATGAACAATGCTATGGAAATTTACAACCATTTACAATGCTGAGGATGCCCACATTTTGAGAGTTAATTTTCTTACCTTTCCATGACTTGATACTGGATGGCAGTGCTGTTGCACTTAAAATGCTGCAGGTCCCTTGAAGTACAGCAGATGGAGCTCCAAAAGGCCCTTTTAGCTTTCTATGCGGGAAGGGCAAGTAATTCTGTTGGGCTATGTCTACACTGACGAAATATGCAAATGAGGCTAAGCGTGGAATATTGCCAAGCCTCATTTGCATATCTAATGAGCCGCCATTTTGCGGAAGAGGCTCTTGCGCAAGAAGGAGCGTCTACACTGCCCTTTCTTGCGCAAGAAAAACCCTTTTGCGCAATGCCATTACGCTGATTATTTTCAGGAATAACGGCATTGCGCAAGAGGGGTTTTCTTGCGCAAGAAGGGGCAGTGTAGATGCTCCTTCTTGCGCAAGAGCCTCTTCTGCAAAATGGCGGCTCATTAGATATGCAAATGAGGCTCAGCGAGATTCCATGCTTAGCCTCATTTGCATATTTCTGGCGCAAGATCGCACCAGTGTAGACAAAGCCTTGTTGTTTCTGCTGAGCGGCAGAGCGACCACCATTGTTTTGAACTGCTTATTGGCCTTGGGTGGCCATATGGCCCTATTAAATACTCCAGGCAACAGGACACTCTCTCTCCAGAACTATCACATCAAACTGATTTATTCAACAAGACAGTCCACAAAGCAACCCATTTATTCTACAGTATTTTCTACAAAGTGAAAACCGCTGGTCATTGGCTCCAATTTCATGCCATGAGGAAGAGTGATTGCATCGACTTCCTTGGCTCCTCATTCAGTTTTAGTTTGTTGCAGCAAAGCTGCCCTCGCATATGATGCTTTATATAAAACAGTAATACCCTATTTAACTGCTTTTTAGTCACTTACTTTGCTCAGTAGGGCGATGGTGGGGTACCACCTTAACAGGATTAATCTCTTTGCCAAAGCACCTCATCGGCTATCAAGTCACTTCCATGCTACATTCAGAAGAGCAGGCCAAGGTCTGCTGCATGTCGCACAAGACACCCAAATGCTGCCTCATGAGGTCCTCCTGGACCCTTGTGCGCTTGCGGCTCCCCCAGGTTCGTGCGGCTGCCTCCGATGGCGTGGATCGCACCTCAGCGACGGCTGGTCCAGCTGTGGAGAATGAGGGAGAGTCGGTCAGTTATCTGTGCAGACACTGTCCCTGAGGCTGTGCCTTCCTGTGTGAGCTGTGAGCAACAGTCCTCGGGCCAGAGGAGGGGGATGTCCTGGGAGCAAGGCCACGTGTAGCCTGCACAACAGGCCTCTAGGTGCCCAGGGGACCATGCTTCCCACTTTCTCCTCCCCCCCCCATCCCACGGACAAGCAGACAAGAGAAGTGTCTGGCCACACTGGGCTCCCAGGGGCAGGAGAGGGGCCTGGAGCAGCCTGGCCTTCCACGGGGCCCCACACGCACACCTGCGCCTAGCAGTGCTGTCCGCAGCAGCGGGGTGGTGCCTCGTGCATGCAGCCATGGCCGTGTGCTATGTGTGGCACTCCTCGATCTGTGCGCAGCCGTGTGTGTGCCCTTGTGCCTAGCTTGCTTCCAGCGGTGGCTAGTGGTGGGAGGGCGTCCCCCCCAGGTGTCAGATGTGTGTGGCCTCCCCTGAGCCTGTGAGCAGGAGCCTGGGGGTGCACCGGGGCTGCCTCCTGAAGCTGCATGGCTCAGGCTGGCACTGCACATGGTTTTCGGAATAAGGCTTCTTCCTCGTAGAATGAGGTTTATCGCCGTCGGAAAAACCCCCTCCGTTCTTTCGACTTTCTGTCAAAGAACTCAATGGCAGTGTGGTCGCAAGTATTGTTTTCCTGGAAAAACGCTGCAGTGTAGACGCACTGCAATGACACTGAAGGATATCAAGAATATTATAGGCAAAGTGCTTAGACATATGCAAGAATCTGAATACCTAGGATTAATGGTTGCTGACAATAGGGCCCTCTTGAATGATGCCCAGCATCATACCAAAGCTGCTTGGCACAAATGGAAGGAGCTGAGACCATTTCTCTGTGATGTCAATACAGTTAAAAGCGTGTAAAACTCATTCTACTTTATCAGCCACATGGAAAACAATCAGTAGGCTCTTTACGATGGAAATGAAGATGGTTGGCCACTCTGTGATAGGAAATGGAATGAGGTTATAAGGGGCCTGATGCAGGTTGCCTCAATTGAAGACAAGTTGAGGGAGGCTAGAATGGATGAAGTAGATATATCCAATGGAGGCCTGAGAGTTATACTGGCAGAATGGCCCTTGTAGTCCTTGTGGATGGACACCAATTTGCATGACAGCCAGGCATATTATCATGACTTTTGAAAGACGGCTATAAAAAAGTCACCGAGTCCTATAGGCAAGAAAGAGCGAGCAGAAGCAGCTAGTTATTTAATAAATATTTTGAAAGGGAAATTTATTTATATGCTGCACCATTTCCCTGCCCTTTGTCATACACAGTAATTTTTTGTTTGTACAGCATCTAGCACACTGCAGTCTCTCCCAGAAACAAATACCTTCACCATGGCATTTGAACTGGCTCTAGAGTTAGTGGCCTCATTCTAATGCAGACTGATTAACTGTCAATAACCATTCATTACACAACGTAGTGTGTTGGACTGTGTGCTGAGGACTGGAATAGCAGACATTTACTACTACCACTTACTGCAGGCCATCACTATGGGTACGTCTAGACTACATGGCTCTGTCGACGGAGCCATGTAGATTAGTGTACTCAAAAAAGGGAAATGAAGCAGCGATTTAAATAATCGCCGCTTCATTTACATCAAAATGGCTGCCGCACTGTGCCGATCAGCTGTTTGTAATGGCGCCGCGCGATCGACAAGGAAGCCCTTGTTGACCGCCCGCTAAACCTCATTCCACGAGGCATAACGGGGCGGTCGACAAGGGCTTCCCTTGTCGACTGCGGAGCATCCAGACTACCGCGCTGAGCCGCCAAACAGCTGATCGGCACAGCGCGGCAGTCATTTTGATGGAAATGAAGCGGCGATTATTTAAATCGCCGCTTCATTTCCCTATGTCTAGAAACCTCATCTACATGGCTCCATCGACCCTATGACGTATCAGTTGGGCTGAGTGGAGGGAGAAACAGAAGGGTGGCAATTTTGGAAAACTGCACCTCGTTAGCTCTAGCAAGGAGGATTAATCCTTCACTTCTATGAACACTAATCATACACAAAAATAAATAAATAAATTTGCTCGAGAGGAAATAACCAGGGAAACTTAAAAAGAACTGTTTTTATTTTTGGGTTTATTTTGTGGAAGAAAGCATTAGTTTTGTCTTTAAAACTCCCCATTTTTAACCCTTACAGGACAAACTTAGAAACCTGATCCTCAATAACATTTTTTTAATTAAATCAATAAACTGCCTATAGCCAAATTTTCAAAGGCTGTGGACAAAATTTCCTCTGATTTTACTCTTGATGCTGCAATCAGATTTGTATGGAGAGACTCTTTTATCAAGTTCCACTAATTTTAATGGGATCCTGATTGGAGCTGTTTGTTAGATCAAAGACTATGTTCATTCACCACAGGATCAGAAACAACTTGTTCATGCAGGTGATGTAACAAAATACCCCTTCGGGTCTAAATGTCTAGCAGTGCACACACATATATCTATATCTATATCTATATCTATATCTATCTATATATATAGGCCCCATTTCAAAGTACTTAAGCATATAATTGAGCTCATCCTTACCCAGGAAAGTAAATAAGCACATACATGCTTTGAGAATGTGCTCCAATCCCACTAAAGTCAATGGGATTTAATCACACACTTAATGACAAGTAAGTACTTTGCTGATTTGGGGGCCGAGTGAATACAACTTTGATGACAACCTGGCCCCTAATTAATAAGTCAGGCACTTGAAGAAAACCGTTAATGTTCTTGCCAGCTCTAAATGAACAAAGTGCAAAAATCATGTTTACAGAATAGTATAAATGTTTATTTTTCTTTGTGATTTAGCCGACTTTTTACAATATAGAAAAGTGTATTTTTGAATAGGTCTAGTAAATATATATTTAATTTTTCTACTGTCAGGTAAACAGAACTAGAAAATGAACCTTGTTCCCACCCCAGATTTGTTTAAAATAACTTGACTGTAAATCTTGTTCAGCAGTTTGTTGCAAATGGCCAAGTACAAAAATTATTTAGTACATACTACACAGGGGGAAACAAGCTCAATATTTCAGAAAGCTTGTTCAAAACAAGTAGAACTAAGAGCATTTGATTGCACCTTCAAAATCTTTACAAGCAATGCCATCATACATAATCTACAACTGTAATCCAAAATTTCACAAACATTTTCTCCACACTGTATATAAATACACATCACAAAAGGTGCAATTTAGAATAGGACACAGAATATATACAAAATTAATACAGATTTAGTTCTAGACTATAGAAGGTATATTGCAATCTGTTTGAAAAATAACTTGATTAGGAATTACTTTATCCACTTACACTAATTTACATTTATACAAATCTTACTTGACATACTATATTGAGTTACTAAAAGTAAGATGAACTATCTACATTTAAAGTTATCGCACTGAAATTTTAGAAATCTGGATCCTAATTATTAAAAAAAATACTTTAATATATAGTAGATTCCCTTTTCGCTGGTGTGTATATGTGTATTTGCTACATATACACAAACATGTTGAATATATACACACAGTTACACATGGAGAGAAAATAAAATCCTTTTTGGAAAATAAAAGTATCAATCTTGTGATAATTACAGAGAGGATTAAGATATCTATCGAAATGCCTGTGAATTTAAACATGGTTATTCTCTTTCGTTAAATTTAGAGCTATAACAGTTTGTAAATGTGCTACAGTATCAAAAATGTGATTTGGGACTGTTTGTAGTAAATACTATAAAAAGTTCCCATCCTTAAGTGCCTTCTATAAACAAATGTATTTGACCTGATTTGATTCCTTCCCTATTCCCCATACTAAAAAAGGTCAGGTGTATCTGTTTTTGATGGTGGCCTTGAAATCCGCATCAGTGTATTTGCATGCCATGGCTCAAATTGCAATCCTAAATAACACTTAATGAATCACAAATATTAGAGAAATGACATCAAAAAGATCCAAAGCTGTACATGGAGTCTGATCTTCACACGTGCTCTGATTAACTTGGATGCAGCTAGTCTGAAATCCATGCCACATTAGGAAAGCACAAGGGTTGGTTCCCTCTCACCCAGTAATTTCAATTTCTGTGTCAGCATACACAACAATAATCTCATTTTCTACGAGTTTCAGGACACCATCCTCGGAGTTTGCTAAGGACTGCAAACTCTCCCTGGCTTCAGTGAGACGCTAGGATAATCAGGACTTTGCAGGATTGAGCTCTAGATGTACAACAGCATCCTCCTGCTTGATGTTTATCTCACGATGCTGTTGGATGGACAAATTTGTCCTTCGACTTCCATTTTAGATGATTCACCAAGCCGATAATGAAATTTGTCATCATTTAAAGAAAAATATAAATACTTTCCTTTTTAAAAGTTGTCCTGAGACCCAGATTCATCAAGGTTTTTAAGAACATATGCTATGCTAAACATGTAAGCTGTCCTAAGTCAACTGCCCCCATGCTTAATGTTATCTGTGCTTAAGAACCTTGGTCAACTTGGTCTTCGTAACACTGATCCATTGCCTTCCAGGGCTGTAGAGTGATGTTCTTTTAGCTAAGTTGATATATTGATTTGTGAAGATGCTCATTTCTACAGATTTCCTTTCAGTATTAATTCCTCCACAGATATGCTGATACTGTTTTCTCAGTCTATTGCCCAAAATATTTTCTGCCAGTGTCTGTTTCTTCCATATGAGCAAAGTGATACTCTATACACTGTAAATAATATATATTATAATAATAATTTATAAAGGCTCTCTGAACAATTTTCTTAGAGAAAGGGGGAGGAAGAAAACATTTAATTCTTACTAAACCCAAGAAAGTTAAAAGCTGTACAACAGGAAGAAAAATTCACCTTTAGGCATCGTCATGAGTAGAAGAGAATTTAGCTAAAATTTAAAAGACTCTACTCCTAATTATAAAAAATTTTCTTGTTTCAGTATTATGCAAGTCAGGTTAAAACAAGCACCAAATTAACAACAAAATAGTATTAAATCCTCTGCTGTGAACCAAAGTGTCCCTGTGCCTTAAATGTCACGTTCAGTTCAATTTACTCTGGCTCATGTGCAAGAGTCAGCAGTTCATGGCACAGGGCTCACTTTTGGACTTTCCTGCCGAATTAATGACTCTCATCAAACACCGTCCAAATTCCTCCAGGATCATGCGCTCTGCTGCGGCTTTTGACTTGCCCATCTTCTCAGCCCTCTCAGCCTGGGCAAGCAGGCAGTCACAAGTCGCGTCAGCCACCTCCTTGGTTACAAAAGTAAATGGCAATCTGAAATGGAAATAAAAATATCAGTGAGCTACACCCTTTGCACTACATACAAAACTCTCTGAAGCAGTCAAAAGTCAGAAGCTTAAGGAAGCCTTCTAGACAGTCCCTGCAGTAATACCTATATTTACTTCAACATGTGCTGATTAGGCCTCATCTGGAGTATTGTACCCAGGTCTGGGTACCATATTCCAGGAAAGATGTCAACAAATTGGAGAAGGGCCAGAGAAGAGCAACAAAAATGAATAAAGGTCTCTAGAAAACATGAGCTATGAAGGAAGACTGAAAGAATAAGTTTTGTTTAAGTTTGGAAAAGAGAAGACCAAGAGGGGACAGGATTGCAACTTTCAAGTACCTAAAAGGCTGTTCAAGGAGGAGGGAGAAAAATTATTCTCCTTAACCTGTGATGATAGGACAAAATGCAATGGGGTTAAATTGCAGCAAGGAAGGTTTAGGTTGGACATTAAGAAATATTTCCTGTCAGGGTGGTTAAACACTGGAATAAATTGCCTAAGGAGGCTGTGGAATCTCCATCACTGGACATATTTAAAAGCAGGTGAGATAACCATCTATCCGGGATGATGTAGACGGTGCTTGGTCCTGACGTGAGGGCAGGGGACTGGACTTGATGACCTCTTGAGGTCCCTTACATTTCTAGTATTTTACGATTTTATGTTGTCAAGTAATAAAAAAAATAAAAAAAAAAAAAAAAAAAAAAAAAAATCTACATATCTCCCAATTTTCCCTGTACTAAAATCCATTAATCTAATGCATTAACATGAGTATTATGCCCTAATTCAGTGTTTTCAATCAGGGCTGATGTGATCAAAATGAATCTGTTCCATAGTTTCTGGGGGTACATCTAAGATTGCTCCAAACTGACAATGCTGAACAAGCCCTACAGGTGAGCAGGAAAGATCACTCTTCAGAGACAACATTGACAGTTTTGTGGCTGCTTCCACTAGGGATGTTTAAAGGGCTAACTGGTTAAATGATAGTGCTTCACCGGTTAACTGTTTTAACGTAGGTCCTTTGGATTCCCACTGCTGGCCTTGCCGTGGCAAGGGCCAGTCAACTGGTTAACATCCCTAGGTTCTGCCTCCGTACATTCTGAGACAGTCTAAAGAAAACCATGAAGACAGACAGAGAATGCATAATTTTTTTCCACATAATTTTTTGCTGTAGGAAAATTTGTGCAAATTAACTGATTTAACATTAGGATTTCACCCCATTTGATAATCAAAATTGCACTAAGAAAATGTTAAAGTTACAGAGTTAACCACACAGAAGTATGGCAAATTGCACCTTACACGTGTAAATGTAACTGTCTCCTTTTTGGACAGGTTTTTCATTACGATTCCTCAAATGCTACAGGGTAGCACTAACCAGTTTTTCTATACCACAGATCTATCTATGAAATATCTTGTAATTGTTTTACTTACACTCATTTCAATGTCATAATGATGCGGTATATCTTGACTGACAAACTTTTACATAAATTCTCTTCTCTGTAAGGGATGTATTTTAATAGTTTAGGCAGCAGTAACACACTATAAGTCTTTGCAACCAACAATACTTAAGAGGAGACAATTAACTATGAAACTAGCTCAAAGTGCAAATTTAGGCAGCTTTTATATTCCAGAAAGTTTTCACTATTACTCAGGACAGAGAGTAGTATGCATTTCATTCATATACATTTGTACAACACCTAGCACAAAAAACCCGCCAGGTACGACTGAAGGCTTCTGGTAATACAAATATTTAATAACATTAGACATCAACACTCAATGAACACAAATGTCAAATATTTCAGTAATCTTAGCTTGCTGTGATCCACCCTAACAGAGCAGCAAGATACCTGTATCATAAAAACAGTGCTAAAGCCAAGCCAAGAGAAAGGAATGTGTTAACTTACTTCCCCCCTCCACTAGTCATTGCTGGGGTCGGCCTAGTTAACAGGTCTGAGATTTGTGAGGATAACTTTGTCTTTGCAGCTGTCTGTTGCTGGACTCTTACTTCTGCTGCATCTGCTAAGTGCATCAGAGTCTTTCGTTCTGGGCTTTCTTCAAAGTTTTTACAGCCAATACACTTACATATTGAGGAGCACATGATTTTTGCCTAAGAAAAACAGAAGAAAGGGTAATTGGCCTAAATATTATGTTATTCTCTATTGCTGGCTCATAGAAATTATATATAGTCAGAAATTTTAATTATGGGCATGCACTGATTTACATTTAGAAAGGAGAAAACCTTTCAAGAGAAGGAAGTCCATCTTACCTCATAGCATTCACAATAGTTTTTGAGACATCCTGATCGTTTGCAGTTGCAGCCTTTGCTGTGCCGCCGATCCGATTCCCCTTCCTTTCCTTTCCCTATTTTAGGCTTGAAGGCTTCAGGGTTTCTATCAAGGCAGGCCTATCAATGCAGATCCAAAAGGTGGGTCACAGTACATTCAGAGAGCAAGAGCTAGAGTGGGGGTGGGCAAATACCTGCCTGTGGGCTGGATCTAGTCCACCAGGGTTGGCTCCTGGCAGACCCCCACTACTATATTAACGGGCACGGCCCGAGGTACAAGCAATTGCAGCTCCGGTTGGCTATGGATTGCCATTCCCAGCCAATGGGATCTGTGGAAAGTGGTCTGCTCCCGTTGGCCGGGAACGGCAAACTGTGGCCAACAGGAGCTGTGATCGCCAGTACCCGTGGTTGTGCTGGTAAATATAGTGGTGGCAGCTTGCCAGGGGCTAACCCTGGCAAACCGCTGGAGTGTTATTGCCCACCCCTGATCTAGAGGAGCTGTCCAGTAACTACAACACCAAGATTGTGCTGCAGTAAGTTACATTCTCTTCCCAACCCAACAGGAAAAAGTGACTACTGTCATCCCAGCTACAGAGAGATGCAAAATAAGAAGCAAACTGTCCAGTTTCAATAGCAGCACTAAGTACTTGAAACAGATACATTGTGACATGCCTTTTTGTTTTGCAAATTTTAAAGGAGAGAAACAAGAAGAGCCTCACCTTTATTGCTTTTTGCCTATCATTTTCATGGTCCAGGTTGTTATAACAATTAGTACAATTGCAGTTATTGCAGAATTCACCATTTGCAAAGCAATCACAATACCTGAAATAGGAGAACCAGAAGGGACTTACAAACATGGTTTGCAGGTATCACACTAGCTGCGGTAGAAGTAGCCACAGTAAGTGTTTCTATTATAGTAACTCTAAAAGCTCCAGTTGGGATGGGGACCCCTCTGGGCCACATACTGTACAGACCTGAATGAGACAATCTTTGACGTGGAGGGCATAGAGTGTAAGACCTCAAACTAAGGTAAGTGACAGAGATATAGTCTACAAGTAACATGGCCAAAGATCAGCAGCACTGCTTCTTTGATAGTGGCAAGTTTTGTTGGTTTTACTTGTTAATTTTTTAATTGGGGTAGGGTGAGGAATGGCAGGAGTAGAGGCTGGAGTTAAGAGTCTGAGAGTGGGAAAAGGAATGAAGAGGGCAGCTCATCATCTGATCAGTCCCGATCAATAGCCAGGGTACTGCAGGCCTTGTGGCAAAGGTGAGTCTAAAGAAGGGATTAGAAGGAATATGGCTGTATGGATTATATCAGGGATTTTCCCCATGCACTAGGGTGGGAGGAAGAAATCACAAAAATACTTAACACAGGGGCTGATTGGGAACCTGTGCATCTTTGGTACCTCAGCACCTCACAGACTTTACAGCAGCCCCATGAGGTAGAGAAGTTCTGTATCTCCATCTTTAAAATGGGGATCCAAGGCACAGAGAAAGTAAGGGTCAGATTTTCAACGGTATTTGACATAATTTGAAATTAACTGAAAAATAAATGGAAGTCAATGGGAATTAGGTACCTAACCTGTGGTACGGGGTGGGAGAACAGCCACATGTGCAAGCAGGGGAAAGCTTCCCTGCAGCAAATGGCAGCTTGGCCAGTTTACATTAGAAGATTACACCAGTGTCTGGGCACTGCTGGCCGTACCTGGAACCAATCACGAAGTGGACAAGGTCTGAGTTAATTTCTGTACAGAACTTTGAAGATGCCACATGTTAAACAAATACAAGTGCATCATCATCATCATCATCACCTTTTCTCCCTTTCAGATTTCACAGAACACTTGGGAATCAGAAAGCTAATATTCAGGAGAAAGCCTCTTATCTAGCACACATTTGGCACTCCATAAACAATGACCATGCAGACTGTGGGATGTCTGAAGGAAAACTAAACAAACTCAATTAGTTTGTTCTAATGTTATGACAAAATTCTAAGCTCAAAATGGTGTGCACGCCCACATTAGGACCATAACATGAATTACATTAAAAACAACCTAAAATTGGCTTGTGCAAGACAGATTTGGATTCAGATGGCTCAACTTCTTTAACATTACCACAACCACTCTGAATGCCCCCTTCATTATGCAAGGATTAGGGAGTCACAAAATCATTTCACTACCTACTTCTGACACTGAACTATGTGAAAAAGTGTGGCATCACCCCAAATCTGAATGTCATCACATATCACACCAGACACTGATGCAGACACTGGAATGGAATGGCAGGAGATGGGACACTAGATGGGGAGGGCTCTGAGTTACCACAGATAATTCTTTCCCAGGGGTCTGGCTGGTAGGCCTTGCCCTCATGTTCAGAGTCTAACTGATCACCATATTTGGGGAGAGAAAGGATTTTTCCCTCAGCTCTGACTGGGACAGACCATGGGGGTCTTCACCTTTCTTTGCAGCATGGAGCCTCGGTCAGTTGCAGGTTTAAACTAATGTAAATGGTGAAGACTTTGCACAGGATATAAGGAGTTCTCACAGTTCCACTGGTAAGAGTTTCTTTTTTTACTAAATGACATGTTATAGCTTTATCTACCATACACTATTGCACTTAAAGCCTCCCACGGATAGAAACATGGATACAACTCCAGTTATGCTAGCAACGTTGGGAGCCTTCATGCAGACAAGGGTCAGGTGAGCACTGGTGCCTCAGTCATCCAGCTGAAATGCCAGTGGGCTATCTACCCCAGCATTCCCATGATGCTATCACCAGTGAAACCACAAGGTTCAGAGACTTAGAAAACCGCTATGGTAGACACACACTAAAGTCGCCAGTCTGCCTCATTATGTATGATAGGATGATTTGTGGATGGATTGAGAGCCTTACCCTGGAATCTTTTTTATATACAGAGCTCAAATTTAAGAGTTACTTTAATACTTCTATTTAATTTTTGCAATACACTAAAATATTTGTTAAAGCGAAAATACTTAAAAACAAAATGCACTTACAATTTCAAACACAGCGACTTTGTACAGTTGCAGGGCTTCCTGGGGCGGTTTGCAGATTCGGACGGCATAATTCTGGAAAAGAACCGTTTTATTATTGGCTTCTCTTGTGAAAGTTCAGAATATGATCCACTGAAATCCTACAAGCCAATTTTCCTCCTATAATGTGAGCTTTAAAAAGCCTTTGTCAGGGATTACAAAACACACTATGCTTAAAAGAAAAGAAAGAAAGGAGACAAGGCTAGGAGGGGACCATATGAGAGGAAAGTGCAACTGAGTGTGCTGCAGCCATTACCCTGAATAAGCCATGTACTATGGGGACCGCATTTATACCTGGAGCAGGGTTTTGTGATGCTGTTGTCAATCTACCAAATCCAGCACCACAGAAGAAAAATTCAGACTATGCCTCTCCCTTCTTCCAAATTATGCTTGAATTAAAAATGATAACAAAATCATGTTTAAGGGCATATCTAGACTACGCCGGAGCGTTCAAAAGTGAAAGTAATTAAGACACGGCTTTTTCGGCGACCCCCCCCCTTTGTCGAAAAGCCATGTAACCTCCTTTTTTAAGGAAGAGCGGCTTTTCGACAAAGGGGGTGGCTCGCCGAAAAAAACGCATCTTAATTACTTTCACTTTCGAAAGCTCCGCTTTCAAATCGTGATCGGAAGAAGATATGCAAATTCCTGTAGTCTAGATACGCCCAAAGTGACTGAGCAAGTAGAGACCTGAGCAAGGGACAATCAGAATATGAACCCTGCCATTGAGTTCAACATAAAGAGTATTCTGTGCCAATGATCAGCCTTAACAACCATTGAATACTAGGGTTTTTCAATGATCATACCTAGCCAATTATATTCTGACCATATGTGGTGACCCTCTAATCCTGATGTGTCCCCAGAAGCTGAAGACGGCCATTTATTGTAGGGGTGCCATACAGAGGTTCAGGATCAGCTCAAACCACTTTTATGGTTTGCTTTCCATTTTTAAAAATCACAGCAGCAAACACTTTAAAAAGTAACACTTCCAGAAAAAGGCAGGCTCAGCAGAATGGGTAACATTTCTAAGTTTGCATGGGAGGAGGGAGAGGCATATCAATTTGAAAAGCCTGCAGTTAGATTCCCAAATTCATATTCAAGCATCTACCTAAATGGGTGGGTTTTCACAATTGCTAAGCATGCAGTAGCTCCAATCAACTTCCAGGGAAAGTCCATGACCAGGACTCCTATGTGCTACTACGATACATATGTGAAATAACCAAGGACTGGCTCTCTGTTCAAACTCCTGCTATGGAACTAGGAAAAAAAATACAAGATTTGATATTGGACGAGTTTAGCGAGGGTAAAAGGCACTGGACTGATAGCTACAGAAAAAGATATTATTTATTTAAGCACAGAACAAGAACAAGGACAGCAGCCTCCCCATCCAACCTTATTTTTCCTAAAAACATTTCAAACAAGGATCGTTTGTCCCAATTAAATAACATCTGACTATCTTTTTGGGAGGTTTGGGAGATGTCATTGCAAGCTTTTTAAAGTATTTTCAAACTACTCACCCATTGAATGGTAACCTTGCTTGGGTCTGGATATTAGATGTCCCAGTAAAACCAGTGTTGCTTGCTATCGTTACGTATGATGACTGCTGTAGCTAACAAAACACAAAGTTAATGTATGTTCTGTAGCTTCTACAATTTTATACAATGGGCTTTTTAGCACTCAGTTTTTAGTAAGTATCCGACAGGTAGCCGTGTTAGTCTGGATCTGCAAAAGCAACAAGGAGTCCTAACAGATGTATTGGAGCATAAGCTTCTTTGTCAGATGCATCAGACAAAGTGGATCTTTGCCCACGAAAGCTTATGCTCCAATACGTGTGTTAGTCTAACGGTGCTACAGGACTCCTTGTCGCTTGTGTAGTTTTTAGTAAGTATTTCTGAAACTGCTATATGCCTCATGATCTCTCACAAGAGCATAAGAACAGCCACACTGATCAGACCAAAGTTCCATCTAGCCCAGTATCCTGTCTTCTGACAGTGGCCAATGCCAGATGCCCCAGAGGGACTGAACAGAACAGGTGATCATCAAGTGATCCATCTCCGGTCTTCCATTCCCAGCTTCTGGCAAACAGAGGCCAGGGACACCATTCCTGCCCATTCTTCTAATCCATGTTTATGAATGATTTGAAAGTCTCACAAACTCACAAGAGCTAAGTAGTTCAAGGTTACTCTGTATTCAGCAGAAGTGTCCTGGTCATTTTTACACTATGTTTTTGTCCATTTTATCTTACAACCTTTGGAATGCATAATTTTTAGGCCGCTTACATTATGTAATAACTTTCAGTTAGACGAATGCTAAATATAGTGTATATCGACTATCTACAAGAATGCCTGCACCCGCCAGGTGAAAGCAAGGAATTACAAATGGACTGACCCCCTACAATTAGTTCCATTTTTTTTCTTTACAGAGTGGATCTTGGTGCCTGATGACTGCATTCAGGGCTGTCCCTACCAATATGCAACACGTGCAGCTACAGCAGCCCCTGAAATTTGGCTGCTGTGTATGGGTCTCCAGTGGCCCTCAACACCTTCCCCCTGGCCAGCCCCCAACAGGCAGGCTCTGTGCCAGCTCCTGCGGCCCACCCCATCCCCTGGCCTGGCCCCCACTCACCAGGCAGTGGCGAGCAACATGAGCATGGGCTGGAGGACTCAGGAAGAGCAGAGGGCGGCTGTAGAGCGGGCGGCTGGAGAGAAGTGTCAGTTTCCCATAAAAATGCCCTTTCCTCCAGCAGGCTGCGCGGCCACCCTCTGATCCTCTGGCCTGCGCTCACACTGCTTGCTGCCACTCATGCCTTCCACTTGTTCCCCTGAGGCTGCCAGTTGAGCCTCCCACCCTGCCCAGAGTTGCCACTTCTCCTGACCAGACTCCATTTGCTACAATGGCATCTGGTCTGTGGAAACTTGCAACCAACTCTACTCCTGCCCCCCCACAACTTCTGCCTCCCCAGCTACTCTCCCCCCTCCCCTTCCTCTGCACAATGGTCACTCCCAGGTGCTAGGCTGTGTAGAGCACCTGCATTGTTAGGGACAGTGCTGACTACACCTGTGCTGCAAGGGATGAAACAGAGTAAAGTCACCTGAGTCATTGAAGCAACCAGCAAGGTCATAATCCATTCAGAATCAACTTAAACAAGAATAAGAAACCAGGGCTGATTTGCACTCTCTGACTGTGGTACGATTACTTGTTAACCTGCATACCTTCTTCTTTCCTGACACGATGAGTTAAGTGGAGGAAACATAAGCAGCAAGGCCTATGGACCCAGGATCTTCTCTTAGCAAGTACACACTACCAGAGGGGTCTTCACACATAGCTCATCAGAATCCCCCAGGTGGCTCAGCTTTGTAGTTTTTTTTACTCATTTACTCAGTTACTTTTATTTTTGTGCAATAGGCCACATTTTCAAGAGAGTTCAGCTGCAAACAGTTCTTTTTAGGCATCTAAAGAGGCCAGATTTTCTGAAGTGCTTGGCAGCCAGCAAGCTGTCTGTGTGATGAGCAATTCTGAAAATCTCACCACTTCAGTCAGATGCCTAAAGATATAAGGAGCTTTAAAAAAAAAAAAAAAAAAAAAAAAGTGGCTCCAACTGAGAGTGCTGTACACTTCAGAAAATCTATTGCCTTTCTTCCATTGCTTCTTTGTACCAAGGACAAAGATCTTTTTGTGTCATTTTCATCCTGGCATTTGTGTCATAGTGTGTTGTTCCAGATCTTTTTTACCTTCACAGGGCAGGCCACTGTGAGAATAACTATACAAGTGGTCTACCAACTGTACGCAGAGTGCTAACACAAATCCCTATACATGTTGCTGGGCTTTTTAAATCTTAAATCATGGATTTAATGCCCATTCCTTTTCACTCTGATTCTTGACTAAGTTTTGGCAAAGGACAAGCCCAGCCCTAAACTGAAGGAAAAACATCAACATGAAAATAGGATGCTTCCTACAATAACTTCTGTAATTTCATCATTTACCCCGTGCTATCACCATACCTGAGTAACGTATTGCGCTGGAAGAACTGCATAGCCTACATTTCCTGTGCCTGGTGCAGGTGCCAACACAGTGCCGGGTGGGAGGTTAGTGAGGTTTGGCTGTATCTGTGGCAGCGGAGTAGCTGGCATAATAAGTCTCTGTTGTGGCTGACTAGTAGTAACTATCTGTGAATTTGGGTTGATTGGTTTGGGCACCACCTGGAAAGAGAAGAAACCCTTATGAAGCTGTCAACATACTGTACATTAAAAAAAATAAAATCATTATGAAAACAAGAATCCATGTAGAACAATTTAAATAATTTACCTCCAGAGTACCAAAGTTGACATGTTTGCCAGCTGAAATGAGACTAGAATACGGATTTCATGTTAAACTCACCTGTTTGACTGTCTGAGCTGGAACTATTGGGACAGACATCCGCACTGGAGTTGCATTTACAACTACTGGCTTAGCTGGTTAAAAGAAACAATATCACATGTCACATTATATGTGCGCATTCAGAATGGGTCTCTAAAATTTAATGCTTGACGTATTTGTCACTTTCACATACATAGAAATAAAGTTACTTTTGTATGTAAGAGAGTAGGATTTATTGATGTTTTTAAATGTATCTTGGTTATGCTTGTAACATTTTATTTCGGATGCATACTGTTTATTTTATTTACTGTTGTTCTTGTTGTTTTTACATTTTAACCTGTGCACTGAGAGTGGGCTCAATTTGTAAAGTGATTATATTATTACAGATTTTGCTAGTAGCTTTTGGAAAATAGAGCTAATGCTGCTATGTGCTGGAAAAATGGTACTGCAAGCAATTACCAGCAGATTCTCTAGATCTCTCTCACTTAGATTCTAGTCCTTAAACCCTGACACACATGAGAAGCACCAATGAACCCCAGTTACCCATGTGCATAAAAAAAAGTGTGGTTTGCAGGATTAGGCCCTAGACCAAAAAATCCTAAGAAACGAGTGTTACTATAAGGAACAAAATAATTTTAAAATGGGATTAACTCTTCACTATTTATGCTGGTTGTCCAAGTGGAACGAAAGAAATGCAAAAATTAACTGAAAACAGACTAGTCAGTTTTACTTCTGGTTCTATTTCACTTTCCATCGTATGAGCTAACTTACCATATTTCATTAGCTTTAGTCTGAACTAAACAATTAAAGGATTTTACTTTTTATTAAAATATACACAGTAGACTAGAACAGTTCCAGAGAAACAATTTAAAATAAATGTACAGCAACTGCTCAAAATAGTTGTCTTAAAATTTGTTAAAAGTTTGTTTTCACAAAACCTAAATTTAGGGTCAAATTGGATCTTTCATTCCCTCCTTAAAACAAGATACTTTAGCCAGCTTTTTTTCTCCCCTAATTTTGCTCACCAACTCATTCCCCTTCTCCTTCAATTTATGCCAACATACTGTTGAATAAATATTCAGTATTGCCACTTAAACTGCATGTATTTTAAGACCAACAGTTCTCATCAGTCCATGTGCTGAGCTCTTCTTGGCATTAATGAGAGTACTATGTAAATATGCAAAGGGGAGAACAGGCATTAAAATCTTCAGTTTGCTACTGTCCTGGAATGGACCACCATCAGAAAATGCATGGTAAAAACAAGGGATACTTCGCTCTCATACTGGGCAAACATTAATTAATCCTTACAACATCCCAGAGAGTCATGTATGACATTTCACATTAGGACATGAGGCAAGGACAGGCTATCAGTTGTGTAACAATCAACCACAAGCACATGAGTGACTGACATTCTCCCCTGGGAACAGCAGCATATCAGGGACCCCGTCTCTATGGCAGTGGTTTTCAAACTTTTTGGCCAGTGGCCCACTTGGCTCAATGCAGACCCCCAACTGGCTAATGGAAACTCGTTGTTAATTAGATAATTATGTCCGAGCCAGTTTGCTAGTGCTGCAGCTGGGGAGAACGGCTTAATTTAACCAGTAAGAAAGGAAATATTAAATTATTGAACAGATTCAGCACTAACTTTCTCATGTTAGTTTATCAAACTTCATTTTAAATAGAATATTAATGTATGTCCGACACAAAAGTTTTCAATGTTTTCTTTATTTATGACAGGCCAGGGAACTTTTTTTGGATCGGGGTCCACTGACCAACAGAAAAATCAGTTGGGGAAATCGCACAAGTGAGAAGTAAAAAAAAAAACCTCTCCAAAAACTTCCAATCCTCGCTGGTGTGGCCCTCAACGGAGACACCTCATTCCTCTGACACTCCAGCCCCACAGGGCAAAGGGAAGGGACAGGGAGGACTGAGGTTCAGGACTCCCCCTGGGCCAGATTTATTCTACTGGGGTTCCGGGGTTAATGGATTTTGTGGACCCCCCCAGGCTCTGGGGTGGGGACAAAAATGAGGGGTTCACTGTGTGGGACAGGGCTGTCAGTGAGTGCGATAGGGATCTGGGTGCAGGGTCTGGGCGGGAGGTGGAGTGCTGGAGGGGGTGAGGGTGCGAGGTCTGGGTGGAAGGCAGTGTGCAGGAGCAGGCTGGTAGTAGGGTGTCTGGCCCGTGGAGAGGGAGGGCAAGAGCAAAGGAAGGTGCAGTGTGTGGTCAGGAGGGAAGGTGCAAGAACAAGGGTAGGTTCAGGAGCAGGGTGGGGGTAGGGTGTTTGGCCAGGGGAGAGGGAGCAGGGTGGGGGCGTGGGGTGTGGGCATGAGGGGGCAGGGGCCACTTACTTGCTTTTGTGCCCCATGCTGCTCCGAGGAATTGTGTCCCAGGCACAGCCCCCTGCTGTTCCCATTGGTCGCAACTCCAGCCAATGGGAGCAGCGGGGAAAGCCTCCAGCCAGCGCATCCATGCACTGCTTTTCTCCTAGCTGGGGGCAGGTGAGGGAAGCAGCAGCGTGTGGAGCTGCTTCTGGCTCTGCTTCTTCCCCACAAGCTGGATCCGGCAGGGAGGCACGGAGATCCCTCCTGAGGGAAGCCAGCACTGGAGCTCCAACGTCATGGGTGGGACAGGGCGCAAGGCTGGAGTGCCAGTGCGGGGCTCCCTGCTGTGGTGACAGGGATGGAGAGAGGAGGGAAAGGGGGGGCTGAGCTCGATCTGCAGACCACCTGGAAGGCACCATCTGGACGGCAGTTTGAGAACCACTGCTCTAGGGAATGAAGAGTTCGACATTGGACCATTTCCAATTGCACCCTGGAGTTGGTACTGGGATACAGAACCTTTCCAAGCCAGGGGCCTGGTACAAAACTAGCCGGGGCCAGAGATTTATATCAGCTGACAGTTATTTACCCTTTGTGATGGGTTTATATTTTTAAGTGCTTAATAAACTAAAATTAGACAAAACAGGGTATGAATTGACACCACTGACCTTGCTGAAGAGGCTGTGTGTTGGTACTAGGATTCTGACTGGCAGATTGGGTTGAACTGTTGGCTGTTGTGGCCGTGACAAGTCTGACATAATGGAATTTGCTTCCAGGTACCTGAATCTGCTGAACATTGGGGGCTGTTGCCAAGGGAATTATGGTCTTAAACTGAGACGTACTCACTCCTCCAACAGTGATGGTCTGTACTGCTGACTTCACAGCCTGTTAAACAACACAGGCAGAAAAAAGTTACCCGACAGTGGTACCAAAGTGTCACCATTTCTATCCCTATATTTGCCAGTGAACAATTAACCCTCCCAATACCTCTCTGAAGCATATCACGCTATTATCAAATGAAAATCTGAGGCACAGCAAGATTAAGCCCCCAGACCACAGAGGAAGACAGTAACAGGGCCAAAGGAGGTGGGTCCCAGTCTCAATCCATTATACTGGACTCCCAAATAAACTAGCATAATTTAAATCAGCAAAACCAACTGTCCCTCAAGCAAGAACCAATGCCAAATAAAAAATAACTATACAACAGGCAGTTTGAGAAAGAGCTTTTCCCAAATTATTGTGAATAAAAACAATATCAATGTAACGATTTTTCAGTCTGTGGATTTCCCACACGCTCACTGTCACGCCACCACTCAGCTCTGCATATGTAGAGCATCTCGTTCCACATGTCAGTATAAGAAGCCTACTGTCACCAAGCAGCCTCCAACAGCAAATGGAAATGAGGCTGTAAACCTTTAGGCTTTGAAGTGGTGAGCTGGCTAAGGACAAAAAGGAAGCAACAAGAAGTACTGAGAACAAGGTAAACAAGTTCAAAGCCAGAAATATCACTGGCAGAAGCCATAGGGGAAAAAAAATTAAAAAGGAGAGAGGAAGCGGGAAAGGAATTTGGTAAGCAGCATGCATGTGAAATCTGAAATCTCAGTCGAGGACAACAGTACATGCAGAACAGAGGTGGGGGTTGCTGACCCACAGAGTTGGAGGCCACACACAAGAAAGAAGCAAAAAAACAAAAAACAAACACAAAACAAAACAAAACAAAAGAAAAAGGAAAAAAAAACCCACCCAACCCTCACTGACGTGGCCCCTGACAGGGAGAAAGCTCATGATACCATCTACAAATGTTGTTAGTCTCTAAGGTGCTGCTAGACTATTCATTATTTTTTGAGAGGGAGAAAGACACTCCCCACATTGCCCTTGCACACTAGAGCCTTGAAGGGTCCAGGCTAGATTTTGTATGCTCCCACCACGTGGGTTGATGGAGCACCAGCGCAGGCTTCCCAATACTGGAGGGGGAGAGGAGCAGCCCCTGGGCCTTACGTTCCCCACTCTGATATAGAACATGTAAGACTTCATTATTTCAGGCTTTTCCCAAACTACAAACTGAGAAGAGAGCATGTATTTATTTTAAATATACAATTTACTGCTCACAACTTTACCAGCTTCCCCATCTCTCAACTCCCCTGGTTTCCTTCTCTCCTCACATCCAGGCTCTTACAAAATTTGTTGCTTCTTCCTCCATAACATTTCTAAAATCTGCTCTTTCCTCTTCAGTCCCACTTTCAAAATTTTGATTCACATCATGACCTGTCTTGTTTAGATGGGCTATTTCTATTTCTTTTCCAGCCTGTCTGCTTACTCCCTCTTCATCTTTCAACTGAGCAGGAGCAAAGTCCAGATCTACTTATTCTAGTGAAAGCATAAACCCACTCAACCGATTTTTTTTGTCTTGTAACCTTAATTATCAAGAGCAATTCATCTGCAATCATAGCTATAGGTAAGGTGCTGTTATCATAGGCCAATGTGAGCAGAGAATTTCCTCTCCTTTCAGGGCAAACCAGTGTCAGAAAACAACTTCGCTGCTATCTGAAATGTAAAGTGTGTTCTTCAAAGGGTCTGATCCAAAGCTCACAGAAGACAGTGGAATGCCTCTCATTGTTTCCTTGATCTCTAGATCTGATCGTGAAAGTTATAATATTCAGGTGACTTAATTATGGGTCCACTGATTGCTTCTATTCAACCAATAACTGACCGTTCATTAAACAAAGGTTTAAAAAGGAAGCAGGATTTGATCTGAGAATGAGTTCTAGGTGTATTTAAGCCCCGTAAACAACAATTCATATGATCAAATATATATGCAATGGCGAGACAAACAGTGAAGACCAAGCTGAATCACTGGTAGCTCAGGGAGCCAGAACTATGGGTGACTGTTACCCCTCTGCTTTAGCAAAAACAACACTTGCTGCCTTCCATTGGTGTCAGTTCCAAATTTGCACAAGCTCATGGTGGCTGCTCGGCTACTCCCTGGGTGGACAGAATGGACTTGAACCCACAACCCTGGGCAGCAGAGGCTGATGTCTTCTCCACTAGGCCACTGGAGGACCCACTGTCAGCTGATATCCTCCCTGTCCTTCTTTGTTAGCTAATAATCTCCTCCAAAACTGTGAACTTTTACTTTGCCTAGCAGATGACACTTTATGCTCCCTCATCCGAAAGCCCCCAAAAGTGTGTTTCTTTGCAATATCCAACCCATCAATGGATGCACACTGAAATTACCATCCAAGGAGTCACCCTTTAGTAGTACAACACTAAGAAGTACTTACACATAAATCCCAGAATAAGTTTATTAACAAAGAACAGAGATTTAAGTGATTCTAAGCAAAGCTAATAGAAACAGATGTGAAAAAGTCCCAGAGGGGTATCCATGTTAGTCTGTAACTTTAAAAACAAAGAGTAGTCCTGTGGCACCTTAGAGACAGACAGACAGACAGACACACACACACACACACGGTTACAAATGAAAAATTATAACAAAATGAGAACTTAACTCTAGCAAGTTAATCTTATCTAAAACAGCCTCTCCCCTAAAACTTTTCCTGTAGTTTGCTAGTATTCAGTTATACCGGGAGCCAGATTTCCAAGCTTCACCTACACCCTACAAGGGACCTCAGTAAATGGATAAGCATCATGTCTCCCCCTGCTCCCCTCTTTTTATAGGCCCTTTCAGCTCTGAAATGTAACCTTTCAAGCATCCCTCCTGGGTCTCCCCTCCTGTTTGTTCTTTAGGGTGTAGACGCCATGCTGTCTATATTGATATTCAGTTAATTTGCTTTTCCTATTACCTCAGTATGCAAATGTAATCCCCATTGTCTTTGGCTAAATCTGCTTCATTTACATCAGAGACGGCAAGATAATAATCTTCCCTTCCTGTCTAGAAGAAAACCCTTTTTTTCTTAGATTCCAGACTTGGTTTAAAGCATATCAGAAAGTACCCACAATTTTCCTATAGCGTTAATACATACATTTCACTTCTAAAATTCTAGTCATTAATACTGTCTTCATACGTGACTATATTACAATGATACCTTACACACCATTCTTTATAGATAAATGCCATACACAGGAATGCTTTAGGTGGAGTGAGTTTTCAGGCCTGGTAGGAGTTGCTTTTACATGACAATGAACCAATTGCCAATTGACCCTAGGAGCCTCTCAGTGTCTCAAGTATATTCAACACACAAGTTTACGCATAAGGCTGAAAGCTGTCCCCTTCAACAACAGAAGTTGGTCCAATAAAAGGTATTACCTGATCCATCTTGTCTCTATTATCCTGGGACCACATGGTTACAACAGTACATGCAACATGTTTCTGGACAGTTACAAGACACCTTGGAAAAAGTTGATAGGCTCAATTAAGTGTGATTTCATGTCATGTTAATTGCAACACAATTAACAGACTATTAACAAACACAATTAACAAGCCTATTATTGTTCTGTTGTATACAAAGGAATCTATACAAGGATGAGACACCTGTGAATTTACTAGGCATTACAAAATATACAAGTGCCTGACAGCCCATGCTATTGCATAGATGTCAGTGGTAACGCCACATATCTAAAGCCAACAACGGCAGGCAACTAAAAAATTTGGAGAGTACCAGACAGCAGATTCCAGTGGTGACTGAACCTGGTGATATTCTAAACAAAACGAGTTCTACGCCATGCTTACACTTGTTTCCATCGCCTTGCACTGACTCTCACATTCCAAGCTTCAGAGTAAGAGAGTACCAATCCTGGAATTTTATTATTTAGATAACTCATTCACAACAAGTCACTACAGTTCAACTGCCATACCAGAATAGCAATCAATGTAGCTAATGACAGGATCTTTAATAAAAATCAAGCCATTTTGTTTCCATAAGCAAAATAACATTGCTGGTCAGCTACTAATGACACAAATGCAGAAGATCAATACTCTGAGGTCAGGCAATTAGAACGTATGACCATATTTTAGTCCTTTTTATTAAGCAGCACAAACACTTTGCTAGGCTGAACTATAGTGAGGGCCTCATGCGGGATGCTCCTAAGCAGACAATTTTCTGCAGGATCAGCAACCAAGTTTACAGCTAAATGAATAATGTAACTGAGCAGAAGTAGAAGTCATCAAGTTCAGCGTATATTGCCATTTTGTATTTTAGCAACACAGACTTACTGGCAAATTTAAACACCAACATGAAAAGGCTATTTTCAGAGCAAAGAGAAGCAAAAATGGAGAGACAGTTCTTACCCATCTCTTCTGCTTTAGAGCTAACTAAAAATGTTCCAGTAAGTGTCTAAAAGTGATATTTTCTACACTACACAGCTGCATGGCTCTCTCAGACTCATTCAGAAGAGGCTGGTTTTCCTTACAGAAGGAAGATATTCCCAGGCTATAAAAGATTAAGTTAATTCTGGCTCTTGATAAGACCCGAAGGAAGTTTTCTCCCCAGAAAGCACCAGCATTACATCCAATATACCTAATATCACACTGCAAAAATTGTACTGGGAATTATGAGCCACAAGACAATGCCAGTACATGTGATCTGTTGTGGCTGAC
Organism: Rafetus swinhoei; assembly: GCA_019425775.1. NCBI lineage: Eukaryota > Metazoa > Chordata > Testudines > Trionychidae > Rafetus > Rafetus swinhoei. The sequence continues at coordinate 126,054,449 of CM033449.1, read as the reverse complement.
CACAACAATCCCTCCCACATAAGAAACCCTAAGCCTATGCTATACAACCAATATATGGTGTGAAACAAAAGTCTTCGGAAGACAGTCTACAAATGGATGTTAGCCTGACACAAACACCACAGTCCTTCCTGAACAGAATATAGACAAAGCATCTACAAATCCTTGAAGAGAAAGATTTGGGCCCTTAACTCATGCTTCTGTAGCAACTTTATTAGGCAATGTAGTTGGAACAAGTATGTAACCATAGCTATTTGATGGATACTTTGGTTCATCGCGGGCAAAGCAATCATTTTCACATGCACTGTACTCATCCGATGAAGTGGGTTTTACTCACGAAAGCTCATGATCTAATATATGTGTTAGTCTCTAAGGTGCTACAGGACTGCTCGCTGTTTTATTGTCACACTAAGTTTCCCTATGATGTACTGTGCTATTGGAATATATAGCTACTAAGCTGCACTGAAGAGGCTGTCTTTCTCTGTTTGCAGTATTGCTGCAGCCACGCTAGTCCTTCAAAGATATCAGCGAGACTGGATGGGTGAGGTAATATTGTTTACTAGACCAGTTTCTACTGATGAGAGACAAGCTTTCAAGCTACACAGAACTCTTTTTCAGATCTGGAAAAGGTACTCGGAGTGTCACAGCAAAACAGACAGTGGAACATTTTGTTTAACACAAATAATTAACAGGAGACAATGGGTCAGCATTTACGTTGTGCTCCCTTGTCAGCAACAAGGTTACAGATTTACAATGACGTTATCCCTTAACCTCCCATTCTGTCCTATAACTGCAGAGATGGTTACCAGCCCCAACACCTTGAAAGGTCTAATAGAATGGGTTTACTACTTATGATAAACCATCTGTTCCAGCACAAATTTAGCTCCAACCCTGAGAACCTTGACCAGTCCTGAAGAAGACCTTGTGTAGCTCAAAAGCTTGTCTCTTTTACCAACTGAAGCTGGTCGAATAAAAGACACATTGGTCATTCTTGGTAGAGAAACAACCTTGAGAGAGAGATATTACACCAAAAGAAACAATTTTTTTAAGCCAAGCCAGAATGTTTATTGGGGTTGTGTTGTCCCATTTTCCTGTTCATCTTCAACAACGCATGGTGCTTCTTACTGTAAGGATAATTATGGAGCTTTTGAGATAAAGTTTAAAAGGGAAGAAATGAAGAGGAAAGCGCTCAACAGAGGCCTTGGTGATGTCTTGTTTTAAGCCAACAGCTCTCAAGACAGGTAAGCTGAGCCACTCAGTGTTAGTTCCGGATGTCCCAAGGCATCAAATCTCTATTATGCATCAGAAGCTTATATTAGCTCTAGCTTTTGGGCTACTGAACAAATAGATACTGTTCGGCAATTCCTTATTACCATACATAACATAACAGAGTATCATCTGGCAAATGTATAGCAGTTTGGGAAGATACTTAATTCTTTTCTACAGCATACTCTCAAACACGAACGATGGACCACTCTCCCTATTTCCAGCCCTGATTCCTTTTTGTGAGCCACATATTTGTTCATCGAAAGAAGGGGGTGGTGCTGGATGCAGCAAAAAATATTAATAAGAGTTTGACTTCACCAGATGTTAGACTCCACTTCTGGTTTTAAACTATTAAAAAAATTCTGCTCTAGTTTCACGAGAGCCTTGAAGAGCAAGGCTCTATTTCCATTGTTCCCAGTACTTGGGGACTGCAATATGTGTGGAACAGAATATGCAAAATGAGAGACCTGCTGTATTTTGACCAAATTTTCTCAGTGAAAACAGAGTAGCAGCCTTAACTTTCTCTACTTGTGTTCGTTTGCCTCTTTTTGCTTGCATAAATTGAGAAAGGTATTCTGCTGATGAATTCAATTTACTCAACACCAGCCAGACTTCTTTGCACTCCGTACTAAAATAAGATGCAAAGCAGATATCATCTGCCTAATAATTCTCAACTAGCACAATGATGAGAACAACATCTAGACAGATAAATGAGTGAACCTTGGCAAAATTGCTGTGGACTGAAGCTACAGGCTTCTGCAATACACAGCCTAAAACTTGTATGAATTTATCTTTCTTTATGGGCCCAAGTTCTGCAGGCTCTTTGGGCACAGAACTCCCATTGAGTTCTACAGGAGTTTCTGTGAAAAGCAGTTGTACAGTCAGGACCTGTAGTGAGGCAACTTGATAGTATGTTAGTCCCAAGTAAAATTAAATAAATATTAAACAGAGAGGATATGAAATAGGCACTGAATCAGTTTGTGATGAGAGAAAACCTATATCTCCCAAAAGGATCAAATAGCTGAAAAGGGTGCAGAGTGAGGCTGATTTTGAACATTATACAACTTTTCCACTCAACAAAATGTGGAAGTGGCATGTTTTCAAAAACAGCCTCTCTTATCATATTGAATTTGGCATCCTGAAAACCCTGATTTCATTGTTCCCAGATTGGCCTGCTCCAAGACTTCTGTATTTGTGGAACACATCACAGTTTTGTGTAAAGCTGAACCATTTCTTTAAAGATTGGGCCTTGATCTGTGGAAAGCAGAGTGACCACAATCTCCCAGGAAAAATGCAAAAGCTCTGATATTCAAGCCTCAAATTTTGAGCTCTCCCTCAACCCCAAGCATCTAGGAGTAGGTGCCACAGAAGTACCTCAGAATAGAAAATGATTTGCAGAATCTCCTAATATTGCTGTGTTTACTTTTATTTATCCATATTTCAGTTCCTTTCCTTTTGATGAGACAAAATAATGCCACGTATGTGCAGATCTAACAGGCAGGAAAATAGCCTAAAACAAATGCAGTCAAACCAAAAAGAGAGAGAAGCTTTCAACAGTTAACCAGTAAAACAAGTTTAGAGCCCTTTTTATATACAGATGGATTTAGCATCTGCTCTTCTCCTATTTAAGAAGCAGCTGATGCACTATTCAACTCCCTAGCTTTGATAAGTCATTGTCCAACTGCTTGGCTTCCCTCTGCACACCTAGTGATCTCAGATTTAATAGCATGCAGTTTGGCTCTGGGTACGAAGACTGCCTGATCCATGGGATGATGCTTCTGGTGCCTGGCAGGCCCCATGAACAAGAAAACCCTGTGGCAGCTGAGAACTCTCAGTGTGGAAATTGCAGCTGCATGGAAGATATAGTGCACGGAAAGTCAGTATATACCTGAGCAGTTGTGTGGTTAACTATGGCCTTGCCAGGGGAAGAGGGTGCTGACTGCTGCACCGTGAGGATCTGCTGTCCTAAGGCTACATTCAGAGGAACACCCACCGTCTTCTGAGGGGAGTTTGGAGGCTGTGAGGCCACCGACACCACTGTCAGCTGCTGAGCAAAATGAAGAAGCTGGTTAAATTCATTCTGGAGTAAACAAATCCACACTACTAGATCTTCTTCAATGCCCTGCAAACACACACATTGCTCTCATGCAAAAGGCAAGGTGTTTTACCTTATTAGGGGACTTCAGCGGGGAGATAGCTATTTTATTCGGTGTTTGTTGTGTTGTAGAACTTAAAGAAGACCCAATAACTCCACTGTCAGAGATGGTTATGGTCTTTGTTGGTGTTCCTGGAGCAGTCTGTGAAAGAACCCTACCTGTAAACAAGAGGCACAAGGTCACCCTAATTACTTGTATGTTGGTTTATGACAGCCTTACAAGCAAAAGGTTTATTTCCATATCATATATGCTAACAGTATATCAATGCACTGCTGCACCACCTCACAGGGAAAGTTACCTTGATATATCAGTGAAGCAACACCATATTATTTAAATTATGTTTAATGGGGAGCGATACCATTCAGATAATGTTTAATGGGCCAAGGAACAGAGGAAAACCACTGAAGAAGTAAACCTATTGTTTTGGGAACTTTTCCAAATAAACCTCATATTTAAAAATACCTTGAAAAGATAAATATACACTGACATTTTCAATATGTTGCACTTATTATTCCTTAGTCCCAGAGCTGAGTTTTAGTGGAATCTTCTCTGCACATCAAGGTGCTCCACACAAAAAAATTCTGGCTCTGGCATAAGACTTGCTATCACAAGCCTCTTTGATAAATGCCTGCTCCATGAACACCCAGAGATATTTCCATTTTTCAGGAATACCAGCATCTTCTGAATATTTAGTACAGCACACAGAGAGATTAACAAGCCAATCAGCAGAAATGAGCTATTTCAGGGTGACGAGAGAAGTTTTTTAGTGTATCTGTAAACATTAGTTGTAAATTGAATTTTCTTGTATGTTGTTTATCACTGAGCAATGGAATGAATACACCTTTCTGTAAAATGTGCTACCTCCAGAACCAAGTACTACCTGAATAAGTATCTGCTCCTAAATGACAGGCAATGGTAATAAGCTTAAACACTAAGTGGCACCACTATCTCATCTCTCTTTCTATTTGATAACATGGAGGGTCACACACCTTTTACATGTAGCCTGATGTGGGCATGTGCACCGCTGACTTTGCCCTGCTGCCAAATCAGAGGAAAGAAAGGATGGGAGCAGAGCAGAAGAGGTGGGAAGCAGGATCTGACACTTATATGGGACTGACTTTATATTTGCAAAAAATATTTCATAAAATAGTATCTAACCTAATGGTTAATTCTAGAGTGATTTGTGTACTTACATCAGTTTAATGAGAAGCATATTTAAAAGAATCTGAATTCACCTTAAGAGGGATATAATTAAGGTCTTTACGCTCCAAAATTGACAGCCTGTATTAGGTCATAATCCATTTTTCTTAGGTTGCTTTCAGAAAAAAAAATCCAAAGTTAACAGGCCTGTTTCGACAGCTCCACAAAAAAATTAAGAGATTCTCCTGCAGGCTGTGTGGTAGGACAGTGGTCAATATCTTCCAAAGGGAGGCACCAAACTAGTACTGGGGGCACAAAAAAACTGCACCATTCTCCATCTACACACACTTCTGTGCTGGAAGGTGTGAAGTGATACTGGCTCCTTAAAAACCTTCTCACCCTGCTCCTGCAGCAACCTAAGGGCACAGGTTGTGTGTACAGGAAGCAGCTCACTAGCCCAACCTTCTCTTCCCCAAGCAGGTAGCCCAAGCTGACACAGCAATTACTGGATGCTCAGAATGAGTACCTTCCAGCTTCTGTGTCTGGACTTAACTTCCACTGAAGTCAATGGAAACACACCCATTCATTTCAATAGGAGGTAGAGCTGGGAGCAGGGACTGGGGGAGAGATTGGTGAGAGGCAGAACAAAAAATGAAGACAATAACAATTAAAATGGAAATAAAAAGAGAAAAGGTTGGCAAATGAGTCAGAATGCAGAGCAAGAAACAGTGATACCAAGAAGATTAGTGGGACTCCAGCCCACTGGAAATGGGTGCTCCAACAGAACTACCCAGATCAACTGTTTCCTTGTGGTGGGCAATGTTCCCACTAATTTTTACGTCCGCATGTGAAATTAATGTTGTTATGTGCACCAATATGGAAATGATGTGCAACATTTCTCTTCCCCCAGCAGGGAGCTGCCGTAGCTGAGGGAGAGGCGCACTCCTCCATCCCCAGGAGAGAGCATCCATGGCCAGAGGAAAGGCAGCTGCAGCAGCTCCATGCACAGCAACCCTGAGCCCCTGCGTGGGGCTAAGTAGGTAGCTGTGTGGCTGCTTAGAGGGAACCCTGTTGCTGAGATATTTCATGTACAACAGCACCAAACATTTCATGGTACTTTCCCCTGCATTTTTAATTAAGAGGAATGTATTTGCTATACTGGCACAGGCCAAAGACGAAAAAGAATGAAGCAGTAAGATGACAGATACATGTTAACGTGTCAAGCTCCCTGAAACAGCATAATCCTAGAGAAAATTCCCCTCCCCCGAGAAGATTTACACAAGATTAAAAATGATCTCATCTATAATTTTAGTAAAAATGTACAATGAAAAAAATTCAAATTCGCTGTTACTAATAGCCCTCAAATGTAGAGATATGATGTTCTTACAAACCTCACCTTCAATATTTTTCAATGTTTCCAGTTTGTTTTTCTGAAGATAGGAGCTTTTCCCTTCTCTGTCCTTCCCCTGAGCACCATGTCTTGTTTTTCCCTCCTAATTGGAAGGTTCACTGTTTACATTTACTTTAAAGTTTAAGAAGCTAAAAGCCAGAAGTTATAAGAGCCTCCGAGTCAGCGTAAAAATATCAGATAGCAAGCAAATACAGGCGACACACCCTCCCTGTGAGTGCAGGCCAGAGACTGCCTCAGGTGGCAAGCTGGATTGGCAAACCTTGGAAAAGCACTTTCCCCCTTTTTAGAAAAGGAGATGCACCCATCAGTGATACTTTTCTTACACGGACTGAGGGAAAGAAGTCCTGATTCTTTAGCACTCTGGTTTTAAAACAAAAATGAAGTTGAAATACAAATCTTTTAAAAAAGCTGAATTGTCAAATTTGAGTTTCTGTTCAGACAGAAGAGTTTTCAACAACTGCAGTAGAAACAGACTTAACAGAAACTATAAAAATGTCATGTTCTTACATGTACATGTCTTGCTCTGGTCCTGATCTTAGCTAATTTCCATTCTTTCATATATCATTAGTGAAAATTAGGGATGTTAAATATCAGTTACTTGAATAGTCAAGTAACTTCATGAATTCTTATCAATTAGTGGACTACAGTCAGTCCCCAGGGGTGAGGCCGGCAGCCAGTGTGCTCCGGCCTCACTCCCGAGGAGCCCCCTGACTCTCCACACTACTGCCTCTGTATCAGAGGCAGCAGCAAGGGGTGCCAGGCAGGACCTGGTCCACGAGGGAAACCAGTTTAAAAACCAGCTCCCCTCACGGACTGGCTGTCAGTCGTCCCGTGCTGCTGCCGCTGATAAAGAGGCAGCAGCCCCTGTCTAGGGGGGTCTGAGCTCCCGGACCCAGCATGAGCTGGAACTGAGACGGGCTGCCTGTCTGCTCAACTCCTAATACACTTTAAATGCAGAGCCACAGTGGGGGTAGGTCCTAGACCCAGCGTGAGCCAGGACTAAGCCAGGCTGCTGGCCAGCCTGCTAAAAAATGTACTGGCTGGGGGCGGAGGGAGAAATGCGTGTAGTCTATAGCATTAACCTATAAGCTTTTGTTTATCGGTTAATCAACTACACTATTACATCCCTAGTGAAAATTAGTGTTGTTAATTAATTACAGTTTTAAATCACACTGTTAAGAAATAGTAGCTCCCATTGGCTGGGAACAGTGATCCACAGCCAACGGGCACTGCAGTCACCTGTATGTGCAGAAGCGCAGGTAAATACAGCAGTGGCAGCCCACCAGGGGCTAACCCTGGTGAACTGGATCCAGCTCGTGGACTCGTATTTGCCTACTGTTGTCCTACAGCTTACTTTTATATTTCATGTAGGCCCTGGGACTAAATACGGAATGTATAAATTGTCTAGAACAGTTGTTCTCAACCGTTTTTTTAGGTGAGGACCCCCTAAAAATTTTCAAATGGCAGTGCAGACTCCTTTGGAAATGTACTGTCTCTATTTTACAGTTGAATTTTGTTCAGTTTTCAGTCTAAGTCTTTCATGGACCCCTTACACGTGGTCTGTGTACCACAGGCTGAGAACCACTGGTCTACAAGAGTAGAAGATACAAAATGGAGAGGGCAAAACCAAACTCATCATTTATCAGAGTAGAAAATCATTTCTAGACATGTTTATTTAGATATTTTTATGAAAGTATGTAAGCACCTAAAAATGGATACGCCATGCAATTTCTTTTAAGTTGCACTGTAAGCTTTAAAGTCACATTTCTGTGTGAAAATACTATCTGTGACAAATAGCATTTACAATTACAATAAATGGAAGAGATTAGAAGATAAAATAATTTGTTTTTTTCCAGTTCATTCATTTTATGCATTTGCTAGCACTTTCTCCATAATGAATCAGTCAGCTCATTTTCTCTGTGAGGACTTTTCCCATAGAGTAAAGGGGAAAAGAAAAGCATCTTAAGAAAAAACAGAAGGCAAACTTGCATAGCTATAAAACCTGGCAGGGGTAATCAAGGGCAGGTGAAAGACTTTAAGCAACTTTTTAATCTCTAAGACTTTAATTTGACTATCCCTTCAACTGCTAGAGAGCATAGGTACGGTGACCATATTTTCCAAACCAAAAATGGGGACACATGATATAAGGGCCCTACCATCAATCAAATGTTAGTCACGTCCCAGACCCTGTAGGTCCTGTCCACCTGTAACAGGAAGTCCTGACCCTGGGGACAGTACTTCCAGGGTCAAGATGGACACATTACCAGAATTAAAGGGTGTCATGAGACCCCTCTAAGAATTCCTCCCACAGTTCTCTACCAATAGGGATGGGTTTGGGCCCCATAGGACAGCCTCACAAGCACATTTGACCAATCAGGGGGAGTTCCAGGGTGGAGTGATTGGTCTGGAAGTGCATCATGTGACCCCTCTAAGAATTCCTCCCACCCCCCTCTACCAGTCGGGATGCGTTTGGGCCCTGTAGGAGGTGATGTGTTGTGTATGGAGGGGCAGAGTGTGTATGACAGTGCTGTGCCTATGGGCAGTGTGTGTGTGCGCACACACGCATGTGTGTGTGTGTAGATGCTGGTGGCACTGTGTGGAGATGGTGAAGTGTGTAGAGTCAGGGTGTGTGGGGACGTGGCGTGCAAGTGGTGCTGCATATGGTGGTGCTGTGCCTAGAAGCATGGAGTGAGAGTGCTGGAGGAGCTGCGTGTAGTGGCAGGGCATGTGGAAGTGACAGTATGGGCAGGATACATATGGTAGTGTTGTGCACAGGGACAAAATGTGTGAGTATGCTCTGGTGGCACAACAGAGGGCGGGGGGACTGGGTATGGCACTGTGGGCAGGGATGGAGGGTGTGGAAATGGTGCTGTGCGCAGGGGCAGCAAGTGCATGGTGACTCTGTGCACAGGGGCAGATTGTGCGTGGTGGCTCTGTGCGCAGGGACTGGGGACGTGCTGGTCCCAGTGGCACTGTGCGTAGGGGCAGAGGCCATCATGGGGAGCTGGTGCTGACTCCTGGCTGTGGGGGTCTCTGTGCCCTACGAGCCAGGCTGGTGCCAGTGGCTTGGAGCGAAAGGCCCAGCTCACCCATCTGGCCTGATGGCGTCTGCGAATGGAAACTGAGCAATGCGGAGCTAGGGTGGGGGCTGAGTGCTCCAGAGGGCTCGGGGCCAGGCGGGAACGACACCCACCTATGTCGCCTTGTGGTGGGCTTTCCCTTCTTTTTCATTGCTGCTGATTAATTTCACTGCTGCCTATTAATCACTGAATTAAAATTGTATTGTTTCATATACATTTTGGCTGTGATTTCAAATTGACTCAAATTTACAAAGTTGAAAAGTGTTTTTCCTAATTACCAGGGCTGCACATTTCAGACTCCAGAATGAGTTATCAAGACAGATGTATTGTCCAAATGCAGCCATTGAAATGGCACATGGTGGTGAAGAAATTCACTTTTTAATCTCCTGGTCTCTTGTGTGTTAGAATCAGTAAAATTCCAAAAAACATTCAAAATCCATTTACCTAAAGGCCCACTGAACTCTGAAGTTAATGAGAATGGACAGCACATCAGATCTGGCCTTTACAGGTTGTAAGAGAAAACTGGCAAAAGCTTTTTGAAATTATTTTGCTTCATCAATCCAAATGGATAGGTAGTTGCTATTTAACTTTAGTGTTTATCAAAAATTGTAGGAATTTAAACTAAATTAGTTTTAAACCTCAATGCTCTAGGTTTAGCCTGTTTGAGATTTGTTTTATGTAAGTTGCTCATATTTAAAATCTCATAACAGAACTGTGAATAAAACTGGTGGTTTTTGCTTGGCATCTGTAATGAGTAAGCTTTTCCCCTGGCCTTGCACAAATGCAACTTTTTAGATATAATTTAGTTTTACCTAAAGAGCTTATGTATCTGTTCTGAGCTACCTTTAAAATGAGTAGATTTCAGTATAGGAAATTATGCAGCCTTTTCCTCCATTATAAAGCAACATTGCTGTGATAATGGAGAAAGGAATGTAAGGCTTCATTTATTTTAAGGCAAAATAGCTTTAAACTGTTTTTGTTCCTAGATCTACAGCAGTGTTCCTCAAATCTCTGCCTTCTTCCAAGGCAGGCAGTAGACACTGGTGCAGACCGGTGCGACCCTCGAGGTGGCTTTGCTGAGTTCCAGGCTGTTCGCTCCAGGCACTGCAGTTCTAGCAGGGGGCTGGGAGATCGCAGGGCTCCGTGCATGAAACATTTGGAACTAGGCCTTTGGAATGGCCATAAGGGCCTTCCGCACCTGCCCCCATCAGGCAGAACAAAGTTTTGGAAGGCAGAAGCAGGAAGTTCCAGGGTCCCCCCCATCCAAACCTCCTCCTCTGTGACTCTGCTTTCCAGCCTTGATCCCTCACTGGCCCCACGTTCCCTTTGTTTGCATTGCCCCATCTCTCATGAAGGAAGGGAAGGGCTGAGCAGAGGATGCTCCCATTGGCAAGATTCTGTGCACTGCCCTTTCCCTTTCCTCAGCTGGGACAGCCTCGCAGGCACTTCCAGGAGGCTTTCCGGTTTGCTCCCATAGGCCAGATTCTGACCAATCTGACGAGTGCACTTCATCCCCACAAGCTGCATCCGGCAGGCAGCCTTGGGGCTTTCTCCCCCACCCGCCAATTTCCACAATGTTTCACTCCTTCATGGGAACACTGAGACAGGAGATTTAAAATTGGGACTGTCCCGGAAAATCCGGGACATACCTAACACACCTGCTGGTGACCCACATCACTGTACATTTATTGACCTAATTCATCCCCACTGTCAGAGATCTCATTACAAGCGTTAGCCAAAGAAAACCAATGCTATTAAAGACTGAACCTCTCTAGTCTGGCACTTTCGGGACCTGACCGGTGTCAAACCATAGAATTTGCTGAACCACGAGAAGTCAATATTATCTAGCCGCGTTACCAACACTTCCACTGCTTGCTGCACTCTTAGAAGACATTTAGGGGTAAGTTAGAGCTAAATAACAGCACAGACCACTGACAGCCAGCACTGGTGGCCATAAACAAACTTTATGGAACCACAGGAAACTTGGCCACACCCATGATAAGTGAACGAAAATCATGCTGATCATGGATGTTGCCGGACCAGAGAGTGCCAGACTAGAAAGGTCCAACCTGTAATAAGGTGCAATTTCCTTCTTAGGCAAATGATTATGTGTTTAACATAATTTCAAAGCACTTAAGAGTCCTGGATGGCTTTTTCTGAATTGCATACAAATAAATATTGTATTATCCATATCTGATCTGTCTAGTGTTTATCAGCAATGTTAAGCTCATTAGTATGCAGATACAATCACAACTGTGACTGAGATATGGTACACCACAATGGCATGTGGGTTTTATCATCATCTTAAGTAGCTACATTTTAAACATCTAATATTCTGAAATGTGATGCATTTCACAGAGCATCAAAAGCTACAGTAAGTGAACTGCAGGATTTATATTTAGACTGTCTCCATTCCATTCCAAAGCCCTGGAAAAACAGTACAGCAAAACAGGTGATAAAGAAATACAACCTGCAATGACTGGAGACACTTGAGTTGTCTGTCCTGTAACTGCTTTGCTATTAATTGGTTTTGCAAAGATCAGCTTGGTGATTACTGGGCCAGAAGTTGGTGTTCGGGTCTTCTTAGCAATCTGAAAGAGGGACATAGAAGAGAATTTTAAAATAACCTCATAGCGTTAGGATTTGAAATAGAATTTTGCTAAGTCACAGTAAAGGGGAGGGGACAACAATCATATAATCGAGCAGAAGTGACTCACCCACAATATTCTGCTGTTGTTTCCCTCCCACTCCCTCCTTAATTTTTCCCTAGGGGAGAATTAGGTTCTCATTAGTGCCATTTAGTCCACCAGCAAAGAAAGCCACACTACTTCTTTTCCAGGTAACAGAAATCTGTTCCAAAATGTGTCTAGTCATATAAGGCCGCAGGGCAGAAGTCCTGAAATTGTTTCCAAACTCACCCAGAGTTTTATTTTAGAAGTTGAAGAATATTTGCTGATTCAGTACTGTTTGATTTTGGAGATTTTTAAAATTTCAAACAAGGTATTTGTTCCTAGTCCGCATTATTGAAGGAAACTGCTTTTTGGTCCATGAATCCAAACATGGCAGCACACTTCTGCCCCACATCACAGCTGCTGATGGAGAAACCATGTTCAGCATTTGTTGTAAGAAAACGGTAATCAACCCGAGAACTTTTAAAGAGTTGCAAATATTCTGAACACAGAAACTAAGAACACATTTCTTCTGCAATGAACCTTTCATACATGTGAAGACTGATCCAGTCTTCGAAACAATTGCTTGATAAAAGACAGGTAATTTTAGTTGGTTGATGGAGCTAAAGTCCAGTGGAAGATTTATAAACAAGCCTTTCATCTCCCCATCCAATTTATGGAAATCAAAACCTGACCTGCTCTGCAGAGCTCTAGGTTGTGTTAGTCATAGTGATCAAATCTGATACTAATATCCAGCTGCCAGAGAGTCGTGGACTACTGATTTAGATTAAGGGTACCTTGTTGCAGTCACTGGGACAGGAATGGGCAAACTTTTTTGGCCTGAGGGCCACATCTTGACGTGGAAATTGTATTGTGGGCCATTCATGCTCATGAAATTGGAGTGGAAGTGAGGGCTATGGCCGGGGGTGCAGGTTTTTGCGGTGCAGAAGGTTACTCTGGGCTTCGACCAAGGAGTCTGGGGGGATAAGAGATGAATCAAGGCTGGAATAGGGGTTTAGGGTGCAGGATGGGGGGCCAGACGTGCAGGCACCAGGTGGCACTTACTTCAAACAGCTTCTGGATGCATTTGCATGTTCTCCCTCTTGCTCTTATGGGGAGGTGCAGCCAGGCAGTTCTACACGCTGCTTCCTCGGCAGATACCGACCCGCAGCTCCCACTGGCCATGGCTGCTAGTCAATGGGAGCTGCAGAATTTGTGCTTGGGGGAGAGGGGCAGCATGCAAAGCCCCTGCTTCCAGGAGCCGTGCAGAGCCAGGGCATGTGTAGAACGGAGCAAGCCTCCAATCCCCTGGCAGGAGCTTGAGGGCAGGAATAAAAGGTCTGATGTGCCAGATGCAGCCCGTGGGCTGTAGTATGCCCACCCTTGCACTAGGATATATTTTAATTTGCTGGCCACAAAAGCTCCCTGTAGTTGTCAGCAAGTATAAATTGAGGTCCACTGCCACAGGATGCTGGACATGGCAAACAGGGATGACTCCAGCCTCTGGGCATTGTCTGAGAGGAAGGATCTGAAGTGCCTATATTCTAAATGAACAGAAGGGTAATTGGGGGGGGGGGGAGGGAGAATAAGAGAAACCTTTGGCGGAAGAATGGGTTGTTTGCTGGTCCCCAAATTCCCACTGGCAGATTTAGTGACAGTGGGTGAGGAGATGGCATCTCTGTCCAGTTGGCCCTTAACTTACAAAATCATGTTCTAGTTCCTCTTTAGACTCCAACCATATACCAACCCCTCTTCCTCCATTTCTGCCAATGGGGGAAAAGATTCCTAAAATCTCCCCCATCCCTCGCATCTCACTTTGGGATGAGAAAAAATACAAACAGGATGTTCAAAATAAGGATGTAAAATGCCGTTTAACTGGTTAACCAATGAAAGAGCATGGGGCACCAGGGGTAGGGGGCTGCTCCAGCCCAACTGGGCTGGAGCGCCCCTCCCATTGCTGGACTGGAGCAGCCCCCTGGACATTTCAGCCCACCCCAAATACCAATGCCAGGGAAAGAGGCATGAATATAGAGTATGTCAGTGGTGAAACTCCTTGCGATAAAAGTCATTTCCAGCTTTCAGAACAGCCACTCCTAATCATGGATTTTAGAAGTGAGCCAAGTTGATTGAAGAAAACTTTTGGTTCATCTATTAGGACACTCTGATCAAAAGTCAGCCCTAACATTTGCCAGCATGGTAGATTAGAAGCTTATTTTTCCACACCACCACCAGACCACTAGTTACACCACTCTAATTCTACTGACTTGAACGGAGTTACCATGCCATAAAACTAATGTCAGAGTACAGAATCAGGCCCTAAAACGCGGCATCAAAACTGCAATTACATTTCTCTCCATAGTAACCTATAGATAATAAAATCTGTGAACAAGAATTTGGAAACGTAAGTCATGATTTTATATGTCCACAATGCAAGAGGCCATTCAGAGGAAGTTATTGCCACATGAGCTAATTTCTGAAGCTCCTTCAGAAAACCCTAATTATATTAATCACTGACTATGGCACCCATGGCGCTCTGCTTCTAAAAAATGCTGCCACTTTAGAATTGGTCTGCATCAGCACACAATCAGCTCAGAGATCAGAACTAGAACTTAGGTCATTTCAGCTCACAGCCATGTACTCTGTGATACACGTTGTATAGACAGTGCCACTGGAGGAGTCAGTGCCCACATCTAGTGATGGCTGTGGAAGGCATTAGGCCTGTAACTGCCCGGAGAACCATCTTAGCAAGTTGGCTGCCATCCTTTTCAAGGAATTTAGTGTTACTATCTTGACAATGAAACCTTCCTAGGAAAACAAACCATGCCTCTGTCCTCCCTCAGCTGTACCCAGCCAACAGCAGCAAATGTAAGATGGTTTTAAAACCAGACACAGCTAGAAAACAGATCTCATTTAAACGAAACATGCACTCCTCTGCAGTGCAAAACTATTCCACAGAGAAAAGCTCTACCGTATTCAGTCTGTGGATCAGATCCAGCTGTGGCCTTGAGATTTATTCTCCTCACCTATACTGTACATACTACTCTATGCCTTGGCACTGACATTGTCTTCCTTTTTAGAAAGTAGAGGATCAAAATATCTTTAAAAATATAGAAAGAAAATATCGAATATAATGCAGTATGCAGCTCATGAAGTACTAAAGCCTGAAAATGAGGCAATTTTTTCCTATTAGGTTCATTAGAATATAAGTGAGAGAGAAATGGGTAAACAGAAGTTTGAGAAAAAATATTATTTGCATATTTACTTAATTATTTGGAAAAATGAGATCTCACCTTCACTGCAGTTTATAATTGTGCAGCATATATGTATAATGAAAGTTAAGAGTTATCTCTAATAATAGATACTACCATAATGGGCAGCTGTTTAAAATCCTAAAATACATTTGTTTTAAAGACATTTTTCATCAGTAAAATTGCTTGTACAATTTTTAAAAATATCATAAATGCACATACACCTGTAATCAGTAAATATATGTCTGCTAATAAAACCAATGAAATTGTACCTGCTGGACTTTGCCCTGCCAGAAATCAGTCTCAAATGCTCTAGACTATTACTATAATTCACTTTTACTCTCTGACGCAACAAGTGATGTCAAAAAGTCAAACTAGTTCAGCAAATAATCCAGTTCTAGCAGGAACACCTTTATAGGAGATGACATTAGGTATTACTCATGAATGGCGATTAATCTGGATTTAAAGCATTGCCATATATCAGACTGCTGCTAACATGAAGTGTTTTGGGTACACTCATACTAGAATTGTGGTGGTTTTTCTTTGTGAAGCAAGCCAGGGTGGTGGGGAGATCAGGTACAGAGCGGGGAGCAGGAAGCGAAAATTGCAGTAGAAACACATTGCAACTAACCCTATGTACTTGTGTCTGACAAGAACATCAATTTTACTCAGCAGCTGCCCAGGACTCCCAGACTTCTGCAGCTCTAGAGAAGCGCTGCCATGCAGACGGCCACAGACCAGGAACCATAGAGCTTCCAGAATCCTGAGACAGTGGGAATCCCCAATAGCCAGCTGGCCCAGCAGTCTGTGGGCCTGTCTAAGCAGCAAAATTATTTCGGAATAACGGCCATTATTCCAAAATAACAATGCGAGCATGTACACAGCCATTTCGTTATTCTGAAATTATTTTGAAATAATGGGCAGTTTATTCCAAAATCTGTAAACCTCATTCTATGAGGAATAATGCCTATTCCGAAATAGCTATTTTGATATAAGGCGTATGTAGACTCTCCACTGCTGCTATTTCGAAATAGCCCCTCACCTGGGCCATTCTAAGTTATTCCTCTCCAGTGCCTCGAGGGGCTCTAAATCGAGATAGCGCGTCTACATTAGGAAAGCCTGCCTCGGACTAATTTTGAGGCTTCTCTGCAGTGTAGATGTGCTATTTTAAAATAAACTATTTCGGAATAACTATTCCGGAATAGCTTATTTCAAAATTGACATGCAGTGTAGACGTAGCCTTGTAAGTCCCGCGGCAACCAGCATGAAGGGCTGCCCGTGAGCAGCAGACCCAGCAACCTGGAAGCCCATCCCAGGACTTCCATACTCCCTGACATGGAGCTGGAAGTCGAGCCCTGGTCAGAGCTGAGGCTTCCAGGGCTTCCAGCTCCACAGCAGGCAGGTAGGCTAGAAGCTGACTGTGTGCTGATGCAGACCAATTCTAAAGTAGCAGCATAACAGGACTGCCCCAGAGCCTGCGCAGCACGCTGGCAGGGAACCAGGCAGGTTTCCAAAAGAACCCTGACCGCGATTCAGCTAAAATTCATTAAATCCAACCTGCTCTCACAAGAAATTTCAAGTTTGATGAACTAGTATTTTCCAGTGAAGTTTCTGACCAGCCCTATTAGATTATTTGAATTAGAGTGTGAAGGATCTTCCTTGCAAACAGCTCTCCCCTAAGGAACCGTAGTGGGGCAATAGCACAAGAGAAAAGCATATGGCCCTATGCTCCTGACAGAATACAAAACCGGCTGCTTTGCAAGAATCTTTAGGAAGGGTCAAATTCTGCCCTCTGATGCACACTCACACAGCATGCATCTGTCTAAAGGGAGGTTTTTGCCCTTATCTGTTAGATTAGAATATGCTAGAAGATTCTGACCTAAACTTGCAAATACAACTAATCTATGCATAGTATTCCATCATATCAAATCTGAGAGAGCAAAGGTGAAGGGAAGTACCACACCCATTTGTCAGGAAAGATGGCTGAGCTTGAAGAAACAGGCTCAAGGAGCACTGGGGGTTGGGAGGGAGGAAGAAAAGGGTGGTTTTTAATTTGAAGAGAAGATACCATTGAGGTAGCGTTAATGGTTTGCTTTGCCAAAATAACCATGGCACAGAAAACTGAAATCTCTGCTGCAACCTACTGCCTCTGCCAGTTACCACAGCAAGACAAATTCATTTAGGAATTTTAGGTTAACTTAGCAATTGGAGTGGAAATGGGTCTGCGCACGAGATTAGAAAGAAGCATGAGTAAGGTCAGATCTGCACTCAAAACTTTGGCTGGTAATGTGGGTTAGGATATAATTTTTTTTTAATTATATTTGTATGCTGGCAAAAGCCCTGGTATGGATGCATTAGCAACATCGTAGGAGTCTTTTTGCTGGTACTGTTTATTTCAGCTGGAGAACTGGTATAAGTTATACCATCAAAAGCTCTCTTTTTGCCAGTATAAATTGCTTCTACGCTAGGAGGATTTTCTGGTATAGCTATACCAGCAAACCTTTCCTAGCATAGACGAGGCCCCAGCTTATAATGTATTTACTCTCAGTGATATTGCAGATTCAATATAGCACTAAGAGAGCGCACTGGAATGTTCTGAACGCTTTACTAAATTAATTAGTTTGTCTTTTCCAACATAATGGGATTATATCAATTACTTAAAGTCCAAACTGGAAAACAATGGCGCTAAACTGGTGTATCTGAGGTCTAACAACTTGCACGACCTTTAATACTTGTGATGATGCATGTTAAGAACTCAGCTAGATTCTCAGATCCCCGGCTGATTTTAATCAATTCACTTTTCAGAGTCAAAGAGTATGTCAAATACATAAATATGACACATTATTAACATGTTACACAGCCTTTTACTGGAAGATCTCAAATGTTTTTACAAATCAATTAAGCAAGCCTCACAAAATCCTTGAGGGGAATAGCATCACCATTCCACACATGGAGGAGCTAAGGAATGGAAAGTTCAGCAGATCCAGAAAGAAAAGAGCTCTTGACTCCCTTGGTCACAATTAGTCTTCTAGAGCAGGATTCTCAAACTCATAGGCTCCATCTACACTGCATCATTTTTGCAGAAGAGGAAATGCAAATGAAGCACTCATTAGCATTTCTCGCGCTTTCATTTGCATATTCTCTTCCGATTCTTTTTGCGGAAGAGGTTGTTGCAGAAAAAGACACAGTGTAGACGGAGCCATTTTCAGCAAAAAAAACCTTTTGCACAAGAAGCCTTATTCCTCAAGGGTTCCTTATCCTTGAGGAATAAGGATTCTTTCGCAAAAGGGTTTTTTTGTGCAAATGGCCCCATCTACACTGCGTTTTTTCCCACAAAAACCTCTTTTGCAAAAAGGATCAGAAGAGAATATGCAAATGAGAGTGCAAGAAATGCTAATGAACGCTTCATTTGTATTTCCTCTTCAGTAAAAACCTGACAGTGTAGTGTAGATGGAGCCATAGTGTGGACAAGATCTCAATAGCGAGATTACCTTTCCTGCACGGAACACCTTCCCTTACATTCATGATCTTATGGATCATGGATTTCTCTCCCAATCACAATGACAGAACATTCCTTGTGAAATCTACAGGAATTTCTTACAAGGAAAAAGTAGTATAAAAGGAAGTGTTTATAGATTTTTGTCTTTGTTGCAATAAGCACTTTGCTGTTTTTAAAACAGTCACATTGTTAACTCTTGGTCTGCAATTTTTCTCCCCAACCCCATCCATTCCTCCCTTCTATATCCCTCGCTTCCCTGCGCTTGCTTGTTTGCCACCTGGTCCTCTTCTCCTTCAGAATGCTTCCCCTTGCACTGGTCCATATCTGACACTACTACATAAACTTCTCTGTAGAAGCAGCTGAAAAAGATGAGGCATCACATGATCAGCCTGTTTCATTGAGACACTGATGCAGAAGATCACAGTGCCCATGCTAAGCCATGATCCACCTTTATGGATCTCTTACACATTAAACATATGTATGCAAGTAGCATAGCTTTATGGATGTAGCTTTTTAAACCAAAAACATTAACAGAAGCTTTTGAAAAGCCAGATGTAAACACTTTCATCGCTTTTACAAAACGAACCACAGGGGAAGAGCAAGTTCATTTTGTAGAGCAGTGATTCTTAAGGCCTTGCAATTGGACATAAATCAATCATCAGAAAAACCTTCAGAAAATAGTGGAGAACAATGAGGCAGAATTGCAGCCTTTCAAGTCTCAGATGCCATGGGCAAGAGGAAAATCATAAATGTTGAGAGTGCAATGTAGTTTATGCATTTTTTCCCCTTAGCTTTCTTATAATTGGCAGTATCAGCCCTGTAACTCAAGCCAAATAGCAGGAACTGATCCATTCTTAAACGTTTGTGTGCAAAGTCAGGGCCTCAGCCTTTTCTAAAGATACTCTGCCAACCTTAACATTAACAATGGAAGCAAGGAGAAATCAGCAAGGAACACTCAAACATTAAAAATCAACATTAGTCAAGGACTTGGTCTCCAGCTTTGATCTGGCTACAAAGCTCTGAGCTACACTGGAAAAATAAGCCTGAGATTGAATAGTATTTTAAAATATGCAGTCTCAAATGTTCTGCATGTTATAATTTATGTTTGCTTGCTGTGAAATATGTATTTGGGAGATTAGCGCTCTATTTGTTTGTTTGTGGCTCCATTATTTTACATGCACAGAAAACATTCTGTTTTTTATTTAGACTGAATTTCATTCTTCCATTCCTGACTATTTGTGGGAAGATCTCTTTTCCAGATTCAGCCTGGGTATGCTTCAGAAATCTGAACAGCAGTTGAAAAGAAATAAAGATTTAGATGACAAAGTTAATATCCATGCAGAATTCAATCTTCCTAAAGGTGTATGGGATTAACTGAAACACTCCATGAAGAATCCTCTCCACTACAATAAATTCTGATGGCCCATACACACACTCTTGAGCTAAACCTTAATCTCCCAAATGGTAGCTAGATGTAAAGAACTTACACTTTAAATAAATTCACCTATGACTGGAAACATTAGAAGCAATAGTCTATATATTCACACAATGAATTCTGAGGGCTGCATGTGCACATACACACAAACACAATTTTAACAACCAAAGCAAACATTTGTGAACAGCTTTACTTTTAAAACATAAAAAGGTTTATTTTAAGAAAAATACAGTCCCTTTTACCTGTACTGCTTTTAACTGCTGGCTTCCTGGTGTCAAAGAGGAGACACCAACGACAGGCTTCACCTCTGGCCTCCCTCCAAGAGTAACTACTTTGATCTGCTGGGCTGGTACCTTGGAGTCTCCTGCTTGAGCCTGAATTGTGGCCTTCTGAGTCTGGGGTAACTGGTTGTGGGGTAGTGCTAAGACAATTGGCTGGCCAGACTTTCCCAAAGTTGTCACAATTAGCTTTTGCCCTTCTTGTTTAATAGTTTGATTGCCAAGTTTAAGATCAGTGGCCTTGTTCAGAATAATCGGATTGGCTGAGATAGTGACAGGAGTCTGAGCACCAAGTTTCTGGAGGCCACTTTGCAAGGTAGGCTTTAGTGTTGCATTAGTGTCCGTTTTTGTAATTGTGGTGTTCACTGTGACTTGGCTTGAGTGATTGCTGGGCACGATAGCTGGTTCTGTAGTGACTGTGGATGGAGCTATAGTTGCAGAGTCACTGGCTGAGCTTATGTTCACTATTTCTTCCAGTTCTGTTTCCATAGGAATAGCATCTCCCATAGGTGACGCCACAATAACAGCCTCAATGCTATCCTCTTCCATCAGAGTTACACCAGTGTCCATTATCTCCTCAGGGAGTAAGCTGTTCACCTCTGCTGAGACCACCTCCATTGTAGATGTTCTGGCAGTAAGCCAAACAACCAGGCACTGCAGCTATTATTAAAAAAAAAATCATAAAGGTTAGTAGGTCATAAACTCCATGACAACACACATTACATGAATAGTACTTCCATAGAGGAAAACATAGCTACAGGTGCAAGAATTTTAGTAAACTATATTTTCATTTAAATTTATCCTTGATTCTTTAATGAATTTCCTTTTAATCATAATTTATATCAGTGCTCATCTAGCACCACTGTAATATACCAGTATCTCCTTAGGCCCGAGAAAGCCAGACATTAAAATGTAAGAGTTCATGAATGGTTTTAGTGGTCACACATGCCAACATTCATTACCAAGCTCTCATTCCATAGAGTTGTTTGAAGTAGCGAATGTGCTAGTAGTGCACTTGTTTACGAGCTTTAATTTCAGGGATCTCAGGAAAAGCACATGGGAAAGTAGAGCTATTTTAGTGACAAACTTAGTTACCTATTGAACTTAATCACCAACCCATTTGAGAACCAAGCCAATAATGCTGCTTTTCAAAGCCGTGGATTATTTCATGCTTCAGTTGTCCCACAGCTCACTTCTATACTTATTAGAAAAGAAAGAGCCTCAAATTGTGACTGTAATTTAAAACATCCAGTGAATAAATGAACTACTCTGCAGGACACAGCAGGGTGTGCTGAACTGATTAGAAAGAAAAGCAATCTTTAAAAAACAGAATTAGCAATAGGCTTTATACATGGCAGTCTCAGCTTGAAAAACCTCAGGAGGGGAAAATTAAAATGGTAGAATCTCCTGTTAATACAATACAAAAGCGTGAATACTGGACTTCCCATTAAAAAGGTAACATATTGTTACCAACAATGAGCAGCATCTTAAAATGCCTCTTCCCCATTTCCTTCACTTCATACTGAGCGGGTACACCCTGTACCCATTTACAACATTTACACTGAGCCTCAGGGTGGAGCAACTGTAACACCTTGCCCTCACAAACCTGGGTTCCCACGTTGCTGAACAAAGTAAAGCGGTTCCATTTTTACAGTACTCCCATTCATAATTAATGGATTCTTGTTGTGGATGGTTTAAAATGCATGGATTAAATGCAGAGATTGCATTTATTGACTACAATGCCATTGTGCATCTGAATATGCACCATTTTATGATCAAAAGCCAAACTCACAAAATATCTGAAGATTATTCACCTATGAAGTACAGAGAATAGGGAAAAACTACAGTATGTTATCTAGTTGTTATGCTGACAGGCTGATGATGAAAGCAATTAACAGGTTCAGAGGTTCCTACTAGTTTCAGTTGATTTTTGTTTGTTAGAATGTTGTAAGAAAATTATACAAGAAAAAGATGATCAACAGAACATTTTATGTTGCAGCTCTGTACTTACACATCATTAGCAGGGCTACTCAACATGTGGCCCACAGGTGGGAGCCAAAAACAAAAAAGTAGTCAATATAATGGTCTTCTGTTTATATGCGTTTTAGCAGTTAAATTCCTGGACCGTCACTGCTCATTAAAAGTGCTGTCATATGGGTGGAAATTGGGTAAATATTGCATTTTATTAATATCAGCAGTACTGACTTAAATGTGGCCTGCGTTTTGTGTAGTCTTGCTTTAATCTTTGTATTCATGCCCTTCAGTGTGAAAGAAGCTATTTGCATATATTTTTGCATGTATATGCAATCACACTTAAGTTGCAGCCCTTGGCATGTGCTGTGAGTATCACTGTGGCCCGCACACCTTCCAAAGTTGAGTAGCCCTGACATAGATTTTAGCATCAAATACACTTTAAAAATTTAGAATCCTGGGACAGGTTTACACTATAGATTTACAGCAGTGCAGCTGCATGGGTGCAGCTGTGTCACTATAGCACTTCCGATGAAGACAGTAGAAAGCTCTCCTGTTAACTTAGAAATTCCACCCCCATGAGAGGTGGTAGCTATGTCAATGTGAGAAGGTCTCCCGCCAACAAAGCACTGTCTCCACCGGTGATATCAAAGTAATTTTGTAGTGCAGACAAGAGCCTGGTATTAATGACTTGAACTAAGTTTATTTTCTATAATGAACTTGATGGGAAATTTGGGATAGTTTCATAACAATACTTAGCATTAAAACTTCATTCTTTGCCTATTTTGGCAAAAGACTATTTTTAACATACTAATTATTTAAAACAACCACCCTTATTTATTACGTATAGCAAGTGTAGGAAATGTTTTGTATATCATCATAAACACAGCTTGTTATGAACAAGAGTAGGCTTTGTACAAATGCTATGATTTTTGTTTAAATTAATGTTTTTGATGCCATCAGGAATTGGAAACTTTTCTATAGCTAATTTAAGATCTATTGATTCCCTGGGCTAGTAAACAACTGTAGAATCTAGCAGATAAGATGTTAGTTTCACATTTCAAAGGTTGCAAGTTTAAAATTTGTTCCTTCAAATATTATTTCTATTTTTAAAGCAAGGAAGTAATGTATGTGATGACAAATATTTCAGCGTTTAAAAAGCCAAGCTAAAAACTGATTGGCTGTTTAAATGGTTAAAGTGATCAAGTCTCTAGAACTAAAAGCCATTTAAAAAGACAAACTCTCTTGCAACACAGTTGATTTAGTAACCACATCATAGTTATATGACTGCACTGTTCATTTTCTAAGTACGTTTTATTTTTAATATATGATTTTTTTAATCAGAGTTGAACTAATACAGCAGTGTAATCACTTGTAGTTAATGAGCTACAAATCTCTCTCTCTATACATATTTTGGAGTGTGTCTGTCTGCTTTTCTGTCTGCAAGCCTGTTTGTTCAAGAACTCCTAAATGGTAAGAGCTAGGACCACCAAATTTGGTGTGCAGCTTCCCCTGCTCCTAACTTAAAGCAAGATCAGGGCTTGGTTGTGCCAGGAGAACTAGAAGCCCCAGGAAAAGGACAGTTTTCCATAACATGCAAAGGAAGGGGCTAGTGTTTGGAGGGACACGATATGAAAGTGGCCACTGTGGATGAGCCTGCAGGGGAGAGCTATCCTGAAGAGAGGCCACTGGAGGCAGCGGTACCACCAAGGGAGTGGCCAGCAGGGCTGGGGCTCTGTCATCTTGCCTGCCAGCACACTGGGAAGTGCCCCCACTGCCCGAAACCCTTTCCCCCTCTCCCAGCCCTTGGCCACAGTGCCGGGGGAGAGGGGAGAGAAAAAAAGGCAGCTGGAGAGGGCCTGGGGAAAGAGAGGCCCCTGGCTGGCAGAGGCAAGCCGGGGGAGGACAGGGGGAGGGATAGAATAGGCCCCTGGTAGGGCGCCACTGCAGGGCTGTTGCTACACTTCAAAGGCGAAAGCACTGCAGGGAGCACGGAGCCAGCAAGGGACTCAAGCAGTCCCCTGCTGGCTTCGTGCTCCCTGGGAAGTTTCAAAGCAGCAGTGCCGCATGGAGCCCAGTGTCAGCTGGAGACTCCCAGCTGGCCCCAGGCTGCATGTGGCATTTCAAAGTGGCAGCGTCACATGGAGCCCAGGGTCTGGCCCTGGGCTCCACACGGCGCTGCCACTTTGAAGCATCCCCTCCTCCCCTCCCCGCCTCTTTCTGATACAGTCAGCAAGGGGGGGGGGGAAGCAAACTAGTCAACTAGTGCGTCGACTATCCGATAAGCATTTGTTTATAGGACAGTCGACTAGTTGTTCACATCCCTACTGTGAACCACAAGTTAAATGTTTTAAAAAAAAAAAAAGACTATTTTTAACATGTCAAAGTTAATTATATCCCATGAAAGTCTCAGATTCTTCCTCATTACCTTTGACTTTGCCACAGTCATTTCAAACTAATTTAATGAATGAAATTTGCACTAGGGATGTAATAGCGTAGTCAATTAACCAATAAGCAAAAGCTTATATGTTAATGCTATCGACTACATGCGTTTCCCTCTCCCTCCCCCCTACCAGTAAATTTTTTAGCAAGCTGGCCAGCAGCCCAGCTCAGTCCTGGCTCATGCTGGGTCTGGGACCTACCCCCATTGCAGCTCTGTATTTAAAGTGTATTAGGAGCTAGGCGGGCAGGCAGCCCAACTCAGTTCCGGCTCACGCCGAGTCCGAAAGCTCAGACTCATCCCCTCTGATAGGGGCTGCTGCCACCCCACGCTGTTGCGTCTATCAGAAGCAGAAGCAGAGGGCTTTAAACTGGTTTTTAAACTGGATCCCCTCGCAGACCAGCTCCTGCCTGGCACCCTGCGCTGCTGCCTCTGATACAGAGGCAGCAGCACAGAGTGGCAGGGGGCTCTTTTGGGAGGAGGCTGGAGTGCACTGCCTGCTGGCCCTGCCCCCGGGGACTATAGAATAATTGCCTAACTGCTAAGAATTCATGTGGTTACTCGACTATTCAATTAACTGATATTTATCATCCCTAATTTGCACCAGTAATCAACTTTCCTCACATCTATCCATACACACTTCTTTATTTTCAACATGCAGCTAGTTTTTGTAAACAAAAAGAGCCCCTATATCAATGTATAAATCAATCTTTCACTATAATCCCCAAACTGAGTGAGGTCCTCTCATGACCAGTAAAACCATTTCTTTGTGCCAAATAAAATGAAACAGCTTTGTCAGCTATAACAGCTGGTAGATCCTTAATGCTGAAAACATACATTTCAATGCAGTGTGCAAGTCCTACAGGAGCACTATTTAGAACTCTCTGGGCTAAAGGAATTCTCAGCATATTGAGCAAAATACCAAGAAAGCTTTTACAGAAGTAATGGTTTCAGAATCCAAGCCCTAAAACAAGAAAATCTCAGCAAGACCTTTCCCAAACTAGGATGTAACAGTACCACAACTCTCAGGAGGAAAAAAAAATCAGGTGCATTGGGCCACATGTTACTTGTGTTCAGTGCAATATGATTCTCACCAGAAATAGGCAGTGGGACAATAAAATAAGAGGTTAATAAGAAGAATAATTTTCTTCCAGGATAAAAAGAAAAGGTCATTAAAATCTTGCAGCTCCCAACAAACAGAAATAGAAAATGAACTGTTCAGAGGTGCAGCAACAAAAAGTGCAGAGATTTCTGCATGTTCTTGGTGCTACATAAGTCCAAGTCATCTTCGCACCTGAACCAGAGCTCAATGAAGTTAATAGGAGACTCTAAAACATCAGTGGACCTAAGATGACCTCTACTGAATTGGTAAAGAGGACTATCCATGATTTCTTCCTTAGTGTTTTGTTTTTTGGATTGCTAGAGGACAGCCTCATAGATAACAGTTGTTTCCTGAAAACTTAATCGCCTATAAATAAGTTCCTGGTAAATATTAGTGTCCACTATGAATGAAACAAATAGGGAAGTATTTAGAACCCCCTTAACCCATTATTTACAGACAACTAATGGTGGAATGCCATCCTTTTTTGTAAATGAAAGCACAAAAGAAAAATTAAACACACTAAAATTTCAGCTGTATTAAAAGCCTTACCAGTTTCAGGCTGTGGTCTGGTTGTGGGAAGATTGTTTGTTCCTCTATTTTTTTTTTTAAATAATCACAATCATTTAGAGCAAACAAAAGAAGTATATAAAATGTTAATATTGTTAGAAGCGTAAATCACGATTCCTGATTAATAATCAGTGGAGATAACAAAACTGCAGTTATTGAATTTCTGAGAATTGAAGAGAGGCTCTGAAATCAATGTTGGTGGAATAAGATGGGAGGGGGAGAGTGTAAGAGAAAAAAAAAAGGCTCCTCCATGAGTTATGGCCTGCAAATCTTATATAAATGTAAAAATAGTATGATACATGCAGGAAACAATAATAGCATTCAATAGGAGAGTGGTGAAGTACTGGAATGGGTTACCTAGGGAGGTGGTGGAACCTCCATGCCTAGAGGTTTTTAAGTCTTGGCTTGACAAAGCCCTGGCTGGGATGATTTAGTTGGGGTTGGTCCTACTTTGGGCAGGGGGCTAGACTTGACTCCTGATGTATCTTCCAGCCCTAGGATTCTATGATTTATTCATAGACTTTATGTCCTGCTTTTGTTTTGACAGTACACCAACAAAATACAAAACAAAACAAAATTGGGATTTCTTACAATTCACATTCTAGTCAATGGTCATCAAGGTGATAATGGCACATCTAGAAATGACGCAAAAGAGGAAGCAGCCTAAATTCCTAATGTTGACCTTCAAAAGAGGAAAAATATAACTATTTGTTTCCTTATCATGTACAGTAAAACTCCATTGGTCCGGCATCTGATGGTCCGGCACTCCTGATGGTCCGGCACCATCAGGAACCCGGAAGTGCTCTGGGCAGCCGGACCGTTGGAGCTGCTCTGCCTCCGGCTTCCCCGATTCAGCTGCTGCTGAAACTGACCAGCGGCTGAATCGGGAAGCTGGGGGCAGAGCAGCTGGAGTGCTGCCGGTAGGTCCCACAGCGCTGCCCCTCGGCGCTGCGGGACCAACCCGGCAGCACCCCAGCTGTCCCCAAGTCAGCCGCAGCTTAAACTGACCAGCGGCTGACTCCGGGAAGCCCGAGGCAGAGCTGCTCTGCCCCGGGCTTCCCGGAGTCAGCCCCTGGTCAATTTCAGCAGCGGCTGACTTGGGGACGCCTGGGCAGAGCAGCTGGGGTGCTGCCGGGTTGGTCCAGTAGCGCCGCCCCTTGGCGCTGCGGGACCAACCCGGCAACACCCCAGCTGCTCTGCCCCAGGCGTCCCCAAGAGTAACTGGGGTGCTGCCGGGTTGGTCTCGCAGCGCCAAGGACGGCACTACCGGACCAACCCGGCAGCACCCCAGCTGCTCTGCCGCAGGCGTTCGATTCAGCTGCTGCTGAAACTGACCAGCAGCGGCTGAATCGGGGACGCCTGGGGCAAAGCCGGACAATCGGAAGGGGGGGCTATGAGGGGTCTGGGGTGGCATCCCCCCCCACACCACCCTAGACCCCTCATAGCCCCCCTCTTCTGATAGTCCGGCATATCTGATAATCCGGCACCCCCTGGGTCCTAAAGGTGCTGGATTATCGGAAGTTTACTGTATAATGGAGGCCTGAATAGAAATTCAGATCTTGTGTACCCTGGAAGAGTTAATGGGAGACTACTAAATTACAACATCAAAAAGACACATCTACACAGCAGGGCTAAAGTCAAATTAAGCTCCTCAACTTCAGCTATGTCAATTGCGTAGCTTAAGTTGAAATAGCTTAATTCGGCTTTTGGCGTCGTCTACGCAGCAGGAAGTTGAAAGGAAGAAAATTCTTCCTTCAACTTCCCTTACTCCTCGTTAAATGAGGGTTACTAGGAGTTGGAGTAAGAAGTCCTCCAATTGGACATTATTTTGAAATAATGGCTCATAGTGTAGACATGCACTATGTTATTTGGAATAACGTCAGTCGAGGCTGCAGAAGCCCAGGCTCGCATCGGACAGAGGTTGCTCCAGAGATGTAGCAGAGGCAGCAGTGCTGGGCGGCAGGCAGCTGGTCTGTGCAAGGAATTGGTTTTTAAACTGGCTCCCCCCTGCCACCCCACGCTGCTGCCTCTGATACAGAGTGGGGCTGGAGCACATTGGCTGCTGGCCCTACCCCCGGCAACTATAGAATAGTTGAGTAATCGCTAAGATTTCATGTGGTTACGCAACTATTCAATTACCCACTATCTAACATCCGTACCGTTTGAAGAACAGAAAGGAACCCATTTAGATGTCACACTTTACTAAGGTTATTAAGATTTGTCACTGCTACAGGATCAAAGTATCAACGTTTTAGATTCCAAAATAATAATTATGATCACATTAAACTTCATAAGAAAAAATGTCTCAACTCAAAATATATCAAAATTGCATTTATACAAAGTCCTGAGAAGCATCAATAAGATGAACCCAAGATACTATACTCTTACACTGTTCTTGCACTGACTTAAGGATAAAAAATTCCATCTCCCAATTCTTGAAACTATATTAATAGTAAACAATAAGACAAAAAGCAACAAACTAAAGCAGTATCTGGCCAATAATTACACAGTTGAAACTCTAGCCTTCTATCTCCTGAGGCATGGCTTGATGCCAGAAATTTTCAACGTTACAATAAGCTGCATGAAAAATCAAAAATACCCCCCCCTCCAAAAAAAAAAAAAATCTACTCATCCGTAAACCAGTGGGAACTGGTTGGCAAGCTTGGCAAGTATGGCTAAGGCATCAATTTCTCCATAATGTAAATTTTAATTAAAAAGTTACATTTTTAGTCCTTCCCTACACAAAGTTAATGCAATTTTATGAGATGTGAGTCTGTAGACAGCTGGCTCCAAGCCATCTAGTGCAGCTTTGTGGTTTGCAAGGTAGTCAGTGAGTGAGATTAAGAACTGGGCAGTTTCACTGTTGTGATTCAGAATGCTATGGGGCAGCAGTGGCACTCAAGAACAATACCAATTCCATAGTGCTGCTACTGTTGACTGGGCAAGCAATGAGCAGCAGCAGAAACCGACACTGGACTTGTTCCTGGGGATAGAGGATAATGGAGGCTGTGGAAGAGGTAGAAAAATGGAAACCTGTCCCCATGAGGCCCTCCAACTTTGCCCTTGTAGCACCAGGTAGCACCTTATAGCATCATAGGAGGCTTTGTGAAAGCATTGCCACCTCTAAGTGCAGGGGACACTGGAGACATAGCCCTACTTCTTACAGTAGCTACTGGGAAGAGGAAAGAGTTTCTTCTGCCTTCCTGAATGAGTGGAACAACCTACTAGACAGAAACTAATGTAAAATGAGAACCCAAAAAGGATCCAGGGATAACACTCTGGTACAAATCTGACCACACTCACCCACCCCTTCAGTAGATTGGCTTCAGTCACTTGATGTTTTGTACATTTTTCATGCCCTGCTCACTGACATACAACATTATAATAAGGAGACACAGCATATCTAGGACCTCCATTTAAAAAGTCAACAACAGTGATACAAGCATGAATTTTAATCAGATATATGCTATGGAAGGAAGGTTGATGAAAGTAGGTCTACATGGAATAGCTGATTTTTAGTTCATGAAGTTCTAGATAAACTGTGTTCCCTTAATGTTGTATTCTAAAACACAGACACAAGTTGTTCCTACTTTGTTCTTTTCTTCCCACTCAATTCCTAATTTTTGTGAAAGCACTGCCTTAATACATTGCACAAATGTCAGAAGTCCTATGAAATGCCCTACACTTCCAGACTACTGAAGTTTTCTACAAAGCAGCATCCTAAAATGTGTAGTTATTTACAAGATTATAAAACATGGATTACAGAGTTCAATACTGCAATCCACATAAAACAATCTTATAATTCCCCAAGTGTGATCTCAAATAGTGAAGAACATTTGGAGGGGTCATAACCTATGCATGGCCTGGATGCAAAAGAGAGAGATTTATTAAATGACATTTTAAAAGAAAATCCTTGAGTTATGGGGATCTAGTGAACTAAGTTGATTTATAAGATCACCTAACTTTTTCAACAGAAACAAAGCCTCATGGTTGTTACCTAAATCTTCTGGACTAGTTTTTTTAATACATCATATAACAGCAGTGATTCTTCTGCATTTCAAGTCATAGCTACCTTTCTTTCATCATCCTTTCAAGAGTGTCTGTGTATTTCTATTGTAGCACCTGTCAAACTTCTCAGAGCTGACTAATTTGCTATTTATGCTTCACTGCAAATTCAGGAAAGTCAAATTCCATCTGGTTCTGCTAAAAGACATGGAATGAAAGAATCACTGGGAAACTCCAGTTGATGAGTACCAGTGGCTGCCGTATAATATTTAACACTAGAGGCTACGTCTACACTACAGAGCTTACTGCAGCTTACTGTGCTGCTGTAAGGTCTCCTGTGTAGCCATTCTATGCCAGCTCAAAAAAGCAGTGTCAGTAGAAGAGCATCTCTTGCAACACTGCACTGTCCAAATTGGCACTTTTACCAGTGAAACTTATGTTGGTCAGGGTTATGGTGTTTTTTCCCCCCATACTCCAGACTGACAACAGTGTTCGTTTAGACATAGCCATGGTTAATGTTAGTAGAAAGCTTTGCAGATGTAAAGTACTGCTTACCAAGCTGGTTGATTAACATTTTACTGATCTGAAGAAAAAAAATGCCCGTGCCATACATAGCTTTTGGTTGACAAATGGCATGTCCTTACTAGGAAGGTTAAAAGAAATGGTTTTAGGCTGCACAGTTAACATGAAAATCTTATAAACATTTGCCATGTATTACACAAATATTATATATTACATTCTGCAGAAAGGAATTTGATGCATGAATCATTCACTCCAATAAAACACTGTAAATATAACTAAAATGTTTGATTTTAAATTGGAAACCATATTCTAATTTCACAACAGGCTCTTCCTGTGTAAAAGTACAATAAAAATCAAGGATGGTTGTGTCTTTATCCCTCGTTTGGTTTCTTGCCCGTTTTTGTCCATTTCACGCCATGCAGTATTATAGAAACTGAAAAGCAGAACCAGAGAAGATGGGCAACATCAATAAAGACCAGGGGTATAGCCAAGAGTGGGCCTGATCCGGGCCCATCCAGCCCTAACCCCGCCTCTGCTCCTGCTGGAGCTTGCCTCAATCTGCCCTGTGCTCCAGCTGGACAATGGGAGTAGGGTTGGGAGCTTGCCCCATTCTGCTGCCCCCAGCAGGGAGTAGGGTTGGAACACCCGGGCCTGCCCTGTCCTGCTGACCAGCACTCTTGACAGGGGGCACAGTTGAGGGCCTACCAACCTCCATGTCCTACCCAACTCCCCTGATGGGACGCTGATTGACAGACCTGGGTAAGGCCTCCAACTCCCATTCCCAGCAGGGGAGCAAGAGGAAATGAAGTGGGTGGGAAGGGTGCCAG
This sequence comes from Rafetus swinhoei, assembly GCA_019425775.1. Taxonomy (NCBI): domain Eukaryota; kingdom Metazoa; phylum Chordata; order Testudines; family Trionychidae; genus Rafetus; species Rafetus swinhoei. The sequence goes on along the minus strand of CM033449.1, from coordinate 126,022,836 downwards.
GCACAGATTTTTATGGGGCGGTCCTATTTTTACAGGGCCCCTGGCCAGAGCATTTATCCCTTCCCCTCGTCCAAGGCTAGCTGGGGAAGGGGGGGAGAGGCAGCCCCATGGCTACTACCTCCCCTCCCCCCTTCATTGTTCTCCCTCCCAAAGTCTGGGCTAGGGATGTCAACGTGTAGATGGCTACACAATTAAACGATAAGCCTGGGCTTACTGGTTAATAATATTGACTACATGCACCCCTTCCCTTGCTGCCTCCATACAGAGGCAGCAAGAAGGGGGAGGCAGAGAAGGAGCCAGTGTTGCGGGGAGCCGGCTTAAAAGCACCAGCTCTATGGTGCCACCTGTCCCTGCCACTGCCTCTGTAGGAGGCAGCAGCAGCGTGGTGGGGAGCAGGAGAGAGGCTGCCCTGAAGCAGCCTCTATCCACAAAGTCCTGGACTCACCACGGACAGAGGCTGCTCCGCAGCAGCGGCCCCTGTCTATGGGGGTTGGGGGGAGTGTCTGAGCTCCCCATGGACAGATGCTGCTTCAGCATCCCACACTATCTAACACCCCCAGTCTGGGCCCACCCATCTTTCCCATTCTGGCTACGCCACTGTAAACACATGCTGAAAATGTCCATGTAGTCATTCTTATGCTTCTCTACACTCGAATCATCCGAACAAATACCAGTTGGACTTCATAAAAGGACTATTACCTTAAATTTTACCCAACGTACACATTTTTGTAAACTAAGGACCAACAGGAATAGTTGCACAACCAAAATAACTTTGAAAACAACATTTAAATACACAAACATTTCCCTGCAGCATCTGAAACCCAAACGTTATGCCACTAAGAACCTGAAAGTGAAAAACTATAATCGTGAAACATCTTCCTCGATTTTCATTATCCAAAATGAGAGAAATGCATAAAATAAATGAACATAGGATAAACTAAAGTAGATTTCAAAAGTATTTCCTTTTTAATTACCTGAAGGGTGACCAAAGCAAAGCAATTTAGTTAGAATACAGGATGCTTACATTTATAGTGTCTCTTTAGTGCCAAGCAATGGAACATTACAGAATGGATGGACAATATCACATTAAACCCACACTTTGGAACAAGAAACATTTAAACAAGTCATTCTGGGCCTGATACTAAGTGGCCGGGAGTACACACAATTCAACTGATCTCAGATAGGCATTGCTACATTCAGCATCTCTCAAGATCAGGCTCTCTGCTGGAAATTTCGGCCGAGGTGCAAGAAAGCATTATTGTAACGGTATAAAGGTCCATCACAATAAAAAGAAGGCTTAAGCTACAAATTTCAGTGGGACTTTATTTGGAACTTTAACAATTCAATGGTACGTTACTGGTGTATCTTAAGAGTATTACTTCATAAGCAGTTAAACCACAATTTATAGTTTCTTTGGCACTCTCACTGCAAGGAACAGAATACTGGCAACACAGATTTCAATGGGGGCACTATGTTGCCAAAAATAGCCAATAATATAGTATAGAAAAGTACCTTCTAGTAAGAAGATAATTCCTGACATGTCTTATGCATCATATTATTATTCCATCAGATGAATCCTAATCTTAAAAACAAAGGAAACAATACAAAAATAAATTGCAACACATTCACATTGGAGGGGAAGGGGGATTTTTCCAAAAGTCAAAAGGCAATTAGGTAACTGTTAAAGCTGTCACTTGAATTTCACTAATCTATTATATCCAGGAAAGTCAGCTCCTATCAAACTATTCCAAAACCCTCAACAGAGCTCAGGACAAGCAGAAGAATCTCAGTACACTACAGGTAACATGAAGATGATAATTGCAATAACCTGCAAAAAGGTTCTTTTAGCAGAGAATCACAAAGTGCTCCATCAATATGACAATAATACTATAAATATTATACCCATTTTACAGATAGATTAAAATGAGGCATAAAAATAGATAAAATGCCTACAATCACATCATGAGTCATGTGCAAAGCCAGAAGGCCTGACTCCCAATCCCCTGCTCTAGCCATTAAGAGAGTTGCCTTCCCTTTATCCTTAATGATTAAATAAAAACAATTTAATATTACCCACAGTCACATTCAACAGTTGGTGCCTAAATAGCCTGTCCACGGGAATATTACAGATACCTAAAGGATTATATTTTAGTTCCTTAACAGATGCTCGACAATAGTAGCAGAATCTTCCCTTAACAACCAAACGGGTATTTTTAATGCAGAGTACAAGGTGCCTCAACAATTCAGTGCACTAAATAACAGCAGTTATAAGTTTAAAAAAAATACAAGTAAGATGACTGCACAACTCCGCATTATGTATGAAATTCATATCAGATCACATATGAAGGCAAATATATCACAAGAAAATAAATGACTAATTACACTTCACTAGCAACTCATTGGCCTCATTGATTTATATAATGTAATTTTAATTAGGAGTCTTGTGATTTTATTTTTGTCTGTAACATGTATGCATGTAAACACGCACAATGTATGCACAAGCACAACATCATTCCAAATCTAAGAATTTTATTTCTGTGATTTTTTAATAGTGTGGAGGTCACATGCAAACAATTATTTAAAAAAGTCAAGCAGCCTTCATTTATCAGAAATAGAACACCAAATATTAGTTAAAAAAACAAGAATTCTCTAAGGCCTATTATATATCAGTTACCTTTCTACTAGCAAAAACTGTGCTACTTCCATAAAGAGATAGATAAAGATAGCTGATGGTTACTCACCTTCTTGTAACCATTGTTCTTCAAGATGTGCTGTTCACATCCATTCCAATCAGGTGTGTGCATATCTCATGCAAGAGTATCAGAATCTTTTCCCCCTTAGCAACTACCTGTCAGGTCAGTTGTGGTGTGGGTGCCCTTTGGAGTGGCGCCCTTATGGTGCTCTATATATGCCCTGCCAACCCGAACTCCCCCCCCCCCACTGCTTCAGTTCCTTCTGGCTGGCTACTTCGACAGAGGGGAAGGAGGGTGGGTACTGGAATGGATGTGAAGAACACATCTCGATGAACAACAGTTACAAGAAGGTGAGTAACCATCTTTTCTTCTTCAAGGGCTCGTTCATGTTGATTCCAATCAGGTGACTCACAAGCTGTTCCACTCCAGAGGTGGGGTCAGACTTAAGGAATCACTGATTGGAGAGCTGCTCTACCAACCGTCGCATCATGCCTGGCCTGTTGGCTGAAGGCATAGTGAGCAGTGAATGTTGCCCCAAAGACCAGGCTGCTACTCTGCAGTCTCCTGCATTAGGACTTGGGCCAGGAACGTGGTCAATGAGACCTGTGATGTCACTTAGTGAGCCATGATTGCCAGGGCTGGGATCTTAGCTAGTTTGTAGCAGGTGCAGATGGAGTCTGTGATCCAAGATGAGATGCACTGCAGTAGGACGGGAGACCTTTCATTCAATCCATTACCGCCACAAAGAAATGGGTTATTTCCAGGACGGATTTGTGCACTTAACGTAGAACACAAACGCTCTCCGAACATCCAGTGTGTGTAGCACCTGCTGACAGAGCTGGCTTTAGGAAGTGCGGAGTCCAATTCAAACAATTTCGACAGGGCCCCACAGCAATTTTAGTTGAGCAGGAAAAAAAAAAAAAAAGCTGGGGCAGATTTCTATAATTTTTGGTGGTGCCCCATTAGCTACACCTTCTGACTCCCATTAACCACGCCCCATCCCCATTAGCCACACCCTCTGACCCCCATTAACCAGGCCTCTGGAGGTAACACGCTCAGGGCAAGATGGACACATGACCAGAAGTAAAAGGTGTCATGTCACCCCTCTCGAAGGACTTTTCCCACCATCCTCCTACCAACAGGGATTAGTTTGGCCCCCACCAAACCCCCCTCATGCAACTATCCTGCAATTGCATTAACCCAATGTGTGTGACTAACTCGGGGGCAGAGAGACTGGGGGAAGTGTTCCCTCTAAGGCTATGTCTACACTCACGGCTTCTTGCGCAAGTATAGGCATTCTTGCGTAAGAACCCACAGAGCAGCCACACTGCCCGCCTGCTCTTGTGCAAGGAAATTTACAGTATGGCGTGGTAAGAGAGAGTGTCTTGCGCAAGAGCTACGCTCTTTTCTAACGGGTGTAAGCTCTCTTGCGCAAGAGGGCAGTGTGGATGCTCGGCAGGGATTTCTTGCCCAAGAGAGCGTCCACACTGCCATGAATGCTCTTGCGCAAATTACAGCTCGCACATGGCAGTGCGGACGTGTTCTTGTGCAAGACTTCTTGCACAAGAACCCTTGCGCAAGATGTTCTTGCACAAGAAGCCACCAGTGTAGACATAGCCTAAGAGTTTCCTCCCATGAGCAGAATGGATTTTGTGTTGTGCACCGGTACTGAGTTTATGTGGCTTGTTTGGATGTGCCACTGTGGCACCCAAGTTATTAATAAATATTTTATAAACCTTTACCTTTTCTCTCTGCTGCCATGTCTCCTCCCCTTGCTCCATCAACTCCCCTGGTGCCTGCTGCCTCCCAACTCCTCACCCCCCTCTACTGTCCTGACTCCTGCCCTTCTCACTGCCTTCAGCCCTCCTGTGACCTGCCCTCCACCAGCCCTTCTCTCCCCCCTGTGCCCACTCCTCCAGTAGCCCCACTCTGATCATGTGAGCTACCCCTCCTCATCCCCTCTTCTAACACCTTCCTCTACACACCTGCCCTCCCTCTCTCCTCTGGTGCTGGTCTCCCTGCAGGTGTCTGCCCTTCTGCTTCACCCCAGAATCCCTGGCACCTGCACCTTCCTTAGCCCTGCACCCTTCTGGTGCCTCCCTTCCTTACTGCCCCTACCCCTTTTCCCTGATGCCTACCCCCTCACCACTCTCTGCCCTGTTCTCTCCTGCCCCTGTGCCCTCACACATGACTTGCTCCACCCCCACCTTTCTCATGCCCACCCCTTCTTTCAAGCCTTCTCCCAACACCTCGCCTTCCCCCCTCTAGCCCCCAGTGCCCGTCCCCTCTCCTCTCCTCTCCCAGCATCACCCTGTCCCCTCTCCCACTGACACATTCCCTCCTGCCCTTTTCCTCATTGTCTGCACTTGGCCCCCTGGCATTTGTCTCTCCTCCACCCTGTCTCTTGGTGCCTTCCCTTTCTTCCCCTCCTCCACACAAGCCCCTTCCTCTCCCACCCCTCCCCTAGTTTCCCCCTTCTCTACCTTCTGCCTTCCACTTTGCGGGGCCAGAGTCTGCGCTCGGGCCCCAGACTCTGAACCCGGAGCTACACCACACAACGCAACGTGGCCCCGAAGAGTTTTAAAGTCCTGGGCCGTCACGTCACATCACGCCCGGGCGTCCTCCCCGCCCACCTGCAACGCCGCGCATGGCAGCAGCGCGTGCCGGCGAGGGAGAGCCGCACACGGCAGGGATGGTCCGGGGCCGAGGGGAACGCTCTGGGGGCGGGGTGGGAGGACGCACGGGGGGAGGAGGGCCGGGCGTGGCTGGGGCCCGCTCCAGGCAGAGCCGGGGGAGACACCCAGATCCACATATTGCTGGAGCAGGGCCCCCGACTCTGAATAGTAACTCGCCGCCCATGGCCCGGCACACTTCCGGGTTCAGGGCGCGGGGCCCCCTTAGGCGCGGGGCCCGACTCGGTCGAATCGGCCTAAGGCCGGCCCTGCCTGCTGATGTGCACTAGTGTGTGGTTCTGGTTAAAAAAAAAGGGTAGGAAAATATCCTGTTCCAAGTGGAACTGGGACAATACCTTGGGCAGAAAAGCCGGATGCAGTCTGAGTGTACCTTGTCTTTATGAAAGACCACGTAGAAAGAGGTTCATATGTTAGAGCTTTTAACGCCAAAACACTTCTGGCAGATATAATGGCTACCAGGAACACCACCTTCCAGAAGAGGTGCAGGAGGAAGCACATAGTCAAGGGCTCAAAGGGTACACCCATGAGTTTGGTGAGGACTCAGTTGAGATCCCAGGTGGGTATAGGTGGTCATGAATACAGGTAAAGGGTGTCCAAGTTCTTAAGGAAATGCCCCACTATGAGGTTAGTGAATAATGAGCAGTCTGACTCTCTTGGAATGCTGAGACAGCCTCAAGATGGACCTTGATGGATGATAGTGGAAGACCTTTATTCCTCAAGTGAAGCAGGTATTCCAGAATGAGTGGCATATGCGCTTGAGGTGGAGGTAGCTGTCACTGTGCGCACCAATAAGAGAACCTCTTCCACTTAGCAAGGTAGATGGCTCCGATGAAAGGTTTTCTCCTATTGGGAAGCAGGTCTTCCACTGGTCGGAAGCACTGTAGCTCTGAAGCATTTAACCATGTAGCTTCCAGGCCATGATCCTGAAAGATCAGGTCTGGGTGCAATGTAAGGCTATTTGGGTATCCACTAACAGATGCAATAGTGTGGTATAACGGTGCTGGCATGGCCATGCCAGGACCAGCAAGACAAGCTCACCTTGTCTCTGTGGTGGTGAGTGCAGTCAGAGGAAACGTGTACATTAAGCAACCATCCCATGGAGTCATGAATGCATATATGGATGTGGTTCTGGAAAGAACAGAATAATTGGCATTTCCTGTTGTTCCTGGTGGCAAATAGGTCTATCTGAGGAAACCCCCACTTTAGGAAAATTGAAATCTCACTGCCTTTAGCTTCTTCACATTGATGTGGAGCTGGATTTCTGGTTGGGCCCACCAGCCCTGTGTCTGAAGTTGATCCAGATGTGCTCTCCAACCCAGATCCAATGAATCTGTCACTAAGGTCAAAGAGGATAATGGGGGTTAAAGGGGACTCTTCCACAAACTGGCATGTCTGATCACATATGAGTAGGATGCCATGTGGCCTACGAGACTAAGGCATACCCTTGCCATAGTGGTAGGGTACTGCCTGAAGGATTGAATGATAATTTATAGACAAACTTGAAGTCTTGAAAAATGGCCTTTGCCCGTACCAAGTCCAGGACCGCCCCTATAAACTCTATCCTTTGTGTGGGTATTAACGTAGACTTCTTCATGTTCAGGAGGAGCCCCGGAGACTGGAATGTGCCTAAAGACAGCCAGCATGTGAGCCTCCACCTGCTACCGGGAGGGCCCCTGCAGCAGCCAGTTATCCAGATAGGGATAGACCTGAAGGTGGCTTCTGTGGAGGAAGGCTGCTACCTCTGACATGCACGTGGTGAACACTCAGGGGGCTGTTGACAGTCTGGAAGGAAGAACAATGAAGTGATAAAGGTTGTGGTTTATCACAAACCCAAGGAAGTGTCTGTGTACTGGTAGAATGGCAATGTGGAAGTACATATCTTTCACTTCAAGGGCAGCATACCAGTCACCTGGATCCAGAGAGGGAATGATGATGTTTAGGGGAGACCATGTGGAACTTCAGCTTCACCATGAAGTGGATAAAGCCTCATCGGTCAAGAATGGGTCTGAGACCCCCTTTAGCTTTGGGGATTAGAAAACAGCAGGAGTAAAACTTCTTGCCCCTTAGCTCCTACTCTGTCCCTATGGCAAGGGGCGACTGTTTCTCCTGAATAAGGAGCTGCTTGTGAGAAAGGTTCCTAAAGAGAGAAGGGGAAGAGGCGGGCGGGGGGAGTGGGGGAAGGAGAGAGAACTGGAAACACTATCCCACTCCTACCGCATGAAGACCCAGTGGTATGATGTTATATGAGACCAAGTATAGTAGAAGTGGGATAGATGGCTCAGGAAACATGGGGATAGAGACATATGATGACCTCGGGCTCAACTTAAAAGATGACTTAGAAAAGCCCTGCCTTTCACCTGCAAATGAGTTAGAGGACCTCCGCCTATTGTTCCTGTGCCTACAGTGGAACGGCTTCTCTCTGGGGCGAGGAAGGTATTGCCTTTGCTGCTGCTGTGTCTGGGGGGTCTAAATTATTTTGAGTGGCTGGAGTACATATGCCGAGGAACTTCACAGTTGCCCATGAGTCCATGCAGCTTACGTCTGTCTGGTCTGAGAAGAGACTTGTCCCTTCAAATGGAAGGTCCTGTAAGGTTTGCTGGACTTCCAGTGGAAGTTCTGATCCCTGGAGCCATGCTGAGCATCTCATGGCCACCCCTAAAGAGGTCATCCATGCTGCTGAGTTGGACAAATCAAGGGTGGCTTGTAGCAATGTTCTAGCTATGGCCTTTCCCTCAACTTTGAGGGTGGAAAATTCTTACCTGTAGTCTGAGAGCAGCAACTTCATGAATTTGGACATGGCGTCCCAGGAGATGAAGCTACACATGCTGAGGATAGCCTGCTCATTGACTATCACCAACTGCAAACCACCCGCTGCACATACCTTCCTTTCAAATAGGTCTATACACTTAGCACCCTTAGTCTTTGGGGCTGGTGCTTGCTGTCCCTGTCTCTCCTTCTCATTAACAGCAGAGACTACCTGGGAGCATGGCTATGGGTAGAAGAAAAGGAATTCATACCCCTTAAATGGCATGAAATCCCCTTTGGCAGTGGGAGAGACTAAGCCTGAGGTCTGCCAGAATGCCTTGTTGGTATTTTGGATTGTCTTTATGATAAGTAAGGATACCCTGGAAGAATCCTCTGGCATTAGGGACCCTGAAGGAATTCTCTGGCATTAGCAGCTACCTTCTCCACCTGCAGATTCATACTCTGGGCCTCCCAATGGAGAAGATCCTGGTAGGCTCTGCAGTCAATAGGAGGGGAGCCTGCCGCTGAGGTGCCCGCTACTACCTCATCCAGTGAGGACAAGGAGGAGGCTGTTGGTGGCAATAGGTCACCATGTGTGTGGGCCTACTCTTCAGCCAGGATGAGGCAGAGGCAACAGTGTGGGGGGAGCGTGCAGGGGGGTTACCACGGAGCAGCCTCTGTCACTGGGGAGCTCGGACATCTCACAGACCAGCTCCTGCCTGCCACCCTGTGCTGCTGCCTCTGGTAGAGAAGCAGTAGTGTGGGACAGCAGGGGCCTCCCCACATGTGGGGCCACGAGCACACTGACTGCTGGCCCCACCCCCAGGGACTATTGAATAGTTGTGTAACTGCTAAAATTTGATTGTTATGCGACTATTCGATTACAGGCTATTTAACATCACTAGCACCATAAGGGCACCTCTCCAGGGGGGCTCCATAGCTGACCCAGCAGGAGCTGCTAAGATAGTGGTTCTCAACTCGTTTCAGTCCACGGACCACCAGGCCAATCAAAAAATTTTTGTGGACCACCTCCTTTTTGAGACATGATAAAAAAAGAGCAGACAACAAACATTTTGGTTTGAAATTTATTTCTTACTAACAGATTTTTGGATTCTCTTCTCACTGACAAGCTTTTCAATGTTTGGAGTGGTACTTGATAATGCACAACGAATATCGCTTTCCACTGCAAGCCAATTCCTCTGTTTGGACTTAACGTGCAACAAACACGAAAATCCAGTCTCACACATATACGTTGATGCAAATAGCAAAAGAAATCTGACTGCGTGTGCTGACAGATTTGGGTAACTCCCGGTCACACTGGCCCAAAATTTCTCTATGGTAGACTGCTGGTACACGTCTTGAGCCGCAAAATCATTTTTCAGATCCAAGAATTCCTCCTGCAGTTCCTATGGAACACTATTAACATCTGTTGTAAATGGATTCCCGATGAAAGATAATCCATCCCTTGTCCACCTCCGGAAAGTATCGTTGGAATTCGTCTCGTAGCTTCCGTAAATGATTGAGAATTTGTGTCCGAATGGCTTCCTTTTCCCCGAGCATGGCATTCACATATGCAAATTGAACCAAATTATTGCCTTCGACTCTTACGATCCAGAGTTCCAATTTGTCAAGAAAAGCCTTGATGATGCTTTGGTGAGAGAACAGATTTGCACCTTTCCCTTGCAGCTGAAGATTCAGTTTGTTCAAGATTCCAAAAATATCGACAAGATACGCAAGTTCTAAATTTGACTGCGTCAGCACATTTCAGAATTCCTCTTTCCCTTGAGCCTCAAGAAATAAATCCAACTCCTTTCTCAATTTAAAAACTCTGAGTACGTTCCCTGCTGACAACCACCGTTCAGAAGTGTAGAACAGCCACACATCAAAGTCAGAACCCATATCCAGGCAAAATCTTTTGAACAGCCTGGTGTTCAGAGCCAATGACTTGATGTGATTCACCACCCCTTTGAAAATGGCGTTCAGTTCATCAGGCAATGTTTTTGATGCCAAAACTTCCCTATGAATGAAGCAATGAACTCCAGTTACCATTGGAGCGCGCTGTTTCACCAGCGTTTGGAAGCCCGATATTGAGCCCAGCATGGCAGGTGCACCATCAGTGGTGACACCCACAAGATTTACCCAATCCAGACCATGTACTTCAAAGAAATTGTTAACAATTTCCATCACATCCTGAGCCTTTGTGGTGGTATCAAGAGTCTTACAAACAAGAAACTCGTCTTTGAAGTCTCCCTCAACCATGTATCGAGTGAACACCAATAGCTGAGAGCACAATGCGATGTCGGTCGATTCATCCAATTGTATGGCAAACAATGGAGACTTCTTTATTTCATCCACAACTTGTTCACTGATGTTCTGTGATATCTCATTTATCCGTCTCGATACTGTGTTGTTAGAGACAGATATAACATTCAGCTTCCTTGCTGCTTCCTCGCCAAGAACAAGCCGCACCATCTCTTTTGCACGGGGCGGAGCACAAGTTGCTCTACAATGGTATGAGTCTTCTTGGCCTGTGCAACTTTGTATGCAACAATGTAGGAAGCGCTCACTGCATTGCTTGTCTTATTGTAGAATGCACTTGTTGAGTCAAGGTGCTGACGTTTCAGACCTGATCACCACCACTCAAAATAATCTTCATCCTTTTGCAACAAGTTGGGGTGACACTTTTCGAGATGGAGTTTCAGTTTAGCTGGCTTCATTGAGTCATTCCCCAAGACTTTGAAACAAACAACACATTGTGGCAAATCCACGCCTTCTTTTTCTTGACAAGTGAAGCCCAATTTGATGTAGTCCTCCGAATACTTGCGCTTGACATTTCTTCCTGTCATTGCCATTATAAACAAACTACGCCACACCTGTAAAACAGCACATGTAGCACAGGACAAATGACACAGCAACTGCTCAGCAGAATGGCGGCGGCTACACTGACACTCAGAGCCTCAGACGGAAGTTACTGGCAACACAACAAGGTTGCGTCCTAGATGATGCTATGGATGACGCGCTGCGTGCTTGTGAACACGGTATAAAACAGCCTAACAGCAGCGCCTGCTCACGCCGTGTGACTTTGGACAATGTTCCCGTGGACCACCGAAAAAGTCACCATGGACCACCAGTGGTCCATGGACCACCAGCTGAGAACCACAGTGCTAAGAGTAAAAGTTTGCAATATTTGTGCACACGATGTATACACACTTGATTGGAATCGAGTGAAAAAGCACACAAAGAACTACTTATTGCACTGCACATTTTTCTTTTAGTTCTTATACAACTGCAAGTGGGAACACTGAAAACATGTGAAATAAGGGAAGATAATGTGCTATGTCTTCCCTTTATAATACTGTAAGACAAAGGTATCAAGAGGATCACAAGAAATTTTAATTGCTTTATTGCTTCTGGTGAAATATTTACAGCTTCTGATTTCCAGCATCAGGCAAGCAGTAGGTGTAACTTCTTATTTACAGGAAGTCTGAACCTGACTTTCAATTTCACAATGTCCACTCCTCCTCCATCTTCTTACTCCTCTTATAAAATGAGCCAATGCAGGAACAAAGTGAGATAAAGCTTACAGCTAGCTATAGCGTTTTGAAGATCTTGTAAAAAGGACTCTTCCCCACTCCACCCTTTTTCTTTTTGGGAAAAAAAAATTTACTTTTGCAATTTGCTTATGGTTAGTGCAGGGAGGAGCTGGGAATCAGGAGACTTGAGCTCCATTTCCACCCAGCACTGGTTCACTGTGTAATTCTGGAGAAGCCACTCAGGAGGACACAGTGCAGTCCAACTTACCCTAGACAGATTTTATAAAAGCGGAGACAAACAGCAATTTTTTATTGCAGTGCAATTGCTTAAACAAAACAATCCCTTGCAGAGCCTGTAACACCGCATTTCTCAAACTGTGGGTCCCGTCCCCCCGTCCCCCACCGGGGGTCGCGAGCAACTTAGAGGGTGGTCGCGGTATCACAAAGTTTGAGAACCCCTGCTGTAACACAAGCACAGTAACCTTTGCTCTTGAATTAAACCTAAAAGTGACACTGACTGGAAACACCAATATTAGTATCAGAGACAAGTTTATCTCCAATGACCTTACCCAGAACCAAAACAGCTGTTTTTTATCATTAGAATTTTTAATTTTTTTATATTCCCACTTAATTCCATATGAAGTTGTGTGTCCATATATGATACTATCCCTTTAGAGTCACTATGCTTCATTTTATCTAAAAAATTAGGGAAAAGTGACACACCTATATAAAATGCTTTGATACTCTCAGCACATTGCCCTTTGCTTTTCCATCTCATTTTCATACGTTCATTTTCTATGTTTATGAGATTTGTATAGGCACTACTACAGTATGCGCTAGCATGTGAAGCGTGGGATTAATAGAGTGACAACTGGTTTCTGATATACTATTCAATATCTATTAATATGTTGCTGGAGGACTTAAAGATAGCCTGAATCTGCAGAACAACTGCATAACCAGAAATAAAGTAGTCTAGTATTGGTAGACACTGATCACTGAAACTTTCTTATGGTTGGCAAAGCTCTGTCTGTTTTTAAATGTTATACTTGGACTATAACTCATGAACAGATAAGCTTGATTTGGTAGAAGGTTTGCTTGTAACTGTGTTGAATGGACAAATGAGTACTGGGCCTAGTATAACATATTGTTGATTAGTTGGTGTGTGAGAGAGAGCTTAATGACAGAATTCCTAGATTTTAATGTCAACTATTACTAGCCAAAACTTGAGCAACCGATGATTGTTACACCACGTAGCATTTTTGTCTCTGAATAAATTTTGGATGACAATGCAAGACAACACTGGAATACAATAGAGAGTATTAAATTCTGCCACTCACTCTGTTCGGTTATGAAACTGTGGTTACAACAGTTGTCTTTTCTAAGAGGTGGAATAAAGAGCACATTTCAAAGGGCTCAAATGGTGAGTCTGCCAAACATGTCAGCACAAGGTTAAGATTTCTGACTAGAGGGGAACTGTTCACTATACCTTTCAGGAATGTGTTGATGATTTGAGGGCTAAACTCTCTGAACTGTCCACTGGCAGATGATATGTTGGGATAGCAGACACATGCCTTTATAAAAGATAAGGATAAGCTTAGAGATTTTAGCTAGAATAGGTAACCAAAAACAGATTATATACATCCAGAATGTGGAAATGGATTATTTTCTACTACCTCCAGTGAAAATATTTTCCACTAAAGACTACCCTTGCACGAGCATATGACGACAATTATTCTATGTCTTGTTATCCATGCTGTAGCATGGTGAGATTCCAGGCTGAGATGCAGGACAAGACTGAGTATGAGGCAGCAGATCCACAGATACTGGTAGAAGAAACAGAGATCCCAATGAGAAATCTAGGAGATGTATGTTCTGTCTGGCCCATGCTAAAACAAACTCTTGGCTCCAGGGTCTAGGTTGGTTCATTTATTTTTAAATCAGTAATAGAATCAAATAAAGCAATTATTTGTCCTCACCTTCTCTGGAACAGAACTGAAGAAAATTAAAATTGATGTCATGAAGAGCTCTATGAAAGTACAGCTCCTGACTTGCTGACCAGCAGCTAGCACAACTCAGATCATTCCTGCAACCTATGGCTTAAGCCACTTGCTAACACCAATAAAGTTCCAACAGGGGAAGGCTCATTTCTAAAAGTGGATATTCTTACTACTGATGAAGCCTCAGGTACTACAGGCGGGGCTCCAATCTACCTAGCATCAACTTTTTCAGTAGGTGTCATCCCTGTTTGCCTGGCTTTGTTTTGCTCCTTCACAAGGGCAGCAAAGAATTCCTTCCTTGTCTGCGATCTGTGCCCTCCTTCATCAGGCATCCTTGGCAAGAAAGGCAAAGACCCTCTGTTGCCCATTGGCGGCAGATGGCCAAATATAACTGCACCCTGCACAGCAACTGCTGATTATAGGAATGGAATTACATGTTTGTTTCCGGAAAGGTGGAGGGGCAGGAGCACACTGCTTAAATCCATGCTTATCCATTCTTCTGGGATCTTTGGATGTCCAGTGATCCACAACCAAAAATAATGAAGGAACTTTGTCTGGTCAAAGCCTTAACTCTGAAATGGCACAAACCAATGAACAGTTTCTTGCACTTTGGGCTAAAAACTCTAAAATTGCTACAGGCACATAACTAGCTGATCGGAGGTAGGAACTGAGGTGGTTGGGGGCATAAGGTATTCTTATAAATGCTTTGCTGAACATTCAGTGTAGCTGTCCCAATAGGCACTACTTCCCAGAAAGTTTCCAAACCTCAGAAGTACAACCCTCAAGAGAAGCTAAGCAGTAGCCCTTTTCTGTACCCTCCTTTCAAACCGTTCCAGCCCTGCTACTCCATCAGTCTTTTCCTGTTCTGCCATGCCTTTCTCCCTCTAGGCCTGGGCAAAATATGGCCTGCAGGCCGAATCCAGCCTGCCAAGCCACCAGATCTGACCCACGGAGGAGCCCCAAACAGGCTCCCAATTGCCTTGCAGTCCTGCATGCCGCTTAGAATTGTAGCTGCAGGGCGCTTTCTCTTTGAGTACAGAGGGAACGGGGGGAAGATTCAGACACTGCTCCCATCCCCAGCACAATCCCATTGGCAGGTTTCTGGACAGACACTGATCACTGGGAGCTGCGTGTTTGAATAATAGGCAGCCACAAAGCACAACTCTCCTGCTTACTAACTCAAGCACATGGCCCGAGCAGGCAGAAACATTTTAATCTCTGCAAGCCTTTAGCTTGGCAGGCTGGTAAGTCTCCTGGCGAGAACCTGCCTCTGGCACCTCGCCCCCCCCCACCCCCCACCCCCCACTCCAATCCTCTGCCCCACACACCTGCCCTGCTACTCCACATAAACCCATACCTCCTTCCAGATCTGGCACCCCAATATCCTGCCTGAGATCACAATCCCTTCCTACCCTAGGTCACATCCCAAAACCCTGCATCTCAGTTCCCTGCCTTACGTCACAACTACTTCCTTCGTCCAAACTCCCTCCCAGACTCCATTCTCCCTCCTGCACCCCAATTCTTTACCCCAAGATCCCTTCTGCTCCCAACCTCCATCCCAGACCCTGCACCTCCTCCATTAATATCATGGAAGAGTGCGGCCCATGACCCCTTTCCAAAATCTTGGGAGTGGCCCCCCTCATCAAAAATTATTGCCCAGCCCTGCCCTACACTATGGTGAGCTATATTTGTTGATGGGGGGGGCCACTAAGAATTTGGTAGGAGGTTGAGGGCCACTCTCTTCCATGATATTAGTGGAGAAAGTGTTGGGTCTGGGATGGAGGTTGGGTGAAAGACAGGGGTGTGACCTCCAGCAGTGAATTAGGGTGTAAGAGGGACTACAGGGTCCAGGAGGGGGATGGGTATGAGTGTAGGAGAGGATTCTGACCTGGCGGAGGGGTGCAGGTTGCCACTTTGAGCAGCGTGCAGCAGCACGGAAGGCAGGGAATGCTGATGGGCTGGATCCAGCCGTTTGGCAGGACGGATCTGGCCTGTGAGCCATATTTTGCCTGCCCCGCCCTACACGCTAAACACTAGGGATGTTAGATATCATGCAACTGAATAGTCATGTAACCACATGAAATCTTAGTGGTTACTCAACTATTCAATGGGCCCCGGGGGCAGGCCGGCAGCCAATGCACTCCCAGCGAGTCCCCCTGCCATCCCGTGCTGCTGCCTCTATATCAGAGACAGATGTGTGGGATGGCAGGTGGAGTCAGTCCATGAGGGGAGCCTTAAAAGCCAGCAGCCTTTGTCCATGGGAAGCTTGAGCCTGCTGCCAACAGGTGTTGCGTCGCTGCAGCCTCCCCTGCCCCCCCCCCAATGGTGCTGCCTCTGATAGACTTTACTAGTCCTTTTACTGGCTTATTTCATCAAGAGAATTGGTTTATTTTGCTGGTATAAGCTAGGGACGTAAGTGTGTAGCTGTTCTAACCGGTAACAGATAAACATGAGCTTATTGGTTACTCAAACAGCTACATGCGGCTTCCGTTCAGGCTCCGAAAAGTGTTACCTGCCACCCCACATTGCTGAAAATTTCAGCGGTAACACGCTTACATGCAGGCGGCAGAGGCAGCAGTTACATGGTTACTCAATTACATACATTTTAATATCCCTAGTATAAGCTACTGTACATCTCCACCAAGACAACTTTACCAGTTATATGCCATTATAGTTCTACCACTGTAATAGAAAGACAAACCCTTTAAAGTGTAAACAAGACCTAAGTGTTACCATCTGACAGTATATGACTGGATGCAATTTTTTTATTGATTATAATCCTTACATTTTTCTGCTACTTCAGCCACACGTGACATACTTTCCTCTATTGTATGCAATCCTCTTTCCTTTTCCCCTCCAACCTCTTTTCTGTTTTTTAAAATTTGTTGTACTTTTTGTTTTGTGTTTCCAAAATACTGAGTTAGTTACATGACAGTTCAAAACCACATTGTGATTTTATATATATATTTATTTGATTCTCTATTTATATACCTCTATTTATATGCTGTTTTATTTTTTCTGAATATCCTGTGCATTGCATAGACATAAACCTTTTTCAGTAAAAATCTAGTAAAAAAAAAAGATGAAACTGTAACCTAGCCCTGGTCAATAGAAATAAGTGCAAGTGTCTCAGAGGAGTAGCAGTGTTAGTCTGTAACTTTAAAAACAACGAGCAATCCTGTTTCACCTTAGAGACTAACAAAAAATATGTATAGTATCATGAGCTCTCATAGGCCAAGCCCAATCTTGAAATAAGTTCCAACTGTAATGACACAAAAAGTCTACAGATTTTATATACATATTATCTCCACTGTTACATTTCACTTTCAAAGAAATAGATTACTTTTTACTGTAATAGCGGCGAGGAGTCCTGTGGCACCTTATAGACTAACCAAAGTGTTGGAGCATAAGCTTTCGTGGGCAAAGACCCACTTCGTCAGATGCATGTAGTGGAAATTTCCAGAGGCAGGTATAAATATGCAGGCCAGAATCAGGCTAGAGATGACAAGGTGGATCCAATCAGGGAGGATGAGGCCCACTGCTAGTAGCTGATCTGGAGGTGTGAATAGCAAGAGAGGAGAAGCTGCTTTTGTAGTTAGCTAGCCATTCACAGTCTTTGTTTAATCCTGAGTTGATTGTGTCAAATTTGAAGATGAACTGTAGCTCAGCAGTTTCTCTTTGAAGTCTGGTCTTGAAGTTTTTTTTGCTGCAGGATGGCTACCTTTAGATCTGCAATTGTGTGTCCAGGGAGATTACAAAAACCTGTGGGGGAACACTTCATATAGCCATTCCTAATATCTGATCTGTGTCCATTTATTCTTTTACGTAGGGACTGTCCAGTTTGGCCGATGTATATAGCAGAGGGGCATTGTTGGCACATGATGGCATATATTACGTTAGTAGATTTGCAGGAGAATGAACCAGTGACGGTATGGCTGATCTGGTTAGGTCCTGTGATGGTGTTGCTGGTGTATATATGTGGGCAGAGTTGGCACCGAGGTTTGTTGCATGGATTGGTTCCTGAGTTAGAGTTAGTATGGTGCGGTGTATAGTTGCGGTGTATACTTGCAGGTATAGTTTACACAAAGACTGTGAATGGCTAACTAACTACAAAAGCAGCTTCTCCTCTCTTGCTAGTCACACTTCCAGATCAGCTACTAGAAGTGGGCCTCATCCTCCCTGATTGGATCCACCTCATCATCTCTAGCCTGATTCTGGCCTGCATATTTATATCTGCCCCTGAAATTTCCACTACATGCATCTGACGAAGTGGGTCTTTGCTCATGAAAGCTTATGCTCCAACACTTCGGTTAGTCTATAAGGTGCCACAGGACTCCTCGCCGCTTTTGCAGATTCAGACTAACAGGGCTACCTTTCTGATACGTTGTACTGTAATGTTTTTCTTTTAATCACGTGAATGAAATGAGAAGGATAATTTTATTTCCACAAGTAACCAACAAAATAAAAATATGAGACAACCCTTTGTTACAAGTAGAAAAATGTTTGTATTGGCCTAGATGACCTTGTTTTTCACTGTTACATGAAATAAATGATTAAGACCTATCAAATATCAATGCCTAAGCAAGATATTTCAATACAAAAAAAAAATTCCATGCTCCCTATTCAGATTCAATACATAGTGATCAAGACGTCAGTTCTCTTTTTAATTATTCCCAAGAACTACTAAAAAAATAAACAGATGTTTTGCCAAGATACCTCTCACATTCTCAGCCATATATTAAATAATGTGACCAGACAAGAATCAGAAAATTCAAAGTTATGGTTCTCTCAAGGCAATTACAATTCATCTCCCTCACATTTATCTATTAATCTGTACATCTCTCTTTTACTAATTACATGCCTTTGTGTGTAACAGAACATACATTCAAGTAGCGTACTGCATATATACAAGATGAGTAAGGTATGCAACACTAGAAACCATGACATTTTAAGTTATCAACTATAAAATGTTTTCAGTATAGGATGTATTAGGCAATATAGGTCTCCTATACTTAATTTGAGAAGATGAAAAAACTAGCAAATCATGTCAGCATTAGTTAGAATCATGGGGGTGGGATGTCAGATGGTTCTCTTTTTCAAAATCACAGCTTGAAAAAAAATCAATTTGCCCACACACCAGTAGGAATATTTCTCTAATAAGCTATTTCTGCACAATTAACACTTATTTTTTAAAGGAAATTCTTATATGTCTGAAAATATTTTATCTACTATTGTTACAAGGAACATCTACAATTACTGTTAGACATAATTAGAGACAAAAGCTTTTTTCTACTTTTTCAACTTGTTTACCTTGTACATTTGACCACATTGTCACGCTGTGTGTGTGATCAGTCTCACTACTAGGGATGTTATAATTTGTTTATTCAAGTAAATGTGTAACCAATGAAAATTTCAGCAGTTACACACTGGGGGAGGAAAGGGGAGTCAGTTACCTGGGAGCCAACTTCACTGGCCCCTCTGCTGCTGTCTCTGATACAGAGGCCTCTGATACAGAGGCAGCAGAGGTCGGGGGCTCCCCGGGAGCTGGTGCTTTCAGGAAGCCAGCTTAAAAGCTGGCTCCCCATGCGTATCAGCTCCTGCCTGTCCTGCTGTGCTACTGCCTCTACTCGCGGGGAGTCGGCGTAAGAGAACTCCCAGCGTACACTGGCTCCTGCTTGCCCCGCCACCCCACACTGCTGCTTCTGATACAGAGAGTTAGGGCTACAGAGGCAGCAGCACCGGGGGGGAGGGGGGAAAGGAGGGGGGAGAATGCATGTACCTGTTTGATAACGGATGAGCCCAGGCTCAGGTTCATCAGTTAACTGTGTAATCTGTTACACTTTCACATCCCTGTTTACTGCCTCCCCTTATATAATCAGTAGTCCTCTTTGTGCAAGTCCTTCACACAAATAAAGGGGACAGAAAAAATTTACTATGAAAACACGGATATTAAAACCATAAAGACTGGCAGTAGAAATTCAGGGGGTAAGGGTGATACTGAAACTAATATAAGCTCTTTTTAAAAACTGACTAGATGTCAACAGATTGTGATTGGGTGAATCCCCATCACCTACCTTGGGGGGGAACCCAATTAGCAACAGGCTCCATACCAGCGGGCTGACTATTCTTCCTGGCCAGAGCTGGATATGAGCTGTTAGTCACCTGAAATTTATAAGAAGACTTTGGGGAATGACTGCAGAGAAGGCAGGCTACTCTCCCAGAAAGAACCCATTGGACCAAGATAATTTACTAGGGGATGTGAACCATGAGGGAGGGCCTAAAAAGAGCAAGAGTGTGGGCTAGGATAGCTACCAGAGTTCCCAGGAAGAGGAAGCAGCAGGGGAAAAACCTGCTAAACAAGAAACAGAAGAAGAAACCTGCATGAATAGTAAATACTTGAACAATCTACCCACTCTTTTTTCCTTTTTTCCCTCCTCCTCCCTTTCCCTTATTTATTCTTGGATCTGGACTTGTAATACTCCAGTTATCTGAAGAAGTGGGCTGTGCCCACAAAAGCTCATGATACCATCTACATGTTTTGTTAGTCTTTAAGGTGTTACTTGATTTTTCGTTGTTGTTTAAGTTTTTCCCGCATGAATAGGTTAGGCTCCTGTGGGAGGGAAGCCCAAAGGTAGAGCCAGGAAGAGCAGCTTAATGGAGCCTAAGTGGGTGGGGGTTTAGAGGTTTACTTGAACTCTCAGTGGATTTTTTTTTATTCTAGAGGAGGTTTAGAACTTATGTGACTTGCCCAAAGGCCCAGGCCTTAGAAGTCCTTGGAGGTTAGGGATGTGCATAAACAGATGGGCTGCAGAGGGTGCTGGAGTCAAAAGCTACTGCAACATCACACCCTGATTCAAGGGGGTGCATGAGAAGTGAATATGGTATAAACACAGAAGTCTTACTTTAAGTTATTAGCAAAGATCGTCTTAAACTACCTTACCTTTGCATTAGGAAGTTAACCTGCATTTGGGTCAAGAAGGAATCCCTGCCTGTTAGGTTGTCAGAGGCCCTGTGGGCTTCTGCAGCATGAGGTACAGGTCATTTGCAGGTTTAAACTAGTGCAAATTGTGAATTCTCTGTAACTTTAAGTCTTTAAAGCCTGACTTCAAAAACTCAACCAGAGGACAGGGGCCTATTACAGGAATGAGTGGGTAAAGTTCTGTGACCTGAAATGTGCAGGAAGTCAGACTAATGATCATGATGATAAAATATTTGTAGATATGTTCTACATTTTCAAATATATTGATTTCAATTACAACACAGAAAGCGTACAGTGCTTACTTTATATTTTTTAAATGACCTGTACCTCATGCTGCAGAAGCCCACAGAGTCTCTGACAACCTAACATGCAGGGATTCCTTCCTGACCCAAATGCAGGTTAAGATCTTTTTGATCTTAAAGGGTATGAATCTATCCAGGCAGACTTAGATCTGTTGCTGTCCATACCTTCAAGGAGTACTCTCAAATTAACAAGAGTCTAGTCATTTTCACTGCTGCTATTCAGAATCCTGTGGACAGCAGTGAAATCAAGAATCACATCAGTTTCACACCACTGATTAGGAAAACTATGAACAGAGGCAGATAGTTTTTTGGGTGACTCTCCCTTGCAAGTAATTTCTGTTAGAGAGTGGAAGAGATCATTTTATCTCACTTCCCTCAGGAGCTTTTGAGCAGAGGAAAGCAGAAGCAATAAGTTCCTCTATGAAGATGCTTGTATGGTGCCCAGACCTGTAGAATGTGAGCACCTCCAATAGCAATAAACTTAGGCTGTCAGTCCATTAAAAAAAATTGGGTGATTAATCTTGCTGTTGAATAGAATACCAGTTACTTTAAATATTTGTAGATATTTTCTACTTTTTCAAATATATTGATTTCAATTACAACACAGAAAGTGTACAGTGCTTACTTTATGTTTTTGATTACAAGTACTTGCACCGTAAAAAACAAAATTGTATTTTTCAATTAATCTCATAAAAGTACTGTAGTGCAATCTCTTAAGGATGTTAAAATGCGTTTATTTGAGTAAATGTGTACCATACCGGGGGGTTCCCGTATGACACCGGCAGCAGCACGAGGGGGAGACAGCTAGCTCAGTGGAAGCCAGAAGTCATGGGGAGCCAGCTTAAAAACTGCCTCTGTCTCCGAGGTAGCAGTGTGGAGGGAAGAGGAGGTGGCTCTGCAGGAGAGGGGAATCACTCTGCGGGAGCCGACACAGGTGGGGAGCCAGCTTAAAAATTGGTCCCCTACACGCACCAACTTCTGCCTTCCCCTGCTGCCTCTGATACAAAGGCAGTAGGGGAGGGGAGAAGGCAGCTGAATGTTGTAATCCACATAGGCAGCAGCACAGAGGGTGGGGCAGACAGCTCTGCGGGAGCCAGCACGCACAGGAAAACAGCTTAAAGGCCCGTTCCCCACGCGCACTGGCTCCTGCCTCCCCTCCACTGCCTCCAATACAGAGGCTGCAAGGAGGGAGCCTGCGTGTAAGCCTCTGATACAGATACAGGTGGTGGTGGGGAAATGGGAGCCAGTGCTCGCAGGGAGCCGACGCCTCCTCACGTCCGAATATGTAAGTGTGTATCTGCTGAAATTTTCAGCGAGTATACATTTACACAAAAACCCATTTTAACATCCCTAATAAGCATCACCCAGTTAGGGTAATCTTGCAGCTTAACCTTTCACATCCCTAAATTGAACACTGTCCTCCTGAGTCCTTTAGCCATAAGCTCACCTTTCTAACAGCTAGAGAGGGAAGGGAGCTTCAATGGCTAGCATTCAGAAGTTGAAACAAAAGAGAGATCCTGATTAGATGCTCCATTTCCATGGAAGAATTCCTAACCTTTTATATTCCCAGCTTTATCTATCCTTGGCTAACTAATGCTAGTGAAATATTCAAGCTCTGCTGACAAAGGGGGTGCTGTGATCATTATGAATAAATCAGACTATGATTACTAGATTACTCTCCAACACCACATTTTACAGACCTTTCTCCTCTGACCCCACTTCAGAATACCAAAAGAAACTCCACCATCTTCTTAAGGAACTCCCTGCCTCTACTCGGGACCAAGTTCACACAGACACGCCTTCTGAACCCTGACCAGGATTATTCTATTTGCTTCCCAAAATCCATAAACCTGGAAACCCCGGACGTCCCATTATTTCAGGTACTGGCACACTCACTACCGGATTATCCAGCTATGTAGACTCCCTCCTCAAACCCTACGTTACCAACACTCCTAGCTATCTCCGAGATACCACTGACTTCCTGAGGAAATTACAAAACATCGATAAACCTTCTGATATCATCCTTGCCGCCATGGATGTAGAAGCTCTCTACACCAATATTCCACATGAAGATGGACTACAAGCGATTAGAAACACTATCCCAGAGGTTACCACGGCAAATCTGGTAGCAGATTTATGTAACTTTGTTCTTATCCACACTTATTTCCAATCTGGGGACAACTGATATCTCCAGATCAGCAGCACAGCCATGGGTACCTGCATGGCCCCACAGTATGCTAAATCTTTATGGATGACTTAGAACAACGTTTCCTCAAAACCCGTCCCCTATTAACCCTCCTTTACTTACGCTACATCGATGACATCTTTATCATTTGGACCCATGGTCAAAAAACACTGGACGAATTCCACAGAGATTTTAACAACTTACACCCCACCATCAATCTCAGCCTAGACCGTTCGACACGAGAGATCCATTTTCTGGATACTACAGTACAAATCACTGATGGCAAAATTAATACCACTCTCTACAGGAAGCCCACTGACTGCTACACTTACTTGCATGCTTCCAGCTTCCATCCAGGACACACCATGCGATCCATCGTCTAAAGTCAAGTCCTTAGATGCATCTACTCCAATCCCACTGACAGACTAAAAGCTTCAAGATCTCTACCAAGCATTCATAAAACTCAATTACCCACTGGGGGAAGTAAAAAAAAAAAAAACAGATTTAAAGGGCCAGACTAATACCTAGAAACCAGCTACTTCTAGATAGGCCCAAGAAAATCAACAATAGGACACCACTTGTTATTACCTATAGCCCCCAACTCAAACCCTTCCAGAGCATTATCAATAACCTACAACCTACACTGGAACATGATGCTACACTCTGGGAGGCTCTGGGTGACAGACCTATACTCTCATATAGACAACCACTTAACCTCAGGAAGCTTCTTACTAACAACCACAGGGCATGCCACATTAAAACTAACCCTGGAACTTTTTCCCTTGCAACAAACCCCATTGCCAGCTTTGTCCACATATTTACTCTGGAGACACCAGCACTGGACCTAACCATGTCAGTTATACGATCAAGGGCTCATACTCCTGTACGTCCAGCAATGTGATATATGCCATCGTGTGCCAGCAATGTCCCTCTGTGATGTCTATTGGACAAACTGGTCAGTCACTTCGCCAGAGAATCAATGCTCACAAATCAGACATTTCCACACAGAGAAACCTGTTAGTGGACATTTCAGTCAAACTGGCCATTCCCTTAAAGACCTGACAACATGCATCTTACTTCAAAGAGACTTTAACACCAGATTACAGAGGGAGATTTCAGAATTTTTATTTATGTTAAAATTCCACACATTGGGAGTGGGCCTTGATTTAGATGATAATTACCTTACACATTACAAAGACAGCGTCCCACTTTCTGATGGGCTTAAATTGCAGCAAGGGAGGTTTAGGTTGGACATTAGGAAAAACTTCCTGTCAGGGTGGTTAAGCACCGGAATAAATTGCCTAGGGAGGTTGTGGAATCTCCATCACTGAGCTATTTAAGAGCAGGTTGGATAGACATCTATCAGGGATGATCTCTAGATGATGCTTGGTCCTGCCATGAGGGCAGAGGACTGGATTTGATGATCTCTTGAGGTTTCTTCCAGTTCTAGTATTCTATGATTCTATAAAATAGAATCATAGAACACTAGGACTGGAAGGGACCTCGAGAGGTCATCGAGTCCAGTCCCCTGCCCTCATGGCAGGACCAAATACTGTCTAGACCATCCCTGACAGACATTAATCTAACCTACTCTTAAATATCTCCAGAGATGGAGATTCCACAACCTCCCTGGGCAATTTATTCCAGTGTTTGACTACCCTGACAGTTAGGAACTTTTTCCTAATGTCCAACCTAAACCTCCCTTGCTGCAGTTTAAGCCCATTGCTTCTTGTTCTACCCTCAGAGGTCAAGATGAACAAGTTTTCTCCCTCCTCCTTATGACACCATTTTAGATACCTGAAAACTGCTATCATGTCCCCCCTCAATCTTCTCTTTTCTAAACTAAACAAACCCAATTCGTTCAGTCCTCCTTCATAGGTCATATTCTCTAGACCTTTAATCATTCTTGTTGCTCCTTTCTGGACCTCCTCCAATTTCTCCACATCTTTCTTGAAATGCAGTGCCCAGAACTGGACACAATACTCCAACTGAGGCCAAACCAGCGCAGAGTAGAGCGGAAGAATGACTTCTCATGTCTTGCTCACAACACACCTGTTAATGCACCCCACAATCATGTTTGCTTTTTTTGCAACAGCATCACACTGCTGACTCATATTCAGCTTGTGGTCCACTATAACCCCTAGATCCCTTTCTTTCATACTCCTTCCTAGACAGTCGCTTCCCATTCTGTATGTGTGAAACTGATTGTTCCTTCCTAAGTGGAGCACTTTGCATTTGTCTTTATTAAACTTCATCCTGTTTACCTCAGACCATTTCTCCAATTTGTCCAAATCATTTTGAATTATGACCCTATCCTCCAGAGCAGTTGTAACCCCTCTCAGCTTGGTGGTATCTGCAAACTTAATAAGCGTACTTTCTATGCCAATATCTAAATCATTGATGAAGATATTGAACAGAGCCGGTCCCAAAACAGACCCCTGCGGAACCCCACTTGTTATACCTTTCCAGCAGGATTGTGAACCATTAATAACTACTCTCTGAGTATGGTTATCCAGCCAGTTATGCACCCATCTTATAGTAGCCCCATCTAAGTTGTATTTGCCTAGTTTATTGATAAGAATATCATGCGAGACCGTATCAAACGCCTTACTAAAGTCTAGGTATACCACATCCACCGCTTCTCCCTTATCCACAAGGCTCGTTATCCTATCAAAGAAAGCTATCAGATTGGTTTGACATGATTTGTTCTTTACAAATCCATGCTGGCTGTTCCCTATCACCTTGCCACCTTCCAAGTGTTTACAGATGATTTCCTTAAATACTTGGTCCATTATCTTCCCTGGCACAGAAGTTAAACTAACTGGTCTGTAGTCTCCTGGGTTGTTCTTATCTCCCTTTTTATAAATGGGCACTATATTTGCCCTTTTCCAGTCTTTTGGAATCTCTCATGTCTCCCATGATTTTCCAAAGATGATAGCTAGAGGCTCAGATACCTCCTCTATCAGCTCCTTGAGTATTCTAGGATGTATTTCATCAGGCGCTGGTAACTTGCAGGCATCTAACTTTTCTAGGTGATTTTTAACTTGTTCTTTTTTTATTTCATCTTCTAAACCTGCCCCCTTCCCACTAGCATTCCCTATGTTAGGCATTCCTTCAGACTTCTCGGTGAAGACCGAAACAAAGAAGTCATTAAGCATCTCTGCCATTTCCAAGTTTCCTGTTACTGTTTCTCCCTCCTCTCTGACCAGTGGGCCTACCCTGTCCTTGGTCTTCCTCTTGCTTCTAATGTATTTATAAAAAGTCTTCTTGTTTCCCTTTATTCCCATAGCTAGTTTGAGCTCATTCTGTGCCTTTGCCTTTCTAACCTTGCCCCTGCATTCCTGTGTTGTATGCCTATATTCATCCTTTGTAATTTGTCCTACTTTCCATTTTTTATATGACTCCTTTTTTATTTTTAGATCATGCAAGATCTTGTGGTTAAGCCAAGGAGGTCTTTTGCCATATTTTCTATCTTTCCGACGCAGCGGAATAGCTTGCTTTTGGGCCCTTAATAATGTCCCTTTGAAAAACTGCCAACTCTCCTCAGCTGTTTTCCCCCCTCAGTCTTGATTCCCATGGGACCTTACCTATCAGCTCTCTGAGCTTACCAAAATCCGCCTTCCCGAAATCCACTGTCTCTATTTTGCTGTTCTCCCTTCTACCCTTCCTTAGAATTGTGAACTCTATGATTTCATGATCACTTTCACCCAAGCTGCCTTCCTAACAAATAGGGAGGAACTGATTGAGAATTTGAAAGTGGATCAAATCTTGAACAGCTTCCCCCCGGTAGCTTTTTCAACCTTCTGAAATAAGAAGTTGTCTCCAATGCAGTCCAAGAACTTATTGGATAGTCTGTGCCCCGCTGTGTTATTTTCCCAACATATATCTGGATAGTTGAAGTCCCCCATCACCACCAAATCTTGGGCTTTGGATGATATTGTTAGTTGTTTAAAAAAAGCCTCATCCACTTCTTCCACCTGGGTAGGTGGCCTGTAGTAGACTCCTAGTATGGCATCAAATAATAATATGGTGTTGCGCCATGGATGGAGAAGAGGACTGAAGAAGACTCTGACTCCAAAATAGGTCTAATTGGCCCATTTTAACCAGTTGAAGCTACTGCATTTCAGATACACCTGCCCATGTGCAGAAATATGTAGAGTTCCATATTTCAGAGGGTTTAAAAAAGTGGAAAATCCACGTACTGAATGTGTTGAGGGATTTTAGAATAAAGTACTTAACATTTCTAAACCAATGTCTTCAAACTTGTCAAAAGCACTTAGCCTCACTGAGGATGAAGTTTACAGCAACTACAGTGGAACCTCAGAGTTATGAGCTGACTGGTCAACCACACACCACATTTGGAACCAGCGGTAGGTAATCAGGAAGAAAGGAAAATTAAAAAAACTATTTTTAAAAAATGACAAAAAGAAAGGAAACACAGAAGCAGTTTAATTTAAATTAAAATGGTTAAAAGCAGCACACTTCTGCATACTAAAGTTTAAAAGCTGTAGTAAGTCAATGTTCATTTGTAAACTTTTGAAAGAACCATGTTCAGAGATGCGAACATTTCAGAGCTACAACCAACTTTCATTCCTGAGGTGTTCATAATTCTGAAGTTAAACTGAGATTTTAGAAAACTATAATGAATTCTATTTAATGCACACACAAAAAGTTAGGCCAACACATTTTTCAGAAAGTTATAGAAACAGGTTTAAGGGCCTAGCTGAACTATCCAATACACCGTGGTGTATCTTAAAACAATCTCCAAGCATTTTATACTACCCAGTTAGAACTGTACTTTGGGGTGTGCCCCTCAAAGTGTGAGCACTGGGTACTATAGGTGTTCAGCACTTCTCAGAATCTCTGCCACAGCTTGGAAGGATGACTGTAACATAGCTAAGTATCACCTACACAAGCAAAATGACATTATGCTACAACACATTTACAGAGTTAGGAATCATGACAACATGACCAGATCTTGACGAAAAATGCCTTTACAGAAAAAATGCCATGAAAGCTATATATCTATATCTATATATATGCCATGTTACCTGTATTGGTCCCATAATATTAGAGATTTAAAAAAAAAATCTCACCCATGTTGTCTCTATGCTTTCTGTACAAAATGGATGAAATATTTTTACGTTTATTGGGTATTTCTACTGAGCCAACACAAACTGGTTTTTAGTCACTATAGGTTTATAACCTTGAAGGTTACTTTGTAACATTAACATGTACTCAAACTATGAATGGGGATATTATCTCAGAACTGTGATGCATCAACAAATTTTTTTTTTAAAAGGAGAAATACTGATACACATAGTGTGGTGCAATAATGCTATTTCACTGGCCTGTATTGCACTACAGCTGTCAAAAGGTAAAGAGGATGCACATTGCAAACTAGTGCTTGGCTAGAACTTTAAAGACAAACTGCCCTGTATAAATATTTGATGACCATGGCAAACTAGTAGCAATAGTTCATAAAAAGGTTTTAGTCTTTATCACAGCCTATGCCTGAGGAATATCAATATCACCACCTTCATGAGAAAGCAAGTTTTCCCCCCATTCTTAAAGCCATAATGTCCCAAGTCCTAGAAGAGATACCGCGCCCTTTATCCTTTACATATATATATATATATATTTTTTTTTTTAAAAAAAGCTGGCAGAATGAATCATCTCTTGGCCCCCTCATTTCTCCTTGCACAAAGCCGCCTGTTGTGTAGGATGACACTGAGTAATGTGTGGGGCCCCTCATTAGACGTCACTGCCCAGCACAAGCCCGAGCGAAGTCCTTGGAAGGCCTCAGCAGCCGCTCCCAGGTCTCTCCCCTCGGCACAGCCCGCGCAGGGGGCCCTGCCGCTACCCCGCTAGCCCGGCCCCCGGGCACCAGCCCAGCCGCTGCGCGAGGGTCTCACCGCTCAGGCGAAGCCGCAGCGGGGTCGGCGCCAGGATCCCGGGCTCCGGCCGGGCGGGAAGGGGCCAGCAGCGGCGGGGAGGCCGGTCCCAGAGCCAGAGGGGCCGGGGGCGGGCGGCCTCCGGCAGCGGCGGGCGGGGGCGGGGGGCGCCGCCGGGGCTGTTTGGCTGCCGACGCTGGTATGTCAGGGGCCGGGGTTGGATTTCGAAAGATCCGCCATTTTCACCTCGTCATCACCATCGCAGCCCAGCCCGGCAACAAGCGCAGCCCCCGCCCACCCGCCGGGCCCCGCCCTCGCCGGGCCGCTGCGCGCTGCGTCGCCACAGCCCGGCCGCGGGGACCGGCCCTCTGCCCCCTGCGCGTGGCAGCCGGGGGGGCTGGTTCGCCCGCCTCAGGCACACTCCCCTCCCGCCCCCCACTGCCCCCTGTCTGCCACACTGCCCCCAACCTCCTCCCGTCTGCCCTTCCTCCCGCCCCCACACTGCCCCCAACCTCCTCCCGTCTGCCCTTCCTCCCGCCCCCACACTGCCCCCAACCTCCTCCCGTCTGCCCTTCCTCCCCGCCCCCACTGCCCCCCCCGCTCCTTGTCTCCCACACTGCCCCCAACCTCCTCCCGTCTGCCCTTCCTCCCCGCCCCCACTCCCTGTCTCCCACACTGCCCCCAACCTCCTCCCGTCTGCCCTTCCTCCCGCCCCACATTTCCTGTCGGCCCCCACTGCTCCCTGTCTCCACACTGCCTCCGTCTGCCCCCACACTCCTCCCATCTGCCCTTCCTCCCGCCCACACACATTCCCTCTGTCTGCCCCCACTCCTCTGCCTACCCTTCCCACCCCACTCCTTCGTCTGCCCCCACACTCCCGTCTGCCCCCACTGCTCCTGTCTCCCACACTGCCTCCGTCTGCCCCCACTCCTCCCATCTGCCCTTCCTCCCCCCACACATTCCCTGTCTGCCCCCACTCCTCTGTCTACCCCCTCCCCACCCCCACTCCTCTGTCTGCCCCCACTGCTCCCTGTCTCCCACACTGCCTCTGTCTGCCCCCCACTCCTCCCATCTGCCCTTCCTCCCCACCCCACACTCCCCTCTGCCCTTCCTCCCGCCCCACACATTCCGTCTGCCCCACTCCTGTCTACCCCCCTCCCCACCCCACACTCCTCCGTCTGCCCCCACACTCCCCTTCTGCCCCCCACTGCTCCTGTCTCCCACACTGCCTCCGTCTGCCCCCACTCCTCCCGTCTGCCCTTCCTCCCGCCCCACACTCCCCTCTGTGCCCTTCCTCCCCGCCCCACATTCCCCTCTGTCTGCCCCACTCCTCTGTCTACCCCACCCCACACTCCTGTCTGCCCCCCACTCCCCCGTCTGCCTCCTCCCACCCCACACTCCCCCGTCTGCCCCCACTCCCCGTCTGCCCCTCCTCCCCCCACTCTCCCATCTGCCCTTCCTCCCGCTCCCACACATTCCCTTGTCTGCCCCACACTCCCCGTCTGCCCCTCCTCCCCACCCCACACTCCCCGTCTGCCCCCACACTCCCCGTCTGCCCCTCCTCCCACCCCACACTCCCCGTCTGCCCCCACCTCCCCGTCTGCCCTTCCTCCCCACTCCTCCCTTGTCTGCCCGCACTCAGTTTACCCCTCCCCGCCCCACACTCCCCTCTGTCTGCCCCTCCTCTCCACCCCCACATACACTCCCCCTCTGTCTGCCTCCCACCCCATACACTCTCGTCTGCCCCTCCTCTCCGCCTCACACACTCCCCTCTGTCTGCCCCCGCGTCTGTCCCTCCTCCCCACCCCATACACTCGTGTCTTCCCTTCCTCTTGGCCCCATCCCCACACTCCCATCTGCCCCTTCACCCCGCCCCACCCACTGCCCTGTCTGCTCCCCACTGCCTGTCTGCCCCTCCTCCCGCCCCCACACTTCCCTGTCTGCCCCTCCTCCCCACCCCACACACTTCCTGTCTGCTCCCCACCGCCTGTCTGCCTCTCCTCCCCACTCCACACACTCCCCTCTGTCTGCCCCCACCGCCTGTCTGCCCCTCCTTCCTGCCCCACACCTCCCCGTCTGCCCTCCACTCCGCCCCATATACCCCCAGCTCCCTCACCAACCCCTACACACTCCTCGGTCTGCCCCCACCCCACCCACTCCCGTCTCCTCGCCACCCCCCATACACACTTCCCTGTCTGCCCCTCTATACATACTCCCCGTCTGTCCCTCCATACACAGTCCCCTCTGTCTGCCCGCCACCCCGTCCCACACACTCCCCTGCCCGACCCTCCACCCCGCCCTATACACACTCCCCGTCTACCTGCCCCTCCAGCCCCCTCATCTGCTCCTCCACCCCCCATACACACATCTGTCTGTGTACCCCTCCACCCCCCATACACACATATCCTGAACCTCCTTCCAGGGAGAAAGGGGAGGAGAGTAGTTCATGAGTGACAGGCACCAAGTGGGGAAAGGTAGGAGTTTTAGAAATAAAAACTGAATGGATGCCACACCTGTAACTAGTACAAAAGCAAGAACCCAACCCGTTAGAAGTGCCAACCGTGAGACAGCTACGTTCCCTGGATAAGCAAGCTTGAACCTTAACCTTTTCTAGCACTGGTGAATTAGAGAACTAACCTGGTATCACCTTGGCCAACATATCAACTCATAAGTTATGAAATAGTTATAAGAATACAAAGATACCAGAAAAGTAGCAGAGCTTAGACAAAGATTTTGATACTTAGGGAAAGGGGAACTATTTTACTGCAAATCATATTTGTTCCAGAGGATTTTTTTTCCTATTTGAAAACTTAGATTAAAATAAGATACCAACCCAAAAGTGAAATTCTAGATGATTGTATCGAAGTACTAAGTAACAGACACTGACCATTCTGACACTAGGCTACTGTACTATGGCATCCAACAACATGTTACGTTTTTTCCATTCAACACTTCTAAAACATCAGTCACATGGCCATTTTGTAAAATGTATCAGAAAATAGCAATCTTAAGAAAAACATTAAAATATTTGCTGTATTAAAATATTTGTGTTAAAGCACAAAAAGAAGTATGAAAATAAAAACAAAAAATAAATTACTCTTCAGCCAAGAATTCTAGGATCTCCCATAAAGGTTCTTCAAACAATTAGTCATCAACATACAAGATACTTCAAAGTTAGAGTTTAAGCCCAGAGGGAACTACCAGATCACTTTGTCTGACCTCCTGTATATCACAGGACACCCACACACAAAACCAAGCAAACCAAATTAGACCAAAATATTACAGCCTATAGGAAACTAGAAGGTTGGTCTGAACTACAGAGTTAGTCAGCATAAAGCAGCTTACATAGATCTCACTTTGTAAGTGTCTACACTCCAACGTTGCTCCTGACGATGCATGTCACCCATTACTCCAGGAGGCATAGAGCTTGCATTGATGCATTCAGGGCAACAGTCCTGTGTAGACACTGCATTATTTACATTGCCTGGTGGTGCTCAGTCCTAGGGTTGTGGGTTTCAGCTGACCACCGACAGAACCATGAACATGATTCACCACAGTAAATATCAAGGTTGCTGTATTTTGACCTAACTTAGGTTGACTTAATTTTGTAAAAGGTCTCAGAATAATAGGGACTTGAGGTGTGGCACCAGTGCTTAAGGCAACTGCAATGGCAGGGAACTGATTAAATGAGATATACTCTGATAACTGGGAGAAATGGCCTGCACCCCATATTGCAAGCACAAAGTAAAAAACCATAAGGTCACTGGAAATCTGACTCAGAGGAAAATTCCTTCCCAACCAACAAATGGTGATCACTTAGACATTAGGGATGTAAATACCCAATTAAAAAGTTAACCAGTGCTACATTATGTACTTTTAATTGATTAAATGGTTAGTCATGGGGAGGGGGGGGGTATTGTGCAGAGCTGCTGGCATCTCTAGCCTGGCTTCTTGCCTGCTGGCCCACTGTACCACAGGGCTGCTCCAGCCAGCTGGGCCCACCGTGGTTTAACTGGTTACCAGGTAAGCATGCTGGTAAGGCTAAGTTTAACCAGTTAAAACTTTTACATCCCAATGAAACAGTGCAAATGAGGTGACACTGGTACTGTTGCATCTGACTTCAGTTGGCCTGTATTTTCTTTTTGGGGACATGGAGGGGAGACTGCCAAAAGTTAAATATTTGGCCCTGAACTCCTTAAAAAAAAGTTACAATTCACACAAAGCAAAAATGCTCTCAATACTTAGGACAGGGGTAGGGAACCTTTTTTGGGTCGGGGGCCACTGACCCACAGAAAAAATCAGTTGAGGGCCACACACAAAAAACCCTCAGACGTGGCACCCAACTGAGAAGGAGAAAGACACTCCGCACATTCCCCACACAGGCTAGAGCCTGGGGGGCCCAGCCTAATATATTTTGTGTGCTGCCCCACCACAGGGGCGGGCGGCTGGAGCTGGAGCACCAGCACAGGCTCCCTAATGCAAGAGGGGCTGAGCCTTGGGGTTGGATTCAGGCAAGCTGCGGGTCTGAGGTTCCCCATCCCTGACTTAGAAGCTGTCATACCTCAAAAATGGAACACCCCCCCCCCCCCAAACACCAGACAAAGAGGCAGCTTACAAAGGAAAAGGAATATCCTCAGAACTTCAACACAGAGTCAGAGAACCTCCCCTCCTCTTTGGATATGTGGGAGGATTCATCAGGTATAGAAGTCTCACATGAGCCCACTGCATTTACCTATGTGATTTTCAGTTATAAATTTGACCTAATTGTAGCTGTATCTTAAAAAAAAAAAAAAAAAAAAAAAAACCCACAAACACTAGATTCATCTTCCAATATAGCATTGATATTAGTTCTACTATTCTCAATTTTGCAAAACACTACCATAATAAAGAAGCTGACAATTTTGACATGTGGCATGCCATTTTGCACTTCAGAGATGCATATCAAAATGAACTTTTGTAATGATTCATCACTCATTTGCACTCTATATACTGCCCTATATCTAAACATCCTTATTTATATAATGAGGCAGGCAGGGGAAGCGAAAATACTACGCACGTTTATTTTGATTTTTTTTTTTTTTTTTTTAAAGAGGAGAGATTGCTAGAATGAGGGCCCGAACTGTAAGCCCTGCTTTTCTCTCCTTTTGATCTTTGCTGAAAAAGAGCATGTCGCAGTGATTCTCAGCTCTTTTGAGATCTTGAATTCCTTAACATTTTCTAGGGTTAACAAAGCCACATAAAGAAAGCTACTACTTACTATTCAATATATTACACAAATGACTTTAAAATGCCAACACATTCGTGATAACAGTCACACATATCAAATGATTTTATTTTTCACACTCAGAGTCGGCTGTTTCCCTGGATACTATGGACTGGCAGTGACAAAGGGACAAACAGTAAATGAACCCACACACCGGGGCACAAGCCACAAAGGCCCACCCGCTGGCGGGGCACGGCCCCGGCGCCTGCATTGCCAAGGCAGCCGCGCCACAGGACGGCAGCGGGCAGACAGCTCAGGCCGGGGGCTGCACCGGCCGGATCCCCGGTGCCCGAGGGGCGCAGCGCCAGGAGCGGCCGCGCAGGGCTGCGCCGTGGGCTGGCCGGGCCTGCGCCGCCCGCCCCGCGCCCCGCCCCGGGAGCTGCGCCCAGGCGGCGGCAGCGGGGACCGACTCCTGGCGCTGCAGCCGGGGGTCCCCCTCCCCCGGCCTGTCCCCGCCGCCAGGGAGCGGGCAGCGGGGCGGGTGGGCCCCAGGGATGGGGGGGGCTGCACGGCGCTGCCAAGGGCGACGCGCTGGGCTCCCCCTGACACCCCTTCCTGCTCCCTCCCTTCCCCCCACCCCGCTGGGCCCCCCGCGCTCACACTCACCGGGCTCGCGCTCCCCCCTCCCCCGGGCTCGCGCCGCGGCTGCCCCCTCCTCCCCCCTGGGCTCGCGCTCCGCTCTCAGCAGCGGCAGCACCAGGGACAGGTTCCGTGTTTGTTCAAAATCACGCGCCCAGCGCCATTCCACCGCCACATCCCATAATAATGCGCAGCGCCGCCCTGGCAACCGACACAGCGTCACCAAGCGAGCGCGCGAGCGCAATTCCTCCCTCTCCCGCCCTTCGGGGCCGGCGCTTCCTTCCAGCCGCGGGGCCAGCCGTTTCCGGGTGCGTCACCGCATCCCGTCGGCTCGTGACCACGTCACGTGCCGCTGCACAGGCACGCAGGGCTGGTAAGTGCGCAGCGTGGGAGGAGAAGCAGGGGCAGGTGGAGAGACTTAAGGAGGAGCCTGGGTATGCGTGTGCATGGTGCTGCGTGTGCAGCCTGCGTCTCCCACTGATCTGAAATGGTTGGGGAACAGCCGAAAGAGGCTTGGCGAGAGTGATACATTGGGTAACCGTTCCAGTCTCCTCTGCTCCTAGCACGCTGCTAGCCCGTGGATGCGTGCACCCTGCTATACTGCGCCACAGATAGGAACTGTTTAAGTCAAAACTTAAAACGAGTAGCACCTTAAAGACTAACAAAACATGTAGATGGTATCATGAGCTTTCATGGGCAAAACCCACTTCTTCAGATAACTGAAGTGTATCTGAAGAAGTGGGTTTTGTCCAGGAAGCTGGTGATACCATCTACATGTTTTGTTAGTCTTTAAGGTGCTACTAGACTATTTGTTGTTTTTTAAGTTTTTCCTGTTACGGACTAACTCAGCTACCCCTCTGAAGCTGCTTAAGTCAAGACACTGTAAAACAGGCAGTGAGTGGTTCCAGTCTTGTTCTGCATCTATAAAATGGGCTAACAAGTGACAGCTTCTTAAGCACTGGGCAAACCTTCCATGAAAGGTGTTATGGAAGTGCAACATATGGTATTGCTTTTATCTTGAGCATACACCCTCTTGCAAGGGAAATGTATTCATTCTGTTTAGCTTCTGTACCAGAGTTATCCTCCACTTATTTGTAGGGTATGAACAAACCAAGGGAATTTTCCTCACCACTTAATTATTCGTTTTCTGTCCGTTAAAACATTTCTCTGCAGTGTTTGCAACTCAAATGTCAGTGTACAAAAAAACCCATTGATCTCCTTAGTCTCTTTTCATGGTTCCAGCTGAAGCCCAATCCTGAAGATAGCTGCCTGACATTTAAGTAAATAGAACACCCAGCTCTCTATCTTTTTTAAATAAGTGGAGAGGTGGACTCAGCTCATATGAAAGGCAGCACTCTTGTATGTAGGTGCCATATTTGAAAATTTTAGTTTACATATCTGGACCTCAGTTATACACTGGTAAAATAGGAACAGTATAATTATTAATCTACTTTTAGATAAAACGCTATACAAAAATTAGAAAAGGAAAATAAATACTGTAATGTCTGAAATCTTCTGATAACTTTTGTACGATAGACATGCTGTTAACACCACTGAAATACAGCCGACAAGCAACACAGTTCGGAAAGAAACAGAGCTACAAAATATTCCACTAATCAGGCCCTGGCCCTGCTTCCTTCTCTGACCGGGGGACCGCACAGGAAGGAAAGAACTAATCACCCATCCCTCTCACTGGGACATGAGATCCTGCATTTCCAGACCTGCCATCTGCACCAGCCAGGCGGGCAATTCTTGGAATGGCACCTTCCGTAGAAATAGCTCGGAGCGTCTCCCCTGGCCCTAGTCGAAGACCCGGAGAGGGAGGAAGGGACTGAGGGTCCCCTCCCAGGTACAGAGTCTGCTTTCGTGTGGCCCCAGCCCCGGGTCAGTACGTCAACCCGCCCGCGGATTGGCCCTTCCGCATCCCAGGGAGGCAGCAACTGGCCAGCAGCGCTCGCGAGGAGGAAGGACTCCGGGCTGGGAGGCATCATGTGACCCTTCTCTCAGGGGCAGGAGCCTTTCTAGCCGACGCTCCTCTATGATACAGCGGGGACGCGGCGGCTTCCCTCTCGTTGGCAGCTGGAGGACCGTGTCTGTCAGTTTGCGCCAGACAAGATGGCGGCCGCGGTGAGGCAGGAGCTGGCCCAGCTCATGAATTCCAGCGGCTCCCACAAGGACCTGGCGGGGAAGTGAGTGCGGGCCGGGCCGGGGGGAGGGGCAGGAATCGAGGGGGAGCCGGGGCGGCTGGCGAGAGAGGGAGAATGGGGGGGGGCACTCCCGGCTGAGGTGACGGGGGTTGGCGGGTGCTTGAGGACTGGGGCGGGGTTGCAGGGTCTTGCTTCCTCCTTGAGCCGCGGCCCCTGTGCCTGGCAGAGTGGAGGCGCCCGGGTCTGTCTTGTCACTTCGTGAATGGCAGACGATTAACTGATAAACCTGCGCTTATTAATGGTCAATGCTGTCGACTACACCTACACTCCCCGCTGCCTCTGGAGGGTTGGGGGGGACGCGGGAATTAAACAGACCCCTCGCTCCATTTAATTTAACGCGTTTACCAACGGACTATAAATGCTGCTGGCTTGTGCTGAACTGTCAGTTTCAGAACAGTCAGGCTATGTCTACACTCGCGGCTTCTTGCGCAAGTAATATGCAAATGAGGCTAAGCGTGGAATATCGCCGAGCCTCATTTGCATACCTAATGAGCCACCATTTTTTTCAGAAGAGGCTCTTGCGCAAGAAGGAGCGTCTACACTGCTAGTTCTTGCGCAAGAAAAACCCTCTTGCGCAATGCCGTTACACCTATTACTTTTCAGGACGAACGGCATTGCGCAAGAGGTTTTCTTGCGCAAGAAGGGCAGTGTAGACGCTCCTTCTTGCGCAGAGCCTCTTCTGAAAAAATGGTGGCTCATTATATGCAAATGAGGCTCGGCGATATTCAGCTTTAGCCTCATTTGCATACTGCTTGCGACTGTTCTGAAACTGACAGTTCAGCACAAGCCAGCAGCATTTATAGTCCGTTAAACGATTAAATTAAATGGAGCGAGGGGTCTGTTTAATCCTCCCCACCCTCCAGAGGGGTGGCTCATTAGGTATGCAAATGGGGCTCGGCGATATTCCACGCTTAGCCTCATTTGCATATTACTTGCTGCGAGTGTAGACATAGCCTGACTGTTCTGAAACTGACAGTTCAGCACAAGCCAGCAACATTT
Organism: Rafetus swinhoei; assembly: GCA_019425775.1. Lineage (NCBI taxonomy): Eukaryota > Metazoa > Chordata > Testudines > Trionychidae > Rafetus > Rafetus swinhoei. Next base: position 125,984,767 of record CM033449.1, on the reverse strand, counting down.
ATAGTCCGTTGGTAAACGCGTTAAATTAAATGGAGCGAGGGGTCTGTTTAATCCCCGCGTCCCCCCCACCCCTCCAGAGGGGTGGCTCATTAGGTATGCAAATGGGGCTCGGCGATATTCCACGCTTAGCCTCATTTGCATATTACTTGCGCAAGAAGCCACGAGTGTAGACATAGCCTCAGTGTTCTGAGAGCCTTAGGCTTGAAAGACAAAAGAACCCATCTGATGCCCATTGTTTCTTTCTCTTGAGCCAGAGCAATTGTACGGAGAGAGGCATCCAATCTTTAAATTCCTTTTTAAAAAAAAAATCACGTATTTTCTGCGCCGTTGGTATTATGCAGCAGGGTCTCTTGGGGAAAGCCCTAAAAAACACCACCAAACGTATACATACATTCATGCCAGATACCTCTTAATTTCAAGTTTCAGAATTTTTGCTGCTAAATATCCAATTGCTGAGCTAGGGAAGCATATAAAGAAGAGTTCCTGCTGAAACATGAGCTAGAAAGCATAATTCATCATCAACAAACCAGTAAATCGGACTAGTCGTGGATCACCATCAAATGCACAAAACTGAAAAATATGGACTTTTCCAATGTCTTTACATGTTTTTTATTATTTTATGGGGCTAGGATTGTATTATTGTACGGTCTACCAGTCTAAACCAGATTTGGAGGCCTATTGTGCTAGCACAGTGGTTATTATCTTGTGGTTCATGGACCCCTACAACTATTTCTAAGATTCCTGAAGGGATCTGTGCCAATGTTGCCTCTATTTTTCTTCCTCACCCATGTGAGGAATAAATTTTATGTGTGCTGCCAGCTATGGGCACTCTGCTAATTAGCTGGGCAGCATTAGAGATGTAAGCTTCTGTATCGGAAGGGGGAACAGAAGCCAGTTCCCCCCAGCACTGTCTCTATGGTGCTGCCTCCCCTGCCAAAGAGGCAGTAGTTGGGGGGTGGAGACTGCCACGAAGCACCCTCTGCCTGCTGTGGGCCTGGATTGGGTAGAGACTGCTCCAGCAGCAGCCCCTGTTTGCAGTGGCCCAGGGAGACCAAGACCACTGTGGCTCTGCATTTTAAATGTAGGTGAGAGCTGGGCGGGTAACGTAGTAAGAGTCGGGAACCTACCCCCGCTGCATATCTGCAGTTTAAATGTAATAGGAGCCGGGCTGCTTGCGCACCTGGCTCCTACTACATGTAAGCTACAGAGCTGCAGCGGGGTAGCTCCTGGACCGGTGTGAGCTGGTACAGAGCACCTTCCCTTATTGACTAATCATGTAGTTGTTACTAATTGTATTGATGACACAATTAGTCATTTACTTGCCTATTAACATCCTTAGGTGGTATTTGAATCTCTTGGGCAGCTGCCTAAGCATTTAGCTTACAGGGAACACTGGTCCGTGCCTCCATTTAGAATCTTTTAGGATCCACAATGGGGGTGGGGAAGAGGTTGAAAACCACTGTGCTAGAATGCTGTATCAGTCCATTGTAGGATACTTTCCCTACCCCAAAGAGCTTACAATATAAATATACAAGACAAACAAGAGGGGAGAAACAGAGGCACAGAACAGTGAAATGACTGACCTCCTTATTGTTAGACAGTAGGTTGGGGCAGAACTGATAACAGAACGCAGGGCACTGGACCAAGAAACGGGATCTAGATACTATATAACGCTGCCTCAATTTTAGTAGTTGCTTAAAAAATTGACATGGAAAAAGGACTTTATGTATTACTGTACCTCTGAGACTATGATTCCACTTATGGGTATAATGATCACGTAAGCTATGAGTTTAAAGCAACAGTAGTTATAGATTATTGTTAAAATATGCACTATTTTGAGGCTTACTTTGTAATAAATGTTTTAAACAAATTAATTTTTCTCTTCTAATCTGTGATGGTGTCATTTCAGGCAGGTCTACACTAGGGATGTTAAAAATTGGTTAATAGAATAGTCAATTAACCTCATGAATTCTTATCACTTACTCAATTATTCTATAGTGCCCAGGGGTGGGGCCAGCAGTCAGTGCGCTCCGGCCCCACTCCCAATGAGACTCTGCACCACTGCATTTGATACAGCAGCAGCAGCATGGGGTGCCAGGCGGGAGCTGATCCGTGAGTGAGCCAGTTTAAAAACCAGCTCCCCTCACAGACCAGATGCCTGTTGCCCCATGCTGTTGCCTCTGATACAAAGGCAGTAGCATAAGGTAGCAGCAGCTGCTGTCCGGGGACGGTTCTGCACTCCCGGACCTGGTGTGAGCTGGAACTGAGCTGGGCTGCATGCCCACCTGGCTCCTCATACACTTTAAATGCAGAGCCACAACAGAGGTAGGTCCCAAACCTGGCGCAAGCTGGAACTGAGCCAGGCTGCTGGCCAGCCTGCTAAAAAATTTACTGGTGGGCGGGGAATGCGTGTAGTCTATAGCATTAACCGATAAGCTTTTGCTTATCCTTTTGCTTATCGGTTAATGACCTATACTATTACATCCCTAGTCTATACTAGACCTGGAAGGTTGGGTTGAGGTATGCAACTCCAGCTACGTGAAATACGTAGCTGGAGTTGGCTTACCTGAAGCTGAGCTTGGCACCATCTTTGCAGTGGGGAGGCCAACAGGAGCAAATGCTCCCATCTGCATCCCTTACTCCTTGCAACTGCCAGGAGTACCAGGGACACCTGGAGCTACCCTCAGCATTCAGTTTAGCAGGTCTTAACTAGACCCCGCTAAATCGAACACCAGAAGATCAATCTCCAGTGCCACAAGTGGAGTTAGGGCCTCAGTCTCCATTCTGTAAGGACCAGGGCTCGACAAACTGCGGCAAGATCTACTCGCCAGCCCCGCACCGCGCATGCACCAGACCGGCACTGCTCATGCGCGCAGCACCGGTGAACGGGGCGAACGGCTGAAATCTACTTGCCATGGGCGAGTAGATACAGCGATTTGTTGAGCCCTGGTAATGACACATACTTCCTTCTCCCACCAGTATCCCTTGTCCTCCCTGAATCCAGCATTTTTGATCCTCTGTCCCCCCAAGCATGGCAGTCTTACAACAAATATAATCTCATTTTGTGTTCTCTTCTGGTACACCTTCCCTATGACAATACTAAGGCAACATGCCTGTTTAACAGGCTTATGGCACTAATATACACACAGCTACATATGTTATTGCTCATAGTATGTAAGTTCAAATCTTGGAAGAGTCATACATTGAATTCCCACTGAATTTCACTGGGTTTGGGCCACCAAGTCTTTAGGCTCTCTTGAAAATCCTAGCCTAAAGAAATATATCAACTTTAATAGAGAATTTATTTATAATAAGAGAAACAATCTTAACTACAAAGTAAGCATAAAAATAGAGTGAACAAATTAAAGGGTATTAATTGTGGTACGTTTTTTAATTTTAAATCTATGGGCAGATATCGTCAGATACTGGAAAAAGCAATTCAGCTGTCAGGAGTGGAACAACTAGAAGCCTTGAAAGCTTTTGTAGAAGCAAGTAAGTATGTATTTGTTTTGTTTATGCATTGTTGACTGAAGACTTGATGCATGTTGGATTACACATTCAGATAAATATAGTTCAGGCTATGTGAATTTTTGATGTGCTATCCATATTCAGTCTTGCATCTGAATCTGCTTGGAGCACCAATCATCACTATGTTAAAATTAGAGTAACCAAGCAATTAAACAAATTAATTGCCAATAATTCTGCTGCTAAACAATAATAGTCTATCATTTATTTAAATATTTTAGATATCTTCTACATCTACAAATATATTTATTTCCATTATAATGTAGAATACAAAGTGAACAGTACTCTCTTTATATTTTATTACAAATATTTGCACCCTAAAAATAAAAGAAATAATATTTTCCAATTTACCTAATATAAGTACTGTAGAGATTCTCTCTATCATAAAAGTTGAATTTACAAATGTAGAATTAGGTACAAAAAACTGCATTCAGAAATAAAACAATGTAGGCTTTAGTGTTTTACAAGTCCACTCAGTCCTGCTGTTCAGCCAAGTGCTCAGACAATGTCACCTGAAAAATGAGAACAATTGTTCGCATGCACTGTTGTGGCTGGCACTGCAAGATATTTACATGCCAGATTCACTCTGAATTACACTGCAAAGTTTCTTCTGTCCCTTCATGCTTCAACCACCATTCCAGAGGACATGCATTCATGTTGATGACGAGTTCTGCTTGATAACAATCCAAACCAGAGCAGACCGATGTATGTTCATTTTCATCATCATTTTCACCACCAGCAAAAGGATGGATTTTCATTTTTGGCGGTTCAGGTTCTGTAGTTTCCATATCAGTGTTACTCTTTTAAGACTTCTGAAAGAATGCTCCTTACCTCATACCTGTCAGATTTTGGAAGGTGCTTCAGATTCTTAAACCTTGGGTTGAGTCCTATATAGCGATGTTAAATTTTGATTACCAGCTAATGGAGTAGTCAATAGAATTTCCATCAACTACTTAATTAGTCGATAAGTGAGGGAGGTGCAGTCACTGTTCCTGCCAGGTTTCCTGCTGCACTTCTGCCTCCCCTGGCCCCTTCCTGCACCACGGAGGTGGTGCTGGAGGGAACCGGTTTTTAAGCAAGGCCGGGAGGAGGCAGGGAATGCAAGTAGTCGACTCAACTACCCAGTAAGCCTAAGCTTATCGAATAGTCAACTATTCAACTACTCTTTTACATCCCTAGTCCTGTAAGCTATCTTTGAAATTCCTGCATTGGTACCTTCTTTGTGTTTTGTCAAATCTATAGTGAACATGTTCTTTAAATGAACCTCATATGCTGGGTCATCATCCGAGACTGCTATAATGTGAAATATATGGCAGACTGTGAGTAAAACAGAACCGATGACAATGATCTGGACCCCCAAAGAGTTCAATCACAAATTTAATTAACATTTAAAAGAGTGTTATCAGCATGCAAGCATGTCCTTTGGAATGGTGGCCAAAGCATGAAGAGGCATGCAGATGTTTATCATATCTGGCACGTAAATACCTTGCAATGCTGGCTACAAAAGTGCCATCCGAATGCCTGTTTTCACTTTCAGATGACATTGTAAATAACAAGTGGGCAGCTTTATCTCCTGTGTAGATAAACAAACTTGTTTCGTTTTAGCCCATATCTACTAGGGATATTAGGAAGCATGTAATTTGGTAATCGTGTAGCCAATAAAAAATGTGTCAGTTACACAATAAACCAATAAGCAACTCTGCATTTAAAGGATTTTGAGAGCTGGCTGGCAGACACACTGCTCAGTCCCAGCTTGTGCCGGGTCCTGGCAGCTACCCCTGCTACGGCTCTGCATTGAAAAGATTTTGAGAGGCAGGGGGCTCGGTCCTGTCTCATGTTGCCGAGCTGTAACATGTCAAGAAAATAAGCATGTCACTCCACAAGGAGGATGAGGAGGAATTTCCTCCATCTTGGGGTCCCATGGGCACACTATACATGCAAGCCCTTGCATTCAGCGACTTGGAAGTGCAGCCAGCATTTGATCCTCTAGAAACAGTAGAACGCCAGTTCTGGTGCCGTGAGACAAGCACAGGCTGGTGGGCCTGCATAGTGATTCAGGTATGGCACAATCAGCAGTGGCTGCAAACTTTTGAATGCGCAAGGCCACATTCATGGAACTTTGCAAATGGCTTTCCCCTGCCTCGAAATGCAGGGGCACCCAAATGAGACCTGCTGTGACAATGGAGAAGTGTGTGGCAATTGCCCTGTGGAAGCTTGCAAAGCCACACAGCTACCGGATTGTTGGGAATCAATTTGGAGTGGGGAAATCTGCAGTGTTGTTATACAAATAGCCAAGGCAATCAATACCATTCTGCTATGGAGGGTAGTGACTCTGGGAAATATGGATACCATAGTGGATGGCTTTGCCGTGATGGGGTTCCCTAACTGCAGTAGGGCGATAGACGGAATGTACGTCCCCATCTTGGCCCTGATCACCTTGACAAGCAGTACATAAATCACAAGGAGTACTTCTCGATGGTGCTGCAGGCTCTGGTGAATCACAAAGGCCATTTCACCGACATCAGGGTGAGCTAGTTGGGACTAGTGCATGATGCCTCGTGCCTCTTCAGAAAGATGCGCGCTGGAACTTTTTCTCCCAGGCTGGAAAATTAGAATTGGAGACATGCAAATGCCACTAGAGATCCTTGGCAACCCAACCTACTGCTTGCTCCCGTGGCTCATGAAGCCGTACATGGGCAGCCTGGACCCCAGTAAGATAGCAGCTCAACTACAGGCTGAGCAAGTGCAGAATGGTGGTTGAATGTGCTTTTGGGCATTTAAAGGGAAAGTTTAGGAGTCTACTAACTAGATTAGACTTCGGCAAATGCAACATTCCCTTTGTGGTGGCAGCTGTTGTGTGCTCCGTAATATTTGTGAGAGCAAGGGGGAAAGTTATCTGTCAGGGTGGGAGACTGAGACAGAGTACCCACCCAAAGATTTTGAGCAGCCAGACACCAGGGCAATAAGGAGAGCACAGTACGGGACGGTGCAAATCAGAGAAGCTTTGAATGAAAGATTTATGAATGGCCAGTTTTGAGAGTCGTGCCTGTTGCTCTCAACGAGTTGCCTCTGCATTCAGTGCGTTTTCCTGTAATCCTCCATCCCACCCCTGCAATACAAACCATGAAGAGACTGTTGTACAGAGATCATGCATTTTTATTTAGGGAAGACAGTAGGGACAGAAAAGGAGTCCATGGTGGGACCCAAAAGGAAAGGGGATCAGAAACGAAAGGAGAGCCTTCTGCCTCCTGAGGTTGAGTGTGAGGCTGCCCATGAGTGTCCTCCCACCCCAGAGAGTGCTCGCAATGGGATTGCGTGAGGAGGGAAAGTTGTTCTGCACAGAGTGGGGGGGTTCCTCTCCAGGCTTTCTGCCAGGCATTTCATCACAGCTGTCAGGGACGAAAAAGATACTCTTCATTTGCTTCAAGATATTCTCCTGATGCTTCGCTTGCTGTTCCCTCCACCCTATCCTGTCCTGCTGCACCGCTGTCCTGGTCCTCTCCTAGGATCGCATGCAGCAGTCATAGAAGTGCATGTTTGTGGCTTGCCTGCTTTGTCTTGTGGTAGGACTGCCTCCGCTCATTTATTTTAATATGGCACTGCTGGGGGTCCCTGGAGTATATCTTCTCCACCATGCACTTGGCTATCTTTGCATAGATATTGGCATTTCATTTGCTTTCTCGGCACTCTGAGAGAATGGATTCCTTTCCCCGCACTTCAGTGAGGTACAAGATCTCCTGCACACTCCATGCTGGTGCTCTTTTGTGCTCCTGGGAACTGGATTTCATGGGACATGAATTCATGGAAGTCACGGCCATGTGTGCTGCCTGCTCTGAGATGTGCTTACAATGCTGGTGACATGGAAAATGAAATTCAGACTTTACCGGGGCTTTTCCTGTTCACCTGGGCCTGGTCTTCACTAGCGATGTAATAGTATGATTGATTAACTCATAAGCAAAAAAGCTTATCAGTTAATGCTATAGACTACACACATTTCCCCCTCCCCGCCAGTAAATTTTTTACCAGGTTGGCCCAGCAGCCCGGCTCAGTCCCAGCTTGCATGGGGTTTGGGACCTACCCCTGCTGCAGCTCTGTATTTAAAGTGTATGAAGAGCCAGGCAGGCATGCAGCCTGGCTGAGTTCTGGCTCGCACCTGATCCATGGCTCAGACATTCCCTGGACAGGGGCTGCTGTCACCCTGCACTGCTGCCTCTGTATCAGAGGCAACAGCACAGGGTGACAGGCGGCCAGTCTGCAAGGGAAGCTGGTTTTTAAACTGGCTCCCCTCGTGGACCAGCTCCCGCCTGGCACCCCAAACTGCTGCTTCTGTATCCGAGGCAGCAGTGAGGAGTGTCAGGGGACACCTCGGGAGTGGGGCCAAAGCACACTGGCTGCCGGCCCTACCCCTGGGGATGATAGAATAGTCAAGTGACCAATAAGAATTCATGAGGTTAATCGACAGTTCAAGTAACCGATATTTAACATCCCTAGTCTACACTAGAACCTTATTCCAAAATTAGCCCCTCATGATCGATTATCTAAGCAATGTGTCCACACTACCAAGTCCACTACTTCCTCAATTAGGGGCTGCAAAATTCGAGCCTGGTAATCCTGCTTTTCATGAGGTGTAACACTATTCCTGACCTTGTATGTCTGAAATAATGGTACTCTGGTGCCGCTAATTCAAACTAATTGGCCTCCGGGAGGCCTTCTACAGCTGTCCGCTCTGGCCACACCTGACGTCTCCACTGCTCCCCTTCCTCCCCTCTCCCCATGGTGCTCTAGAAGTCCTGGGAAGTGGGGAAGTGCATGTCCCACATGATCAGTTTCGTGAGCCCTCAGCGAGTGACCAGCATATGGAGACATGAAAGCCCCCAATGTCCCCTCAGACACCCTGACGACTGCTAGCACTTTTATTCCCACAGCTTCCACTGCCCAGGGACACAGAAGAGAAGCCTGGAGTGCTAGGGAGATCCTGGACCTCATCAAGATGTGGGGAGGGGGGAGTCCAACCTCCATCAACTCTGCACCAAGAAGAGGAATGCCAACATCTATGGGAGGATTGCCACCAGCCTCTCAGCCAAACGCCACAGCAGGAACCTGGAGCAGTGTAGGCTCATATTCAGAGAGCAGCGTCAGTCTTACCAGAAGGCCATGGAACAGAGCAGACACTGAGGTGGCACCTCACACCTGCTGCTGTTACGAACAGCTGTATGCCATTCTGGGAGGGGAGCCAGTCACCTCCCTCGCCGTGGACATTGAGTCCAGCCAAGACATGCCTCGTGTCAGCCTGCAGGAGGACAGGGTGGCAGAGGAGGAGGACAAAGACGTGGAGGACCAAGAGACTAGCCAGCCAATGATGACTGAAAGCTGCTCCTTGCTTTGGAGCCAGTCCCTGCCCCCTCCCAGGATGTGCCTCAGGCTTCCATCAACTCTGGGGAGGGCACTTCTGGTGAGATCTCTAACTTTCTCTATCTACAAGCAGGGTCAGGTGACGGGCTGCAAGGGGCTGTCCACTCTTCTTGTCCTACTCGGTGTGGGGATCGCACAACACCTTGTTCACGTGTCTTCAGATGGAGCGCCAGTCTGGAGCACTCAGCTCCATGACACTCTCGCACAGGCACCCCTCGAGCCTTCTCACAAGGTTCCTGGAGAGGCCTGCTATATTCCAGCCTCTATAGTACGGCATCTTCCCATGCCAAGCCACCAGTAAGTAGCCTGAGGTCATGGAACCACACAGCAGTGCAGCACATGGCCCTGGGTCATGCCCACACTCAGTCAGCATTTGCTCCTTGTTAAGCACTGTGATGCGGAGAAGACTGATATTGTGCATGGGAACCTGCCAAGAGAAGGAAGAGGAGGTGGACCCATTAGCATACTCTCCGGCAAGCAGTGTCTGCCACTCACACACACCTTTCACCTGCCTCCCCCCTTCAGCAGGCAAGGATAGAAGTTCTCTCTCTGCAGGATGCCACAAGTGCTGGACCTGGCATGTGTGGGACACAGTAGGAAGCTGAGCTCTGTCCACACTCCCACCCCCAGGCTTCTGGCCTGGCCAGCACCATCCCATGCTTGCTTGTCTCCAGACTGTGTGTGTTGTGACACTCCTCTGGCACATCGGTGCACCTGCTGGAAAGTGCCTGCTTTCTAGGCAACAGATGGCCTTGCTCGAAGCACATCACCATTGTCTGAACTGAGACCTTCGGTGTCGGCTCAGAGATTAGGGCTAGGCTTCATACAAAGTGTCTCCTGTGATAACTGCCCTTGTAACTTTTCTTCACAGCTGGGACAGCTGCGAGCTGGGCGCATCCCCCCCCCCTCACTGCATCTACCTACCTGACCGGGATCCGGAGGCGAAAAAGAACCTGGGATGAGCTCATGAGGGAGTAGCTGGTCTGCCTGCAGTCCCTTGTGTAGGAAGTCAAGGCGGAGTGCCTGGATCCGGTTGTCAAGACAGAGGAGTGCCAGGCTAACCAGGAGAGGAGAGAGGCCGCATGGGGGCATGCCAGCTGGGGAACATGTTCTCCACTCTCATTGCGGAGATGGAGCATGTGGTAGCGGGCATGGAGCGGGCCACCAGCCACCTCCCCACCAGCCTGATGGCTTCCCCTGTAAAGGTCCCCAGGGGCTTCCAGGACCCCAGAACACATGGGGGTGGGCCCTCTAGGGCAGCTGGAGCCTCCAAGCCATCTGGAGGCAGATGCCAGTCCCAGCCCTGTGTCTGAATTCCCTTCCCCCATTCCAGGTTCTTTTTCCATTCCCTCCTTGTTGTATGTCCCCTGAAAAAAGACTCCTGTTTGTTTATCAACAATCTCTTTATTGTTTGCTCTGCGAGGGAGGGGAGGGCAGGTGAAGGAAGGGGGATGAAAGGCATACATAGGGAATGCAGGGGCCCCTCGTGGAGAGCCGGGGCCGGGGGGGAGAGTCTCAGAACTGGCCTTGCATAAAACTGTCTTTCAAGGCCTCTCTGAGCACTGCCCCTTGCCGTGCTCACTATATGGCACTCATGTCTGTCTGCTCAAACTCCCTGGCCAGGTGTTCTGCCTCAGCCCTGTCCCCCCAGCAGAAAAGTCTCCCTCTTGTTTTCTCACAGGTTGTGGAACACACAACAGGCCACCACCACAAAGGGGATGTTGCACTCGCTGAGGTCCAGGCAGGTGAGGAGACTCCTGAACTTCCCCTTTAAATGCTCGAACACACATTCCACCACCATTCTACACCTGTTCAGCCTGGTGTTGAACTGCTCCTTGCTGGGGTCCAAGCTGCCTGTGTAGGGCTTCATGAGCTAGGCGTAGGCTGTGTTGCCTAGGATCACAGTGGGCGTGTCCACCTCTCCAACTCTGATTGTCCAGTGGGGGGGGGGGGGGGGAAGTGCCAGCGTGCATCTTTCTGAACAGGCAGGAGTTCAGAAAGATGCGCGTGTCATGCACCTTTCCCAACCATCCAACACTGATGTCAGCGAAGCGTCCCCTGTGACCCATGAGTGCCTGCAGCACTATGGAGAAGTACCCCCTTGCGGTTGATGTACTCTGTGGCCCGGTGGTTGAGAGCCAGGATGGGGATGTCTGTTCTGTCTTTACCCCCCACAGCTGGGGAGCCCGTGTTGGTAAAGCCGTCCATGATGTTGTCCACATTACCCAGAGTGATGACCCTCCATAGCAGAACGTGGTTGATGACCTTGACTACTTATACAGGCATAGGCCCGACTGTGGATTTCTGCACCCTGAACTGATTCCTGACTGAGTGGTAGCTGTCCAGAGTGGCAAGCTTTCAGAAGGCAACAGCCACACGCTTCTGCATGGCGATGGCGGGTTACATGCGGCTCTCCTGATGCCTGAGGGCAAGGGTGAGCCACTTGCAGAGTTCAAGGAAGGTGGCCTTGTGCGTGTGGAAGTTCTGCAGCCATTGCTGGTCATCCCATCGCTGCATGACGATGTGGTCCCACCAGTCCGAGCTCATCTCCCTCTGCCGGAAGTGGCATTCAATTGTGTCCAGGGGATTGAGGCGCATGAACAGTAGCATGGCACCAAGACTTGGCTGAGCAGGGCCATATTAGGGATCGTCCTCTTCGTTCTCGTTCTGTGCCTGGTGGAGCAACATGCAGGCGCTGTTGGTGTACTGCACCATGAGGTGCAGCATGACAGCGATGAGCATGGCACTGTTTTGCAGCAGCTCTGTCTCCGTGGTCACAGTGCGGTGGTGTCCGCGTGGGCAACCAGAGCATACCCACTGTGCCCCTTTTCAGTCCTGCGGGGGGAGAATGGGAGTGGGAGGAGTGCCTTGTGGGACACGGGTATGGAGAGGAGCCCCTGTAAACATCCATTGCTGTTTTCCAGACCAACAGGATACCAGAAGTATCCGCTGTCCTGGTGTGCTTTCCGGTGTGCTTTCTGGGGCTCAGAGTCCAAGGCAGGCTCCATGAATGTGGACGCATTACCTTGGAGCAAATTCAATTCTTTCCCATAGCAAGGACACGGAACTTCGACATCTCAAAATCGAGTGCCCAGAAGTTGAACTTAGTAAATTCAAAATAATCGTATAGTGTAGACAAGCCTGTTGTGGTCAGCATGGGGCACTGAGGGATGCCCCCTGGTGGCCAAGAACCTCGACTTCCTCAGCGCTGAGTCTACACTACCGTGAATTCGACCATGCCAGGTCAAATTTTGCATTACCCTTCGTGAAAAGCAGGACTATTGAAATCGACTTCAACTGCCCTTAAAGTCGACAGAACGGCCTTGGTAGTGTGGACTCACTGTTTAGAAAATGAGGCTAAATTCAACCTGAACTCCTAGCATATACCAGGCCTGAGTGAACTTGTAGACTCCGAAGTTTTGCATTGTTTTGTGTTTGAGTGCAGTTATGTAACAAAAAAAACCCCTATCTTTCTAAGTTTGAACTAAAGTACTTGTATGAGGTGAATTGAAAAATACTATATTATTATTTTTATTACAAATATTTGCACTATTAACATGATAAAAGAAATAAAATGAGCACTGTACATATTCACACTATATGAAAACCCAAGATAGCTGGCCTCTGCTGAGGACTAAAGTGCTTATTGGTTCAAAAATGCTTTTTACGCATTAATTCAAAAGCTTACAAAACGAAAAAATGCTCAAGACCTTTCCCCCCCCTGTACTTGGATATTTAAAACTGTCAAATAATTTTACCAAAGTTTCCCCGGATCAGTTGTCCAGACTGAGAACAGGCATGATAAAAATTAGCATGAAGTCTTAGCTTGCCCAAGGTCTTATAACACAGCAGTTCGCAACCGCTGTGCTGGGTCACGGCAGCTCTGGGGACCAGGGCTGAGGTACACTGCCCAGCACCTCCCCTGCGGCTGTTGGGAAAGGTGTGTTCTGCCCTGCCTCTCAGCCAACCAGGGTCGCCTCCTGGACATGGAAGAGCAGTTGGCTGCATGGCGGGAGGGCCATGCAGAGCTTGGCACGGCAGCCTTAGAGCAGCTGCGACCCAGTTAGCAGCGCTCAACTGGCGGCTGGGAGGCAGCACAGCGCTAGGTGAAGGAGGTGAGGCAGGCACTGAGGGGCTCTGGGGCGATGGGAGAGATCTAGTGCTGGGAGGCTCTAGGGGTGGAGAGCTCTAAGAGGCAGGGGGCCGGCACAGGGGGTTTGGTGTTGAGGGGCTTTAAGGAGCGGGGGACTGGGACTGAGGCATTTGGGATGGGGAGCTGGCACTGGGGAGCTCTGAGGGTGGGAGGCTGGCACTGGGTGGGATTGGGTGCAGGGTACCCTGGGGTTAGTGGCTGGCACTGGGAGTAGTTGAGGAGTGGGGGGGGTCTAGGGGTTAGGGCTGGCACTGGGGGGTCAGGGGGCTGGGGTGTGCCCTGCCCCCAGAGCTGCTGTGAACAGCCAGCTGCGGCAGCCACCCGCCACATGGCAACTGCCGGAGCTGAAGCCAGCTGTTTGCGGCAGCTCTGGGGCCCGGGGCTTTTGGTAGACCAGTAACATTTTATTTGCATATTTATTATTTTCATAATGAATATTCAAATAAAATGTTACCAGTCCACCAAAAGTTTGTGAATGGGTTTGCCAGTCTGCGGTATAAAAAAGAACCACGGTTATAACCACCCTTCCCCCCCAAAAAATAGCAGGTTAGAAAGAACTTTCATTCTAAACCAAGGATGGGGAACCTGTGGCCTGTGGCTTGCCTTTTCTGGCCTGCGAGGCTCAGTGCTCCCACCCACCCCTGCAATGGGGCGAGCAGGCACTGATGTTCCAGCCATGCGTCCGAGACTTGGCACTCCTCCGCATGGCTGGAGTGCCAGCACTGGCTCCCTGCGGCAGCAAGGGGGAGTCCCGAGCCTTGTAGGCTGGATCAAGGGAAGCCATGGTCCTCCGCACATGGCCTGCAGGCTCTGAATGGCAGAAGGGAGGAAGCGACTCTGTGCTAGGGTTGCCAGGTGTCCAGTTTTGAACCAGACAGTCCAGTATTTGAGCTTTCTGTTCGGGAAACAAATTGAGAAAATATAAATGTCTGGTATTTTCTAAATAAGCTGTATTGTAGATTGTTTTGTAATGTCAAGTGTGTCCGGTATTTTTGTTGAAACCATCTGGCAACCCTACTCTGTGCACTGCCATTCTCTCTTCCTTTTGGCTCAGGGAACAGCAGTGCAGGTAAGCTCCGTGCCTTAATCACTTGCAGGCTCCATCCTGTCACTCTCATTGGCTAGAAATCCCCCTGCCCCTCTCCCCCAGAGCTGCTCCAATCTCTTGCCCCTTCCTGCCTTCTCCCTCCTGCTCAGACCCCACTTCCCTGGCCCGCTCCTGCACCCTTCTCCCCACCCAGGCCCTGTAACCCCACTCTCCAGTAGTCCCCTACCATGTACTGAATCCCTCATTTTTTGCCTCACCCCAGAGCCTAGGAAGACCCCGCAACATCTATTAACCCAAAGGCTTTCAGAAGAGTTAATCCAGCCCTGGAGGTAAACCCTGAGCCTCACCCTGTCCCATCCCCACCATGGGCTGGAGCATGAGGGGAGTGAGGGAAGTGTCTCCTCTTCATTTTTCTGCTTCTTCCTTGTGTGTGACTCCCAGCTGATTTTTTCTGAGAGTCAGTGACCCCCAGCTGATTTTTTCTGTGGGTCAGTGACCTCCAACCCAAAAAAGGTTCACCCTGTTCTAAACCATAGAAAGATATCATGTTAGTCCGTGCCATACTTCCGAATTGTTATGAGGTATATAGAAGATGGGCAGTGTAGGGTTCATAAAGAATAGAATCTAGTTTCTTAAAATTAAGATTTTTTGTTAATGATTTAAAACCAGGAATATTCAGTTACCATTAAAGTTGCTGATTAACTATGGATCGGTGATATCAGAAGCATTGACATATATTTCTTCCTTCGATTTTGTCTTTGTACTAGTGGTAAATGAGAACGTCAGTCTAGTGATCTCACGTCAGTTGCTGACAGATTTCTGTACTCATCTCCCAAATCTTCCTGATAGTACAGCCAAAGAAATCTATCACTTTACCTTGGAAAAGATACAGCCTAGAGTAATTTCATTTGAAGAACAGGTAAGAGAGATTCTGTGTGCTGCAATTAACCCTTCTGGTTCTGGTCTTCAAGACAATAAGATTAATAATGAGTATGTTTGTCTTAAAAAGTTCAAAATAGTTTAATCCTAAATATTGTATTTTAATGTTTTCCAGTAAAAAATTGATACTCAAAGTCCAATTTTACATTCTTGTGTATCCAAAATTCCTTTTTTAATTAATTGAGGATTTTGCATATTCAAAGAATTCTGTGCTTGTCTCTTAATCAATATGCAAAGTGTTTAGTTCATGAACTGCTAAAAAGTGCCTCTTAGAGCAAGACAATAATCTGGCTATTAGAGAAATCACTGAGATGCAATCTGGAACTCATTGTGCTGCATTTTCTAACAGTAACATAATGGGCAGGGCATGTGAAGAGACAATATTTGATTTAAAAAAAAAATTGTTTTATTAAAAAATGCTCTCTAAATAGGTTAAGAACTCATAATTTGTTTATCAGGGAAAAGATCCCTTAAAATTCTAGCTCCTCAGTCAGTTGAAAAATTCAGTTTAGTGGGTATGCCAAGCCAGCTCATGATTTCTTTCTAGATACTCTGCATCATAAGCTGGTAGTATTTGTGTATGGGGAAAATAAGTTTTTATTAAAATATTATGGTAAAAATCTAATATTTGAATTGGAAAAAACAATCACTTGCTTTGCTTTACATTTCCATTTGTTTCAATTTTGTTTGTTTAATCAGTTTTCATCCCAATGCTTATCTAAATATGCTTACCCATGGATTTTAATGCTTGTACATGGATTAAGCATATCACACCAAGCAAATGGATCAATTAATTATCACAATTACTCTGAGACCTTGATCCCGCAACTGATAGTGTGCAGCAGGCGGCTGTGCTCATGCATGGTAAATCTCAAGATTGGGAACCAAATTACATGAGCGCAGTCCTACTTCATAGGAGTGATGTGAGAGTTAACTATTTAGGCGCATACCTGCAGAAATGGCTAGTGATTCTGGGTGCCTTAATTTTGGAGATGCTAACTTAGCACCAGTAAAAGGGTATTATTTTTAGAGGGAGGATGTTCAGCCCTTTCCAAAAAATCAAGTCCCTCTATAGTGTCTTGACTTGGGAACACCAAAAGTGAAGCAGTTTAAGCAATTAGTCAGTCATTTTTTAAAAAAACTTTTTGATCTTTGTTTGATAAAGATAGGTGGAAGGAGTATGCTGATTATGAAGCTGCTGTATCATATGTCAGGTAGTTGGGAAAATACTATTAATAAATGAGAGAAAAAGCAGGTGGTATGATTGTCAATAGACTATGGATCAGTTTTATTGTATGCTTTTGTGGTTTTTTCCAGGTTGCTTCTATAAGGCAGCATCTTGCATCAATTTATGAGAAAGAAGAAGATTGGAGAAATGCAGCACAAGTGTTAGTGGGGATCCCTTTGGAAACAGGACAAAAGTAAATACTGTAGTTACAGTTTAGTCCTGCTGAATATCCCATGTTTAAATGCTTCCCTAGAGTAAAGTATGTCTTATTTTTCTGTGCTTATTTCCCTTGATCTTCATTAGTGTGGCATGGTGACAGTTGTGTAGGTAAATTCAAAATCATCTCTACTGCTTGCCTCTCAAAGTGCTGACTTATATGGAATACCTAATCATTGGCATAATTCTAGCTAATGTGATTAATAAAGCTTCACTTAGAAACAGTTTGTACCCCTTTTCCCTGTTCACCCCTTTTCCTCTCCATGTACACATAAGGAATTGCTATAGGTTTGCTCACATTAACATTCTCTTATGATTGCAAGATTGAAATGCTCACACAACTGGATTTCTGCACTGTATATTTTTCTGCTCCTTTACAGACAATACAATGTGGATTACAAATTGGAGACTTACTTGAAAATTGCCAGACTATACCTGGAGGATGATGACCCAGTTCAGGCGGAGGCCTATATTAACCGAGCTTCATTGCTTCAGAATGAATCAACCAATGAACAGTTACAGATCCATTATAAGGTAGTGCAACTTTTAGTTTTCTTTCTAAGAGAGAGAGACTACCACACTATATTATAGTAGGGCCTTTTTGGAGCTTTACATAAGCATTTGACAAATAGATATAAGATAGATAAGTCCACTTTGAAAAATGTATTTGTCTCCTTGAAAGTCAGTGGGAGACCGAACTCCTTAATGTCTAAGTCACTCTAGATTTCTAGGTTACATAGGCACTTTTGAAAATGTTGTCCCTAACTTATATCTATAGAATCAAAACAACAGAAAGGACAAATAATTACTTGCTTAAGTAAGCATTAGGAAAAAAATAAAAATAATTGCTGACACCAAACCATAAGGTATAAAATTAATTATTTTAAAAAATCATATATTCCTAGAGCAATATTGTCTTCTAACAAATTTTAGTCTCCTAAATATTACCTTGTTATGGGTTAAAAGAATGAGTAGTCCTGTGGCACCTTAGGACTAAACAGCAGGGCTAAAGTTGAATTAAGCAACGCAACCTCAGCTACATCAACTGCGTAGCTTAAATCAAAATAGCTTAATTTGGATTTTGGCGCTGTCTACGCAGCAGGAAGTCAAAGGAAGAACACTCTTCCATCGACTTCTCTTATTGCTTGTGAAATGAGAGTTCCCATGAGTCAGAGTAAGAAGTCCGAAACATTATTTTGAAATAAAGGCTTGTAGTGTAGACATGCACTATGTTATTTCAGAATAACGTCATTTATTCCAAAATAACGCTGCTGTGTAGATGTACCCTTAGAGACTTAACAAAAACATAGAATCATGAACTTTCATGGAGGTTGTAAGAATTAGGACTCAAACTGACAGTATCAAATAGTACAGAAAAGCATAAAGTTCTAGAGTATTAAGCAACTGGAGCAGTACAAGTAAATTTTTTTTAATATGCTAGGCTTGAACTACAGAGTCACCTATGAAATTAGAATGTGTATAATCATGTTAGGAGGAATTGGAGGAGAGGGAAGACTGAAAGACAGAGATGCTAAACTGAAGAAGAGACACCAAGGCAAAATGAATTTCTGTACAGCTCTTTGAAAATGTAGAGCACGTAACTTCAAGGTCTCATTGTTAGTAGCAAAAGGGAGAATTGGGTTATGAACAGGGCTCGACAATTAATGTAATCTACTTGCCCGTGGCGAGTAGATTACAAGCCGGCACAGCTGCGCAGCATGGTAAGCGCATGCACAGCGTGCCGAACCGCGCGGCTGGCTCGCCGCCGCTTGGCAAGCCCTGGTTATGAAACATTCGTACTACCTATTTTATATTCAGTGTCATTTTTAATAGTTATGCATTAGTACAGTTGCTGTGGGGCTCTTGCTACATTTAAAAGACAGAGGCACAGCGGTTGGACCGGCATGAGTGGAGACTGCTTCAGTCCCCACTTGTGCCGTTTCCCCACTGCACCTCTGCCTTCCCTGTCATCATCCTCCCCTCCCCCCACCCCCATGGAGACTTTTAAGCCAGCTCCCCCCCAGCACTGGCTCCTGCTCCCCCCCCTTTGCTGCCTCTGTACCTGAGGCAGCAGAGGGGGGGAAGCGACTAGTTGATAAGCTTATGCTTATCTGGTAGTCAACTAGTTGCTTACATCCCTAGTAACAATTGCAATTTCATCTACAAATTAAGTGCACCTTAACTGTGAATGCAGAGATCATTCTGAGAGACAGGTATTAATAGTGTATATATAATTTAGTGTAGCATATTTGTTTAAATTGGCAAAGCACTGTGGAATATTATGATATGAAAATGTATGTAAATAATTATACTCAGTGGTAACTTGTGAATTTCACATACAAATTAAGATTCTGCAATTTCTGTACAAGAATCTGTGTAATTTTATCAGGGCCTTTGGAGGACAAATTGCCAGAATATCAAGTCTCTAACTTCAGAAGAATAGTTATTTGAGCTCTTGCATAACTTCCCTGAGATGATGGAGTATTTATCTGCAGCCTAAAATTATGCTTATGGATCCATGCTCTCACTCTGTAATACAGGAACTAATGTGCAGGTCCACTACACAGTCACTTTTTTCTTACTGAAACATTCTCTCTTTAGGTGTGCTATGCTCGTGTTCTTGATTACAGAAGGAAGTTTATTGAAGCTGCCCAAAGGTACAATGAGCTCTCTTACAAGAGCATAGTCCATGAAAGTGAGAGACTAGAAGCACTGAAGCATGCTTTGCATTGTACTATCCTAGCATCAGCAGGTAAAATAAATGTTACATATTTCTGTATAATTCTGGCCTTTTATATTCCATACTAGAAGATTTACCCGGCATTGCTTGGGTCCCTCAGGGCAGGGAGCTATGAGTGTAGGAATCAGGGTAGGGTCTTGGGGATTTGCGGGACTCAGGGAAGTAGGCTGGGAGTGTGAGGGATGCAGGAGTCAGGGTGGGGGGTTGAGGAGGGGGTCAGGGCAGGCGGTGGGAGTGCAGGAGTCAGGGCAAGAGGTTGGGAGGTGGGGAGGGCTTAAGGCAAGGGGAGGGGCTCAGGCTAGGGGCTGCTCTGGCCAGCCAGTGGTTGCTTCCTGGGGCCAGCCCAGGGTATTGAGGATTGTACTAGTCAGCTGAAAGCTGCTCCCCAGAGTAACGGGGACTGTGCTTTCTGGCCGGCAGCTGCTCGCTGGGGTGCTTGCTCCCCCATCCCCCTCTCTGTGGTCATTCGAGAGTATAACAGTCCTTGCTATCACAGCCTCTTTCTTTTTGATGAGAAACAATCACACTCCACACACATCCCATTGTCCTGGCACAACTGAATCCTTACCTTCCTTTAAGTTATGATAAGAGGAAGCTGCATAGTAAATGTGGTGGTCCTAGCTCTTACTGTTTGTGAGTCTGTTCAAGAACTCTTAGATGGACTGATGGACACACAGACAGACGTATGAACAAACTCTCTTAAATATGTAAATGGAATTAAATATATAAATGGGATAAATGGAATTGTTGCTGTTTAGTTGATTTCAGCATTACCTTTTGTGTAACTCTCATCGTTGTAAGGTATCGTTATGAGAAATCTAGAACTACGAAAAGAAGTAAGGGATCAAAGGTTTGATAACAGGCTGATAACTAGGAGATTTGAGTATCTTTCTCTGCATGCCTAAGTTACAATCATCTTATTTGGATACATAAAAAGCAAGTAAGTGAGGAAAGCTTAAGCAGTTTCAAAAAATACTTTGGAAAAGGTTGAAGTAGGAACTTGTTATTTAAGGAAACTTTTCTGCAGCTGAGAATAAAATACATCTACACACAAGCTAAGGGAACAATGCAGGAAGGATTTTTAGAAAAAGGAAAGATTGGCTTGTTTCTTAAAGCGTTTGTTTAAAGTAGGCATGTATTCTCCCTGAGAAGAACTCCTACTCCTTTTTCTGCAATGAAATACTAAGTGTTTAGCCACCCTGGTGATGAGCACATTAGAAGCCTTGACAATTTTGCATTGGAGATGTTTTCTGTATGATATGCTCCTATCTCTGGAAAATAGTATGGGGGTGAACAAGACACACATTGTTCCCTCATGAGCACTCATTTAGTAAACTGATATTTATCGAATGAATGAAGTTCATTTTGTGGCATTCTTGTTATTTCTCCTAGGACAGCAGCGCTCTCGCATGTTAGCCACTCTTTTTAAGGATGAGAGGTGTCAGCAGCTTTCAGCCTATGGGATCTTGGAGAAAATGTATCTAGACAGGATTATCCGAGGGAATCAGCTGCAAGAATTTGCTGCCATGCTCATGCCACACCAGAAAGCAACTACAGCTGATGGTACAGACTTCTTTCAAGCACAGTAATACTGTATTTTAAGATCCACATAGGTTACCCAGTGTAAATGTCTTGTATATGCACAGAAAAGCTATCTTTGGAACACTACTCTCCTTAATGTATTTTAGTGTTCAGTCTTAGATTCAGTTCATACCTCTGTTTTAACCTATCAATCTCTTAGGAGCTTTCTAGAATCCAATTCTCCATACAAAATTAGATTATATACCTCAGAAAATTTCTACTTTAATCTCCTCTCTTTGTAATGAATATAAAACTATTAACAGCAGCCTCCCCTATCCTCCCCACATTCCGCTGCCTCCGATAGCAGTGCTGGGAGGAACCAGCTTTTAAGCCAGATCTCCCCGGCACTGGCTCCTGTTCCCCCTGCCCTTGCTGCCTCTCATAGAGACAGCAATGAGGAGGAGGAGCAAGTAGTCGGTTCTCCAGCCTCTGATAGAGGCAGCAGCGTGGAGGGAGTGGCACCATGGGTCTGATTCTGGGGGAACGTCTGCCTCTGTAGGAGACAGCAAGGGGGGGCAGTGGGTCTACTGAACTGGCATATATAGGGAGCTGGCTTGAAAGTCAGCTCTCTGCTCATATCGGCACCAGCCTTCCCTCTTCCCCTTCAGCGCTGCTGCATTTCTATCCAAGGTAGCAGCGCGGGGTGGGCAGGCAGATCCAGTATTCGTGGAAAGCCTGCTTAAAGCCAGCCCCTCACAGGCGTGAGCTCCCACTCCTCCCGCCCCCCACGCACACCTTGCTACCTCTGATACAGAGGCAGCAAGGGGTGGGAGGAGGTGCATGTAGTCAACAAGATTAACCTGATAAGCCAACGCTTATCAATTAATCATGTAGTCAACTACATGTAGACATCCCTATGGTATATACAAGTTTTTAGCAAAGTATTTTTCTTACTGACTGTGCAAGAAAAAGTCTTTTGAAAATTCTTAATGAAGTGTCATTTTATTCCATCTCTAAGGTTCCAGTATCTTGGACAGAGCTGTTATTGAGCATAACTTGTTATCTGCAAGCAAACTATACAACAATATTACCTTTGAAGAGCTTGGAGCACTATTAGAGATCCCTGCAGCCAAGGTATCTTTATTTCCCATGTGAACATTTTTGAATACGGGAAATTAATTCTGTTGGCAGTGATATTGACAGATATTTTTGGTTATAATTTTAAACAATTCAGCTTTTCAAGGTTGAAGGCCCTGAAGGCGGGGTAAATGGCAGCAAATCCACCCATGAATAATGCCTTGCTTAAGAAAGTGCTCTGCAGTGCCTCTTATCTGTCAGTCACAGGGCTACTTGGCTTCACTCAGCAACAAGAAGTGGATTAAGCAGTAACTTGATGGGTGTCACAGCGAGTCCATCTGGTTCTCTTTGGGCCAGAGGTTGGCCAGCAATAATGCAGTCTTAAACAATAAATTGGGGGAGAGGGAGAGGAGTAAAGGCCGGGCAACCTTTTGCAACTCCATAAATATGTTGGATACAAAATATAATTCTCATATCTGTCTCTCTAATTCCTATTTTGCAGGCAGAAAAGATAGCTTCTCAGATGATAACTGAGGGTCGCATGAATGGATTTATTGATCAAATTGATGGAATAGTGCATTTTGAAAGTAAGATTTTCCTTTTTTGTGGTGAAGTTCAAAATAAATTAGTTGAACTGTTCTCTTCAACACAAAAGCAAGTTATATTTTTAAAATGAGGCTCTACTACAAGCAAGTGTGCTTGGACTTGTTTTTACCAGCAGATGGCAGAATCTGTATTGTAAGTAAGCAGTTTAGCTTGTCTGCCTGTTACTTACAAAGTCATATTTTACTCTTTTCTAATGTTTCAGAGAGCGTGTGATTTGACTGTAATCAAAAGTTATATCAGACTGCAAAAAAATTCATCCTGTTAGTCTTGTAAATACTAGATGAGTATGATAATGATGAGTGATACATTCTCAGCTTTTACATTGTGGTGCAATAGCTAATCGTGTAACATTCAGCCATCAATCACTTAATCTTTTTTAAATTTAGAAATAACTATACTGTATGCTTGGTAAATAGACAATACTTTTTGTCTCATAATTAAGTGAAATACCAATAAAAATGATTTTCAGTCAGAAATACAGAAAAATTGTAAAGAATCTATCTGCTTTTATAAATTGGCTTTTTGTGTTTGTTTGTTTAGCACGTGAAGCTTTGCCAACATGGGACAAGCAGATTCAGTCACTGTGTTTCCAAGTTAACAACCTTCTGGAAAAGATTAGTCAGACAGTACCAGACTGGACAGCACAAGCAATGGAAGCTCAAATGGCTCAGTAAACCTACACTTAAGTTTTTGGACTATTATTAATGTACTTCTGTGCTGAACAGTTGACATCTACTAGGACTATGAAATGGCCACCTGAGAATGAGTACTATACAGTCTCATTTAAAATTCCTGAAGTTTTGTCAGAATACTCAACATGGTGTGTCTGCATGAGAAATACATTTTGCTCTTTTGAAAGTTGTGGTTTAAAAATATGAAGTAAAATCTCAACAAGATATATTTTTGCTGCACATCCTGTTTACTAAATTGCTTTGTGGGCTCATTACTTTCCACTGGTGGTTGTGAACATGTGTTGTGGTTATTCCAGTAAAGGTAAGAATGAGCCAATTAGATTCACCCAGTCGTATGATGCCTTTGTTTTAACAGTCACTTGTACTTCACTCATGAGCAGTTTGCATTTGTGTATGAAAATGCAATACAACTCTAACCTTCCAAGTTTCTTGTATTGGATTTGCAATTTAGATATGTACTACATCCAGGAAAAGCTCTCTTCTGTTACAATGCAGGGAGCAGGAAAATAAGTTGATCGGAGTTTATTCTGTCTTATGTCTCTGAGAGACATACCATGGACAAACTAGCATTAGCTAGATATTAGAAATAGGAGCATACTCTTTCTAATACAGTTTAGTTCAGGTTGAATCTCTCTGGTTCAGGATTCTCTCTGGTCCTGCTGGACCATGGATGTTGCTGGACCAGAGAGCCACTAGACTAGAGAGTCTGAGGAGCCCAGTGGCAGATAGGGGACCAGAAACCTGGTGTCCCGGGGCTGGCTGCAAAGTAGACACAGGCGCAGAGCCCTGGCAACCCTGGGGCAGCGGAGCCCCAGCAGTGGAGCCAGGTGAAGAGACCAGTGGGGTCTTCTGATGAACCCGGGAGAGCCCAGAGTCCCCTCAGCAGAGAGGCTAGAGTTGACCTCCCATGGTCTGGCAAAATCCCTCATTCGGGACCCATCAGGTCTCAAGCGTGCCAGCCAGGGAGGTCCAGCCTGTACGTACAGTGAAACTTGAGAAGCAGTAGTGAAAGATAACATACATACACAGGAAGTGAGACAGACAAATTTGAGGTTGCTTTCATGTATTGATGTATTTCAGATGAGCAGTGCTTTGCAATCATCAAAATGCACACCACATTTTCTTGAGTCACATGTACAGCAGAAGATGAACAGATTCTTGCTTATGGAAACTGTAGGACTCACAACCGTCACGTACAGGTACATCTGCAATAGGGGAGAAAATAGGCTAAGATTCATAATACCAATAGTTTTGTTAATAAACTACGTTGAAATTTACTTTAATCAAGTGGTGTAAGATATCTTTGCTTATGGTGCATTCCTGTATATTTTAGTAATCTGCCTCAAATGAAAAAGACTGCAGAGGTATGAGGACAGGATTTGACTCTTGGAGTATTAATGGAAAAACTAGTAAATCAAATAGAAAAGCTGAACCTTTTCCTTTTTTATATGAAGAACTTCACTGTGCATCTGAAATTCAGACCCTCCTTCATATGTGTTTTTCTTTTCCAGTAAAAGGTGAACAAGTATTTTCCCTATTCAGCTGTTTGGGAGAGATTTTTAAAAGCTCTCAGTATTGGCTTAATTAATTCCTTTCACTGAAGTCCAGGGGAGTTTTTCTACTGACTAATGGGATCAGATTTAACTCAACACTAAGAACTTTTGAAAATGCCAAGAACTACACTTTCTCCATAATTGAGACTATAGTTTTGTGCAAACACAAGAATTGTAATCATGTACAGTTCTGGTGTATGGTCATACCTCACAAAGATACATATCAAAAGCCTAATCCTGAACAAGAAAGTAAAGTCTGGGCAAACAAATCCCTTTTACCGGTGTGAGACTACACAGTGGAGATGAAAGAATGGCTTTTCAACCCACCTATTGTAATGTGAGGGCACAGCTAGAGCTGCTCTGGCTGTCTAATTCTTGGAAGAGAAACTAGCAGATGTGGCAGTTGCTTCCGACCACAGCCCACTCAGTTGTTGAGCCATGTGGGTTCCCTGTAGCACACACCCACTGGGCCTTTCCTGTTTGTGTTTAACATGCTCTGTTCTTTTTGCATTGTTGTGTGGAATTCCACTGCAGAATAACAAGTACCACCTAATGTGGAATGCCTGCTACCTGTGGTTTACTAAGAAGGCTCTCCTTCAGTAATAGGTGGTCATTGCTGCCAAGGGGTCTTGCATTCCCAGCCAGGCACTTTTGCCCATAGTAAATGATTATATATTTCCTTTTAAATTGTCTTGAGTCGCTAAGGTAACTCTCACTTGACTTATTACTGTGGTTCTTCTTAATGCAGAGTCAAGTAAATGGCTTATCTGCTGCTTCCTTAAAGCCATATTATAGATGGGTCCACCTTGGATCCAAGAGAACATAAGAACGGCCATACTGAATCAGACCAAATCTCCATCTAGCCCAGTATCCTGTCTGCTGACAGTGGCTAATACCAGATGCCCCTGAGGGAGGGAACGTAACAGGTAATCCTCATGTGATCTCTCTCCTGTCACCCATTTACAGACAAACAGAGGCTAGGGACACCATTCCTACCCATCCTAGCTAATAGCATTGATGGACCTAACCTCCATGAATCTATCTAGCTCTTTTTTGAACTCTGTTAAAGTCCAAGTCTTCACTGCATCCTCTGGCAAGGAGTTCCACAGGTTGACTGTGCACTGCGTGAAGAAAAACTTCCTTTTGTTTGTTTTAAACCTGCTGCCTATTAATTTTATTTGGTGACCCCTAGTTCTTATGTTGTGGGAATAAGTAAATAACTTTTCCTTATTCATTTATGTACAAAACTACATATGGATAATGATTGAAAAGGGATGTACAGAAAAGGCAGGTAGAGCAGACCTACTCTCTATATTGGATAGAATTCTGTTCATTGATTGCATATCATTTTGGGTGCGCACTAACTTTTTCATCACCTCTAGGATTTGTTCTAAAACATTGCATCACAGAAGCCTCTTGATTTATCAGATACTTACAAATACATATTTAATAAGTGACAAACCTTACTAGAATATTCCCATTTCCTTCCTTCTATTAATATCTCTCTTTAATTGACAAAGAGAACATATGCCACAAAAGAGGACAGTGCAGAAATCAGAGCAGATGGATCCCTGTTGAAACAAAAAAAATATTAAAAAGGTGTAACCTTAAGAAGTACCACAATGGACTTCAAATCAGACTAGCATATGGACTTTCTGTGTTGCCTTTGAGTAGGATGACAAAACCATTATGGGGCAAAATGCATTTTAAACTTTTTGCTTATGTACTATTTGGCCTAGATTCATAGAGATTAATAGGTACCAAGCCCTACTGAGTTATCTAATGCAGAACACAATGACACTTTAGCAGATGGACACTAGACTGAGACTGGAAGCTCAACTAGATCAAATCAGTTCATCTCCCCCCGGCTGTGTCTACACTGCACTGTAGCTCGAAATAAGATACGAAATTTGAGCAACGCAAATTGTGTATCTTATTTCAATCTTATTTTGAAATAGTTTATTTCGTAATTTGGTGCTGTCTATGCAGAGCCAAATGTTGAAATAAACTGCTATTTCAAAACATCCCTTACTCCTCATGGAATGAGGTTTACAAGGACGTTGGACTAGTGAACACAAAATAATGGGCTTGCTGTTAAGACGCGGGTTAGCTATTTCGGGATACTCCAGATTTTTCAACTCTTATATTGGGAGTCTGCTGTCTAGTTAATTTGCATTTAGGATTAGGATGTATTTTCTGATACTCGATCCAACTATTCCCTTTTAAAACTTTAGCGTAGTATTAGTCCTCACACGATGCCGTAACATCTTACCTATTACCTTTCAGATTCTTGCATTTATAGCCCCCACTATTATTAGTTTCTCTGCTCTTCTCTAATTTCCTTCCAATTCACCTGCCTCCTTCAGGTACTGAAGAAAGAGCAAAGTACAAATATATCCTAGGTGTGGTCTTACTAGAGTCAGATAAAAGATCTATTGCTTTCCTCTTCTGACATAGATCCAGATTGTTAAGAGATCTTAACTCCTATATTTAGGTTCCTAAGGGAAGTGGCCAGATTTTAAAGCTACTGTTGAGCCCTTTAGAAAACCTGGACATTTCATTTAGATGCCTAAATAGAAGCTGCCATTTAGGGGACAGGGTAATTAGCCTATAATATTTCTGTGTAGAACCTTGGCTTTGGGTTATTATTACTCTATTGCATTTGTGATAGTTTATGTAATTTCTTCACCAATAGCACCCTGAGGTATTTCACTATTACTACTTTTCATGGCTTTCTACCCACAAAACATATATGTTTGCAATTATTTCCTACGGACATTAGACTGCATTTTATAATTTCATTTTTTGAGTTTTAAAGGATCTTTCAAAAAAGCCTTCCCTTTTTGAAATAACTGCATCTAGACCGTGGTTTTATTTTCAAAATGGCGCTTTTCCGAAAGAGCGCCATTACGTGATTATGCAAATGAAGCTCAGGAAATTCAAATCCCAGCTTCATTTGCAGTGTCAAAGTGCCTAATTTACATCCCTCTGTCGAAAGAGGGATATAATCTAGACACAGCCTGAGTCTCCAGTTGCCCAATCCTCTGCTAACAGCTATACTACAGTGCCCTGAAATCGTATGGGGAGACTCCCAGCAGCTGTGTTCAGACAGGGACGAATCACACTGGGTGGAAAGTGGCTAATGAAAATATAGCCAACTGATTTGCTTAGATTAAATACATGTTGCTTTAAGGGCTGTTCTTGGAGCATGAGCAAAACAAAATATTAGACTGGAACCAACAGGGATTTTGTATTTTGTCCGGTAGAGAGTCCTCATGGCAATGCTTCCACCACACATGCAGCATTCATCCATGTCACTTGCTACTTGACATTCAAGACAGTAGAAACAAAATGTTCCACATAGGCCTAGATAAAAACAGAACAACAAATGAGACTCATTCCGAGTTGTCCCCTTCATTCTTGCAGACAGTTAATTTTTACCACCACTTTTAGAAAATTGGAAGGGAAAAAGGAATAGGCCAATGGGCTAGAACCCATGCAATGGAGGGCAAGGTCTTTGAAAAGACTTTTGAAAGAATAGCGATGTCATATGAAGCTATAACCTCAATGGCAGCTCACCTCCCTCCCCTAAAGTAGTAAGGCCATTTCTTCACTGCTAGAAATAGAGTGTGTTTACAGCAGGATAACACGTTAGCTGTCTCAGTGCAGATGAGGTATTGTATTTTTTACCATGATGTAAATAAGGGTATGTCTACACTTGCACCCTAGTTCGAACTAGGGATGCAAATGTAGGCATTCAAAATAGTCAATGAAGTGGGGATTTAAATATCCCGCACTTCATCAGTATGATCGCACCAGCGCGTTACTCCAATCAACAGCTGTTTCGAAACGCTACGGCGAGATCATGCTAATGAAGCGCAGGATATTTAAAACTCCGCTTCATTGACTATTTTAAATGCCTACATTTGCATCCCTAGTTCGAACTAGGGTGCAAGTGTAGACACTCCCTAAGTGAGGTGAAGCACAGGTGGTATATAGAGTTCAACTTACGTAGCTACATTGCTAAAAGCTACATGAGCACTTTCCCTCCACTAGGATTTTACAGCAAGATAGCTAATCCCTTTTAGTTATCCTGTAAGCACCTTTTTTGGTTTGTGACTCAACAGCTCTGGATGAATTTTGGCTTAGGGCAGGAATACAAGTACTTGCTGTAGTAGAGAGAGGAGCAGTGAGCCTGGTGAAAGATCTGAGACCTGAACTAGAGGCTGTAAACCAAAGCCAAGCCATGTGTTAAAGCAGATGCTTACAAGTTCACTGCCCAGTATGTGAACTCAGCAAAGTTGCTGCTAATGGAATCTATATATGTATATTAGAGTGCGTCTGTCTGTGAGTCTGTTTGTTCAAGAACCCTCTTAAATAGTAAGACCTAGGGCCACCAAATTTGGTATGCAGCTTCCTCTTACCCTAACTTGAAGTAAGGTCAGGGTTTGGTTGTGCCAGGAAAATGGGAAGTGTCAGGAATGGGACTGTTTTCCTGAACATGGAAAGAGGGTGCAGAGAGGAGGGATGTAATACTCACAGTGGCCACTGGGGGGCAGCAAGTGCAGCAGACAGCTCTATTGCAGAGTGGCCACTGGGGCAGCTGCACCATTAAGACACTGACCAACTGGGGACAGGGCTGTGTATGTTGCTGGCCAACAGAGCAGGTAAGTGGCCCCCCTGTCCCAAATAGTGCCACCCCCAACCCCTCCAAACCCCCCCTTCCTACCAGATCCTCCCCGAGGAGAGGCTGGGAACAAGGCCCAGACTCCTCTGGAGGAGAAACCACTGAGGAGAAACCAGGGCAGTGATCCACGGTCCGGTTCTGGAATAGCTGCAAGTCTGCAGGCCATGGGTGGGGGGAACTGCTGGTGGCAGGGGCCAGCCCCCTGTTTCCCCCTTCCCCATCACAGAAGCCTGCGGGGGGCTGCTGGAGGCTGGGGGCAACCGCTAGAGCCTCGCCCTCCCACCCCGTAGAGAGCATACAAGCCACAGGGGACCTGCTGGAAGCCAGGGACAGCCCCCAGAGCCTGACCTCTCCTGCAGAGAGCCTACAAGCTGGGGGGAGCACTGGAGGCCGGAGCCAGCCCCCAAAGCCTAGTCCCAGCTCCCTACAAACTCTCCAGTGACCCCCGCATTCCCTCACCAGAACAGCTGCAGGGGCAAAAGGATGCTGCAGGCGGGGACCAGCCCCTGATTCTTGCCCACCCCCATAACAGCTGCAGGATTGGGCGTGGGGTGCTGGAAGCCAAAGCCTCACCCCCTGGGGTACCTCGCTTTAACTTTTGTGTGGCCAAAGCGACAGCAGAAATTCCCACTGTTGACCAAGCCATTCAGTGCCACTGGGCACTCATATTAGCATGTTTGTAGCTCCTAGAGGATGGCAGTTCTGTCCCCTAAGGGGAATAACCCTGTGATCTTTCTTTATCAGTAACATGGAGGCCTGCTGAATTAGCAGCCTGAACTATCAGCTAGTATTCATAGCGTTGGAGCATCCAGGACAGAAGCGCTGAGCAACCTGAAGGACATTACCAAGGCAATGACATTCTAGCCTTCTACACTTAACAATGCCATGCTTTGGGTGTGAACAGGTGAAGTTGCCAGCTAGTGACTGGCTCTCAGAGTGAATATGGGAAATACAACCATGAGGCCCTCCTGTAAATAAACATAAAACAGACAAATGGGATTTCCCCCAACACCCAATTTAAAGTCATTCCTACTAAAAGACTGTAGGTATATAATTAATCCAAACATCAATACACCTCAAGCCAAAACAACAATACAATATATGATTATCCACTTACAGACTCCACAGTCACTGCAGCAGTCCAGCAACCCAGTCTGCCAGCCATTACTTGGTGCAGTAGCCACAGAAAATTGGGGTTGTACAACGATAACAGGCTGACTGGTGCTCATTTTAGTTTCACAGGATGAGTTCAGAAGTTTAATTTCTGGAAAGAAAACAATAAAAGGAGAGATATGAAAAAGTCTGTTAGGGACTAGTTATGCCACAAACAGCCAGGGTATCTAATGTCATTGTGGTGATATAATTAGAGGAATATTACTCATCAGTTTATGAAATGGCACCATGTTTCTCACTGACTCGGAAGCATTGCTGTTCACTGGATAACCAGATAGCTTTGGTGGACACATTAGGCCAAATTCTTCTCCACAGAAATAGACCAGGAAAGAATTTGGCCCAGTTTCTTAAGTCCAGGTTCTGAGCAGGTGTAAATTTCTATTCAAAAGCCCATTTCTCCCTGATTCAAAGACAAGGGTGCCAGATTTGTATGGCAACAACATATCTTCTGGCAACACCTAATAGTCTCTTGGCCGTCTCCTCAGTGAGTCCTGACCTACTCAGACCATACATTCCTTGTGTGAGCCAAGACCATCACAACTTTGTTGTGATGCTCAGCAAACAGCAAGAAAGCCCCAAACACAACACACACTTTCGTCAAGAGTCCTGTACCTGCTTCTCCTTTACCTGGAGAACTCCCTCTCTAAACTCCCTGTTAGCACTCACCTGTTCACAAGCTCCTCGGTCGCTTGCTCACTGCTTTATAAAGCCCTGGACTGCCCTCCCCCTACCAAGGCTCAGCCAATCAGCAGAGGCTTCTAGAATTCAAACTTTAATTAGAAGGCAACTGTTTCAGGTGATCAGAGAGTGTGTGGGGCCCCTACTGGATGAAGGAGGTAACCTAGTGACAGATGATGTGGGGAAAGCTGAAGTACTCAATGCTTTCTTTGCCTCTGTATTCACGGACAAGGTCGGCTCTCGGACTAATGTGCTAAGTGACACAAGGTGGGATGAAGATGGACAACCCTTGGTGGGTAAAGAACAGGTTAGGAACTATTTAGAAAAGCTAAAAATACACAAATCCATGGGTCCGGACTTAATGCATCCGAGGGTACTAAGGGAGTTGGCAAATGTCATTGAGGAGCCTTTGGCCATTATCTTTGAAAAGTCATGGAGATCGGGAGAGATCCCAGATGATTGGAAAAAGGCAAGTGTAGTGCCCATCTTCAAAAAAGGGAAGAAGGACAATCCAGGGAACTATAGGCCGGTCAGTCTTACCTCGGTTCCTGGAAAAATCATGGAAGGGATCCTTAAGGAATCCATTTTGAGGCACTTGAAAGAGAGGAAAGTGATCAGGAATAGTCAGCATGGATTCACGAAGGGCAAGTCGTGTGTGACCAGTCTGATCAACTTCTATGATGAGGTAACTGGCTCTGTGGACATGGGAAAGTCAGTGGATGTGATATACCTCGACTTTAGCAAGGCTTTAGATACTGTCTCCCACAATATTCTTGCCAGCAAGTTAAGGGAATGTGGATTGGATAAATGGATGGTAAGATGGATAGAAAGCTGGCTAGAAGGCCGAGCCCAGCGGGTAGTGATCAACGGCTCGATGTCAGGTTGGCGGTCGGTTTCTAGCGGAGTGCCCCAAGGTTCGGTTCTAGGACCAGTTTTGTTCAATATCTTTATTAATGACCTGGATGAGGGGATGGATTGCACCCTCAGCAAGTTTGCAGATGACACTAAGCTAGGGGGAGAGGTAGATACGCTCGAGGGCAGAGATAGGGTCCAGAATGACTTAGACAAATTGGAGGATTGGGCCACAAGAAATCTGATGAGGTTCAGCAAGGACAAGTGCAGAGTGCTGCACTTGGGACGGAAGAATCCCAAGCATTGTTACAGGCTGGGGACCAACCAGCTAAGTAGTAGTTCTGCAGAAAAGGACCTGGGGGTTACAGTGGATGAGAAGCTGGATATGAGTCAACAGTGTGCCCTTGTAGCCAAGAAGGCTAATGGCATATTAGGTTGCATTAAGAGGAGCATTGCCAGCAGATCCAGAGATGTCATTATTCCCCTTTATTCGGCTCTGGTGAGGCCACATCTGGAGTATTGTGTCCACTTCTGGGCCCCCCACTACAAAAAGGATGTGGACAGGAGTGGCCCGAGGCCGGCTGTAGCAGCTGGCGCCCCAGGCAGAACGCACTATTGGCACCCCCGCCTGCAGGGCCGTCAATGGACTGACGTCATCATCGAGCACCCCGGGCGGCGGCGCCCTAGGCGGCTGCTGAGTCCGCCTATAGCCATGGGCCGCCCCTGGATGTGGACGCATTGGAGAGGGTCCAGTGGAGGGCAACGAAAATGATTAGGGGGCTGGAGCACATGACCTCTGAGGAGAGGCTGAGGGAGTTGGATCTGTTTAGTTTGCAGAAGAGAAGAGTGAGGGGGGATTTGATAGCAGCCTTCAACTTCCTGAAGGGAGATTCCAAAGAGGATGGAGAGAGGCTGTTCTCAGGCTGTTCTCAGTAGTGACGGATGGCAGAACAAGGAGCAATGGTCTCAAGTTGCGGTGGGAGAGGTCCAGGTTGGATATTAGGAAAAACTATTTCACTAGGAGAGTGGTGAAGCACTGGAATGGGTTACCTAGGGAAGTAGTGGAGTCTCCATCCCTGGAGATTTTTAAGTCTTGGCTTGACAAAGCCCTGGCTGGGTTGATTTAATTGGGATTGGTCCTGCCTAGAGCAGGGGGCTGGACTCGATGACCTTCTGAGGTCTCTTCCAGCTCTATGATTCTATGAACACAAATACTATGGAGGTTATTGCAGAAATGGAACTCTCTCTCTTCCTACTGTTCACAAAGAGATGGATTAGCCCTCAAATGAAGATTTCCCTGCTGCAGCTAACAACATTCTGAGATGTCACTCAGGCCTGGTCTACACTACACCAGGCAGGTGGGTTTACGGAACACTATCCACCTACACAAAATGCATAGCTGGATTCGACTTACCTTAAGCTGCGCTGCCACAACAGCTACACGGTGGGTAGGATTGCCAGGTGTCTGGTATTCAACTGAACAGTCTGGCTTTTGGGCCCTCTGTCCAGTAAAAAAATTCAGAAAATACCGGACATTGCATATGTCCGGTATTTTCTGGTTTTCCGGCTGGGTGCCCGACAGAAGCCTGGCAGGTGTCGGGGGAGTGGCAGGGAGGTGGGGCGCGATCGGCGCTGGGAGCCTCTGGTTGCATCTAACTTAGGAGTGATGCCTTGGGGAGGAGGAGAAGCCCTGTCCGTGCTCCTGAGCGCTGTTCAAGCGCGTTGTGGAGCCGTAGCCGTACTCCTCGTGCTTCGCCGGGACCGTGTGCGGGACAGGCAGTGCCCTGGGATCTCCATGTGCCTGGGTCAGTCCCGCTCCCCATTGGCCAATTCTCTCCCCCCTCCCATTTCCCCCATGCCGACCAGCCCCGCTCCCCGACCCCCTCCTAGCCAGCCCTGCTTCCTGCTGGCCTGTTCTCCTCCTCCCAATCTCCCCCAGCCATCCCCACTTCCCCGACCCCTTCCCCCGACCAGCCCTGCTTCCCACTGGCCACCCCGCTGATCTCCCTGGCCAGCCCCGCTGCCCCCTCCCCACCCCGCCAGCCCTGCTTCCCATCGCCCCCTCCTCCTGGCCAGCCCTGCTCCTCCCGGCCAGTCCCTTCCCAAGTGTGTCCTGTATTTTTTCTGAAGCTACCTGGTAACCCTAAAGTCTGTGGGAGGCCAATGGGAGCACACACTCCTGTTGGCTTCCCTTACTTCTTGCAGAATGAGGAGCACAGGACACCAGCAGGGGCTGCCCTCAGCGTTCGATTTGGGGGTCTACACTAGATCCACTAAACACAATGCTAGAAGATCGACCTCTGAAGGGTTGATCTTCTCTGCAGGGTAGACAAGCCCTTAGTCCTTTACTCAGGCAAGCTTCCCCTGGGTTCATTGGTGGTTTGACTAAAACCCAGAATTATCCTGGCACCAACAAACAGCTTTCAAACATTTTTCAAACACTGTACATAAATATATATGGAAAGCATACTTGTCAAAGGCACCCATCAACTTACAAATAACTGAAGTCTGAAAATGTTTCAGCTATTATTGTTACAGGTACCATCTAAGATTATTATCAGTGAAAGATTAGACAAAACATTTTCCTGATTTTTCAATTTGTTTACTCTCATAGTCTCAGTTTAACTGGAGTTGGTTTTACTGTTTCCTCTGTATAGTCACTCACTTTCCCTTGTTATTTTCTGAATCTTTCACTCAGCAGCAGAGGAGAGAAGGACATAAGAACGGTCATATTGGGTCAGACCAAAGGCCTATCTAGGCCAGTAATCTGTCCAACAGTGGCCAGTGTTGGGCACCCCATAAGAATGAACAGAACAGGTAAGTGATCCATCCCCTATCGCCCATTCCCAGCTTCTGGCAAACAGAGGCTAGGGACACCATTCCTGACCATCCTGGCTAATAGCTATTAAAGGACCTGCCCTCCATGAATTTATCTAGCTCTTTTTTGAACCCTGTTATAGTTTTGGCCTTCGCAACATTCTCTGGCGAGGAGTTCCACAGGTTGACTGTGTGTTGTGAGAGAAAAATGTTTCCTTTAGTTTGTTTTAAACCTGGTGTCTCTTAATTTCATTTGGTGAGCCCTAGTTCTTGTGTTAAGAGAAGGAGCATTCTTATGTATTTTCTCCACACCAGTCATGATTTTGTAGACCTCTATCATATTCCCCCCTTTGCTGTTTCTTTTCCAAGCTAAAAAATCCCAGTCTTATCAATCTCTTCTCATATGGCAGCCATTCCATCCCCTAATTATTTTTGTTGCCCTTTACTGAACCTTTTCCAATTTTAATACATCTTTTTTGAGATGGGGAGACCACAAACCAGTCCACTTTTCAAGCGTTAGCCTTTGCAGTCTAATTAAAATACATTGGTAATTGGAACATACAGGTCCAAAAGTCAATGAACGCCAGCATTAAACAATAATAGCATTGGGAGGAAGGTACATTTAAATTACTCTGCTTTTATTTTTTCCTTGTTCCAGACGTGGCAGCACTCTAAGTTCTCCAAAGGAAGGACGTTGCCATTATTTGCATAACTATAATTTGCTTGGCAAAACCCCTTGTCTCCTGATAACATGATTCCTGATGTTGAATCAACATCATCTTCTGCTGTCCTACCCTCTATCCAAGATATGTGGAATTACTTTCAGATAATGGAATACCTTATTTCCATAAAGTTTTATAAGAGACGTATCTTACTGAAAACGTACCATGATGAAAAATGCGATATGAGAACATGGCAATAAACGGTTCTAATGTTCAAGGTTAATTTTTAGTAAAGAGCAGATATATGACAGTAAAACCTTTATGTAAATAGTTGTCTTTTTGTATGTTGCATGATTCATTGTTACTGGGGATATTGAACTGTAAATAAAAAACTCATTCCTGATTGCCTTGCTAATCTGCAAGTGGTAAAGGTTAAAAGTAAGACTCTTTGTTTCTTGTTTCTAAAATACATGGTTATCAAGCTGTAAAAATAAAACCTTTAGTAGCTCTCACTTTCTTGCTGATAATTGAACAATAGGTGTTTGAAGAATAAAAGGGCCTCTAGTCGGATTATAGTTAATATTGCTTCCTGCAGATCCAAACCACCATAGACAGCTTCCACTCAAAACACTGTGGGAAAAATTCTGCTTGATGGTTACACATGTTACTTGATTGCATGGTTGAAAATAATTAAAGAAACAAACACACACCATAAACATAAAATCAGGCCTTTGTTATACTGACTCTTACAAGATGTGTACAGTACTCCATATACAGTTTCTATGTCACTTAAACCATAGATCCATTCACATGCCTTCTCCACTCTTCACTAAGGTTACATCTACACTGCAGTGCTATCACCACAGGTATCCCGAAATAGCTATTCCATGTCTTTTGAGCGCGCTCATTATTTCGAAGTATAATGGGCTCACTATTTCAACATCCCTGTAAACTTCATTCCACAAGGAGTAAGGGACGTTTTGGAATAGCAATTTATTTCAAAATAAGTGCTGTGTAGACAGTGCCAAATTTTGAAATAAGCTATTTCAAAATTAACTCGAAATAAGCTATACAATTTGTGTAGCTCAAATGGCGTAGCTTATTTTGAACTCCGGGTGCAGTGTAGACGCACTCTAGGAGATGTTGCCATCACTAATACTGTACACATCTTGGTGACTGAACAAGATTGCGGGTGAAGAGATCTTTGCATCTTTCCAGAGGGCAGAAAATCGGTGAAAGGAGGGTAGAACATGCTGAAAACAGCAAGCAACATGTTGCCTTCTATTAAAACATGGATAATATCAAAGCAAAGAGAATAGAAAGTACCTTGAATATTTCTGAAAAATGTTTCACAACCTAATACCATTAGTAAGATGTATTTTGTCTCTATTGGTCATTTTGAAACACAGGCAGTCAAATTTAAATTACAGCAAAGTTCATTTTTCAGTAAAATCAGCCTCCAGCTTCTTAAGAACGATCAACTTCAATACATTTATATAGGCTGAACAGCAGCAGGCAAAAAATATAAACAAAAATGACACTCTGCTAGCCACCTTGGGTGCATAATTTTGTCAAATACCCATTAGAAAGATTTACAACATATTTTATTTTGCTTTAACTGATTTGTTGAGCAGAAAATAAAACATTCTAACTTTTTACTAACTTCTCTTCCCAGAAATAACCAACTATGTACTTGACAGATCTTAATATACTGAGCTTTGCCAAACTCAAAGAAATATACACATACCACTTACAGAGCAGTCTCGGAGAGAGAAGAGCGTGCCGTTTTCCTGGATGAGTTTCAGCCAAGTCCCTTTTATATATATTCCGCACATGGCACAATTTGCAGTGTGTAAATTGATCATGTGACTTTCCAGGATTGGTCGTTGCAATCAAGCAGTTTGATTACTAGTTTATCTGTAAGATATTTTTCAAGAACGGTCAGCTGTTTTTCCAACATGAAACTATATACATCACATCTAGTTATATATTTTAGAAATGTGCATCCCTCTGTCTGTCTGTCCGTCTGTGAGTCTGTTTGTTCAAGTACTCCTCCTAAATGGTAAGAGCTAGGGGCATCAAATTTGGTATGCAGCTGCCTCTTATCCTAACTTAAAGCAAGGGCAGAGTTTGGATGTGCCAAGACAACAGGGAGTGCCAGGGATGGGACTATTTTCCATCACATGGAAAGGGCAGGACACAGAGAAGAGGGGTGCGATATGGGTGTGGCTACTTTGCGCAGCAATCCCGCAGAAGAGAGCTATCCTGCAGAGTGCGCAGTGTGGGCAACCGTACCACCAAGGGAGTGGCCAGCAGGGCTGGGCCTCCGCCATCTTGCCTGCCACCAGACCAGGTAAGTAAACCCCTTCCCCCACACCCTTTTCCCCTGGCCCATGGCTGCAGCGCTGGGGGAAGGAGGTGTTTTGAAGAAAATGCGGGGATGGCTATGGCTGAGGCGTTCTTTAGGTATAGGGGTGGTGGGCCCGTGCAAAGTATCCCTGAGCCACAGAGCTCTCCCATTTTTGTCAAAGTTCCTCTTAAATCATCCCTTCTTCCACCTAACTATGGCTTTTAATTTCCCTCCAGTCCCTCTACATTAGGGCGATAGCCATCAGAATGCCTCCATTTTTCATAGTTACTTAGGTCTGTCATCTACTACCCTGTATTATTTAGCACTTTATTTATTTATATACCACATTCTTTAAAGTAGCACGTGTAAAAGTGTTATAGAAGAACTGGAAAATTAATTCTTCAAGACCCCTTCCCTGCAATGATCAAACAAACAAACAAGCGCACGCAGCATAATTGTTGCTTCGCAGGTACTGCTACAGAACATATCCAAGTGTGTAATCCTCCTAATGCTTTTGTTAATATTAGTTATTTATGATTTCTGAGCTCCTCCTGAAAATGTATTAGAAAGGCCAAACAATGGGGTGTAGAATCATAGAACACTAGAACTGGAAGGGACCTTGAGAGGTCATCAAGTCCTGTCCCCTGCCCTCACGGCAGGGCCAAGCAGGAACTAGATCATCCGTCTAATCTGCTCTTAAATATCCTCAATGATGGAGATTCCATAACCTCCCTATGCAATTATCCTAGTTCTTTACCACCCTAGTGTAACCCATGCACTTAATAGGGAGATATCCCTTTAAGAGACCCTTGTGGGGGAGGTAGGAGTGAGTTGAGTGTTACTGTTGCAGGGCCGATTTAGCACTCCACCCAGAAGCTTCTGGAGGTGGGTCCAATAGTTGGGGTCAGACTTCATGAGCAAGCAGGCAGGGCAGATCCTTTTCTAAGGCCCGTGTGAGCTGGAGGAAGCTAAGCCAGGAGCAGATAACTGGCTGCTGTTCCTCACTCTGCAGCACTTAGCAGCAGGTAGTGGTGGTGTTAACCTTCTACTGGGGATCAGGGGCAATGCTACTTAGAGCTAGGAGAACCTGGGAGGGGAAATAACTTCTGTGCTAATTGTCTGATTTAAATGCTGTTTTGATTTGAGTCAGACTGTTCTAGTTCACTTTCTCAGTCCGTGTGATTTTTTTTCAGCTCCTCTGTAAATGTAGCAATGGGGAAAAGAGTCGTTTCTATTTTGTTGTTCTCAGGTTTTTTTGTATTTTCTTGTAATAGGGTTTCTTTAAGTCTGTTCATCTGTGAGCTAACTGACTAGTTAATCAGTGAGCTGCCCGCCTAGGTAGCAGAGGAAGAATCTGCCTGGACTCCAGCCAAGGATTCCCTACAAGCAAGTAGAGAGAGAGAGACTTTAGACTCAGCACATGGTGCAGAGTTGATATCAGAGGCACAAACTGAGACTTTGGTGAACTAAATCTAAGCTCTTGGAACCTCTCAGTCTTTTCCTACTATGTTTGTGTGGACTGAACTGTTCACCGTTCACTTCTAGTTTTCTCTTTACTTACGTTTAGTGTAATTATAGACATTATTTGTGGATTGTAAAATAGTTGTGTTCTGTTGTAAGAATTAGAATATTTGTTTCTTCATAAAATTTTATAAAGTTATTTAATTTAAATTCATTATGTTAGTTTCTTTTGGAACTTGAATGTAGGGAGGCTAACACTGGGCAATCCTTGCTGAAATTCCTAACAGACTAAACTCTGGGTCTCCAGTGCTGCAGTGAAAGTGGGGGGGTTTCATTAGACACTGGAGAAGGGCAGTGAAGTCTAGCCCACCCAAGGTTACACTAGCAGATAGGAAGTTTTCCCTAATGTCCAACCTAAACCTCCATTGCTGCAATTTAAGCCCATTGCTTCTTATCTTATTGTCTGATTAGGAGCTAACCCATAAAGAATAGACATGAAGTTTCAGCCTCTAATCAGGGTAGTATATTAAAGAGTCTCTCTCTTGGCCAGCACGCAGGCTGAGCTGACTAATAGTCATCTAGCCAGGCCCTGGGTTCCAGGCCAGACAATCAAAGAGTTTAGGAGCTCAGCTACAAGGCTATGTCTACACTACATGGCTCCGTCGACGGAGCCATGTAAATTAGTTTATTCGGCATAGTTAAAGAAGCGGGGATGTAAATAATCCCCGCTTCGTTAAAATAAACATGGCCGCCGCGCTGTGCCGACGATCAGCTGATCCAGCACAGCGCAGCAGTCTAGACGCAGCACGGTCAACAAAGGCTTCCTTTTTCCTGGTGTCAGGATAGGGCTGCAAACTATTCAGGAGCTCAGGCCTATACCACAGCTGAGCAAATAGTCAGCCCAGAACCTGGGTCAGGGTGGGGCAGCAAAGAGTTCAGGGGTTCAGGCCTGTATCCCAGCGGAGCAGACAATAGTTGGCCTCCTGGCTTTGGTAAGGGGTTGACAAATGTAAGCTTCTTGCCTCAGAGAGGGAGCAGATCCATGGATTGGGTGGCAGTGGGGACTCAGGTCCACCCATTGCACTGCGTCCCAGCCCAGACAGGGACCAGTTCCTATCTCCTTCTCGGGGTATAACTGGCTCTGCTGTGGGTGAATATTGGTTGATGGGGCTTCCAACTCCCCCATGCTTAGATTGATGAAGGGCCCTGACAGTCCGGGCCAGTCCTCAGTTCTTCCAGATCTGCAGCAGTCTCTAAGCTTGGGAGC
This sequence comes from Rafetus swinhoei, assembly GCA_019425775.1. Lineage (NCBI taxonomy): Eukaryota > Metazoa > Chordata > Testudines > Trionychidae > Rafetus > Rafetus swinhoei. Next base: position 125,944,110 of record CM033449.1, on the reverse strand, counting down.
TCACAGGAGGTATCGGGTCTCTCCAGTGGCTGTGGTACAATTGAGTTTCTAGGCCCACCTTTTGTACTTCCTCTCCTGCCCACTGACTTCTGGAGAGATGGTGGAGTGTGGCAGGGCTCCACCTAACAGGGTTCAATGAGGGGCTTCTCCCCAACTTTGGCTACTCCATCTCACTACAGGGCCAAAAATAGTTGTTAATGTGAAATACTTACCTCTAACCATGTTAGATACATTAAGTCTTAAGAATACTTCGTTTCAGTCTATTGCCTCTCAAATACAAAAAATATAAGTTTCCATAGTACTCCATTGCTGTTTTAATTTTTTTTTTTTGTTAAATCCAAGTTTAATAATTTTAATAAATTTACATTCTAGCTGTATCTTAAATTCTGAAACCTTACAGTGTAACTTTAAAAGGGCATTTTTGTTGAAACGGATGTAAAATGTGAAAGACTCTTTTACATAGAGGCTACGTCTAAACTGGCATGATCTTGCGCGCAAAAACTCTTTAGCGCAAGAGTTCTTGCGTTAAAGTAGTTGTGCAAGAAAGCGTCTACACTGGCATGTGCTTTTGCGCAAGAGATGTGCTTTTGCGCAAGAGCATCCATGCCAGTGTAGACGCTCTCTTGCGCAAGAAAGCTCTGATGGCCATTTTAACCATAGGGCTTTCTTGTGCAAGAAATTCATGTTGCCTGTCTACACTGGCCTCTTGTGCGAGAACAGTTGCGCAAAAGGGCTTATTCCTGAGCGGGAGCATCATAGTTCTTGTGCAAGAAGCCCTGATTTCATACAGTAGAACGTCAGCGTACTTGCGCAAGAACACACGGCCAGTGTAGACAGGCAGGAAGTTTTTGCGCAAGAGCGGCCGCTTTGGGGCAAGATCGCACCAGTGTAGACACAGCCAGAGTGTTTTAAACAAGGCTTGCGTTTCAGTCCTGCGTGGATGTATTATCCATTCCCCGTTAGATTTCTTTAGGTTCGACTGTGTGTGCATTTGTGTTTTTTATAACTTAATACTGAAAACAAAAACAAACACAAAATTTGGAGTTTTGGTCTGACCCAGTGTGGCCATTCTTATGTTGGCACTGGGGCCCCTTATGATTGTGCCTGGTATCATGTCACCTTTGGAGGCACTGTAAACCCAGTACTGTCTACAACCTGTAAGTCATTAGCTTCATCAGTTAGCATAAGGCTTGAGGCCTATGAACTTTGAACAGAAACTTTGAACTAATAAACAGCCCAGCTGAAAACCTCAAGTATTGGGGAGTTAAATATAGAGTGTTTAAGTGGAATATCTGACCACACAAGCATAGTTCCAACCACAAGAGTGTCATGGCAATGAATTTCCTGTACCTACCAGGTACGTGGGTGATCTTCGCAGATTCCTAACCACAAGAGGGCCATGGCAACAGATTGACTTATATGACAATAAGTTCAGATCACTGAGGGGCAAGTCTACACTACAGGATAAGGTTGAATTAAAGGCATAGCTGAAGTTGAAGTACCTTAACTCGACTTTTGGCGCTGTCCGCACTGCAGGAAGTTGAAGGGAGAACACTCTCCCTTCAACTTCCCTTACTCCCCATGGAAGCAGGACTACCTGCATTGACTGGAGCACCCCCTCTAAATTCGAATTAGCATGTCTTCACTAGACTTGCTAATTTAAACCCCAGAAGATCGACAGCAGCAGCTTTGATCTTCCCTGTAGTGTAGACATACCCTGATATACTAGGACGGTCATAAGGTTATCACAGTGGGGGAAGGGGAGGGAAATTAGTACATGCTTGAAACAGAGAGCAACTGCTATAAGAGATCATTTAAATCTAGCATTTTAGAAAGTTATGCACAACTTTCTGTTGCAATTCAGTGTATTTATTTCAACAAGTATTGTAAAAGTATAATGCAGCAGTTATTGTTCCTAAAAAAATACATGTGTATTATCCTGACTGTAAAGAAATTGGACTCTGGGGATTGTAGAATGGTACATGCAGGTATGTTGTTTTGAGAGAAAAAAGGTGGGACTGAGACATTAGAGGGGTTGATTGCTCAGCAGCTGAAGTGCGGTTATTGAACTCCAGGCTAATCAGAACACTGAGATTGACAACAAAAGTAGTTTATAATTTAACAGTCAGAGACACAGGCCAGTGCTGGGCTTCTGGGGGCTCTTGTTTAAAATGGTACATTTTAAACATGTGCTATCTTCAGAGGTGGGAGGCTGTGAAAAGTGATATTAACAAATATACAAATATCACTTGTCACAGCACACTTGCTAGCTAAAGAAAAATAGCTATCAAGCTAGTTGTGATTCTGGAAACACCCAACATGGGAAAGGAAGCCAGCAACGTATAATCTTTCTGTTTTCCACAGGAAGCATCCAAGCCTCTAACAAGTGAAATGTAGCAGCCTTGTTGAGCACAGCATGAAGCACAGTTATTGTTATAGTACTAATTCACCACAAGAAAATAGTCTACTTATCTCTTGCAAAACCCCTTTCCCTGAGCAACACGAGCTGGGAGATTACAATGGGTCCTGGCATGGGGTGGGGGCACTTATCATGGTGGTGGGAGATGGAGTGATAGGGCAGCCTTCTCCGCTCTACTCTGCCATCCATTTCCCAGCCTGCTGTTCTCAGCTTCACCGCCATGGCATCAAGTGGAGCACCTTGGGACCGGGACCAGGATGGGGGCCGGCCTAGGTCAGGGTGTTCTGCTTCCTGCTGCCATAGTGAAGCAGAGCCAAGCAGGCTGGGAGATGGGTGGTGCGGCAAAGCAGAGAAGGCTCTCGGGTCACTCCGGCTTCTGCTGCTGCAGTGAGTGCGTGGGGGCCTGACCCCTGCTGTCACCCCACTCCAGACACCCTCAGGTAATCTCTCAGGCCACCTTGAGCCCCATGGGTCCATTCCATAGAGCAGCTGAGGCTGCTCCCGGGGCCACCCAAAGCACAGGTCCTGCAGTGGCCACCCCAAATCCCCCTATGGACAGGACAGCTCTGAATGGTTTGTTGGGATTACTTGTTTGGGGGGTTTAAATATGTTTTGTCATGTGACTAGGTTATTTTTTTTAATGCTTTTGGGGAGTTTATGTTGCAACAACGTTTCTGCGCACTGAAAGAAGTGTGAATAAAATTGTAATAGCAAAACATTTTTCTTTGTGATCCCATGGTACGTCAATATTATAATTCAGGCTTAGCCATCAGAGGAGTGTCCCTGTGAGACACCAGAGGTGATTCAGTCTTTGCAAAAGTCCATTGTAAATATAGGCATATTTGTCAAAGAACAATTTAATTATAACTAGGGCTATGTAGAATTTTGAGTTGGAATTTGTGAGGCAATGTGTCCAGTTGTTTGGCAGAACCCAGATGGAAATTCAGACATTCATTGTGCAAACCACTGTGATATTAATATAGGATTAAATAGCTCTATTACAGCTACAGCGTTTAGCAACTTAATACACTTGAACCTCTTTAATCTGGCAACCCTGGGAAACAGGGTTTGCTGGAATAAAAAGTTTGCTGGGCCAGGGAAGAAGTGAGAGGAATGTGAGTAGGGTGATTATCTGGTGCTCTGCATCCCCCACCGCTCCCAGGCACCACCCCTCACTGTTATGGGCATGGCTGGGAAAAGCCTTGGGCAGAACACATCGCTGCACTTCCGTTCCCCCGGCTGGGAGAGACGGGGAGTGGTAGCGCACAGAGCTGCTTCTGCCTCTGCCTACCAGGGTCTGTATCACGGGTGTTCCCAAAATAGGGACATCCAGAGTACGGAGGTTATAGTGCCATGGTTACCATTGATTATAGTGCCATTGATTGCGATCAACTGGTTGATTGGGGGCCATGACTAGTTGATTGTGAGGTGACCCAGCCCCCTGTCATTTCCCCCATCCCAAGAAGGAGCTCCTGAGAAAATGGAGGTAGCACCAGCTTCCTGCAGCATGGGGCGGGAGGAAGTCCTGCAGCTGTACGCCAGAGCCGACGTCTAAGGAAGCATGTGTGCTGCTTCCCACCTCCCCAAACAGCTGGAGTGTTTCCTGAAAAGCCGGGTCTGTCATGCTGCTGGGGACTTCCTTCCCCCTGCTGGCGTGGGAGGGCGTGGGGGAAGGGGAAGGGAATAGGAGTCCTGGGACTGCGCACCAGCTCCAACTGCTCAGGAAGCACACACTGTCGTGGGGAGTGGAGGAAGAGTGCGCACGCTTCCTGAGCAGTTGGAGCTGGTGTGCAGTTCCGGGACTCCTACCCCGCCCCCCATGCAGCAAGGCAGCAGGGGGAAGGACGTCCCCGGTGGCACGACAGACCCAGCTTTTCAGGAAGTGCGCCAGCTGTCTGGGGAGGAAGGAAGCAGTGCATGTGCTTCCTGAGACCCAGATCTGGTATGCAGCTGCAGGACTCCCAGATACCGGCTGAGCTGTCCCTGTCCCCTCCCCTCACCCAGGCCCCCATGAGTACCCTGCCCCTACTGCCCAGATCCCCATGAGTATCCTGCCTCCTGCCCCCCTAGCCAGACCCCCACGAGTACGCTGCCCCCGCCCAGACCACAAGTACCCTGCCCCTACTCAGGGCCCCACTAGCAACCTGCCCTCTATCCCAGGCCCCACCAGCACCCTGCCCCAGCCCCCACCAGCACCCTGCCCCCTGGCCAGATTCCCACCAGCACCCTGCTCAGGGCCCCACCAGCAACTTGCCACCTGCCCCAGTCCTCACCTGCACTCTGCCATGGCCCCCAACAGCACCCTGCCTCCTGCCCCAGCCCCACCAGCACCCTACCCCTGGCCAGACTCCCACCTGCACTCTGCCCAGACCCCCACCAGCACCCTGCCCCTGCCCAGAGCCCCACCAGCACCCTGTTCCTGCCCCTTGGCCAGACCCCATCCAGCACCCTGCCCAGACACCACCAGCACCCTGCCCCTGCCCCCTCCCTCCTGGCCAGAAACCTTCAGCTTGCTCCTGTACCCTATTTTCCAGCCAGATTCTGCACCCCCATCCTTATCCCACTCATTGGCAGCCCTGTCCCCCACACTGGATACCTCATTTTTGCCCCACCTCAGAGTGTAGAGGCACCCACAAATTCCACTAACTCTGGAACCCCAGAAGAGTTAATCTGGCCTGAGGCCTTGAACTTCAGTCCTACCTACCCTCCCACATGGGGCTGGGGTGCCAGGGGAGGAGGGAGGTGTCTCAGTTGGGGCCACAGCAGTGAAACTTGGGGGTTTTGGAGCGGTTGTTTTTTGCATCTCACTTGTGAGGTCCCTGACTGATTTTTCTGTGTGTCAGTGACCCCAACCCAAACCAGGTTCCCCGCCCCTCCCATAAATAAAGACAATGCTGAAATGTTTGTGTTGGACATAATATTTTATTTAAAAATGAAGCCTGGCCAACAAGCCCCCATTTGGGGCCAAGCCCCCATCAGGCCGCATCTTCATCACACCCCCTGTATCCCCACCCCACTGAGCCTATCATACAGCGGAATCCCCTGTCCTGAGCTTCTCACATCCCCAGTCTTCTGCCACAACACTCCTGCACCATCCACACACTGCAAATCTGTGTCCTGAGCCCCTCATACACCCCAACCTGATCTCCTGCACCCTCACATCCACCAGCCTGTGGCTTGCTCAGAACCCCAACCTTCCCCCTGATCTGAACACTCTCCAGTCTGAAGCCCCCTCCCTGAGCCAGCAGCCCCTTCTCCGCCTCCTCCGGCACCTGAATTCCCTCCCAGAGCTTCCACCTCTCACCCCTTCCCACACCCAAATCCCTCATTCCCACCCCAGAGCCCACACCGCCTGTCTCAACCCAGTGAGAGTGAGTAAGGGCTGGGGACAGCAAATGATGGAGAGGAGGGGAACGGAGAGGGCGGGGCCTCAAGAAAGGGGTGGGGTCTTGTGGAAGGGATGGGGTAAATCTTGGCTTGCCCTGATAATTAAAAAGTGATCTTGGGTGTTAAAAGGTTGGAGACCACTGTTATAGTGTATATATTGCTAAACATAATCAACTCATTGAAAATACAAAATTATATTCCAGCTAAAGAAGCATGCTGTTGAGCTACTCAACATGATTATCACTCCGACAAGGTGAACACTCAGGAGTACTCCGCATGGCTTTTAGGCGAGCGAAAGACTATCATAAAGTCAACATGTTCAGAATGGAAAAAACACTGAGCCCATTTTAAGGGGTGGGAGGGAAGGAAAATATATAACTTTGTTCACTCAACAGCAACAAGAAGTGGATTAACCAGTAGCATCGGCTATAACTTGAGTGACAATAATGCAGAGTCTTAAGCAATAAATTAGGGAGAGGAGGATGTGTTAAGGGTCAGGAATACTTTAGCAGCTTCAGAAATATATTGGAAACGAAATATGATTTCTAAGATCTATCTCTTTAATTCCCTATTTGCAGGCAGAACAGATAGCTTTTCAGATGATAACTGAGGGTCACATGAATGGATTTATCAATAAAATTGATGGAACAGTGTATTTAGAAAATAAGATTGTCTCCTCATTTTTTTCATGTACAATTCAAACTTAATTGGTTGAGCTGTTCTCCATAACATGAACAAGCTATATTTTAAAATGAGGGTCTATTACTGTAACACTGGGCCAGCAAGGGTTAACGAACCAGCAGGCTGTGGGACCAGGAAGCAATTAAGGGACATATATACAGGATATTGAAATGGTAAACAGAGCCATTCCTTGTAGATAGTTATCAAAGCCATGCTAAGGAGACTTGAATCTTTAACATGTTTGCCTGTATCCTTAGAGCAGGGGTTCTCAAACTGTGATACTGTGACCCCCTAAAATGCTAAATGAATTTGTTTTACCCCCCACCCTCACTGCTCCACAAGTAAGGAGGGAGTTGGGGGGTTGTCAGGGGCAGTGGGGGTGGCCGGGAGAGTTGGGGGGTCGTCAGGGGCAGCAGGGCTGGCCGGGGGAGATCGGGCAGGGGAACAGGCTGGCGGGAAGCAGGGCTGGAGGGGTGGGGAGGGGAGTCGGGGCAGCGGGGCTGAGCAGGGGAGATCAGGCGGGGAACTGGCCAGCTGGAAGCAGGGCTGGTGGGTGGGGAGTCAGGGCAGCGGGGCTGTCCGGGGTCGCCGGGGCAGCGGGCTAGCCAGGGAAACCGGCTGGCGGGAAGCAAGGCTGGTGGGGGCAGTGGGGCTGGGTGGGGGCATCGGGCGGGGAACTGGCTGGCAGGAAGCAAGGCTGGCAGAGGGCGGGGGGAGTCGGGGGCAGCGGGGCTGACCGGGGGAGATCGGGAAGAGGAGGGGAGAACTGGCCGCCGGAAGAGGGCTGGCGGAGGCAGTGGGCTGGCCAGGGGAGATCGGGTGGGGGAACCAGCCGGCGGAAAGCAAGGCTGGCGTGGGGGGCAGGGAGCACGAATCGGCCAGCAGGGAGCGGGATTGACCCGGGCACGTGCAGATCCCAGGGCGCTGCCCGTCCCGTGCACAGTCCCAGCGAAGCGCAAGTGAGTTCGGCTGCGGCTCCACCACATGCTTGACCAGCGCTCAGGAGCACGTACAGGGCTTCTCTTCCTCCCCAAGGCATCACACGCAACCAGAGGCACTCAGCGCTGATCGAGCCCCACCTCACAGCCACTCCCCCTGCCCCCGCCAGGCTTCTGTCGGGTGCCCAGCCGGAAAACCAGAAAATACCGGACATTGCACAAGTCCGGTATTTTCTGAATTTTTTTACCAGACAGAGGGCCCAAAACCCAGCAACCCAAGCTGCCACCCCCCTCTAAGTTGCTCGCGACCCCCAGTTTGAGAAACGCTGCCGTAGAGAATTAAGAGTGAATTTGTCTGTGTTTACATGTATTTTGTTAGAAGTTTAACAATGTGATCTGCTTCGCCTGTGGATGCTAAAATTCAGTTCTTGTCTCATAATGTTTCATTACTGTATTCTGTTGAGATGGGACTAGTAATAATATTAGTGACCTCATTTCTCTTTGAAACTTGTAATGCCACATAGTGAACTCTCTGTGAATGTGGTTTCAGTAGTTTGAATCGCTATTGTTGTATTGTCTGGAACAGGACCCCTTGAATGGCGATCAGACAGCTCCCTTTCATCAAAGTCCATGAGGTGGAATTACCTGTCCGCACCTTGCTTGCTTCAACTATAAAGGAGGCATCAGGCCAGTTTCTGTTCATCTCAGATCTGCTTAAACGTTGACAGGGGAGGCACCTGAGCCACAAGACAGGTAGCCAGATTTTCTCTGGATTTTTCACATTCTTATGTGAACAAACTCTGCATCTGGACTACTTTTTGGACTATAACCTTTTATATTGGTTCCAGAAAGATTTTTTACAAATCAGCTGCGGTTTGCTGTGGCGTGTGTGTGAGCGGCTGCTTCCTCTCACAGGCAGGCATGCCCATGTGCTGTGTGCAGCGCTCCAGGGCGTGTGTGGGGTAGTGCCTGTGCCCTTGCGGTTAGCCAGCTTGCAGCTGGCTGTGCCCCCTCCTCCTTGGGGGCAGGCCTCACGTGGCCAGGCATGAGCCTGGCAGCATGCTTCCGGTGACGTTCAGGGGCTGGCTGCTGTGGCTGCGTGCCGCACCCCCAAGTGCCCAGACTGCAGCAGCATGTGCTGGCCTGGCAGCCCGTGCGACAGTGTGCTCCCTGCCCCCTGTGCGGCCACCTCCCCTGCCCTGTGAGTGTGTGTGCATGCCAGTGTACCTGAGGATCCCTCCCAAGTCTCCTCGGAGGCCTGGGAGATGTCCAGGATGGCAGGGACTGGCTCCAGGGACAGGGAGATGGTCCCACTCTCCTGGTCCTCCTCCGTCGGTAGCTAGACCTGGCCCTCCATCTCCTCCAGCTCTGGGCACTGGAGTACGAGTATGGGTATGGGCGGGGGGCAGGAGGGTGGAAGGCGGGAGCAGCAGCAGCCCCCGTGTGGGACAGGATGCCACACATAGTGTCACAGTGCACCATAAGGTCACTCCACACCAGCTGCCGCCACCCAAGGATGTGGTGGAGCTCCTTGTAGCAGGGGCAGGTGTGTGGTCCTGCCCCTGAGCACCCCCTCCGCTCCGTCGCCTTGACGTATCCCTGATGGACTCCTTCACCTTTGCCCAGACCTGTTCCATGGTCCGTGCAGGGTGACCTTGCTCCGTCAGGGATATGGCTATGTGGGTGAAGATGTCAGCATTACGCTACTTAGCCCAGGGTTGTTGGAGCGACTCCTCCTCGCCCCACAATTCCAGGAGGTCTCTTATTTCAGCACCTGATCATGCTGGTGCATGGCACTTGTTGCCCCTGGGAGCCCTGTGGCTGCTCCCTTGTCAGGGCCAGGAGGGGTCTAGGGCACCTGCTTCCTCAGCCATTTGTGCCGACAGAGAGTCGCGCAGCAAGGCAGCTGGCTGTGGGCAAGCTTCCTGCTAGAATGGCTGTGCACGGTGCCTGCACCTTTCAGAGGGGCCAGCAGACAGGAACAAGAGAGTTGTGATTGCCTGCTATGGAGTGTCCAAATGGCCACCTGTGTTTTTCCCTGGAGGCCAGTTTTTTGCGCAAAAACCCCTCTGGAGCGTCCACACTTGCCTTCTTGTGCAAGAGCTGTAGTGCAAAAAGGAGTTATTCCTTGTGGGGAGAGGAATAACTCTATCGCAAAAAGCCCTCTCTTCTGTTGGTTTTCTTGTGCAAAAGTGCACTTGAGGTGTGGACGCTCTGCCGGTTTTTGCGCAAAACTAGCCGTTTTTGCACAAAAACCTTGTAGTGTAGACGTAGCCTGTCTCTTTAAACAGTCACTCACTCGCAGTTTAAGTTTGAGTGTATGAAAGCTGCGGTATAGTATAATTCTAACCTTCCAAGTTTCCTGTATTGTTTTTACCGTTTAGACATCTACTACATTCTAGAAAAGAAACACTGTTCTCCAATGAGTCAAGGAGCAGGGAAATAAGTTAATAATCAGAGTTTTATTCTATTTTACGTTCTTATAGGATGGAGGCAGAACTATTGATGGGAAAATACAATAAAGCTAGAGTACATTAGCATGAGAAAGATAATTAAGAACAGGAGAATACATTTTGGGAGACATCTTAGTACATCAGTGACACTTGAGAAGCAGTAGTAAAAGTTAACAACGCATGCAAAAACAGTTTGTTTCTTTTTTTTGTTGACTTTTTTTAGATAAGAAGCACTTCGCAACAATGACATATATGCAGACTCTTGTATGTGGAGGCTCTAGGACACACAACCAAGTAGTACAGGAGCATCTGAAATAGTGGAGAAGAGTTTCACTCAAGGCGGATATTCATAATACAGGAGGCGCCCGACATGCGACTGCCCGAGTTCCGCCCGCCCGCACATACAACCATTTTTGCAAGTGTGGAAGGGGCCAGAACCCCCTGACTTACATCCTCAGTCCGCATTTACGACAGCGCATGGCGCCGATCAAAAATGAGGGCTCGAGTTACGATGCCCCCGACTTGCGACGCTGCCCCAGCAATGGATCGCGTCGCAAGTTGGGGGCCTCCTGTACCACCGGTTTTGTTAATACACTACCTTGAAATTTACTTAAGTCTTACACTGCTTGATGGCTTATCATTGCTTGTAGTGCATACCTGTATATTTTAAGGAATCTGCCCAGAAGAGATGTGGGAGGGGACATGAAGGGCACCTGACCACCTAGATTTGCTATTTGATTTGTACTGAGCATGTAATGAGTAACACTGCTGAAGTCAGCCATCTGCCTTCATTCTGCCCCCCTCTCTCCAGCTTGCACAGGTCTCTTATGAATCTGTCAAATGAAAGAGGCTGCAGAAAGGCATGAGGATGGGATATGACTTGAGTATAAATGTAAAAACGAGTAAATCACATACAAGAGCTAAGCCTTTTCCTTTTTTTATACAAAGATCTTCGCTATCGGTCTGCAATTCAGTTTGGGAGAGATTTAAAAGCTCTCAGCATTGGCTTCATTAATTCCTTTCACTGAAGTCAAGGGGAGTTTTGCCAATGACGCAAATGGGAGCAGATTTAGCTCAGCACTGGGAGCTTTTGAAAATGCCACCCAGGAGCTACACTGTCTCCATAGTCGACACTATCTAGCTTTGTGCAAACACAAGAATCGCAACCCTGGACAGTGCTACTCAGAGCCACCCTCTTCATTGGCTGGTTCAGGGTGGCCGCCCCAGGTTCCGTGCTTTGGGGGGCCCCACGGCAGCCACCTCAGTTGTACTATGGATGGGTCTCGAGGCGGCCTGGGGATTATCTGGGGGGCCTGGTGCAGGGCGGCAGCAGGGGTCACCCCCCACACTCACCACTGCAGCGAGAGCTGGAGTGACCCAGCAGCCTGCTCCACTCTGCCCTGCTGCCTTCTCCCAACCTGCTGCGCTCAGCTTCACCGCGGCAAGAGGAAGTAGAGCTGTCAGGCCCCTGAATGCTCTGCTTCCTGCAGACACCACAGGGAAGCGGGACACAGTGTACGGGGAGAGGGCTGCAGCCCCTGACACCCTGGTGAGTGCAGAAGAGGGGGTCAGCCCCTGCTGCTGCCCCACACCAAGTCCCCCAGTAACTTCCTTGCTTGCCTTGTTTGAGGAGGGGGCTTCAGCAAGGGGATGGGGTTTGGGGCAGGGGTGCGTGAAGCAGAAGCAGGGCAGGTGTGGGACCTGTAGGGGGGTATGCCCTGGGCCTGCACCTGGGGCACTCGGGAAGGGAAGTGTTGCTCCAGGCCCAGCACCCCCTTAGGGGTGGCTCTGTGTGGGTTCCCTGTAGTACACAACCAATGGCCCCCTTCCTGTTTGCGTTTGACACGCTCTGGTCCTTTCACCAGAGCTGGCCTTATGGACGGGTGATGTGGGAACTGCCCAGGGCCCGGTGGTTGGGGGTATTGTGGTCAGGAAGCAGGGCAGGCCTGGGGTATGAGGCCATGGAAGGGCTTGAGCCAATGGGAGCTATGTGGGTCTGTATCTTGCAATTGGGGATGTGCAGAGGGGAAAGAGGAGCAACTTACTGAGCATGGGCAGGACAACCCATCTCCCCTGGATGCACTCTGTTCCAGAGGCCACACTGATTGACAATCTCACTGTCCAATCAGTGCCCATCCCTGTCCTAAAATGTGCACTGCTAATGCTGCTCCAGGGGAGACAAGAGTGGGGGTAGGAAGGCAGCAGGGTCCAGGGGAGTTAAGAGTGTGGTGGGGGACTGAGAGAGGCAGCAGGGCCTGGGGGAGTGAAACACTTGGGGGGGCAGAGAGGATGGGTGGGAAGTCCAGGAAGGCAGCAGCAGTGAGGGGTGCCAAAATACCATTTCCTCTAAGGCCAGCCCTGCCTTTTCATATTTCTCTCGAGTCTGACTGCTGAATTCTAGGTGCTACCTAATGTGGCACCGCTAACAGATGGTCCTTGTGGCTCTCTGGCCTTGCATTCCCTGGCAGGCACCTCGTCCATACTAATGATGATGATATTTTCCCTCTTCACTATTTTGGAGGTGGGGGCTACTTTGACAAAAAACCTTCAATGTGAGAGTCACATCCTCAGGCCCCCCTGCTTTCCCAAAGCCCTGCCCTGCTCACTTCATCCCCCCTCCCCACACACTTTCTCTGGGCTGAGACAGGGGGTTGGGGTTCAGGAGAGGGTGCAGGCTCTGGGCTGGGGCTGAGGGAGTTTGCAGTGTGGAAGGGGACTCTGGACTGAGGCTGGTGCAGGGGGTTGGGGTATAGGAGGGGGTGAGGGATGCAAGCTCAGGGAGGGAGTTTGGGTGCAGGAGAACATATGGGCTGTTGGCTCCAAGAAGGGCTCCAGGATGCAGGATGTGGGCTCTGAAAGGGGGCTTAGGACTGGGGCAGAGGCTATGAGTGTAGGAGGGGGCAGCACTTACTTCAGGTGGTCCCTGTCCACGCCTCTGCAAGAAGGGGCCAAAGTCCTTGGGGAGGGCATGTGTCTCTGTGCCCTGCCTCTCTCAGTACCCTGTACCCAGCCAATGGCAGCTGTGGGTGGTGCTTCTTGCAGGCAGGAGCAGCACACACAGGCTGTGTCTAGACTGCATCTCTCTGTCGATAGAGAAATGCAAATCAAGCACTTCAGAAATGCAAATGAGCCCGGGATTTAAATATCCCGGGCTTCATTTGCATACTCACGTTCCGACGCTGTGCCGATCAGGCTCAGTGTCGAAAATGAAAGTAAAGTGTAGCCACGGCTCTGCCGACAGCGGGGAGCTTTTTCGGCAGCTCTTGTACTCCGAAGTGCTTGATTTGCATCCCTCTCTTGGCAGAGGGATGCAGTCTAGACGTAGCCACAGAGACCTCTGCTCCCCGCCCTGCGCAGGGCCACGAAGGCATGGTGGCTGCTTCTGGGAGCAGTGTGGGGCCGATGCAGGCAGGGAGCCCGCCTTCGCCAGCAGCAGCCTCCCTACACCACCCGAGATTGAGATTGACAGGAAGGGAGCCACACTTTGTGTTCATGGGAGCTGCCACTGGCTCGCAGTCCTTACAGTGAAGAACACTGCACTAAGGTAACTCTCAACCATTATCGCTGTGGTTCTCTAACACAGTGTCAAGTAAAAGGCTTATCTGCTGCTTCCCTGCATATTATAGATGGCCAGCTTGGGTTCAAGATAACTTCAATTAGTTACATAAAGGGTGGGTAGAGCAGGATCTTCTTCCTTCAATATTAGATACAAATCTGTTCATTGGTTGCATTTTCTATCACCTCTACCATTTGTCCTAGAACTAATTGATACTCACATCAGAGAAGCCTCTTGATCAGTGTTTCTTAAACTTTTTAAGACCGAGGAACACCAAACAATAATTCTTTTTATGAGGAACACCAAGGATTTTTTTGTTGCACAAAAAAAAAAAAAAAAAAAAAGTTGGGGAAGGGAAGATATTGAGGAAAAAAAGGGTCAGGGGAAAGTTATTGAGCAAAAAAAAAAAAAAAAGCACCTACCCCTTTAAGGGTGGCCGTGGAACACAGTTTAAGAAACACTGCTCTTGATTTATCAAACACTTACAACTATGTACTATGTAAGTGACACAAACCTTACTAGAATATCCTCAGTTTTTTCCTTCTGTTAATATCTCTCTTTATTTGACAAAGAGAACACAGAGGACACAACCAGGTAATGCAGAAATCAGAGAGGATGGATCCCTGTTTAGAAACAAAAGGTATTAAAGACTGTAAACTTAAAATGTACATCTAACTTTTCAATGACTTTATCACACTGTATGGTTTTAAACTCAAACTCAAATGGGCTTTCAGTACAGCCTTTGACTCAGAGGACCGGGCCAATACAGGAAAATGTGGGGTTGGTGTGGGGAGGAGGAGATACATTTAGTGTAACTTTTACCAAAGGATTTTTTGTCCCAAATTCACAGAAATTAAATAGTAAACTCTACTTTGTTATCTAGTCCATAGCTTTTTACCACAGTAAGTCTCCTTCCCTTGCTCACCCCACCCCCGAAAAGTATGCCCAATTACTTGTTGTAGAAGGCAGAAAGACTGGGTGCTGGTAACAAGCTATCTCTTAAGAGGGCTGGTTTAGATGATATTTGTGCAAATTAGGAAGCAGAGTTAGCTAATTGGTGGGGTTTACCCCAATTACAACCACACTTTAGATTGAGAATAGAGAATGGAAGCTCTGGTAGATACCTCCCTGCCTGTGCAAGATTGTTCCTTCTAGGAAATAACTTCTGGGGTTTTGTCCAGTTTCCAGCATTAACTGTTTCTAGTAGTGGGATTTCTCAACCAGTGAAGTGGAAGCATATTGCACAGTTGACTTACACTGAAGGGTTAGGATGCATTTTTTTATAGTCAGCCAAACTATTGCTTTTCTTAATGTCAACTTTTTGCTAGTCCTCACACCACTCCTTAAAATACTGCGCTGTACCTTTCAGATCTTGGCAGTGGTAGTCCCCACTATTATTGACTGTCAAACTCTACACATATTTAGCTCTTCACTTTCCTTAAAGGCCAGTGCCCTGAGGCAACAAATTAGTTTCATGGCTCTTATCTAATTTCCTTTCAGTTCACCTGCCTCCTTCAGGTATTGAAGATCGAACAGAGAACAAAAATATTCTATTTTACTAGAGTCAGATAGAGGCACTATTGCCTTCCTACGCTGACATAGCTCCAAGACCATTGCTCCTATATTTAAGCTGCTAAGTGAAGTGGCCAGATTTTGAAGCTAATGTTGAGACCACTTGAAAATCTGTACAATTTTCTGGACAAAAAGAAGCTGAGATTTGGGGGGTTATAATTGGCCTATAATATTTTTGTATAGATCCCCCAAACTTCCTTGACTTTGTGTTATTATTGCTCTATTACATTTGTAATTATATGTAATTTCTTGACCAGTATCACCCTGAAGTATTCTTCAGTGTTACTTCTTTCCTTGGTTTTCTACGCACGCAATATTTGCAATATTTTTTTTCCCTAGGGACATTAGACAGAATCTTATTTTATAATTTCAAGGTTGTATTTCTCCCGTCATTATTATTCCTCTCTTGTGTTCATAACACATTCCTAATTCAGTGTGATCTATTGATTTAATTTTCATATTATCTAGTCTTATTTTTTAATCTCTTACGTTTTTCCACTGTTTGTGCTGTCGTACAAAAGGAGTTACCTTGAGAAACTATAACACTTTAGCTTGAAAAAACACATATATAACAACATTGTTGAATTTGAACCACATTTTTAGAATTCTGTCTACATGGTGTTTTCAGGAATCTGGAGAACATTTGGATAAGAGATTCATGTTGAGGAAGTAAGAGTGAAGATTTAGGTAAGTAATTTGGGTTAAATGCCAGTTAATTATCAGGGTTAATATTATTGTCTGCTTTAGAAATGGTCTAATCTACTTCCATTTTACATGGACATTTAAATGTAACCGATGCTTCAGCAGAGATGGTTCTGTCCATGTCAAAGTACTGTATGTAGCAAAATTCCACTATAAAGGGGCATTCATTAATAAAAACTATATTGCATGTCTGTAGTACTTTTCATAAAATTATCTCAAAGCTCTTTACCTAAGAATTACCTATTTTACAGACGGGAAGAACAAAGGGGAAAAGTGCTAAGGGATTTGTGAGTTCATGGCAGTTACAGGTAGAACCTGTGTTTCCAAGTGCCTAATTCTCTGCTAGACTACAGGGCCCTGAAATCAGAAGGGGAGACTACCTAGCATCCATACTCTGATGGGGAGGAATCACATTGGGTGAAAGGTAGCTAATGAAAATGTAGCCAACTGATTTGCTTAGATCCATTACATGTTGCTTTAAGGCGGGGTGGGGAAGCTAAGACCCAGGGCTTTCCCCACAACCTGCTCCTGTGCCCTCCCTCCCATTCAGAACCCACACCTCAAGCCTGCTTCCCGGCAGCTCTGCCCCCCGCCACACACACACTGAACCCTGGGTCCCCCTAGGCTCTGGCAGCCATGCCAGTGATGTTTTTCTTTTGTTTGTTTTGCCTCTCACTTTTGTGCAACCCCCAACAGATTTTTCTGTGGGTCAGTAGCCCTTGACCCAAAAAAGGTTCCCCACCCCTGCGTTAAGGGTTGGTTTTGAAGCATGAGCAAAACAAAATATTAGACAGTAACCTACAGGGATTCCGTATTTGGTCCGGTACAGAGTCCTCATGGCAACGCTTGCGCCACAACAGCAGCATTCACCCATCTCATCTGCAACTCTACAGTCAAGACAACAGCAACAGAATATTCCACATAGACCTGGATAAAGATAAAACAACAAATGATGCCCACTCAATGTCCCCCTTCAATCATGCAGACAGTTAACTTTTACTACCACTTTTAGGAGAGATATCGAATGATATAGGCCATGTCTACACTCCAGAGAAGATCGAAGCATCCACAGTTGGTTTTCTGAGTTTCAAATTAGCGGATCTAGTGAAGACACAGTAATTTGAACTGAGAGGGCTCTCCCATCAATGCTGGTAGTCCTGCTCCTACAAGGAGTAAGGGAAGTTGAAGGGAGAGTGTGCGCCCTTCGACTTCCTGCAGTGCAGACGGCCTCAGAATTCGAGTTAAGATACTTTGACTTAAGCTGTGCAATTAACGTAGCTGAAGTTGCGTATCATAATTTGAATTTATCCCCTAGTGTAGATCAGGAGATAGAAACCTAGAGAATTGGGAGAAGAAAGTTAGGGATATGCCAGTGAGCCAGAGCAAGTGCAAGGGTACGTCTACACTAGCCCGCTAGATTGATCTAGGGAGGCTAATGAGGGTGACCGAAATTGCAAATCAAGCTCGGGATTTAAATATCCCACGCTTGATTTGCATGTTCCCAGCCGGTCGCTATTTTAGAAATTGACTAGCCGAGTAACTGCCCACATCTACGCCGCAGTGAACGATTCGATGTGAAGCCTAAATCGAATTAGCTGGTAAACCTCATTGCAGGAGGAATACCAGCTAATTCAAGTTAGGGCTTTAAATCGGAATCCTGTTTCACTGCTGTGTGTAAACGCGGGCAGTTACTTCGGGCTAGTCAATTTCTAAAATGGCAACCGTTGAACATGCAAATCAAGCGCGGGATATTTAAATCCCGGGCTTGATTTGCAATTTCGGTCGCCCTCATTAGCCTCCCTAGATTGATCTAGGGGGCTAGTGTAGATGTACCCCAAAGGAGGCCAAGATATTTAAAAGTCTTTTATAGTGATATCATGTGAGGCTTTATCTTGGCTGGCAGTTCTTCTCCCCGTGTCCCTCATAATGAACTAAGACCATTTTTTCATGACCGAAAATGATGTGTTTACAGTGGGTTAACTCACACCCATTAACTGTCACACATATGGAGTTGAATAGTTACCTTGAGAAACTATAACACTTTAGCTTGAAAAAACACATATATAACAACATTGTTGAATTTGAACCACATTTTTAGAATTCTGTCTACATGGTGTTTTCAGGAATCCGGAGAACATTTGGATAAGAGATTCATGTTGAGGAAGTAAGAGTGAAGATTTACGTAAGTAATTTGGATTAAATGCCAGTTAATATCCCCCACTAGGATCTGACTGTTAAACACACCATATTGGAGCTCAGAGCCTCAGCAGATCCAGATGAACGTTAGTGGGGCTGGAACACAAGTACTTGCTTTGTGTGAGAGTGCGTGGGTGATGTTACCATCTAGTGCAGTGGTTCCTAAATTTTTTGGCATCACGCCTCCTTTTTGATTTTTGAAAAACCCTCACTCACACACACCCCAAAAAATAGCAGCAAAACTTGTTGAGCAAAAAAAAAAAGGAACTGACCAGGGCAGCAAAACTTGATGGGGAGGGGGAGGCTGGGTCACCTCGCTCCCCCTCTGGAATTTCTTCAACACCCCAAGGGGGGCACGGTCCCCAGTTTGGGAACCCATGATCTAGTGACTGGATCACTGAGTGGGGATATGGGAAATACACTAAAGCCTCTGCTTTAACCAAATACAAAAGAGACGTCCCCCCCCTTTGAATTCATACCCACTAAAAGAGTGGAGATATATAATTAACCAACCATCAAGTCAAAACAAAACTGCAGTATTTGACAATCCACTTACAGACTCCACAGTCACTGCAGCAGTCCAGCAACCCGGTCTGCCAGGCAGCGCTTGGTGCAGGAGCCACAGCAACCTGGGGCTGCAGAACTACAACAGTCCGAGGGTCCATTTTGACTTTCACCGGATGAGTTCAGAAGTTTACACTCTGAAAGGAGAGCAACACAGAGAATGGCTTGAAAGTCTTTTCAGCTTTGTGACTAGCTATGTCACCAATAGTCAGGGGGGGTCTGATGTCTTTGTGGTAACACAACTGGCAAAATGTGTGAAATGGCACCAGGTTTCTCACTGACTTGGAAGCAATGCTATCCCTGTGGTAGCTGTGTGGGTTATGAGTGGTGTAAATTTTCATTCAAAAGTACATTTCTCCCTGATATCACACCGGGGCATAGTTCATTCCTGATTCAAAGGCCAGGGTGCCAGTATTTGGATGGCAACAACATATCTTCCAGCAATACCTAATGGTCCCTTGGCCATCTCCCAGGTGAGACCTGCTCTGATCCTACTTAGCTTTTGTGAACTGAGACTATCACAACACGATATGCCTTGGATATTATTGCAGAAATGGTAATCTCTCTGTTCCTGCTGTTCTCCAAGAGGACCTCGCCCCCCTCCCCCCTCCCCCCCCGAATCCAGAGATTAGCCTCTAAATCAAGATTTTCCCACTGTAGCTAGCCCTTAGCCCAGTCTAAGATTTCACTCGGTCCTTCCCTCAGGCAAACTCCCTGTGACCTCTTTGAGGATTTATAAAGGTCCAGAATAATTCTGGCAGCAGAAAACAGCTTCCCAGGCATTTCTATACAGCAGTGGGCAAGAATCACAAGGGGGAACTTTGGTGCTGCAACATTCATTGTTGCAATGTTTAACCCTGCTGCTCAGGGAATTCATAACCCTATGTTAGGCACCCAGACCCTTACGCAGCTCAGAGAGCAAATTAGGTGCCTAGAAAAGCAATTCACAAAAGTAATTTTTAAGATGTTAAGGCATTAACCTTCACCGGAAGCATTAGACATACAACTAATATAAAACAATTTTTTCTCATTTGGGGAAGAATTTCTGGAGCTAGTTAATTTTAAAATAAAATCATTAATTGATTATATAAAGTCTTAAAGACAGAAATAGAATGTGTGTGTGTGTGTGTATTTCATGCCTTTTTCTCATTTTTAGGGGAAAATATGTTTATGCAGATAGTCCCAGATCATCAAATATATCTAGGTGCCCCACTCTTGCCAATTTCTGGAATAAAGGACAATGTCTGATAAATGTTGTACAGTGAATGACTCCAACACATGCATCTGACGAAGTGGATCTTTGCCCACGAAAGCTTATGCTCCAATACATCTGTTAGTCTCTAAGGTGCCACAGGACTCCGCATCGCTTTTGCAGATTCAGACTAACACGGCTACCCCGCTGATACTCCAACAGGAGAGTGCAGCGAATATCCCATAGCCCAGTAGAAAGAGGAAGAGTCAAGTTCAAGTTCCTTTACCAGATTAGGAAGTGGGAGAGGGAATGAACCCAGGTCACCCACACCTTGGCTAAATTCACTAGCCCAGAGGTTCTCAAGCTTTCCAGATTACTGTACGACTTTCAGGCGTCTGATTTGTCTTTGTACCCCCAGTTTCACCTCACTTAAAAACTACTTGCAAATCAGACACAAAAATGCATAGTTCCCAGCCCGCTATTACTGACAGAGTGCTGTTATATAATGTTATCATAAAATCATTTTACCATATAATTATAAAATAAATCAATCTGTGTATACATATTGTACTTACATTTCAGTGCAATAGTTCAGCCTGTTTTTCACATGTGAGCCTTGTCTGAAGCCCCAGTTCCAGGCAGTGGGGCTGAAGCATGTAATTTAGCTTTGCCGAGCCTGCTATGTCATGGGACCCTGGGCACAGGGCCATTCCGAGAAGGGTGGAGGGCCTGGGGTAACACCCCCCCCCCCCCCCCCGCTGCATGCCCCACCCTCACTTCACCCCTTCCCACCCCTGCTTCACCCCTTCCCCAAGCCTTACCCCTGCTCTGCCCTCACTGTGCCCCCCCCTTCCCTACCTAGAACAACATGTCTCGGATGATTATGGGGGCCTGGTGTGGTGGCAGGAGGGTCACCTCCACCTCTACGCCCCACGTGGGTGGCAGGAGCCGGAGCGACCCTCTCCTGGACCACTGCACCCCACTTCTCCACAGTGGCAGAACCTGAAGTGCCCTGAGGTGAGTGCAGGGGTCAACCCCTGTAATCATCCAGGTGCCTCCCATTCACCCCTTAGTGCTGGCCCTGCACTTGTAACCCCTCCTAAACTTGTCTCAGGACCAAGCCAGGGGTGCAACCCCCATGCTGGGAAACACTGATCTAAATGACTTGAGTCCCCCCTGGAGGACTTCTGAGTACCCCCAAGGATACACACAGCCCTGGTTGAGAACCAATGGGCTAAAAGTTCCTGAGGGGATCACCACCAACTCCATTTCTTATCAGAAATGGCATAGGCACCTAACTGCAAGAGATGGTTCATGCCTGTGAATCCAGAACAAAAGGAATTGTCTCTGTCTAGCCTGGAATTAAGGCTCACCCCTAAGAGGAATGTAAGAGCATAGGCCACACCCCTTCTCAGTATTTCCTATTATTGTACCTAGATTAGGCAGATTCCCAATCAGCATTCTTAGGGTACGTCTACACTACAGAGGAAGATCGACGCTGCCGCTGTCAATCTTCCAGGGTTCACAAATAACATAGCTGAAGTTGCGTATCTTAATTCGACCTTAGCCCGCAGTGTAGACGTACTCTTAGGTGCCTAACACTCCCTACACATTGCATAGGGAGCTCAGGCATCTGACACAGGGCAGCAGATTCCACTGGGTGGCGAGGTGCCTAAAGGTAAGTCAGTGCAAGGTTTAATGCTGCAACGCCTGAATCCCTTCAGAATATTTCTTTAAAAAGGCATTAAATAACCATAAAACATATTAACGAGGGAGGAATAAAAAGTCATTTATGTATTAGCATACATTTTGCTCAGTTTAAGAAGGAGCAATGCAGTTAGTATACTACTAAAGCCTGTTAAACGTGCAAAGCGTTAATAACAGAGGAATAAAGCAGAAGTGTTATTACATTTCTATATTCAGCATGCATTTCCTCATTTTTAGAGAATATTAGGTTTTCTGAAGGTTATTTAGGCTATTTAAAAACTGCACAAAGGCTGCTAAGTATTAATGATAAAGAAAGGAAATATAACCTTAGAATTAGTTACATTTTGCACGGAAGGTGCTGGACTACAGACAGCTTTCAGGGATCTTCAAGTAAGGTGTTTAAAAAAAAAAAAAAGCACAGAAAGTAAAAAAGGGCAAAGAGAAAAGGGCCGAGTGAAGAGAGATGTGTCTCACCACAGTATCACCACACGAGCCAAAATAGTAAAAACCTCTGTTCTGAGAGCTTTTGATAATGAGGCCATATCACATGAGCCATTCCGAATGTGTTATTTAACCATATGACCATTTCTAGACTCACGTCACATATTAAATAGCAGCATGTTTTTTCGTATCCAATCTGAAGGTTTTTCTAAATCCATGGCCTTTTATGGAACTAGTGTTGCATTATTAAAATGCAAACTAAAACCAAAACCATTACAAAGAACAAGTAGGTGCTTTCTTCTTTGAATTCCATTTTTCTTTTTAGCATTAGCTTTCTTTGTTTTTTTTAATTCTGGACCATGATTAAAGTTTCCTTTTACATACAATTCCTTCAGAAATTGCCTTTAAAAACTCCTAACCAACACAAATTGAGTTAAACACCTAACCTTAATTCCAATCTTGCTGATTGCATTATTTAAAAGTAAACTAATTTTAATAATATTGTACATTTATTGGTAATCAGCAGCTTTTTGTGTAAGCTATATTAGAGGCCTTTTAATTTTCACAAACTTTTTGAAGGTCTGATAAATAAAAAAATTTTTTAATTACATATACAACATACACAGAGGCCACTACCTATCTCCTTCCCAAAGTCTACATTCAGGCCAAAATGTGTACTTTTAAACGGAAAAAACCTTATGATCATACATTAAACCTAACATTATATATATGTCAACCACACAAACATTCATATTTGTCTTTCCGATAGAGCACACAGACTAACTTAAAGGAAATCTAGTAATGGATAATACCCTCATGCAGGAAACAAAATGCAAGCCTACTTTAAAATATGATTAACCTTTTCTGCTTCGTTTTCCACCTTGTTCTATCTTCCACAAACCATGTCCCTCTAATAGAGATAAAACTAACTTAAAATGTAAGGTATAGGTGGACTGTGATGACAAACAAAATGGGAAAAATATTTTGCAGACAACTCTGTAAACAACTGCTATAAAAGTAAGGATGTTGATGCATTTAGTGCATGGCTTTATTAGCCATAAAAAATATATCCAGGCTTGGAGTTCTGCAGTGGTGTAACTGCACAATGCTGTCAAAGGCTTTGCTCTCTCATCATTCTTGTAGGCTTAATGTTTAGTTGCAGCTTGTCCTTTCAGGGAACAACGTATGCCTTAGGTCACTAAGAAGTGTTGCTTTGGAGGTACATCTATAAAATACCACTAAGCATGCAAAGAGAACAAGGAGTCCTGGGGCACTTTAAAGAGTAAGGGTACATCTGACTGTGTTGCTCTTTCGGGATACCGGAAGTATCCTGAAATAGCAATGCTGTGTCTTTAAAAGCTCCCACTATTTCCTTGGACCTAGCACACCATAACCCCTCCTGCATCCCAGGCCCTTGCCCCAGCCCTCACCCAGAGCCTGCACCCCATACCTCCTCCTGCACCCTGTAGCCCCTTCTATGCTCTGTATCCCCATGCAACAGCCTTTATCCCCCTTCCTCCACCCCAACTCAGCCTGGAGTCCCCTCCTGCACCTCAACACCCTGCACTAGACTCAGCCTGGAACCCCCTTCCATGCTGCAAACCCCTTGACCCCAGCTAAGAGCCTGAACCCCAACTCCCTGGCCCAGCCCAGAGAAAATGAGTGAGGCTGTAGGATAGTGAGTGGGTAGGGGGATGGAGTGAGCAGGGCAGGGCTTCTGGGAAGGGGATGTGGCTCTCACATTGTTTTTTTGCCACCTCAAAAATAGTGAGGAGTATTGATCTATACCTGAAATTCTGAAAGAATTAGTGTTACTTAACAGGGACGTCATATGTGGGGAGAGAAGTAAAAAGTGTCACTGACTGTTACATAGAATATTTTAAAGTTGGCTTGCATTTTGTCTTCTACCAGGGTAGTGGGCATAATGTGAGTAAAGAATATATTGGTATATCTTTACCCATGTATCCTTTACCCCCATTATATACACACAGAGCTAAAGTTAAAGGAATTGTTTTTCATAACATATTGAAAACTAGATGTTTGTATATGTGACATCTATAAAATAAATATAAAATTAGCCTGAGTCCATGCTCTTTAAAACAGTATACAGTTTGGCTTCAATGTATGCTTAGTCATTGTGGGAAAGAATAGAAGATAGAAAGAAGTCTAAATAATAAGATGGGTGAAATAGAGTGCCTTATATTGAGTGAGGCTATTGATATAATAGTACAACAACGTAGCATTTAATTTGAAAAAGGGGAACTACACAAAAATAAGGAAGTTAGTTCAATGGAAATTAAAGGGTACGGTGCCAAAAATGAAATTCCTATACACTGAATGAAAACTTTTTAAAGACACAATTACAGAGGCTCAATTAAAATGTATATTCCTAATTTAAAAAAATGAAAAGAGAACCAAAAGAGTGCCACCATGGCACACTGGGTGTATCAACCCTGCACTAGGGCTGGGAAGGTTAACCTGGCTCACCTTGCCAAGTAAGCCCCACACCCACATCACTGCAGGGCATTCTCCAGGAGGAGGCCAGCTATAAAGGCCTGTGAAGCTGCTCAGTCTGAGCTGATGTCTGCTAGGGAAAGAAGGTGCTGCTGCTGAAGAGGAACTGCCAACAGATCAAGCCATGGAGACCAGTCAGTGGGAATCTGCAGATGAGGCACCCAGTCTGGAGGGGAGAGACAGGAAGTAGCCCAAGGTGGGTAATTGACTCCTGAGAACTTGGTGTGTTGCAGTTGGATTCCCCACCAAGCTCATGGTGGTCCACTCTACCACTGACAGGGCCCTAGGCTGGGACCTGGTGGGGGGGGGCCCAGGTCCCCCTACTCCCTCTTCATCAACCTGATAAGGGGACACACTCCTGTTGGTATTGGCCCTGGCTGATAGGCCATGCTGCCCTGGGAGAGATGGGTGTTACTAATGATTCTGGCCACGCTGCCCTGACTGAGAGGGGTGTGACTGTAGATGCAGGCTGCTAGGCTGCACTGCCCTGATAGTGTGGGGTGTTGTTTAAACTCTGGCTGTTAGGCAATGCTGCCCTGTGGGAGAGGGGCATTATCTCACTGACACTGGCTTCCAGGCCACACAAGCCAAACCCCCATGAGTACCCTGTCTCAGCTACCACCAGCACCCTGCCTCAGGACCTTTCCCCAGCACCAGTACCCTGTCCCCTGCCCCACCAGCACCCTGTCCCCTGCCCCAGCACCCACCAGCACCCTGCCCTAGTACTCCGTTCCCTGCCCCCCCAGCACAGTTGGGGGCACATTAGTGAGGCTTGTGGGGTTTTGGAGGGGTTGGTTTTTTGCATCTCACTTGTGTGGCCCAGACCGACTTTTCTGTGGGTCAGTGACCCCTGACTCAAAACAGGTTCCCTGCCCCTCTCATAATAAAGACAACGCTGAAACCTTTTGTGTTTGACATAATATTTTATTTAAAAATGAAGCCTGGCCAACAAGCCCTCAATTGAGGCCAAGCCCCCATCTGGCCACAGCATCATAACACTCCTGCACCCCCTCCAGACCCCAAATCTGAGCCTATCACACATTGGAACCCCCTGTCCTGAGCATAGGCGTGCGCAGCACATTTCATTAGGGTGTGCACCCAAAGAATTTTTTAAAAAATGTACTTTGACCCCCCTATTAGCCACACCCCTGACCCCTGTTAACCACGCCCCTGGACCCCATTAGCCACGCCTCTGGAGGTAACCCTCTCTGGGCAAGATGGGCACATGACCAAAAGTAAAAAGTGTTATGTGACCCCCAAGGACTTTTCCCACCATCCTCCTACCAATAGGGATTAGTTTGCCTCCCCAACCCACCCCCCATGCAACTATCCTGCAATTGCATTAACCCAATGTGTGTGACATTAATGAGGGGGTGGAGAGGCTGGGGTTCCCTCTAAGAGTTTCCTCCCATGAGCAGAATGAATTTTGTGTTGTGCACCAGTACTGAATTCATGTGGCTTGTTTGGATGTGCCATTGTGGCACCCAAGTTATTAATAAATATCTACCTTTCCCCTCTGCTGCCATGTCTCCTCCCCTTGCTCCATCAATTCCCTTGATGCCTGCTGCCCCCCAACCCCTCACCCTCCTCTGCTGTCCTGACCCCTGCCCTTCTCACTGCCCTCAGCCTTCCTGAGACCTGCCCCCCCACCAGCCCTTCTCTCCCCCCTGTGCCCACTCCTCTAGTAGCCCCACTCTGATCATGTGAGCTACCCCTCCTCATCCCCTCATCTAACACCTCCCTTGCCTCTCTCCTCTGGTGCTGGTCCCTCCCCTGCAGGTGTCTGCCCTTCTGCTTCACCCCCAGAATCCCCTGGCACCTGCACCTTCCCTTACCCCTGCACCCTCCTGGTGCCTCCCCCTTCCCTCACTGCCCCTGCCCCTTTGCCCTTTTTCCTGATGCCCACCCCTCACCACCCTCTGCCCCCATTCCCCTCATGCCCCTGTGCCCTCACACATGACTTGCTCCAACCCCACCTTCCTCATGCCTACCCCTTCTGTCAAGCCTTCTCCCAGCACCTCCCCCTCCAATCCCCAATGCCCTTACCCTCTCCTCTTCCAGCATCACCCTGTCCCCCTCCCACTGACACCTCCCCTCCTGCCCTTTTCCTCATTGTCTCCACTTCCCCCCTAGCATTTGTGTCTCCTCTACCCTGTCCCTTTGGTGCCTTCCCTTTCTTCCCCCTCTCCTCCTCCGTACAAGCCCCTTCCACCTCTTCCTTTTTCTTCTTCCTCCACCCTCCCCCACCGCAAAAGCCCCTTCCTCTCCCATCCCTTCCTCCTATTTCCCCCCCCCACCTTACCTTCAGCTTCTGCCTTACAGCTTGCAGGGCTGGAGTCAGAGCCAGCCCAAGCTGCAGGGCCGGGGAGGGGCATCCCCGGGGTGTTGCGCAGTGCTGCAAGGCCGGGCGGGGACGTCCCCAGGGCGCCGCGCGGTGCTGCAGGGCCGGGTGCTGCCGGGACACGTGGGGGCGCCCCCAGGGTGCCATGCGGTGCTGCCGGGCTGGGTGCTGCTGGGATGTGCGGGGATGGCCGCAGGGCGCTGTGTGGTGCTGCTGGGACAGGCGGGGGTGCCCCCGGGGCGCCGTGTGGTGCTATAGGGCGGGGCTCGGGCCACAAAAATGGCTCGGGCCACCATCTGTAGTTGGGCCCCAGCTGCTTTTGGAACTGGGCCGCTGGGTTTTAAAGTTCCCGGCGTTTCCCCTCTTACCTGTTGCGCGGTGTTTGAGGACGCCGCACATGCGCTCTCTCTGCCCCACAGTGCTCAGTAGATGGCTGCGGGGAATTTAAAGTGAGGGGCTGTGGCGCTCAGTCACAAATCCCCCTCTTCCTCCAGCAGCTGCTGGCTGGCCCCAGACATTAGGGTGTGCCTGGGCACACCCGGCACATCCCATGCACACGCCTATGGTCCTGAGCCTCTCACATCCCCAAACTCCTGCACCTTCACATCCTCAGTCTTCTGCCACAACACTCATGCACCATCCACACACTGCAAATCTGTGTCGTGAGCCCATCATACTCTCAACCTCCCTGCCCTTCATCCCTCACATACCCAACCCAAACTCCTGCACCCTCACATCTCTTGTACAAGCATACAATTCAGTGTTAATTGCATAGTATCACATACCGTTTCTCAAATATTATGATAGCATACAGTTTTTTCCATTGAATGGAATGGACTCAAGAGTACTATAATATATACACGCACAAGGGGATGGTTTGTGGTTCCCAGTTTAATTTTCATATGTCCTGAGTTTTAAGTACCTAACTGTACAGTGTTAATATTTGTCATATGATTTCCATGGAATGTAGGCATTGCCAAATCAGCCAATGGGACCCTCTAGTCTAGTCCAGTATTCTAGCTACAAAAGTGGTCAATATGAGATGTGTCACAGGATGGGGTGAGAGTGTGTGCACATATGTCCACAAGAAACTACAGTGAACAGTTATCCCCAGATAGGGAATGTTTCTTCTTCACTCCCATCAGTTTGTGGCTGGCTTATGACCTGAAACATGAGTGGATTTTAATCTGTGTTTTATCCTACCTATTGTATTTTAGATGTTTTCATTATCAATAAGCCTTCATCTTTAAAAAAAAAAAAAAAGTACAAACTTTTGACCTCACTGCTATTTAATGGCGGTGAGTTCCATAGATGAATTCGGTAAAAAAAGTTTCCTTTTATCAATTTAAATTTGGTGTCATTTAAGTAAATGTAAAAAGATATTCAATGGAGCCAGGTCAGGGGGCACCATTGATCTTTGTAATGGCATTAAAATACTTTCAGTGCTATTTCCTGTACCTTTCCTTATGGATTTCACCCTCCCTCTTCCCCTTTTAACATCTATTACACATTGAGCAAATGTTCTCTTTTTTGTGTGAAGCTGTTCAAAAGGACAGGAAAATTGGGTCTGTCTTCCTTTACAGCAGCAATGCTAATTACTTCCTAACATTTCACATTTTTCAAAGTGTTAATTATTCTGTTTTTTTAAAATATGGTTTCAACCATTGTTCCTGGTATTCAAGACCATACTCTTTTTGTAATTCCAAGTTCAATTCCTAGTGCCTTTAAGATAGATACAATATTCGCTACTCTCCAGTCCTCTATCAAAGAGCTTATTTTGATGAGCTTGCTTAACTTCATTAGTAGCTCACCTGGTTCGTTCTTAAATTTCTTCCAAATCCATGAGTCATTTCATCTGGACCTGTTGCTCTTAGATTTATCACTTTGGTCTAGCACCTCATCTTAAATACGTCCACAGATGTTGAGGAACAGTTTTGGTGGAAAGGAAATTACTTCGCTTCTTTGCAAGGTCTTTATTCTCTTTTGATTTTCTGTTTACTCTCTGATAGTCTAGCAGATTCAACAGTTTCCCTCATAGACTTCCTTCTTCTTAGAAACAAATAGTTTTGTAATGTTTTGGCTGTTTGCTCATCAATTCCCACTTTGCACACCTGATATCTATCTTACATTTTACCTATCCCTATTTCATTTTCTGCTCTATAAGCTTAACTTGGGATGGGTTTCCAATTTCTGAAGGATACCCATTTAGCTCAAATAACATCTGCTTTAAAGATAAAAAAGGAAAAGGAAATTATCCAGTTTTATATCTAAGAAGTACCAGCCAGTCAAGGGTAACTGTGGCATACCAATATTGCTAATAAATATGCACTTGTACATCAGTCAGCCAAAGGGCAATTAACTTGTTAGTCTTGCATACCGTAAAATCTCGAGTATAATGCGCACCTATGTATAATGCGCATCTGCCTTTTAAAGGTCAAAATTCTTGAATAAACTAAACTCTTATCTATAATGCGCACCCCCATTATACTCGAGATTTTAAGGCATGCATAGGAAGGAAGGGGCTCACACCTGCCGCCGGACCCTCTGCCCAGCTGAGCTCATGTAACCACCACCAAGGCAGATTTGAACCTGGGACCTCAGGAGCTAACTCTAGGAGCCTCTACCCTCTGAGCTAAAAGCCAGCTGGCTCCCAGTCTATGCTGTAGTGGTCTCTTGATCTTAACTGTTGCAGTGGTCTAGGTGCCACTTGCAGTACTCAGTAACCACACTAGGTGTGTGGGTTACACTCACACCTGCCGTGGGGTCCCCCCTGCCTAGCTGAGCTCGTGCAAGCTGAGCTCGCGCCTGCCGGGGGGGGGCAGCGGGGAGGTCTCCCTGTCAGTCGGTGGTCAGGGCAGTGCGTGGTGTGTGTGTGTGTGTGTTATACACCCGAGTCTTCAACTGCTAGGACCGGGGGTCCTTTCACAGCGGGCAACCTGGAGAAGGCTGACGGGTGCCCCAAAGTTTGCAGGAAGAGCTTATTACACCCGAGTCTTTAGCTGCTAGGACCAGGGTCCCTTCACAGCGGGCAGCATAGGGAAGGCTGACGGGCGCCCCAAAGGTTTGCCCCGTGGAGGCGGCACAACCCAACGCTCAGCTCTTACTGCGTTTACCCCTGACCGGCTGTGATCCTTTTCATTGTGTCTGGTTCTGTTACAGCAACAGGAGGAGTTAGGTTAAAGCTTAAACAGTTACTATTTTATTGTTACAAGGCAAGCTTAGCTGTTAAATGCTACTGCTGTGTTACAGATAACACAGCCACTACAAAAGGACAAGACAGAAATTACACTAAAAGTCACTTACAGGTACCATGAAACCCTTTTGGTTCTCTGAGCTCTTATTAAATGCATGCAAAATAGACACCTAGCAGGTATATTCTCACCCCTGCGATCCTTATTCCAGCGAAGCCAGGTTCCTCTCAATCCCAATGGGCTCGAGTTGGGATCTGCCACACAACCAAGTTTTGTGGGGGTATGAACAATAGTCTTCCAGGTTACCACTTTGATTCTGAAAGAAAGCACAAAGTCAGCCGGTCTTGGATACAATCCAAGCCTTGGTTATAGTTAGTGGCATCCTTCCAGAACTTGAGGTGATCCACACCCCTTTTTCTTTATAAGTTTGGAGAACATGTTTCTGTGTTCCAAGGCTGGGGTGTTTAATTACAACGGTGTCCCCAGGAGCATATTTGGTGTCCTTCAGTGGTGTGCTTTGGGCTGGTGAGGTTCTTCCTGTGGAAAAGAATCCTCTACTGATAGGGCTACCCCTAGGGGTTTGCCGGTTGTTCAGCCGCTGAACTATGACGTCTAGTCTGTCTCCCCATGTACAGTCCGTGGGCTTTAAGTAGTGCTTTAGCAACCCATTCCATCTCTCAATTATGCCGTTGGACTGGGGTCGGTACGGGAAGTGAAAGGTCCACTGAACTCCGTTCTGGAGGGCCCACTCCTGAACTAGCTTATTCTTAAAATGTGAGCCATTGTCTGATTGTATTTCTTGGGACAAGTGCTGTTAAGCGGTTTAGTCCTGAGATGGTTGACAACCCCGTTGCCAATCGGGTCGGGTATGCAAAGCCGATTCCCGAGACAACCTCCACTCCAATCAAAACATACTTCCATCTCTGTCTGGTGGAGGGTAATGGGCCAATGTAATCAATTTGCCAGGTTGCCCATAGTGTTTTTCCCTCTCGTATTCTGGCAAACCACTGTCCCTCGTTAATGTGCTTTCGGGTCTCAACACAAAGAGCACAGGCTTGTACTAAGTCCCTAGCTTGCTGATGGGTAATAGGCCACCCCCTGATATGTGCCTGCCTCACCAGTTCCTTGCTCCCTGTATGCCCCAGAGTCTCGTGTAGCCATGTGTATAAGCGTTCCCAATTCACCTGGGTGGCAGAAATCTGGGCTATTGCATCGGCTAAGTTATTTAATTGAGCAGCCGGAGCGTTGTTCCGTAGGTGGGCTGATACATGACCTATGCTTAGGGTTAGTTGGGTTGCATGGTGATGGATCCACTCCCAGTATTCTAATCCCCAGACTGGTTTCCCTCCTATCATCCAGTGGTTATGTTTCCAATTAGTTATCCACTAGGTGGCTCCTGCCCATACAGCACAGGAGTCTGTGTAAATAGTGCTAGCACCTGCCTCACAGGCCAGCTCAATTGCCGCTAATTCCGCGAGCTGGGCGGATCCCTCTATATCAGTAGTCAGAGGCACGACGGAGTTATCAGCTGGGACTGCTGCAGCCCTTCCTTTCCACTTTCCCTTTATCAGTTTAGCACACCCAGGTGTAAACCAAACTCCCTCAGGGCGAGAGGGATCAAATGGAGTGGCGTCTCGGATAGAAGATGGTTGTGGGGGCACATTGGTCTGCACTTTTTAGTTATTTTTGTGCATTATTTGAACTGTTTAGTTTAGTTTTCCTCCATTTCCCGTAGTCAATGTTGGTATTTTTAGGGTATGAAATTGGTTTCTAGGAACGGAACCACCATTTATAACATTGTGCCTATGGGAAATAAGGGTTCGACTTATGACAGCTTGACTTACGACAGTTCTCCAGGAACCAATTAGGTTGTAAGTGTGAGGGTTGCCTGTAGTAGGAATATATTGTCCACTGACCAGGCTAGTGATAGTAACTGAAATGCTCAGGGAAATTTGAGAGACTATTTTAAAAACCTCAGTAATAATGGGGGGATTTCAGCTGTCCCCTACATAGACTGGGTAAGTGTCACCTCAGGACAAGATACAGAGAAAGTTTCTTTGACACCTTAAATGACTGCTTCTAGGCAATTCTTGATGTAGTCTTAAGTGGAGCACAGGATCTGGTCTGGACTGCTTGATAATAAGGGGCTGTAATCTAAACTATTGTAAGAGGAGAGTTGTCCATCACACTGTGACTGTCTGTCACAGAGAAGACGCCGTTCTTCATTGTGTCCCTGTTCTCCCTGCCCACAGCCTCTCCCCTCACTCTCCACCCGCAGCCCCCTTCCCAACCCACAGCACTCCCCCCATTACCCCTCACACCCCACCTACGTCTCCCTCCACCCAACTCCCTACCCACAACCCCACATACCCCCTCATGGAATGAGGAGTAACAGTTAAGCCGAACTAAGGACTTAGTTCGGATTAACTTTAAACTACGCGTGTAGCGCGGGCAGTCTGCTCGACTAAGGGGATTTAAAAATGGCGGCCGGATGGGAACATGCAAATAAAGCCCGGGATATTTAAATCCCGGGCTTCATTTACAACCCCGGTTCCCTGATTTGCGTACCTAGCTCGAATTAATGAGCTAGTGTAGACATACCCTGGAAGACTTGAGAAGTCTGGACAAATGTGGCTATGAGCTGAGTTAGAGACCCACAAAATGTTAGCGTGTACTCTGATCAACACCCCTTTCATATTCTCAGAGCATCTGGGCAATGGATTACCTCAAGTGAAGTGGTCGTCGGGAATGTTTATAGAGAGGCGATTTAGAAGTTGTATTTTTGTGCTATATGAAAAATACATGAGCCAGTTTCTCTCTGCAAGTATCTGTGAAGAAATAAATAAATAGAATAGGACAAGGTAGGCTGAGCTGGGTTAGTGGCTGCCATTTCCTCCCCTCCACCCCACACCCCCGCACCAAAGCAGGATAGGAGGCTTGAAAAGCAGCACAATGAGTGTGTGCTGGAGAAAAATGCAAATGAGTTAGTGGGTAGCTGTGTGGTGGAAGAGCAGAGGAGGGACGAATAGGATGTGAACTACTGGAAGAGAAAATGGTGAATAGGCTGAAGCCTGGGAGAAAGAGGGAACAAAGAGAAGGAAATGTAAGAACAGCATATAATATAAGGCTGAAGAACCCAGTAAGGAGTGATTGCATAGACCCTGGGACAGGCAGGAGAACATCAGGCAACCAGGAGCAAGGGATGTAAAATTTCTATTAATTGGCTAATTGAATAGTTGATGCAAATAGCTGTTGCTACACTTCAAAGGCAAAAGTGCTGTGGGGATCATGGGGCCAGTGGGGGACTCAAGTGGTCCCCTGCTCAACCCGTGCTCCCTGTGGTGTTTCAAAGCGGCAGCGCTGCATGGAGCCCGGGGTCTGGCCCTGGGCTCCACATGGTGCTGCCACTTTGAAGCACCACCTCCTCTCCCCCCTCTCCCCACCTTACTGCCTCTTTCTGATAGAGGCAGAAAGGGGGGGGGGGAGTGACTAGTCGACTAGCGACTAGTCAGAAGCAAGAAGCCTGCTAAACAGCTTCCATTGGATGATCAAGAGGCTAAAGGTGCACTCAAGGAAGATAAGGCCAGTATGGAAAAACTAAATGAACTCTTTGCATCTGTCTTCACAGCTGAGGATGTGAGGGAGATCCTCAAACCTGAGACATTCTTTTTAGGAGACAGGTCTGAGGAAATGTCCCAGATTCAGGTGTCATTAGAGGAAGATTTGTAACAGTAATAGGTCATTAGGACCACCTGGCATTCACCCAAGAGTTCTGAAAGAACTCGTATGTGAAATTGCAGAACTACTAACTGTGGTTTATATTCTATCACTTAAATCAGCTTCTGAACCCAATTGACTGGGAGGATGGCTAATGTGACATCAATTTTTAAAAAGGGCTCTAGAGGCAATTACAGGTTGGTGAGTCTAACCTTAGTACCGAGCAAATTGGTTGAAATTATAATTAAGAACAGAATTGTCAGACACATAGATGAACATAATTTGCTGGGGAAGAGTCAACATAGCGTTTGTAAAGAGAAATCATGCTTCACCAATCTGCTAGAATTCTTTAAGGGGGTCAGTAGGCATGTGGACAAGGGGGATCCAGTGGATATACTGTTCTCAGATTTTCAAAAAGCCTTTGACAAGGTCCCTCACCAAAGGCTCTTAGGCCCTTCCCTCTTATTCCAGGACAGCTTATTTTGCCTATCATAGATTGGTAACTGGTGAAAAAATAGGAAGCAAAGGGTAGGAATAAACTATCAGATTTCAGATTGGATAGAAGTAAATAGCAGTGTCCCCCAGGGGTCTGTACTGGAACCAGTCCGATTCAACATATTCATAAATGATATGGGAAAATGGGTAAACGGTGAGATGGCAAAATTTTGCAGATGGTACAAAATTACTCAAAATAGTTAAGTCCCAGGCAAACCGCAAAGAGCTACCAAGGAATCTCACAAAACTAGGTGACTGAGCAACAAAATGGCAGATGAAATTCAGTGTTGATAAAAGCAAAATAATGCATAGTGGAAAACATAATTCCATCTATACATATAAAATGATGAGGTCTAAATTAGCTGTAACCATTCAAGAGACAAGACCTGGGAGTCATCATGGATAGTTCTCTGAAAACATCCACTCAACGTGCAGCAGCTAAAAAGCAAACAGAATGTCAGGAATCATTAAGAAAGGGATAGAGAATGAGATAGAGAATATCTTATCATCTCTATATAAATCCATGGTACTCCCACATCTTGAATACTGCATACAGACATGGTCGCCTCATCTCAAAAAAGATAGCTTGGCACTAGAAAGGTTTCATAAAAGGGCAACAACAATAATTAGGGATATGAAATGGCTGCCATATGAGGAGAAATTAATAAGACTAACAGATTTATTTGGGCATAAGCTTTCATGGGCAAAAACTCACTCTGTCAAAGGGGGGGTTTTGCCCATAAAAACTTATGCCCAAATAAATCTGTTAGTCTTTAAGGTGCCACAGGCCTCGTTTTTGCGGATACAGACTAACATGGCTACTCTCAGACATTAATAAGAAGTGGGACTTTTCAGCTTGGAAGAGAGGAGTAAGGGGGGGAGCTACACTAGGGCTGTGTCTACACTGCACCCCTTTTCCGGAAAAGGGATGCAGATGAGACAAGTCGGAATTGCAAATGAAGCGGGGATTTACATCTCCCCCGCTCCATTTACATGAACATGGCTGCCGCTTTTTTCCGGCTCGGAGCTTTGACGGAAAAAAGCGCCAGTCTAGACGCGGATCTTGCGGAAAATAAAGCCTTTTCCGAAAGATCCCTTATTCCTCTTAAAATCAGGAATAAGGGATCTTTTGGAAAAGGCTTTATTTTCCGCAAGATCCGTTTGACTGGCGCTTTTTCCACAAAGCTGAGCCGAAAAAAGCGCAGCCATGTTCATGTAAATGGAGCGGGGGAGATGTAAATCCCCGCTTCATTTGCAATTCCGACTTGTCTCATCTGCATCCCTTTTCCGGAAAAGGGGTGCAGTGTAGACACAGCCTAGAGGTCTATAAAATCGTAACTAGTGGAGAAAGTAGATAAGGAAGTGTTGTTATTTATGCCATCTCATAACACAAGAACTAGGGTTCACCAAATGAAATTATTAAACCCCATCCACTGCTTGCACAAGGGGAAAGGTGCAGAGCGAAGCAAGCAGTGGCCAGCAGGGAGCGCGGTCAAACAGGAGTGAGCAGCACATGGGACAAATAACCAGCTCCGCTGAAAACCTCACGTGTTGGGGAGTTAAATATAGAGTGTTTAAGAGGAATATCTGACCACACAAGCATAAGTCCAACCACAAGAGTCATGGCAATGAACTGACTGTACCTACCAGGTACTTGTGTGACCTCCACAGATTCTTAGTCACAAGAGGGCCATGGAAACACATTGACATGTATGACAATAAGTTCAGATCACTGATATATTAATGGCTGCAGATTGCCATTCTTGGCCAACGGAAGCTGCGAGAAGCAGTGTCCCATTCTGCACCACTTCCCGTGGTTCCCATTGGCTGGGAATGGTGATCTGCAGCAAATGGGAGCTGGTAAATATAACAGTGGTGACCTGCTGTTTTACTGCCCACCCTTGCTCTAGGGTAACAAAGTTTCCAACTTTGTTCAGAGACATGCATGTTAGTGAAATATTTCAATCTTTGTCAGGAACAGCAGAGTCATTCTATTGTTAATAGTTACTTGTCCAGACCAGACTTTGAGAAGTCAGGCATGCTCCCTGGCTGACAGACTCCATCAACTTAGGGGAAAAAACCTTGGAGGATCAGATAGCACCTAGTCAAGGATGCTTTGCAACATTCAATGCTCCAAACAGAGAAAAGGGAGGAAAGGAGGGCCAGGGAGATGAAAGTTAGAACAGAAGCTACTGAGCACATGCTAAAATTCATTGAACACCAAACTGAAATGCTGAAGTGTCTAATCAAGATACAGAGCTAATAGAACCAAAGGCCTCCCAGGCAGCACATGCAGAATTTTTTTCACAGCAACCCCCCAATATGGCCACATAGCAACCTCCATGGCTGCACATGCAAAAAATTTTATCCAGCAACTCTTCCTCTATGCACACACACTCATTTTCAGTCAAGTAATGTGTGGGGTTTTTTTCAGCACATTCCACTCTCTGTCACAGCAGCTGTGACTTTGTTAATGCAATTGTGAGGTTTTCCAATTGTCCTTACCATCCTTTACCACCAAGCATTCACCTTATGTGGGTGACCATGATTGAAAGGGATCAATAAAGACAAAAGTGATGCAGGTTTCCATGAGTTTATTTGGTAGGACAAGTAATCACTCTGGTCCCTGTGGAAGCCGGTAACATCCCTTGGTTTATGGGAACGCCTCGCTCAGAATGAGCAGTGGGATGAGGCAGGGAAGCAACCCCCACATGCAGAAATGTCAGTGCCTCTCATTGTCAAACTGATTCCTCAGAGCCTCCCTCATATTGATGGCCAACTTAGGGGCTCTCTCCTCCGATAGCACAAGTGTCTGGCTGGTCAAACTGTGTGCTTAGGTTCTGTGCCTCATGCTCCACCCACAGGCAAATATTCCATCCTTAATCTCACACACATTATGTAAGCAGCAGTATTGCCATGATCCTCCATAAGATCCAGCCTGCCAAAGAGACACCTCCATCTCCCCCCTTCTATTGGCCAAAGACACATTCAACAACCATGCAGCATTGGCTTAGCCTGTTCTTGAACCGCTCTTTACTTCTCTCCAGGGCTATGTCTACACTCGCGGCTTCTTGCGCAAGAACATCTTGCACAAGTGTTCTTGCGCAAGAAGTCTTACGCAAGAAAACATCTACACTGCCATGTGCGAGCTGTGCTTTTGCGCAAGAGCGCCCATGGCAGTGTGGACGCTCTCTTGCGCAAGAAAGCTCTGATGGCAATTTTAGACATAGGGCTTTCTTGTGCAAGAAATCCCTGCCGAGCGTCCACACTGCCCTCTTGTGCAAGAGCCCCTGCACAAGAGAGCTTACACCTGTTAAAAAAGTGTAGCTTTTGTGCAAGGAGCCCTCTCTTACCACGCCATACTGTAAATTTACTTGCGCAAGACCGGGCGGGCAGTGTGGACGCTCTGCAGATTCTTGCGCAAGATCGGCCGTACTTGCGCAAGAAGCCGCGAGTGTAGACATAGCCCAGGTGCCCCCTGTAACGCTTCATGAGCCAGGGCTGTAAGGGGTAAGCAGGGTCACCTCTGGGCATTTTCATGCCCCCACTGTAATTTTGTGGGGGCGTGAAAAAGTACGTTCCAGCCTGCAGCTTTCTTTTCAGGCCACTGCATTTTGGTTCATTTAAGATTTTTACTTCATTTGATTCTACATTTTCTGTCACATATAGTGCCACTCCCCCACCAGCATGACCTGTTCTGTCCTTCTGATATATTTTGTACCCTGCTATGACTGTGTCCCATTGATTGTCCTCATTCCACCAAGTTTACGTGATGCCTGTTATATCAATATCCTCCTTTAATATGAGGCACTCTAGTTCACCCATCTTATTATTTAGACTTCTATCATTTGTGTCACTATTTATCTGTCTGCCATTTCTTGATCTGTTAGACTCTTTTTCATTTGATTGTCTTATCTGATCTTACTCATACTTTATCATCTTCCATCCTTTCCTCTTTACTAGAATATAGAGAATCTCTATTAATAGACACTCCCCTAAGAGATGTCTCTGTCCAAACCATGTGCTCCTGGCTTTCCCCCAGACCTGAGACAACATTAAGGCTAGACTATAATATATGCCATCATGTGCCGGCAATGCCCCCCTGCCATATACATTGGCCAAACTGGACAGTCCCTATGTAAAAGAATAAATGGACACAAATCAGATATCAGGAATGGTAACCTAAAAAACCTGTAGGAGAACACTTCAATCTCCTTGGACACACAATAGCAGATTTAAAAGTAGCCATCCTGCAACAAAAAAAAATTGTCAAAAACAGACTTCAAAGAGAAACTGCAGAGCTACACTTCATTTGTAAATTTGACACTATCAATTTAGGATTGTACAAAGACTGTGAATGGCTAGCCAACTACAAAAGCAGTTTCTCCTCTTTTGGGGTATGTCTAGACTACATGCCTCTGCTGGCAGAGGCATGTAAAATAGGCTACCCGACATAGTCAATGAAGCGGGGATTTAAATATCCCCAGCTTCATTAAAATAAAAATGGCCACCGTGCTGTGCCGGCTCAGTTGATCATCGACACAGCGCGTGAATCAAGATGTGGATCGGTCGACAGGGGAAGCCTTTGTCAACCGCTCCTGTAAACCTCATAAGAACATAAGAATGGCCGTACTGGGTCAGACCAAAGGTCCATCTAGCCCAGTAGCCTGTCTGCCGACAGTGGCCAGCGCCAGGTGCCCCGGAGGGGTGGACCGAAGACAATGATCAAGCAATTTGTCTCCTGCCATCCGTCTCCAGCCTCTGACAAACAGAGGCCAGGGACACCATTTCTACCCCCTGGCTAATAGCCCTTTATGGACCTAACCTCCATGAATTTATCTAACTTCTCTTTAAACTCTGTTATAGTTCTAGCTTTCACAGCCTCCTCTGGCAAGGAGTTCCACAGGTTGACTATGCGCTGTGTGAAGAAGCACTTTCGCTTATTAGTTTTAAACCTGCTACCCATTAATTTCATTTGGTGTCCTCTAGTCCTTATATTATGGGAACTAATGAATAACTTTTCTTTATTCACCCTCTCCACACCACTCATGATTTTATATACCTCTATCATATCCCCCCTCAGGCTCCTCCTTTTCCAAACTGAAAAGTCCCAGTCGCTTTAGCCTCTCCTCATATGGGACCGATTCCAAACCCCTGATCATTTTAGTTGCCCTTTTCTGAACCCTTTCCAAGGCCAAAATATCTTTTTTGAGGTGAGGAGACCACAGCTGTACATAGTACTCAAGATGTGGGCATACATAGTTTTATACAGAGGCAGTAAGATATTCTGTGTCTTATTTTCTATCCCTTTCTTAATAATTCCTAACATTCTATTTGCCTTTTTGACCACCACAGCGCATTGTGTGGACGTTTTCAGAGAACTATCCATGATAACTCCAAGATCTCTTTCCTGATTTGTCGTAGCCAAATTAGCCCCCATCATATTATATGTATAGTTGGGGTTATTTTTTCCAACATGCATTACTTTACACTTATCCACATTAACCTTCATTTGCCATTTTGTTGCCCAATCACTCAGTTTTGTGAGATCTTTTTGAAGTTCTTCACAGTCTGCTTTTGTCTTGACTATCTTAAACAGTTTAGTATCATCTGCAAACTTTACTATCTCACTGCTTGCCCCTTTCTCTAGATCATTTATGAATAAGTTGAATAGGATTGGTCCCAGGACTGACCCTTGGGGGACACCACTAGTTACCCCTCTCCATTCTGAAAATTTACCATTTATTCCTACCCTTTGTTTCCTGTCTTTTAACCAGTTCTCAATCTATGAAAGGACCTTCCTCTTATCCCATGACAATGTAATTTACACAAGAGCCTTTGGTGAGGACTTTGTCAAAGGCTTTCTGAAAATCTAGGTATACTATATCTACTGGATCCCCCTTGTCCACATGTTTGTTAACCCCTTCAAAGAACTCTAAAAGATTAGTAAGACATGATTTCCCTTTATAGAAACCATGTTGACTTTTGCCCAACAAATTATGTTCTTCTACGTGCCTAACAATTTTATTCTTAACTATTGTTTCGACTAATTTGTCCGGTACCGACGTTAGTCTGTAATTGCCGGGATCACCTCTAGAGCCCTTTTTAAATATTGGTGTCACGTTAGCTATCTTCCAGTCAGTAGGTAAGGAAGCCGATTTAAGGGATAGATTACAAACCACAGTTAACAGTTCTGCAATTTCCCATTTGAGTTCTTTTAGAACCCTTGGGTGAATGCCATCCAGTCCCGGTGATTTGTTCACATTTAAGTTTTTCTATTTGTTCCAAAACCTCCTCTAATGACACTTCAATCCAGGACAGTTCCTCAGATTCATCTCCCACAAAGGACGGTGCAGGTTTAGGAATCTCCCCAACATCCTCAGCCGTGAAGACTGATGCAAAGAAATCATTTAGCTTCTCCGCAATGGCTTTATCGTCCTTGATTGCTCCTTTTGTATCTCGATCGTCTAGGGGACCCACTGTTTTTTAACAAGCTTCCTGCTTCTAATGTACTTAAAAAACATTTTGCTATTGTTTTTTGAGTTTTTGGCTAGCTGTTCCTCAAAATCTTTTTTGGCTTTTCTTATTACAGTTTTACGCTTAATTTGACAGTGTTTAAGTTCCTTTCTATTTATCTCACTGGGATTGGCCTTCCATTTCTTGAAAGATGCCTTTTTGTCCCTCACTGCTTCTTTTACATGGTGGTTAAGCCACGGTGACTCTTTTTTAGGTCTCTTACTATGTTTTTTAATTTGGGGTATACATTTAAGTTGGGCCTCTATTATGGTTTCCACGCAGCTTGCAGGGATTTGGGTTTTGTGAGATCTTTTTGAAGATCTTGTCACTGTGCCTTTTAATTTCTGTTTAACTAACCTCCTCATTTTTGTGTTACCTTTTTGAAATTAAATGCCAGAGTGCTGGACTGCTGAGGTGTTCTTCCCACCACGGGAATGTTAAATGTTATTATATTATGGTCACTTTTCCCAAGCAGTCCTGTAATAGTTACCTCCTGGACCTGATCCTGAGCTCCGCTCAGGATTAAATCGAGAATTGCCTCTCCCCTTGTGGGTTCCTGTACCAGCTGCTCCAAGAAGCAGTCATTTAAGCTATTGAGAAATTTTATTTCTGCATCTCTTCCTGAGGTAACATGTACCCAGTCAATATGGGGATAATTGAAATCCCCCATTAGTATAGAGTTTTTTTTTTTTGGTAGCCTCTCTAATCTCCCTTAGCATTTCAATGTCACTATCACTGTCCTGGTCAGGTGATCGATAATATATCCCTACTGCTATATTCTTATTATTGGAGCATGGAATTACTATCCATAGTGATTCTATTGAACATGTTGATTAATTTAAGATTTTTATTTCATTTGATTCTACGTTATCTTTCACATATAGTGCCACTCTGCCACGCACACGGCCTGTTCTATCCTTCCGATATATTTTATATCCCGGTATGATTGTGTCCCACAGATTTTCCTCATTCCACCAGGTTTCTGTGATGCCTATTACGTCAATCTCCTCCTTTAACACAAGGTACTCTAGTTCACCCATCTTATTGGTCAAATTTCTAGCATTTGTGTAGAAGCACTTTAAAAATTTGCCACTGTTTATTTGTTTGCCCTTTCCTAATGTATTAGATTCCTTTGTATGTGGTTGTTTGCCTGCTCTGGCCCATGGTTTGTCCTCTCCCCTCCTCTCTTTCTCACTACAGCCTAGAGAATCTCTATCAATGGATTCTCCTCTAAGAGAAGTCTCCGTCCGATTTACGTGCTTCTGCGTACCAATCAGCTTTCCCCCATCTCCTAGTTTAAAAACTGCTCTACGGCCTTTTTAATGTTCAGTGCCAGCAGTCTGGTTCCACCCTGGTTTAAGTGGAGCCCATCCTTCCTGTATAGGCTCCCCCTCTCCCAAAAGTGTCTCCAGTTCCTAATAAATCTAAACCCCTCTTCCCTGTACCATCGTCTCATCCACGCATTGAGACTCTGAAGCTCTGCCTGCCTACCTGGCCCTGCGCACGGAACTGGAAGCATTTCTGAGAATGTCACCATAGAGGTCCTGGATTTCAGTCTCTTTCCTAGCAACCTAAATTTGGCCTCCAGGACGTCTCTCCTACCCTTTCCTACGTCATTGGTACTTACATGTACCACGACCACCGGCTCCTCCCCAGCACTACACATAAGCCTATCTAGATGCCTCGAGAGATCCGCAACCTTCGCACCAGGCAGGCAAGTGACCATACGGTTCTCCCGGTCATCACAAACCCAACTATCTATGTTTCTAACGATTGAATCACCCACTACTAACACCTGCCTCTTCCTAACAACTGGCGTTCCCTCCCCTTCAGAGGTATCCCTAGTGTGAGAGGATACCGCAACATCCTCTGGAAGAAGGGTCCCAACTATGGGATGGTTTCCCTCTGTTCCCATTGAATGCTCTGCTCCCCTGAGCCTTTCATCCTCCTTAAGAGCACTGGGGCTCTCAGACTGGAGGTGGGACAGTACTACAGTGTCCCGGAAAGTCTCATCAACATAGCTCTCTGCCTCCCTTAGCTCCTCCAGTTCAGCTACCCTGGCCTCCAAAGCCTGAACTCGGTCTCTGAGGGTCAGGAGCTCCTTGCAACGAGTGCACGCATACGCCACCCGCCCACAGGGCAGGTAATCATACATGTTACACTCGAAGCAATAAACAGGATAGCCCCCACTCTGCTGCTGTGCTCCTGTCTCCATTTTTCTTATGAATAAGTTTAATTATAAACTGGGCTTCTTTTTAAATGTCTGGAATATAGATTATTATAAAAGTTATGTTTAAAGAAGGTCAGAAGTCACTAGCGCCCTCTAACCTTCCCCTCTAAACTCCCTCTCAAAACTCCCTGTTTGCTGCTCCTGTTCTCAAGCTCCCTGGTAGCTGACTCACAGCTTTATAAAGCCCTGGTAGCCCCGCCTCCTGACTAAGGCTCAGCCAATTAACAGAGGCTTCTAGATTTCAAACCTTTAGAAGCTCCTTCAAACAAACAAACAAACAAACCAAACAGACGAACACACGCTCAGCACACAGCAAGTAACGCTGCCACACACAAACACATACTACAGACAGCCACTTACCACAAAGGTCCCGTATTTACTCCTCCTTTACCTGGAGAACTCCCCCTCAAAACTCCCTGTTTGCTGCTCCTGTTTCATGAGGCATAAGGGAGTGGTCGACAAAGGCTTCCTCTGTCAACCGATCCGCATCTTGACGCGCGCTGTGCCGACGCTCAGCTGAGCCGGCATAGCGCAGCGGCCATTTTTATTTTAATGAAGCCAGGGATATTTAAATCCCCGCTTCATTGACTATGTCGGGTAGCCTATTTTACATGCCTCTGTCAGCAGAGGCATGTAGTCTAGACATACCCTTGGTGTTCACACCTCCACATCAGCTGCTAGAAGTGAGACACAGCCTCCCTGACTGAATTGACCTCATTATCTCTGGCCTTCCTCTTGTTTGGTACTCCCTTCTTTTCATGTGCCTGTATACAGGAGTGGCCCGAGGCTGGCTGCGGCAGCTGGCGCCCTAGGCGGAAGGCGCAATAGGCGCCCCCCGCCTGCTTGGCTGTCAATGGCTGTGACATAATCATCGGGCACCTGGGCCGGCAGCGCCCTAGGCAACTGCCTAGTCTGCCTAGGCTCACGGGCCGCCCCGCCTGTATATTTATACCTGCCTCTGGAATTTCCACTACATGCATCTGATAAAGTGGGTCTTTGCCCATGAACGCTTACACGCCAATAAATCTGTTAGTCTGTAAGGTGCCACAGGACTTCTCGGTGGTTTTGCAGATTCAGATTAACATGGCTACCCCTCTGATACATGTTGATTTAGTGTATTTAAATGGCACTGTAGGGCAGTTATTTAATATGATTTGTTTCATACTGTAACAGTTTTCAGAGGGTAGAGGCTCTTGTTCAAGGTTCTGTACTCCCACTGAGACTTCTAAAGTTATGGTTAAGTGTAAATCATGTTACAGCCAGTAGTTAGTACTCTGCACTATCTTTAGGTGATTGAAAGACTTATCATAAGGCTGACATGTTCAGACTGCAGAACATTTAGCCCATTTTGAGGGACAGAGAAGGAAAGTGCCTAACTTCACTCAGCAGCCATATGAATTAAGCAGTTGAACTGACTAGTTCCAAAGGGAGGCCATCTGGTTTCTTTTTGGGCCAGAGCCTGCGCAGAGTCTTAAAAACAAACGTATGTGTTGGGGGGGGGGGGGGGGGGAGGGACATCTAAGAGTTAGGAATCTTTTAGTA
Organism: Rafetus swinhoei; assembly: GCA_019425775.1. Lineage (NCBI taxonomy): Eukaryota > Metazoa > Chordata > Testudines > Trionychidae > Rafetus > Rafetus swinhoei. The sequence goes on along the minus strand of CM033449.1, from coordinate 125,899,756 downwards.
GCTTCATAAATATACTGGAAATGGATTAATTTCTCAGATCTGTCTCTTTCCTTCCTGCTTTGAAGGAGAAAAGAGCTTCTCAGATGAAAGCCGAAGTTGCCTGAATGGATTTACTAATCAAATTGATGGAACATTCATTCAGAAGTAAAGTTGTCCTTCATTTTCTGGTGGTGCAATTCAAAATTAATTGGTTGTGCTGTTTGGGATCTGCTACAAAAAAAACCCAAAAAACTTGCACCAAAAAAGTGCCCGTGTTTGCTCTTGCTATAGCCAGAAGCTGGCATACTCTTTACTGTAAGTAGCAGTTTTAGCCGGTTTGCCAGTTATTTACAAAACTATGCTTAGTAGCTTTTTACACTTTAAGAGAACTTGTGTGATTGACACTACGCAAAATAGTTATACCAGGGTGCAAAAAAACAAACAAACAAACAAAAAAAAACCCATCCTATTAGTCTTGTAAATACATGTTCAGTAGAAATTTTCCACTCCCATTTTGTGCTGCACTACAAAAGCATGTAACTTATCGGCAATCCATTTGATCTTTCTGAATTTAGAAATAATTATACTGTAGATTTGATAAGCAGCCATACTTTTTGTCGGAAGTGAAATATGAGTAGAACTTCTTATAGCTGAAATAAAGCAGAATGGCAAAGACTCAGTCTGCTCTTGCAAATTCATTTTACTTTTCAATCCTGAAGCTTTACCAACATGGGACAAAGATGCAGTCACTATGGTTCTAAGATTACAACCAGAACAGACAGCATAGGCTGAAGTAAACCTATACTTACATTTTTTGATAGTAATGCATTTTCTTCCACGCTATACACATGAAATCTACTAGGACTATGAAAAAAACTATCCAGAATTCACCCTTTGCTTCTACTCATTTTGTTCTAAAACCCTGATGTATACTGGTTATAGGGAGTATACAGTATTTTCTTTAAGAAAACTCATGAAGTTGATTCAGTGAACCCTGAATCAGAAATATGCTTTGGGGCTTTGAAAGCTATGGTTTAACAGAACAGGAAATGAGTAAAATCTGTGCAGCATAAATTCTTATTTTGTAATAGCACTTACTGATTATGAAACTGTATTGTGGTCTTGTCCCTTTCCATTTGAAAATGAAAATATTATGTTCTAGTTAGTTGTGGTTATTCCAGTAAAATGAGAAATGAGCCAATTAGATCAACTTATCCTGTACTGCCTTTTTAAACAGTCATTTGTAATATTTTGCTCTTACAGTTTGAGTTTCAATGTATGAAAACTGTAATATAATTATAAACTTCCAAGTTTCCCATGTTGGATTTGGGGGTACGGGTGAAGGAGTTTGGAGCGCAGGTGGTATTCTCTTCGATCCTTCCTGTCGAAGGTAGGGGCCCGGGCAGAGACAGGTGCATCCTGGAGGTGAATGCCTGGCTGCGAGGATGGTGTCGCCAGGAGGGCTTTGGCTTCCTCGACCATGGGATGCTATTCCAGAAAGGACTGCTAAGCAGGGATGGCGTCCACCTTACGAGGAGGAGGAAGACCCTATTTGGATACAGAATGGCTAACCTAGTGAGGAGGGCTTTAAACTAGGTTCGACAGGGACAGGTGAGCAAAGCCCACAGGTAAGTGGAGAACATGGAGATCTAGGAGATGGGTCGGAAATGGGAGGGAGCATGGGCTACAATGGCAGAGAGAAAGGAGGGTCAGGGCAAAACTGGGAGGCAAGGTCAAATCAGGATCTTAGATGCCTAGATACAAATGCGAGAAGTATGGGAAATAAGCAGGAAGAACTGGAAGTGCTAATAAATAAGTACAATTATGACATTGTTGGCATCACAGAAACTTGGGATAATACACGATTGGAATGTTTGTATGGAAGGGTACAGCTTGCTCAGGAAGGATAGACAGGGAAAAAAGGGAGGAGGTGTTGCCTTATACATTAAAAATGAACACACTTGGAGTGAGGTGGAGATGGACATAGGAGACGGAAGTGTTGAGAGTCTCTGGGTTAGGCTAAAAGGGATTAAAAACAAAGGTGATGTCATGCTAGGAGTCTACTACAGGCCCAGGTGGAAGAAGTGGATGAGGCTTTTTTCAAACAACTAACAAAATCATCCAAAGCCCAAGATTTGGTGGTGATGGGGGACTTCAACTATCCAGATATATGTTGGGAAAATAACACTGCAGGGCACAGACTATCAAATAAGTTCTTGGACTGCATTGGAGACAACTTTTTATTTCAGAAGGTTGAAAAAGCTACCAGAGGGGAAGCTGTTCTAGATTTGATCCTAACAAATAGGGAGGAACTGGTTGAGAATTTGAAAGTGGAAGGCAGCTTGGGTGAAAGTGATCATGAAATCATAGAGTTCACAATTCTAAGGAAGGGTAGAAAGGAGAACAGCAAAATAGAGACAATGGATTTCAGGAAGGCGGATTTTGGTAAGCTCAGAGAGCTGATAGGTAAGGTCCCATGGGAATCGAGACTGAGGGGAAAAACAACTGAGGAGAGTTGGCAGTTTTTCAAAGGGACATTGTAAGGGCCCAAAAGCAAGCTATTCCGCTGTGTCGGAAAGATAGAAAATATGGCAAAAGACCTCCTTGGCTTAACCACGAGATCTTGCATGATCTAAAAATAAAAAAGGAGTCATATAAAAAATGGAAAGTAGGACAAATTACAAAGGATGAATATAGGCAAACAGCACAGGAATGCAGGGGCAAGGTTAGAAAGGCAAAGGCACAGAATGAGCTCAAACTAGCTATGGGAATAAAGGGAAACAAGAAGACTTTTTATAAATACATTAGAAGCAAGAGGAAGACCAAGGAGAGGGTAGGCCCACTGGTCAGTGAGGAGGAGAAACAGTAACAGGAAACTTGGAAATGGCAGAGATGATCAATGACTTCTTTGTTTCGGTCTTCACCGAGAAGTCTGTAGGAATGCCTAACATAGTGAATGCTAGTGGGAAGGGGGTAGTTTTAGAAGGTAAAATAAAAAGAACAAGTCAAAAATCACCTAGAAAAGTTAGATGCCTGCAAGTCACCAGGGCCTGATGGAATGCATCCTAGAATACTCAAGGAGCTGATAGAGGAGGTATCTGAGCCTCTAGCTATCATCTTTGGAAAATCATGGGAGACAGGAGAGATTCCAGAAGACTGGAAAAGGGCAAATATAGTGCCCATTTATAAAAAGGGAAATAAGAACAACCCAGGAAACTACAGCCCAGTTAGTTTAACTTCTGTGCCAGGGAAGATAATGGAGCAAGTAATTAAGGAAATCATCTGTAAACACTTGGAATGTGGCAAGGTGATAGGGAACAGCCAGCATGGATTTGTAAAGAACAAATCATCAAACCAATCTGATAGCTTTAATAGGATAACGAGTCTTGTGGATACGGGAGAAGCGGTGGATGTGGTATTCCTAGACTTTAGTAAGGCGTTTGATATGGTCTCGCATGATATTCTTATCAATAAACTAGGTAAATACGACTTAGATGGGGCTACTATAAGGTGGGTGCATAACTGGCTGGATAACCGTACTCAGAGAGTAGTTATTAATGGTTCACAATCCTGCTGGAAAGGCATAACAAGTGGGGGTTCCGCAGGGGTTTGTTTTGGGACCGGCTCTGTTCAATATCTTCATCAACGATTTAGATATTGGCATAGAAAGTACGCTTATTAAGTTTGCAGCTGATACCAAGCTGGGAGGGGTTGCGACTAATCTGGAGGATAGGGTAATAATTCAAAATGACCTGGACAAATTGGAGAAATGGTCTGAGGTAAATAGGATGAAGTTTAATAAAGACAAATGCAAAGTGCTCCACTTAGGAAGGAACAATCAGTTTCATACATACAGAATGGGAAGCAACTGTCTGGGAAGGAGTATGGCAGAAAGGGATCCAGGGGTTATAGTGGACCACAAGTTGAATATGAGTCAGCAGTGTGATGCTGTTGCAAAGAAAGCAAACATGATTCTGGGATGCATTAACAGGTGTGTTGTGAGCAAGACACGAGAAGTCATTCTTCCACTCTACTCTGCGCTAGTTAGGCCTCAGTTGGAGTATTGTGTCCAGTTCTGGGCACTGCATTTCAAGAAAGATGTGGAGAAATTGGAGAGGGTCCAGAGAAGAGCAACGAGAATGATTAAAGGTCTAGAGAACATGACCTATGAGGGAAGACTGAAGGAATTGGGTTTGTTTAGTTTAGAAAAGAGAAGATTGAGGGGGGACATGATAGCAGTTTTTAGATATCTAAAAGGGTGTCATAAGGAGGAGGGAGAAACTTGTTCATCTTGGCCTCTGAGGATAGAACAAGAAGCAATGGGCTTAAACTGCAGCAAGGGAGGTTCAGGTTGGACATTAGGAAAAAGTTCCTAACTGTCAGGGTAGTCAGACACTGGAATAAATTGCCCAGGGAGGTTGTGGAATCTCCATCTCTGGAGATATTTAAGAATAGGTTAGATAAATGTCTATCAGGGATGGTCTAGACAGTATTTGGTCCTGCCATGAGGGCAGGGGACTGGACTCGATGACCTCTCGAGGTCCCTTCCAGTCCTAGTATTCTATGATTTGCAATTTAAATAACATCCAGGACGAGAGACACCCTTCTCTTACAAGCCAGGTAGCAGAAAATAAGTTAACTATCACAGCTTACTCTGCCTTATATTCTTTGAGGATAGCAGAATAAACATTGTGGGAAGAAGATCATTTAATAGACCTAGAGTAGTCTAGTATTAGCAAGATATTGGGAACAGAATACTTTGCCTCTGAGAAGCAGTAGAAATGATAAAATTAACACCGATCTGTTCACAATAAATGAGGCAGATTATTTCCTTTATTGATGTTTTTCTACAAATAGTGCTTGGGAGCAATTACATTAAAATGCCTACAACATTGCTTTGGTGACCAGTAAATACAGCAGGAGATGGGAAGACTTTTGTAAATGGAACTCTAGGATACAGAAATGGATACAGGAACACCTGAAACAGATGAGAAAAGAGTTGTATAAGGCTGAGATTACTTAACACCAATAATATTATGAAACTACAAGATAGTGTATTAAATTTTACACTGTGTGAATGCTTACTGTATACAGTAAGCCTCAAAGGGTGTGTCTAGACTACATGGCTCTGTCGACAATGAAGCGGGGATTTAAATAATCCCCGCTTCATTAAAATAAAAATGGCCGCTGTGCTGTGCCGACAGTCAGCTGATCCAGCACAGTGAGGCAGTCTAGATGCGGCGCAGTCGACAAGGGAAGGCTTTGTCAACCGCTCTGGTATGCCTCGTGAAACGAGGTTTACAGGAGCGGTCGACAAAGGCTTCCTGTCGACCTATCCGCTGTTTAGACTGCCGCGCTGTGCCGGATCAGCTGATTGTCGGCACAGCGCGGTGGCCATTTTTATTTTAATGAAGCGGGGATTATTTAAATCCCCGCTTCATTGACTATGTCGAGTAAACTACTTTACATGGCTCCATCGACGGAGCCATGTAGTCTAGACACATCCAAAACAAGGATGCTGTAAGGATGCAAGAACAGCATACGATTTATTGAATATTATTGAACAAATTCAAGAGCTTAGCCTTTTCAGTGCAAGGTGAACAAATCCTGGCTTACATTTTGGGTGCGGTTTTTCAAAGCTCTCAGCATTTGGTCAAAACTGAAGTTAATGAGTTTTCCTATGGGTCTGAGCAGGAGCAGAGTTAGTGCAGTGCTGAGAGATTTGAAAAGCCCACCAGTGACCTGCCAGAGACCTACACCTTGAACAGAACACTCACATCATGGACATGACTGCTGTTCTTTCGGATAGATGGTAAAAGTGGTGACAATACTGCAACCAAGTGGAGTTGAAGGAATCGTTGCTCACTCCACACATGGCTATGCAAGAGCACTGCTCGAGCAGGTGCGTCTTCATCTTGGAACAAAGGACAGTAGCAATGTGGCATTTGCTTCCTTCTGCAACCCACTCACCAGTTGAGTCACACAGTATCTTGGTAGAACATACCCTCTGGCCCCATCCTTATTTGTGTTTGACTTGCTCTGTTCCTTTGTGGATTCCCACTGCAGATGCCACCTAGTGGAATACACTGCACCTTTGGTTTACCAACAAAGATTTTCCTCTGGGCTCTTGGTGCCTCATGGCCTTGCATCCTCCCCCCCTCACTCCTTCCTTCCTCCCCCCCAGCATTTTGCTCACAGTAACAATGCCCTTTTCCTTTCAAATTGGGTTGATTCACTAAGGTAACACTCAAACCTTATGGCTGTAGAGTCCCTAACCCATGTCAAGTATCGGCTGATTTCCAAAAGCCATATTACAGATGGCCACCTTGAGCCCAAGAAGACTTCAGTTTAAAACACATCGCGTGAGCAGTGCAGAATAGTCCCTGTATATCACTGACTGTATGCCAGTTTTCCTATCACATGAACCAGTGGTTCTACAACTAACTTTAAATAAGACATTGCATCAGAGAAGCCTCTTGATTTACCAAACATGTTTACAAATACATATTAAATAAGAAATGACAAACCTTACTAGAATATTCCCAGTTCTTTCCTTATGTTAATATCTCTCTTCAGCTGACAAAGAGAACATGGAGCGCAACACATAGCAGTGCAGCAATCACAGAGAAGGGTTCCCTAATGAAAAAGAATTAAAATATTACAGGCTGTAGCTTTCAGAAGATGTACATCTAACAATAACAGTCACACTTCAGCAACTAGATAGCAAAGGAGAATAGAGATTGGAAACCCTGCTAGGTTAAGCTAGTCCAGCCCCCTACCTGTGTGGGATTGTGCTTTACAGAATGTTTGTGGAGATTTTGTCAGTTTCCAGTTCATATGTCTGCAAGTAATGACTTTTCGGCCCTTAAACTGAAACACTTCTCTACAGCTTACTCCCTTTTTGTGTTAGGAAGATATTCACCTTTAGTTTTCCTTCTCTTACCTTCATCCTATTAATATTTCTTATACCACACTGTAAAATATTGCTCTACACCTTTGAGACTAACTATAATCCCCCGTATTACTGATTGGCCAAACTATATATAGTAGCTCTTAATTTTCTTTAGAAGTCAGTGCAGCTGTTCTCTGCTTTCCTTCCAGTTCATCTACATTCTTTTGGTATTGAAGATATTACACTCACTAGAATCACGCAGAAGAACTCTTGCCTTCCAGCTTTGTTACAAAGGGACAGGTTTTTAAAAGATTTTGGCTCCTAAGTGGCTAGGAGTGCACGTCACTCAGAAGCTACTGTGAGCATCTCTGAAAATTTGGATAATTCATTAGGTACCTAAACAGGAGCTGAGTTTTTTTGAAAAAATCCAGCCTATAGTATCTCATATGCATCCCAAAATGTCAATGGCCTTTTGAGGTTGCTATATTATATTTGTAAGCTTATGTCTAATTTGCTCACCAGTTTTGCCCCAAAAGTACATTTGAGTGTTATTTCTTTCTATATGTTCCCACCAATAGAGTATCTGAGGTTGGGGTTATTCTCCCCTAGAGACATTAAGCCATATCTCATTTTTCAATATCCTTGAAAGACATTATTGAACCTACCACCCTGTGCTCCCCAAGCCAATGGCCTATCCTCTAAGCCACACCAGGACCTGCCACACCAGGACCTACCCCACCTTCTGGGTACCCCTTATCCTACTTTCCCCTAGCCTGCTCCTGGGTGGGGAAGACTAGAACCCACCACCCTATGCTCCCCAGGCAAATGCTCAAACCACTAAGCCATGCCAGGACCACATCACTACCCTACCTTCTGGGTGTCTTTGAAGTCCATTGTATTAAAAATGCAAAGTTTACATAGTAATTATACTTTACTTCTTAGGCAGGAGACATGACCAGTGTAAATTTTGGGAAGTGCTGGGAGCTTCAGAAGACTAGGCTGAACTATGTGCCTGACCAGAAATAACTTTGTGTACAGAGTTAAATGGGTTTCCTAGGGAATACCTAGAGGGAGATCATGCAAATTCCCACCTGTTGAAGCTACAGAGAGGACTATCTTCTGATTACCTGTTCCCGGAGTGTGAAGCTGTATAAAGAAAAGTCTGAACTATTCACGGCTCATAGGCTGTTATGAATTTGTGCCCTGCGAAAAGCCCCTTTGTGAGGTTTGAAAGACTGACACTTCCCAGAGCCTTTGTTAGAGCAGGGAATGATCTCTGGTAAGCTTATTGGCATGTTCATATGGTCTTTACTCTTTTAACAGGGTAAAATTGCAGAAAAAACCACAGCTTAGAGGTGCTGTGTAGTAAACTGATACCCATGTACAATTCTAGCTACTCATAGCAAAGTACACACAGGTCAATTACGTAGTCCAGACTGCTGGAGAAGTCACAATGTAAGCAGGGGGACCGTGCAGTCTGGAAATACATATCTCTCTCCTTTTTGACCAGGGTAACTTTGCCTTAAGCTTCCCAATCCCCAGCTGCCATCTGTCTAAGAGTGGGTGTCCTTGGTGCCCCAGAGGGGGAACACAGTGCATGTTCCTCTAAACTGAGATACTAATATTACGGCCTTAGTCCCTTCTTGTTATTCCTCCTCTCACTGGTGTTCAGCACATGTTCTTTTGAGTATGGGCTGCACAGAAGATTAGATAGTAACTAACAGGGATCCTGTATCTTGTCCTGTAGAGAGTCCTCATGGCAACGCTTGCGCCACAACAGCAGCATTCGCCCATGTCTTTTGCAACTTTACATCCAAGACAACAGAAACCGAATGTTCCACATGCGCCTGCACAAAGAGAAAACGACAAATGGATGTTGTCCCCACCGTTTATGCAGGCAGTTGACTTTCATTACCACTTTAAGGGAAACACAGAAGTGCCTAGATAAACAGGAGGAGAAAGTTAGGTGTGTGCCAATGGGCCAGAGCCCCCAGAAAGGAAGGCTGGGTCATTGAGAGACCTCTGCAGTGATGTTACATGAGGCTGTTACCTCAGCTGCAGCTCTCTCCCCCATAACAAATTAAGTAGCAGGTGACAGACTTATGGCATCACCTTTCAGGTTCCCCCAAAGAATGGGAAGAAAGGATCTAATAACCTGGTATCTCAGAATGAACTTTAGAGAGCAAAATACATTGCTGATATTTGAGTTTCATACCATTGTGTCTGATTGGAAGTTGGAACACTAGCTGGTTTTGTTAGTATAGTGGGTAAACTTGGTTTGTGTTTAGTCCATGTAGATCAGGGCCGGGGAACCTTTTTTGGGTTGGGGGGCCACTGACCCACAGAAAAATCAGTCAGGGGCTGCACACAAGTGAGAAGAAAAAAAAAAATCAAAACAAACCCTTATGATGTGGCCCCTGACTGAGAAGGAGAAAAATACTCCCCACATTCTCCTCACAGAGCAGAGCGTTTGGAGGCCCAGGCCAGTAGATTTTGTGTGCTCCACTCCCACAGGAGCACCATCGCGGGTGCCCCAGTACTAGGGGGGAGCCCTGAACCTTGGGTGCTGGATCCAGGCAAGCTCAGGGCCACATCCACCCCCCAAGCCTGAGGTTCCCCATCCCTGATGTAGATCTTCGGTAAATATTTTGATTCTAAAATAAACCATGTTCTGTGTGTTGAACGATTCCTTGGAAGAAAAAAAGGATCATTTCAGAATAGGGTCATCTCTCACCAGGCCTGTAATATGGGGGCTTATGTTTTAGGCTTCCATCCTACTGCAGGTAGCAAGTATATTTAATCAGAAATAATGTGGTATAAGGGTTGAAAGTCTAACGTGAAGGTTTCTGTTTAAAATAAGAACATCTGGTGTGAAGTTCTCCTTTAACATAAGTACAGGTTGGACCTCCCAAAACCGGGACTCCCTCATCTGGCAACATCCATGGTCCGGCAGGACTACGGGTGTTCCTGGACCAGGGAGTCCTGGCTGGGACCCCCAGTGGCAAGAGGGCTGGTGGCTTGGAGCCTGATGGGGCTAGGAGTGGGGCTGGAGCCCCAGTAGTGCAGCAGGGGCCACAGCAGCCCCAGTACCAGGGCTGGGGATAATGCAGTCATGGCAGCTGCGCTAGTGAGGCCAGAGATGCAGCAGCTGCGGCAGCCCTGGTAGCGGGGCCGGGGCCAGTGACATCACAGGAGCTGGGTCAGTCTGGTGGCTGGGGCCAGCAGTGGGGAGGGAAAGTGGTCTGGGGAGCCCGAGGTAGGGGACCTCCTCTGGTCCAGCAAATTCCCTCATTCGGGACTGGTCAGATCCTGAGGGTGCCGGACCAGAGAGGTCCAACCTGTAGTATAATTTGGAATTGAAAGACCAAGATTTTAGTCCCACCTGTATCTTTTATATTGAATAGTTGCATACAATATAGGTATATTACCAGCTGGTATCAGCCCATTAGATCTGTGACCCTCGGTTGTCTGAGTACTAGTACTTGCTCTGTGTATGTGAATGAATGGTGCGTGATTTGGGACCACTTACTACAAGCCGTTCTTCTACATTTAAATAGACAAATGCTCTCGCATCCTGATTTAAAGACACTGCCAGTAACAGACAGAGGTGTAACATGAAACAAAAAAATCAAGACACCATAACCCTAAACAAAAATCAGATATTTGCATATCCACTTACAGACTTTACAGTCACTGCAGCAGTCAAACAAACCGGTCTGCCAGGAATTACGTGCAACAGAAGCAACACTAAACTGGGGCTGATTCGTTACAACATGATGACAGGCCATTTCTAGTTTCACCAGATCAGTTCAGAAGCTGACATCCTGGAAGGAAAAATAAAAGGAGCATGTGAAAAAGCTCTGTTGGGGCACGTCTACGCAGCAGGGCTAAACTCAAAATAAGCTATGCAACTTGAGCTATACTAATTGTGTAGCTTGAACCGAAATCGCTTATTTCGACTTTTGGCGCTGTCCACACAGCAGTTATTTCATAAGGACATAAGAACGGCCATACTGGAGCAAAGGTCCATCTAGCCCAGTATCCTCTCTGCTGACAGTGGTCAATGCCAGATGCCCTAGAGGGAGGGATCACAACAGGTAATCCTCATGTGTTCCCTCCCCTGTCACCCACCTCCAGAGAAATGGAGACTAGGGACACCATTCCTACTCGTCCTGGCTAATAGCCATTGATGGACCTAACCTCCATGAATCTATCTATCTCTTTTTTGAACCCTGGTAAAGTTCTAGCCTTCACCGCATCCTCTGGCAAGGAGTTCCACAGGTTGACTGTGCACTGAGTGAAAAAAACCTTCCTTTTGTTTCTTTGGAGACAGAGCAGTCTTCTCCTGACTTCCCTTATTACTCATACAATGAGGGTTACCGGAGTCAGAGTAAGAAGTCTTCCAGCTCAACATTATTTCGACATTATGTCAAAATAACTGCTTGTGCGTAGGTGGACTGTGGTCAACCTAGGTGCCTGCCAGGCAACGCAATACGAGTGGGTTCAGGAGCCACGAGCCTTTTGCTGTGTTTTTAATTCAAAGCCTCCAGCCCCAGACAACTGTGAGGGGGAGGATAGTTTCCAGGTCCTGCCCCATCCACCCTAGGCCCCACCCCTTTTGGGGGTGGAGCTGGCCCCTGACCATGTATCAACATTCATTAAATAGCCCACCAGCGAAAATTATTGCTCATCCTTGAATTAGGGGAATGTTACTCACAATGCTTTGTGAAATGGCACCACGATTCTCGTTTTATAAGAAGCAATGCTAGAAAGTCTGGATAATTTGGTGGGCATTTTAGGCCAAACTGTAGTCAATGGGGTTAGCTCAGATTCTTCAGAGCAGGTTACAAATAGGTGACGTTTGAATAGGAAAAACTTATTTTTCCCTATCATCACATCGGGGCATGGTTCATTCCTGATTCAAAGGAAAGGGTGTCACTAACTAAATGGCCAACATGTCTTCCAGCAGTACCTAGCAGGTCCTTGCCATATCCAGGGGACTTCAGACCTACAGTGATCTTACTTGGTGTGTGTGTTTGGAGACCTTCACAAGGCAAAATACTACAGACACCCCTGCAGAAACAGAAATCTCCCTTGCTGCTGTTCTCCAAACAGAGATTCGAAATCTTGCAGCTAACAGTTGGAAAAAATGGTCACTCTTCTTCTCACAATGGCTGTTGCATATGTCCATTATGTTGTACATCCATTATGCACTTCTCATATGTTCTGGGTAAGAGACAACAGCTCAGAAGAAACTGCAAAAGTAATCCTATTCAGGTAAAATGACACCACCTGCTAAATGTTCAAAGTGCCCCCCACCCTCAATATCACACACCTAAGCCAGATCGTTCACGTTGAGAGTCCACTCAGGCTCCAAACAGAAAGACCTGCTCAAACGATCCACCAGGCCATTTTGAAGGCCCAGCAGGTGTGGTGCCTTGAGAGGGACTGAGCTCCAAATACATCCACCCTTTGCAGAGCTTGACAGTCTCCTTGGAGATGTCTGACCTGGCACCCCGCTATTGGTTCACGGCTGTGGGACAGTCGGCGAGCACCTGGATAGCCTTGCCCTGAGCGTGAGGCAAGAACTGCCAACACACACAAAACATTTCACATTAATCTGCAATGCGGCATGATGGGCTGCCCACATATCATGATCCTGAAGACTGCCAGATGTGCTGAGATGTCCTTATAGCTGAGACATCCGTTTACCAGAGTCACCAAAGAGAGAGGGAGAAGAAACTGGGACTCCCGCGCACAGGTGTTCTTGACTCACCCGTCATGTCAGTGATGACAGTATCCTGTCCCAGACATGCACCTGCTTGTCTAGATGTTGAGTATGAGAGTGATAAACTGACTTGAGTCATAACTATAAAACTCCGAGGTGCAGCCTAGCATGAGGAATGATACATGTACATGCCTCCATATGACCTAAGACTGAGAACTCCTCATAGTGGTCTGGGAATGGAACATGAGCAAGGGGGGAGCAGGATACACCAAGAAGATAAAAGTTCCATGTGGTATCCCTGACCATGATGATCCCTTCGCTGGATCTGGGAGACTGGTATGCTGCCTTTGACTTCCAGGATCCCTGCTTCAATGCAGTGATCCATCCTAGCCACAGGAGGTTTCTGAGGTACATCATAGGAGACAACCATTACCAATTCACCGTTCTGCCCTTCCGTCTGTCATCAGCACCTACCATGCACCTACCCAGCGCATGGTAATAGGGGAAGCCTACCTTCATCATAGAGACAACCACCGGTACCCTCACTGGGAAGACTGGTTAGTTCGTAAGATGCAGGGAAGCCTAGACAAGGGTGAATACAGGACTGCTTCCAATTAATCCCATCCCCTGCAGAGCCACTAAGATTTTTTTCTTTGTTCTGAACAGACATTGTTAGGTATGTATGATTCTATGGTGTACAGTGGCCCATACATAGTGTATGTAGCAACTACACGGTGTATGTAGCAACAAAGGCAGCATACCAGTCTCCCAGATCCAGCGAAGGGATCATCATGGTCAGGGATACCACATGGAACTTTTATCTTCTTGGTGTATTTGTTCAGGTTCCAAACATCTAGTACGGGCTTGAGCTCTCCTCTGGCTTTGGGTGTTAGGACACATCAGGAATAAATGCCCCTGTGTCAATGATGAAGGGGCACCTCTTTTATCACTCCCAAAGAACACAGAACCTACATTTCTTGCCTTTGCATGGACTCAGAGAGGGGTCCCTGAAGAGGGACTGGGTAGGAGCATAGGGGTGGGGTGGAATGGACTGGAGAGTCGACTAGCACCCACTTGTCCAATGTAGGCAATGGACAATCTCTCCCAGAAAGGCGGAAAGAGGGGAGATCTGGGTTGGATTGAGCTGTCCTCAACGTCAGTGTCAAAATGACTGCTCTGAGGTCTGTGGCTACTGGGATGTAGAGAGGGAGGAAGTAGAAGGCAATGGCTTCTTCCTGATGGGCCTTCAGCGCCTCCTGGACAGACACTGCCTGGTCTGATGCTGTGGATGATGTTTTGTCCTCTTTGTTGTTGGCTCAGAGATTCAACACCACTCTTGAATCTTTTAGCCTGTGTAATGCCTCCCCTTTTAGACACAGATAGATACATGCCTCAAAAGGGAGACCCTCAATTGTTTTGTTGTACTGCAGGTGATCTGTGCAGGTCACTGCTGTCGTCATGGCCCTGGCTGCAGAATCTGCCATGTCTAAACAAGCCTGCAGAGCTGAGTGACACATGAGGCGTCCTTCAGAGCGCAGAGACAAAAGTTGCTGCCCAGAGTCCTCTGGCAGCTTTCCAGAAACTGAGCTATTGGCTCTAGGCCCAGCCTCAGGGACAATGGTGCCCTAGGCAAAAGTGTATTTCGGCACTCTGTAAGTGCAGATACACAGTCATGTCACACACCTTGAGTTTACTGGAGAAGCTTTTAAGTCATGTTAGGGATTGGGTGAAGCTACAGTAGAGACCACTGCAGAGAGCATGGGTTGCCAGTCCACCAGCTCTGGCCCTCTGTAGCACCTGAGCCTCTGGCACCAGTGGTGAGCATACTGGCTGGTGACCATGTGAAACACTGTGTGGGAGGGAGGGAGGGAGCACTTCAAGGCACAAACTGAAGCCGAGCACAGGCTCTGTTTCCCTGAGCTGCCAGAAACCTGCCTACGGACCCCGTAGCTTCCACTCCACAGCGCCGCCCAATACCAGATACTGCGATGTGTCCCAGGAGTGCTCACCACTACCCTAGACATGCCCCATCTGCTTCTGCTCCATGGGCATTTGGGGCAGGTGAGCCGCTACCCTGGCAGCTATGGTGAAAGCAGAAGTCACTGACTGGAAGCAGCTCTCTCCCCCATGCTCTCCAACAAGTACAGACTGGTGCATAGCACAGCCCCAGGGGAAGGCCAGGGCTCCTACAGCTCACTCCCAGGGCAGGCCTTTCCCAGCCACAAGCTGAAACAGCACCTCCTGCAACTTCAGCTCGTTTTAAATAAACATATTTTATAAAGATTGTAATCTTTTCTTGTTGGGCATCTGCGTGTTTAGATTGAATTTATTTAACTAATAAAAATAGTATTTTAAAATGTGGGTTTGGTACATTTTAAATTGCATTTGAATTTCTATCCATATAGAGCAGGATGCAAATCACAAGTAAAAAAAAAAATTACCCTCTAGTAAAAAAGAAATGTATCATTTGTTAGAAAATGGCATATAAAAAATTAAGAAGATGAATAAATGTAAGTTAAGCTATATATTTGATTAACAAAATGTGTATAGACATTTTATAGCCTCCTGGTTAGCAAAAAAAAAAAAAAAAAGAAAAGAAACACCAAATTTAGTGTAAACACAAAAATTCCAAATGAATAGGTTTTAATTGTTACCAACCAATGAAATTAACTTTTCTTTAGGAAAATACAATCTACAAATGCAAATCAATATTACAATTGATTATTTAAAATTAAGGGACCCTGTTTGCTGTGCAAAATCATGATTAAAAATGGTGATTTAAACATATTTTCTTAAATGAATCCACCCTGATGACAAATGAAGATGCACAGGTCTGGCCAGATTTCCAAAGCACTACTCAGTGAACCTGTTCACTGATATTGCAGTTGGAGAGTTCAGTGCTCAGGTTTTCCCAGAGGCAATTCCCATTGCTGACTTCCATCTCAAACTCTACATGAACACTCCTACCTTTGTCATCTAGGGGAGAGACCGTGAGTCTCTAAATAGGTCAGATCCCTTTAGATTAAAATAAGATTGAACTGTTATGGGAATTAGTAACAAAGTGATGAGTCTTCCACTGCTAATTTACTGGTGGGTAATCAACTAATACAAAATTAGTTGGGTAAGACTTGGCTTTAGTTGGCAATGGATGCAAGCCACAAAATTTAGACTTCCCTGAAAGAGTGTTTCAGGCCAATCTCCCGTTTAGTTCGTTGGCGGTTGAAAAAATAAAGAGGGGGGCTGAATGGACATTAGAGTTATCATTATTGTTTAAAATGCATAGTTGACAATGTGACTTGCTTCAAAAGTGTACAATAAAAAAGGAGAGAGACTTACTCCTCTTTTCAGGAAGCAATTCTTATCTCACAGCATGATCACTTTCACAGTAGGTGTGCTCCAGAAACACTCCCTGACAACCACCTATGTTTATAGAGCAATTGTTCACTTATATTTCCCACCCATGTTGGTGACCTGTGTCCCTGTCAACCAATAAACCTTCTGTTCTACCTGCTGGCTGAGAGCCACGCCTAGCTGCAGATGGGGGTGCAGGGCCCGGTGACTCCCCCACACTCTGTAGCCATGTTAATCTGTTTCAGCAAAAACAACAAGGCGTCCAGTGCCACTTTCAAGACTAACTGATTTAATAGGGTATTAGGGCATACGCTTTTGTGAGATACAACTCACTTCCTCAGAGGCTGGAGAGAGAAGAAAACAGAAAAGGAATGGATATAGAGATGGGAGAATGACCCATCTCTGTATTCCTTTATTTTCTGTTTTCTTTTCTGTTCAGCTTCTGAGGAAGTGAGTTGTATCGCATGAAAGTGTATGCCTTAATATCCTAATAAATCTGTTAGTCTTGAAAGTGCCACCAGAATCCTTGTTGTTTTTAAGGAAAGTAACACAAATATTATGCTAACACTTACAAGATTAATACAGAACTCTATATACAGTAGTTTCCATGTCATTTACACCTCAGGGCCATGCACATGCTTTCTCCTTACTTAAGATGTTGCAAAGTTGGTACTCCGCCATTGCTAATTCTATAAACATCTCAGCGACCCAACAAGATTGTGGGTGAAATAGGTGAAAGAAGGGTACAGCATTGCCTTCTCTTAAAACATGGATAATTTCAAAGCACATTGACTAGAATTCAAGGAAATTCTATCCTTTTTGAAATACATACAATGAAATTTAAACTATAGCAACATTCATTTTTCAGTAAAAACTGCCTCAGGCTTTCTGGGAAATATCAGTTTGGATATATTTGTACAATATGAACAGTGGCAGGCAATAAAACAAACAAAATGACTTTCTGCTCATCAGCATGAGTGCATAATTTTGTCAAATACCCACTAATAGAATTTACAGCCTATTTCATTTTCCCTTAATTGGTTTGTTGAACAGAAAACTAAATATTTTTACTTTTTACTAACTTTACTTCCCAGAAATAACTAACTCAGCAGCTACCAAGGTTTCCAGCTTTTAATAAATTGAATTTTTCCAAAGGTGCTCTCAAATTAAACAAAGAAATATGCACATACCACTTGCAGAGCAGTCTTGGAGAGAGAGAGATCGCTGTTCTTGGTCCAACTTCAACCAAGTCCTTTTTATATATTCCTTATGCTACACAAATTGCAACACATAAACTAACCAGGTGGCTTTCCAAAATTGCTTTTGGAGACTTGTCATCAAGGAATTTAATTATAGGATTTCCCAAATTGACCTGATATTTTGTAAGAACAGTCACCTGTTTTTCCATCACATAATGACATATGTTAGCTGCAAAAGAAATACATTTTGCAATACCAAGGGTTAGATTTAATCTTGCAAAACTCAGAACTGAAATCTTTGTTCACACAGTAACTCAAGTCTCTAGTTATATTTTGAATATATGTTGTCAAGCTTTTACATATACAACAAATGTGGCTCAGTTACAGTTATTATAGGAAAGTAAACTTAAAATGTCTGGAGTCTGGCATGATTAAAACCATATATAAGAATTTTTTTAACTAGAAAAAATGTTGCAACAGAGAAAGAATGAAAGAAAGTGCTTGGAGGAAAGAAAGGGAGAACAGAAGAAATGAGCATGCAAATATAAAACGATAATGGGTAAAATTTTAACACAAGTGGACTGATTCTTTACATCGTATTTTACACTGGTTTGACGCTACAGACTGCAGTAAATATTTCTCCCAATTTATACTAGTATAAGTCAATTGAGAACTGGAGCCATAACACAATAAATATACATTTGTAACAAAAAATGAGATTTCCGTAATAATTGTTGCAGCCCAAAAATAAAGATCTAATTATGGTTATAGATATGTTATGGTTTTAACGTATCTAGCTCCAGAATTACTACACTGTGTAAGCTGAAATTTTGCCATGGAAGATCGAGACTTGGACCGTCCAATGCTCCTACACAACTTTCAGGAGAATCTGCCCAACTGAAAGTTACTGGAACTTTATTCTTGCTCCTAAAATCTCTAGGTACTTTTGAAAAATCCCAACCTAAATAACTTGATTATCTCTGGGAAACTCCACGAGGGATTTAAAGAGGGGATGAAATTCATCTCCCATCTCAGAAAGATGATTCAGCCCCTTTGGAGGAAGATTTCTGGGCCACTACATTAAAAAACTACAGCTCCAGTATTACTAGGGTTACCAGATGGCTTTCAAAAAAATACTGGACACACATGATCTCAGAACGGGAGGGGACAGGGAACCAGCTGGGAGGGGAATGGGGCTGGTCTGGAGGGGTTGGAGGGAGTGGAGCTGGTCGGGGGGGAACCGACTGGTGGGAAGCAGGGCTGGACGGGAGGAGGTCGGGGGTGGGGCTGGCCAGCGGAGATCGGGGACTGGCTCGCAGGGAGCGGGGCTGGCTGGGAGGGGGTGGGGAGGAGGCGGGGCTGGCCGGGAGATTGGGGAAGGAACTGGCTGGCAGGAAGAGAGCTGGCCAGGAGGGGATCAGGGGGCGGGGCTGGCCGGGGAGGGAACCGGCCAGCGGGGAGTGGGCTGGCCGGAGGGGTTGGGAGTGGGGCTGGCTGGGGTGTGGGGGGGGGGGAACCGGCTGGCGGGGAGCGGAGCAGACCTGGGCGCACGCAGATCCCAGGGTGCTGCCCGTCCCACGCATGGTCCTGGCGGGGCACACAGGTGAGTCTGGCCCCGGGGATTCCATCCCGCCTCGGCCCCGGCGCCCCTCCTCTCTACTGCCTGGCTAGTAGACATGCTCATGCAATGTGAGCATGTCTGCCAGCCAGGCAGTATGCAACTACGTAATGATACTCATGATAACAATAAAACTTACTTAATTAGAAAATACCGGACATTTAGATGTCTGGTATTTTCTCAATTAGTTTCCCAGACACAAAGCTCAAATACCGGACTGTCAAAACCGGACAGCTGGCAACCCTAAGTATTGCTAATATTTGAATATCTTATATATCAGACAGCTACAGTCTCTGGCTGTACAAGGTTTACATTTTCTAGGGGGCCTTCAAGACTTTGTAGCAAGAATGAACTTCAGACAGTTCAGCACATTGGTTAGCTCGTTATACCGGGGTAATCCTCTGGGAGATCAAGGAGATTTGTAGACGCAAAAACAAACTTCAAGGAATTTGAGATCCTCTTTCCCCGGCCCCCCTCAAGTAGAGACTAGATGAAGATACAACAGTTGAAGCTGACCTTCAGGGCAAATGGGATCTGGTTTGCAAAAATGTATACATATGTTCTCTTATGTACTTTTCATTAACTCTTCTCTCCTCTGTTCCTCTAAGCCAGGGGTGGGCAACAAGGCCTCCGTGGGCCGGATCCGGCCCGCCAAGTGGGTGGATCTGGCCTGCGGAGGCCCTGCTGCTCCCCGGCCCCCAGGCCAATTAGGGTCTGGGGAGCGCCTGAAGCCTTCTCTGCTGTGCTGCTGCCCTGAGAACAGCCTTAATTGGCCTGGGGGCGGAAAGCGCGCAAACTCTACTCCCACCCTGCCAGGAGCACGTGGCACTTTGAAGCACTGTGCGCTGCTCGCAGGGTGGGGGGGATGAGCAGAGGAGGCTTCGCTCGCTCCCCGGCCCCCAGGCCAATCAGGGCTTGGGGCCGGGGAGCTGTGTGAAGCTTCCTTTGCCCTGCCCTGGTCCTGAGAGGAGCCCGGGCAACTTCAAAGTGCCACGTGTTTCTCTCAGGGCAAGAGGCTTCCCACGCTCCCTCACCCCTAGACCCTGATTGGCCTGGGGGTGGGGGAGTGTGTCAAGCCTCTTCTAGGGCATGGGTGTCTAGTGGGGGCGGGGCAAAAGGGCTCCCCAACCCCCAGACCAATCATGGGGTAGCCCAACCCCTTTCCGTTTAAGCCATGCCCTTCCTGTTTAGGCCCTGCCCCTTCCAAGGTGGCCCAAGGCTACTTAAAATTTTTTTGAAGTGGTCCCCGGGCAAAAATTATTGCACACCCCTGCTCTAAGCCTACTCCTTTTGAAGACTGCCTTGAAAATTACATCTGTTTAAATCAAATCAGCAGGGCTGAGAGCTAATCACAGCTTTATCCTAGAAATCACTGGTCATCCATATAGGTCTATGAAAATCATGTCTTCAGGCCACACCCACCCACTATGGTGTACCTTAACTACCTAAACTGCATCTCTCATTACTGCCAAAAGGTATAGGATTAAAATCATGCAATAATGTCAAGCTCTCATAGCAAGTATAGCTGAAGATACTACTTCAGAACTCTAGTCCGGGGCAGACGTGTGCGTGTGTAAAAATTATACACACCATGGGGAGAAGTTAATACAAAAAGAAATCCAATTTTAGGGAAAGAGGGAGCATTCTGGATGCGTCTAAGTCCTTAAATCCACACAGCTGGTTGAAGATGCAGTTTCAAGAATCTGGACTCAAACACCTTCCATCCATCCATAGTAGACTGTTATATTTAAAATAATCCCAAGGGTACATGGACATCGTCAAACACTGCATTTTGTGTATGCCTATTATTCTTCAAGTGTAACTGGGCATGGTCTATCTTCTTAAGGCACTGTTCAGATTTGGTTTTGTTTTCCTTAAGGATTCAGGTCACTTTCCTGTTCGGAGTTTCCTTGTTCAGTGTAGCATGAGTGTGAGGGAAATGGATTGGAATGAAGTATGACAGGTACTCTTTGGTTTCTTCCTGCTAGTAGCTGTAGCAGGAACATTTCTCATAGAGCCAACAAAAGTCAAATAGGCAAATACATTCACCCATGGACAAGATATATTGGTTATTACTAATGATTTGGAGCTCAGATACAACATGTTAATTATCAATAATTTGGGACATGGGAAACTATTTTTTAAAAGGGCAGAATCCTCAATAGAGTAGAAGCTACCAGAAAGCACTGGTCTAGAGTTGGCTAGTAAGCCAAAAGTTTAAACTGGTACTGATGAATAAACGGGGGTTACGTATTTTTTTGTCCTTTTTCCCAGGATGAGAATGATGAAGGAAATTTTCCACCCACTTCCCAAATACCAGAGGTTTTTTTTTTTTTAATTTTAAGGAAAGAACAAAACAACTTAGCCACTCTAACTCCGCTATTACTTTAATGATATTCTTTTAATAGTTTGTGGGGGATATATATATATATATATATATTTTTTTTTACATTATGGGTGCAAAGAAGAATCAATAGTTCTAAGGAAGCCAAAAGTTAACATGGTTTCCTTTGTCTCCTTATTGGTGCTCCAGGATTTCCAATGCCAACACCATGACTTTTAGTATATAGTTTAAAACCTAAAACAGCAGCTACTCATTTTTAGATGCAAACGATACCTTCATTAGCAACAATTAATGTAAAGGCAGGTGGTAAACCTCCAGCTCCCTGATATCTAGAACACAACTCACTTAACATTTTTAAAAACACAGAAAAAAAAAGAGGAAAAGCTAGAATTTATTTAGTTTTAGGTATTTGGCCAAACATTTTTCTAAAAGCCACCAGAAAAAAATCCACAACTGTTGTAAGTTGCTAAAATATATTGAAATACAGGTTGAACCTGTCTCAACTGGGACTCCCTGGTCTGGCAACATCTGTGGTCTGGTAGGACCACAGATGTTGCTGGACCACAGAGACTCAGAGGCAGGAGGCTCGTGGGGGCAGGGAACCCAGCCAGGCTGGTTGCAGGGAGGCCAACAGCTAGGAGCCCTGCCACGGGAGTCCAGCTGAGCTGGTGGCAGGGCAGCTGGAATGCCAATAGGCTCCATCAGGGCAGCAGTCTTCCATGGTGGGGCCTGGAGCCCAGCGGCAGGACCACAGGACCTGGCAGGGCCAGGAGCACCAGTGGCAGAGTGGTGGTTTTCATAGTGTTGCTGAAAGCCCAGCAACGGGACTGTGGGCTGCTGTGGCAGGGCAGCGGGGCTGGTCACAGGTGAGGAGCCGGCTGGGAGGCCAAGCAAGGAGTGGAGCTGGGCTGGGGGGTCAGTGGCAGGGGAGCCAGAAATTACCTCCCCTGGTCCAGCAAAATCCCTCCTTCGGGACCACTCAAGTTCCAAGGATGCCAGGGCAAGGAAGTCCAACCTGTACTCTGTAATATGTAGGACTTGACTGAAAAATTGATTTTTAGTGAGTAAGAGTCTTAATTTTATTACTTTTTGCTTAAAAATATCTTTGGTTAATGTGATTTGTTCAAAGAGTAAGAGAAAATGAACAAAAGAATTACGAAAGAAAAATGGAAACGTTATAAAAAACGACAGTCAGACCTAATCCTGCAATTAACTCAGCACATACAGATCCATGTACCCATGGACTTGTGGTTTCAATGGGACTCTATTTGGGGCAGTGGCTTGCTCATAAGAAATTGTCATGGGTGTGGGCCCTTTACCAGCACTGCCAGAGCTTCAGGAAACTACACCTGCCTCATCTAAAAGAAATGCCAGGGAAGTGACTCAGTCTTTTTGCTATAATAGGTGTGCCTGCTGCTCCTTATATAGAAACTAATTTCAGCAGTTACACAGTACGTTCCCTTTACACAGTTTCATTAGTGAGGAAACGACAGGCTAACTGAGCAGCTTTGCTTATAAATCACACGCTATCACGGACATTACTGAAAGTCACCATCAATGAAGCTACTCCTGTGAGGGGCTCATTGCTCTCAACTTTTTAACTTCATTAGAATATTAAGGCACCCAGAACCTTGGCAGGATACAGCCGTGTAGTAATGGCCAATAAAAGAACTGTAAGTGATGTAATTCATAGTAGAAATAAAAATTCATAGGTAATACTTAGTATTTGGCATCCCATTATTACTTTTACTGCACCCAAGAGCATGTCAGATGCTTTACAGAACACAAAGAAAGACAAGTCCTTCTTAGGCTATGTATACACTACAAGTTTTCTCGGCAAAATATATGCTAATGAGGGACTCATTTGCATGAGTTGCAATCTCATCTGCATATTTTCTGCCAATCCATTTTTGCGCTAGGGTTTTTGCGCAAAAACAAGCAGTGCGGACGTTTTCTTTTTGCGCAAAAAAACCTTTTTCTGCAAGATCGGTATGGGGTATACCGATCTTGCGGAAAAAGGGGTTTTTGTGCAAAAAGAAAACATCCACACTGCTTGTTTTTGTGCAAAAACCCTAGCGCAAACGGATCGGCAGAAAATATGCAAATGAAGCCCTCATTAGCATATTTTTTCCCGAGAAAACTCAGTGTAGACGTAGCCTTAGAGAAATCTTACAATCTTGAAGGGTAATAAACTCAAAGGGATGAAAATAAAGACAGTTAGATATCTAAAACCAAATTTGAAAGGCTAAGTAGAGCAACAACTACGTATTACCCAGAACCAACATATAAAATGCTCCTCTACTTGCTTCTAAACATGTCAGGATAAAAAATGATTACTGATCTTATTATATATTTTAGAAATGTGCATCTGTCTGTGAGTCGGTTTGTTCAAGAACTTCTCCTAAATGTAAGAGCTAGGGCCACCAAATTTGGCATGCTGTTTCCTCTCATCGTAAGTTAAAAGCAAGGTCTGGGTTGCAGGACAATGGGGTGTGCCTGGAATTCAACTTTTTCTCATAAAATGGAAAGGGGAGGGACTTAGTGGGAGGGACAGGTGTACTGCAGAATGATCACAGCAGAGCAGCAAGGGGCCAGAAATGGGACCAGGACAGCTATAACACCATCGGGCCAGCAAGTTGCAGGGGTGGAGAAACAGACAGCTATCTACTATATATTTCAGAGAGTCTGTCTGTTTGTGTGCCTGCTTGTCAATATGTCTGTCTGTCCCCCAGGGGTTGGCATTATCCTCTCTCCTGAGGCAGCCTGTATACTGAACCCCTGACTCCCATCCCCATGCCAGACCAATGATTTAAATGAAGAAAAACAAAACTTATTTGAGTTAAGGACCCAAGTAATGCTGGGTAAATCTTCTATTGCTAAATATTTCATGCAAGAAACTGCTGCAAAATCAAACCACAAAAGTTTCATACAGCAGGTTTTATTTTACATTACAAAATGACTACATGTCCACATGAACCATGACCTCTGAGAAACCTACTGTGATTTTGACAGACTGCCAGGGCTCATAGAGCATTCAACATTTTACAAAAGATTCCCTGCAAAAGGCAGGACACGAATTTTAAAACGAAAGGTCATTGCAAGCAGCTCAAAAGCTTAGTTGTCAAGACCACTGGTAGTTCAGTCTTTACCATGTATTTACCAGGCACACACTAACAATAATTCTGTTTGCTAAAGTGTCTGTTTTAAAACAGACTCTTTGGCCAAATATTTTAGTTAAACAAAACTAACAGCAGTTATTGATAAGGTACCTTTACTTTTGAGCACAGCATCTTTATTAAAAATAGAGACTAACTGTCAGTGTTGATTGCATTAATTTCTTTGGGATTTTTTCTTTTCCATAAGTTTCCAGTTACAATCCCTATGAAAAGTAGAAGTCCTACTGTGCGGTTAGAGGTAAACTTCTTCCAACAGTCTTCAGATTTGTGTATGTCCAAAGTGTAAATCTGTGAAAGTACAGCACAATGCTCTATTATTATCTATAGTACCACAAGCATGCCAGACACTTTCACACAAATAGGTCATTTCCTCAAAAAAAATTTATAGAGATCTACACAGGCAAACTTCAGGCACAGAACTGGGTTATGTACAGGCACAGGGGTACGTGTAAATGAACTAGAAAATGGATGAAGATATAATATGTACCAGAAAGGTATGGAGAATGAACAGCAGGTATGAATACTAAGGGCCAGTTTTTAAAGGTATTTAAGCACCAAAAGGTACAGACAAGAGATGCACAGTGTGCTGTCCTGTCCCTACCCTTAGTTGCTTAAATATCTTTAAAAAATCTGGCTCGAAGATCCAACACAAACACACAAAGGATAGAAGAATCCAGAGGAATGGGGTTCTTAAATTGTCATCCACAGAAAAACCAGAAGACACCTGAAAAAGGAGCTAGAAATAAGGATTAGCTGGCCTAGCTAACTCCACTGGGGGTCACAGCTGCACAAAATGAGGAGAGAAAACATGACCTGCCAGTGGGATGTTCAGGGTCCAAAACAAGATGACAACCTAGCAACAGAGAACCACAAGCAAGAGGATGGCATGTAGGAAAAGGAGTGAGAAGGGATTAAATTGATCAGACAGTTAAATACTTAAATAACTTAGTAATATCACTTGTGTTTAGGCATGTGTAGACACTGGGGGTGTGTCTAGACTACAGGGTTTTGTTTGAAAAAAGTAGCCTTTTGTCGAAAAAACTTCACCTGCGTCTAAACTGCAGCCACATTCTTTCGAAAGTAAATCGAAAGAACGTGGCAGTTTTTTCGATCGCGGTAAACCTCATTTTACGAGGAATAACGCCCTTTTTTGAAAGTACTCTTTCGAAAAAAGGCGCTATTGAATGCAAACTGTGCTTTTTCAAAAGAGAACGTCTAGAGTCTCTTTCGAAAAAGTGGCTTGCTTTTTCGAAAAATCTGCTTGTAGTCTAGACGCTCTTTTTTGAAAGAGGCTTTTTCGAAAGTATCTTTCGAAAAAGCCTCTTTCGAAAGAGGCTTGTAGTCTAGACGTAGCCAGGGACAAATGATCCATTATGTGTCTTGATAACAGTTCTATACTTACCTTCCACAAATTCTTATGCTCTCTTTTTCAAATATTCAAGCCTACCTAGTTTGGAAAACAGAAGTTCTCATGTTGACCCCAATGTAAAGGAATTCTTAAGAGAATGAAGTCTATTCACAGAGCACTGCACTTCCATCAAATGTGCACGCATTCCTACATCACCCCCAATGCATCTCATTTCCCTCAGGTGGGGGAAGATCACAGATCAGGCTCCATGCCAATTAGAGGTCAGAAATCTAAGTATATAACAAGGCTGCCAACGGGTATGTGGACATGTCTCTAACAGGAATCACCGCCATACTTCTATTCCCCCAGTCTGCTATTGAGACCATCAATTTATTTTCTCCAGATAACTTACTATCACTACAAGTTTCACTTGGATATGACCTGATGATTGAATTTAAAGCCCAGTTATAATCAGAAATATGAATATATAAAAAAAGTGACACCTACTTCATTTTTTAAATTCTGATCCTAGCTGCTCTAATAAGTTTGACTTTTACTACATTTTATTCATCAGATCACCAAAACCAATATAGGTATGAGACAGTGAACTGGATTGTTTCCTGGCTGCCACATATAGAAACTTATTAAATTACAGTTGTTTACAATTAAATGTAATTGTAACGTAAATTACAATTATAGGCTATTTGCTGTTGGTGATAAAGTATGAGACAAATGGAACCCAGACTGTCTTTCAGATCTCAGACTGAGTTTGCGGGGCTTACAGTTAATAGATATGTATGCATCTGTAAGCAGTACCAATTTCGTTGAGTTTTTGGGAGACAAAAACTAGAACTCCATTTTTACATAGCTATTTTTCAGAGCATAACCATATAATTCTGCATCTATTGCCATGGCACTGGAACATTTAGTTTCCCACCATTAATATTCACAGATCTTTTCATTTAAGTTAATGACACTAAGGTATTACGCAGAATTATAGACAACTAGAACTTGAAGGGTCCTTGAAAGGTCATCAAGTTCAGGCCCCTGCACTCACAGCAGGACCAAGCCCTATCTAGATCATCCATGAAAGATGTTTGTCTAACCCGCTCTTCGATACCTTCAATGATGGAGATTCCATGAACTCCATATGCAATTTATTCTAGAGCATAACCACTCTGACAGATAGGAAGTTTTTCCTAATGTCCAACTTAAATCTCCCTTGCTACAATTTAAGTCCATTGCTTCTTGTCCTCTTGTCAGAGGTTAAAAGAATAATTTTTCCACCCTCATCCTTGTAACACCCATTTAGGTACTTGAAAGCTGTTATGTCTTCTCTTTCCCAAACTAAACAAACCCAGTTCTTTCAATCTTCCCTCACAGGTCATATTTTCTAGCCCTTTAATCATTCTTCTTGTTCTTCTCTGGACCTTCTCCAATTTCTCCACATCTTTCTTGAAATGTGGTGCCCAGAACTGGATACTATACTCCCACTGAGGCCTAATCAGTGCAGATTAGAGCAAAGAACTTCTCATGTCTTGCTTACAACACTCCTGTTAATGCATCCCAGAATCATGTTTGGTTTTTTTTTTTTTTTTGCAAGTGTCACACTGTTGACTCATGTTTAACTTGTGGCCCACTATGACCCCTAGATCTCTTTCTGCAGTACTCCTTCCTAGACCAGTGTTTCCCAATTTTATTTAGCCACAGAACCCTTTTTAGTTTAAAAGAATTTCAAGGAACCCCAGAATTGGTTGAACAAAAAAAAAAAAAAAGCCCGCCACAGTTTGTCAAGCAAAAGCCACTGTCTCTGCTGGCTCCTCGCAGAACCCTTACTTTTGCTTCGCAGAACACTGCCCTGGACAGTCGCTTCTCATTCTGTATATGTGAAACTGATTGTTCCTTCCTAAGTGGAGTATTTTGCATTTGTCTTTATTGTCCTTCATCCTATTTACCTCAGACCATTTCTCCAGTTTGTCCACATCATTTTGAATTATGACCCTATCTTCCAAAGCTCTTGCAACCCCCTGCCCCAGCTTGGTATCATCTGCAAACTTTATAAGTGTACTCTCTATGCCATTATCTAAACTGTTGATGAAGATATTGAATGTATGTACCTTTAGTACTTTAAGTTACGTATCCATGTTAGGAAATGACTAAAGGCTGCTATAGGTGAAGGAATATAAAGACAGACCTGCCTGTAGCCATGACTGAAAAGGAGTAAGAGCTGCCTTTTTGCTGCAATAATTAGAGACAAGATTGGCTTAATACTTTAGGTAAACTGATACAAGATTTTTAATCTAGAACTTCCACGTATTAAAAAAATTCAAAAATAAGATCATACCTGGTGAGTTAAGTGAGCACCTACGGCAGCAACAGCTGTGTAATAGAGGAAAGTCTGATCACAGTTTATTCCTGCTACACTTAGACCCACGAGCATTGCAACACTGAAGCCACTGAGCCACTGCTTTGTGTTTTCATTCAACCGTAGTGCTGTTGATTTCACACCAATGAGAATGTCATCTCTTTTATCCTAGAATAAAGAAGGCTATTAGAAAAAAACATAATACCCCTAAGCATTTCACAAGTTGAGAAGTCATGGGTACGGAAAGTAGTTTTAGGGATATAATAAAAAAGGCTTTGCCTAAGGCAAAGGTTTTCAAGAACAGGTACCTAATGTTCGGGTCCTAAATCCATGTTAGGCACCTAACTAAGCAGCCTGGTTCTCAAAACTGCTAAGCACTTGGCTGTTGCTACTGACTTCAAAATTACTGATACAATGCCATACCTAGGTATACAGCACACTTTAACAGTGAGGGCTCTACTCAGAGACATTCATAAACTAACTTACATAGATAACTGTGAGCAGAAAAACATGGAATGATGGGATAATCAGTGGGGTAAAAAGTAGT
Source organism: Rafetus swinhoei (assembly GCA_019425775.1). NCBI lineage: Eukaryota > Metazoa > Chordata > Testudines > Trionychidae > Rafetus > Rafetus swinhoei. Next base: position 125,871,209 of record CM033449.1, on the reverse strand, counting down.
GAATAAGAAAAAAAATCTCTTAAAAGCATTTTTAGGTTTTAAATCTTCTGATTGCAGTGGGAAAATTAGTAGTCCCATGTAAGTCCAAAGTAGGGAGTTTTACACATAAACAAACACATAATTAACAATAAGAACTTTAACACTCAATATCACTACTTTACCTGATGTGCGTAAATGGTGTCATATACCAAGGTCCACATAACTCCAGAGAAGTAAAGAGGCAAACACACAGACCAGTCACATGAGCCTTTGATGGCAGACCACCCAAGTAAGGCTCCCCAATTAAATGTAAGCCCTGCAATTAACAGAAATAAGAAAAATATACAGAACTATAGTTTTCTAAAATGTCAGTGTCAGAAACAATCTAAATTATATTTTGCATCACCATTTGACACGCAGTACCTGTGCAGGCTTTGATTTTTAATCCCTACACACTTACAGGATGGGGGAGTCTCTCCTGGGAAGCAGTGACTCTGCAAAAAAAAAATGTGGGAGTTGTGGGGATAGTCAGCTCACCATGAGCTCCCAGTGTAAGACTGTCCCCCAAAGGTCTAGTGCAATCCCTCGATGCACAAACAAGGAAAACTTAAAGATATCATCTCACCCAACTTGTCTCTCCAATATCCTCAGACTGCCACTTACAACAGTGATTACAGTCTGTATGGAACCATGTGGGGAACAAGTATTTTATAATGGGTTCTTCAATCTACAAGAGAAGGGTACAATGATCCAATGGCTGGAAGGTGACACTAGACAAATTTAGTGTGGAAATATGGCACCTATTATTAACAGTGAGAGTAATTAACAACTGGAAAATTAATCAAGGGTTGTGGTGGATTCTCCCTTACTGGCAATTTTTAAATCAAGTTTGAATGTTCTCCTAAAAGACATACTCTAGAAATTATTTCAGGGATGTTGTATGGCCTGTATTATACACAAGGTCAGACTAGATTATCACAATAGTCCATTCTTGTGTTGGAATCTATGAACCCAGGAACATTGCTTTCATACATGAGGATGGGAGAAAAGGAAGGATTATCTAGTTATTTTTTCATGGGAAAAGAAAGGAATTATATGCGAAAACAGGAGTGCTGATCGTTGTAAGAAACTCTTCTCATTTCCCTCCTACCAATCCCTGGGTTTCCATGCTCTTCTTGCATCTGCAGCAGAAGGAAAGTGACTAACATTCCAGTCTCTAAATCAGCCGTGGCCAACCCGAAGCTCACGAACCACATGCGGCTCTTCCCACTCCTGGGTGCGGCTCGCGAAGCTCCCCCTGTGACTCGTAAGCCGCCCCGGCCCCCTCAAAAATGGGCTTCTCCTCCCAGCTCCCTGTGCTGACCTGGGCAGGGGAGCCGTCTGGCACGGCCATGAAAGATGGTGTCGGGAGCCTGCTGTGGCCAAAAAGCCTCAAAACACGTTTAAATGCATTTTCTTAAAGGGGCAGAGCTTTTTTTTCCCTCAGCAACTTTGCCCCGGGTCTTCGCGCTGGATCCACGGCTATCTTGGCTCTTTGCCCAGAATGGGTTGGCCACCCCGTTCTAAATTATTTGGTGAGACTGTATCGAACAGGATGCTGTCTAACCGTTACTATCAGCGACAGTAACAGACACCATATCTGAAGGGCAGAAAGCTGAGCTGTGATCAGTAAACTGCATCATGCAATGTTTTTATTTCTTTTTTAAAATTTCAGAGAAGTGCAGTGAGTGTGCAAAGAAAAAAAATCCAATGATAAGCCAGTTGAATTGCTATATATTATCAATTCATATGTATTGATATGTATACACAAAATTTTCAGCTAAGTAGCAATAAATCTAAGTACCTATATATTACACAGTACGTTTGCTTTCTAAATTACACTTGATTTAACTAGCATAGAGCTCCAGTCTTGCAAACAGTTGCACAGACATATGTATAGTCCCAGTGAAGTGAGTGGGACTATCCATGGATCTCAAATTAACTATGTATTTAAATGTCTGCGTGACTCAGGCCATAAGCTTAAATACTTATTAGCCACAGAGAACAGTTAAAGGAGAGAAAGGGAAGGAAAACACAGTAGACAACAGTGGTGGTTACTAAAGGTAGTAGATATTAAAAGTGTTTAATAAAAGTGGAAAAAATGTGGGGAAACAAAAATGTATAAAGGTATGATACCAAACTGTGTCAAGTTGGAATACAGTGCAATGAATCAGTTTACCCCAGTTAATGTAAATGTTTAAGATTGAAATGTAGGGTGCAATATATATTTAAGAAAGATTTCCAGAGGCATGGAGAAAAATGCCCCATATCTCCCACTTCATACTTAGGTGACAAAAGGATTATTTTTCAATACTAGAGTTTGGGAAAAGGAGGTACTATAGAAAGGAAAGAAACTCCTAGAGTTTTACTAACTATTTAAGAAATGTCTGACATTCCAATGATTTTATTTGTGGTTTCAGGCCATTTTATCTAATATTCAAATTCAACTATTATGATTTTGCCATAACACTAAAAAAAGTTCATGTGAAAGGAGGAAAACTAGAAATTTTTAAGCTCACCCAAAACCAACTGTGGCCAATATGTGATTCTCTTCATCAGGGGATAAGTGATCACAAGAGACAGAGAGGCTGCTCCTAGGGCAATACTGTAATGAAGGAAATTCATTAAGAGACTTTATATGGTTTACTTAAAATAATTAATAATTATTGTACTGTCATTATTTCCTTGTCTTAACATCAACACTGTAGCATAAGAGGAGTGATGCTGTAGTTAAGACTGAAAGTATTATTTCATTCTAAAACCAGAAATTCGGTTGCTTCTATGTTGTTTTAACTGCCCCCTCTGTTAAAATTAATCATGCTTAGCTTCAGCGTGGTAGGTAAATAGTATAAGAATAAAAGATCAGATATACATTACCTATAGTAATTTAGGCACAGAAGAACACACAAAGCCAAGCTCAGCTGTCCCCCAAGAAAAATAAAGGACTGAAAGGTTGAGATATCTCCAACAGCTATTGGTCGACTTGCAGTTCTTAAAACCTAAAAGAAAGAACATGAAATCCAATATACTAACTTAAAATACACATTATAAATAAAGTTCATACCTTAATGCAAAGTAAAGTTGGAAAAATTAAGCCTACAAGTGAGGTAATTCAAAAATTACGTGTCCTACACAAAACATTACTTTTATCACATTCCATATCCAGTATATGACACATATTTCTGAATGAATAAATAATAAAACCTTAAACTAAAATATGCAGTATTAGAAAATACTGCTTGTGTGTAATGAGACTGAATTAGAACTCATGTAGAAACTTAAGATTTGAATTTTATTTGTGTGCTTAGTTCAATATTGAATGAAATTAACTTTTTGCTAGGAATACCCCTATTTCAAGGACAAAGGCATCTTTAAAGTTCTTCTTTATTCAAACCTTGTAAGTGCTTGAGTACTAAGATTTCTGTAATAGGGTGGAAGATTCTAGGATTATAAATAGGAAAGGCTCCTTGGCTACGTCTACACTACGAGTTTTCTCGGCAAAAAATATGCTAATGAGGGACTCATTTGCATGATTTGCAATCTCATTTGCATATTTTCTGAAGGGGTTTTTGTGCAAAAAGAAAACTTCCACACTGTTTGTTTTGGCGCAAAAACCCCAGCACAAAAACAGATCGGCAGAAAATATGCAAATTAGATCGTGAGTCATGCAAATGAGTCCCTCATTACCATATTTTTTGCCGAGAAAACTCTTAGTGTAGATGTAGCCCTTCTGTTAATTCACCCTGCATTTAAATGCCTGAAACCTTCATAAGGATGCTGTATCCTGGTCATACTAGTAAACGGATTCAATTAGCTCCAAGCAAGATATAGAAAGCAATGGAATTTCTTTCAGGGACATAGATGTCATCAGAGAAAACGATACCAGTAACCAAGTGGAAAGCAAGTTTAGGTAGAAATGTATGTTATTACCTAAATTAACAATAAAATCAAATGCTAAGGAAGAAGTAAGTTTTACACTTTATACAGAACATATATACTTTGAGAGTTAGGTAAGAATGCCACCTCTAAAATTTACAGTGCTCTAAAAATGTATGAAAATGTTTGTGTGTGTAAACTTTAATATTAAATTATTTTCCTTTAAGTTTGGCTTGATTTTCCTCTCTTAGTTAAGACTACAATTATGCCAACATTGAGGTTTATAGCTTCTGCAGTTTAAGTGAGACACAATAAAAAAATGTTGTCAATAGCATACATCATCTTCACCATCATGCAATTCAAAGATGGCTACACTAATATAACATTCAAGAAATATTCAACTGGGGGTCTGGGATGTTTTAGTCAATCAACAAAATGGCCACTAACTAGATGTGTCACAACCAGAACACCCCCATTTGAGGTTTTATTTGTAAAATAATTTTCTATATGAATTTTAAACTCCTTACAGTTAATCAAATCACATTCTTGTCAATTTCACTGAAATTCCTTATTTTGTTATATTTAGATCCTATTTGTGCAAGGGACTTCAGAAAGGAAGCAGCTTTTACTACCACATAGCAGAAACACAACAGTGTCAAGTTATCTTGGCTTCTCTTAGTATAAACCTATTGAGGAGACTGAACGTTGATATTACAAAAAGCTCATTCTTATTTGGGATACATGATCATTAGTTTAATTATGATGTAAAAATTCACATTAAGCAGAAATTGATACCTCAGTAGCTAGAAAATGCCGATAAAGAAATCCCCGATAATTCTAGGGATAATTTTAGCTAGTAAATTTAAAAGAAGCATATCAGTTAGTTTGGATCTGTTTTTAAGAAAATATTACAAAAAGTGGATTTTGAAGAAACTTTGATTACATTGTAACTAATGTACCTAATCATGGATATAAATGATCTCAGAAACAAAGAACCACTGCTGCATTAGTACTTTTGGCTCTCTGTTATACCAAAAAAATCAAATTTACCATTTAATGATAGATTAGTTAGTATATGACTTCTGAGCTGGGAGGAAAAAAAATGAGATTACTTGGAAACTGTTTTCATCAAACATGCGTGTATTTGTACCAAATGACCAGTTTGTCTTAGTGAAAGACAAAAGAAGGCTTACTTCAATAAAAGGCCTGCAATTTACTTACTTACTCATCCAACATTAAGAGGAGCCTGCCTGTTCTTTTCAAGTCCATGGGGCTTTCTCTACCTTTTTGTCATAATCCTGATCCCACATGTCATTAATTGTACAGCCTGCTCCACGCATCAGGACCGCTCCAATACCAAACAGCGACAGCATATACCAATCTGGAAAACAGCCTGGCTCTGCTGCCAAGCCTATACTCCATGTGCATGGCAAATACAACAGCCACGTTCCTAGAAAAGTTAATTGGAAAGGGATTAGGGGAAAAAAGAGTAACTTCATTTATAACATAGCATCTTATAAAAGGCAAATAAGTGTTGAATTACTAATTAAAAGCTACAGATACTGCAACACCAAATCTGAGAGTTAAGATGGCATCAGTGCAAGGCATTAGTGCCACAGTGTGATTCTGCACCTTTTCTTTTCCTTCCCTCTTCTTAATTGAGATGTTGATTATAAAGACCTATTGTCTATTTTCCCAGTAAAAAAAGAAAACTGAATCATGGAGGAAATGTGGTGTTTGAACAGTAGCCATAAAATCAGCCATTGCACAGAACATAAGAAGCACAATAGTTTGCAACCAAATATCTAGCTACCTTTATAATTGTTCACAAGGACATACTCCAAAATGGATATTTCTTCTCAGTGTATATGAATTCTCTATCCAATCCATAAAATATTTTATGTTCCAAATGTCACATGACCTGCTTACTAATAGACTATCTAACTCAAGGGTGGGCAATAATTTTTGATTGGGGGACCATGCCAAGAATTTGTTAAGTGGTCAAGGACTGAACTTTTCCATGATATTGATGGAGGAGGTGCAGGTTCTGGGACAGAGGTTGGGGGGTAGAGGATTGGGGAACAGGAGGGGTTCAGTCTGGGATGGAGGTTGGGTGAAGGAGGGGGGTTGTGACCTAGGGCAGAGGATTGAAGTGCAGGAGGGAGTGAGGGATCTGGGTGGGGGTTGTGACCTGGGTAGGGATTCAGGAGGGGCTGCAGGAAGGCGACTGAAGAATGGGAGGGTAGAGTCCAGGATGGAGGTTGGGTGAAGGAGGGGGTTGTGACCTAGGACAAGAGATTGGGGTGCACAATCTGGGAGGAGGTATTGGTGCAGGGCGATGAGCTTTTCTCTGAGAGCTTGAAGCCCCTGGGTCGGGGGGGGTACTTTGTGCGCTGCCTGCCCCGCAAACACAGACCAATTCTGGCCAATGGAAGATGCCAGACTGTGCTAGGGGTGGGGGCAGAGCACAAAACCCCCCCTCCAAGCTCATGGTAGTGCTCAGAGAAGCACGTGGCTCTCACATCTGGCCGCCAGCATGGCATGCAGGGCCAGGACAGGCAGGAAGCCTGCCCAGTGCAGGAGGCTTCTGCTGGGCCACAGGCCAGATCCAGTGGCTAGGGGGGCTATATTTTGCCCATCCATGGTTCAACTTGAAAAGCAAATTGCAATCTTTCTACCATGAACAGAGAATACAGGAAACTGGATTTCTGGCTCATTACAACAATGTATAATCCACTAACAACTCTCCCCTTTGGTTACCATTCAATAAGGATGTCAGATACCATTTAATTTAATTAACTGCACGAAATCTTAACAGTTACATGATTATTTGATGGTCCCTTGGGGCAGGACCAGCAGCAACTGTGCGTCCAGACCCCTTCCCAGGGAGCCCTCTGCCACCCTGGGCTGCTGCCTCTGATACAACTCCCTGAGGACAGAGACTGCACTGGCATCCTGCCTGCCCCACCCTGCTGTTGCCTCTGCCACCCTCACCCTCTGTGCTGCTGCTTCTCTATCAGAAGCAGCAGCATGGAGGTGGGAAGAGATGGCGCTGTGAGATTCGGTGCTCGTGGGGAGACAGCTTAAAAAGGCACTGGCTTCCCCCCCCCCCACCATTTGGGATAAAAGGGTTGATTACATGTTGTAAATTATTAGATTTCTGCTGCCTGAAGTAGTAGTATAATGTGATTTTTATTATAAAAACTCTGGAATTTCTTTTGTAAAGAAAACTGCTCTCAATCTCAAAAAGCAGCTTGTTCTTAATATCTTGTTTAAGACTCAAACAAATGGTAGACTGCAGTTAGACCAGTGGTGGTTTTGAAAGCGATACACTTAAGATAATTAACAAGGGATTGTACAGACTGGCAAGTGGTATTACTGCAGATATTTTAGCTTTGCCTCCAATTCAGAAGTTAGCAGGTGGATGAGGCTGAAATCCGTTGTATAGCAGCACTTTGCATTTCTATGATCCCTTCCCCTGACAACCCCAGTAATTGCAGCAGCCTTCATGGAGTGTATCCTCTTAGTATCCCCACGAGGCAGAGGCACGTCATTCCCCAGTGAGATGGGAACCAAGGGGTCAGACCAACTGGCCCATCTATCCCAGCAGCCTGTCCCCCATGAGGCCTGGCGCTTCAGAGGGAGTGGACGGGACGAGACAGCCAGGGGACCACGCCCCGCTTCTGGCACTCGGGCTTCCCGGAGCCGCCCCCAGTGACCGCGCGGGGCTGTTCAGCACCTTGGACAGCCGGGCCGGCAGCTGAGCCCAGGATCCCCGGCCCGGCCTCCAGCCCCGCACTCACCGATGGGCTTGTCGAGCCGCATGAGCCGCATGTAGGGCTGCAGGGGCCGGGGCGCCGCGCTCACCAGCCCCGCCGCGGAGAAGCTCAGCAGCCGCCTCCCGCTCCCCGCCGCCCGCTCCCGGCCCGGCGGCGTTCCGGGCGCGCCATGGCTCGGGGCAGCGAGCGCGGCGGCGGGGCGGGCGGAGCCGGCTCGGAGGAGACGGAGGCAGCGGGGCCCGGCAGCAGCTCCAGGGGCCCGGCAGAGCCGAGCGACCAGCGCCGCCATGCCGCCCCGCGCGCGCGCCCTGATGACGTCAGCTGCGGGACGCACCCTCGGCTCCCCGAGCCGCAGGAAGTCCTGCGCCTGCGCAGCCCTTTCTCCTGCCCCGCGAGCTGGGCGCGAAGAGGCGCCGGGCGGGTGGTGCGCCGCTGCCGCGCGGCCCTAGCCCCGCCTCTCGGCAGCCCGCCGGCCGTTGCGGGGGCTCGCGCGGGCGCCGCTGCCCAACCGCTCCCCCCAACTGCCGCTGTTCTCGGCGCCCGCTCCCCGCAGTGCGGCCGCCGCTCCGCGTCCCCTCAGAGCTGGGTCCCCCCGCCGCCCTCTCCAGGGGGCTCCGGGAGCTGCCAGCCGGGAAACCCGCCGCCGCCGGCAGCGCCTCGGGCTGCCTGAGTCCCCGCTCGCCGCCCACCTCTTCTCAGAGCAGCGGCCACGTCGCTACTCCTCGGCTCGCCTCTTACCGCGGGACGGGCAGAACAACGGGCCCGGCCCCGCCCGCCACCAGCCAGGCCCCCTTTCCCCTTCTGCCACCGCCATGCGACTGGCCGCCCCGGCCCTGCGACCACGTCTTCCCAGGGGCCTCCACCTCCCCCACCCTGCTCCCCGCTGCTAGGGGATAGCAAACTGGGGGGCCAGCTGCTCTGCTTCCCAGTCCCATCCTGCTCCCGTCCCAGTGCCAAGAGGAGCAGGATCCTCAGCAGCCACCGTGCGGGCATGCAGGGCGACCAGCGCACGGAGCAGGGCCTGGGGGCGGCACTGGCAGCTCTCCCAGCCCTATGACCCAAGTAGTAGTTAGAAGATTGCAGCACAGCCACTTGTGCAGCTGCATATTTGAATAGCTTACCGATGAGGGGGGAAAAACCACTGCAGCCAGCAAGGCAGTAGAAAAACCATCCAAGCCAGTTGGAAACCGGCTAGGTAGCAACCCTATTACATATATATCATTACTTATGGATGCCAATGCTTTGAAAGCACCTTCCATCTGAAGAACTCAAAGTACTTCCCAAACAGTGAGTAAGCCTCACACCAACCCTGGGTGGTAATTATACATCATTATCCCTATTTACTGATGGGGAAATAGAAGCATAGAAATTAAGGGTGGGATTCACAAAGGTGCTTAGGTGTTGCACTGTAAAGGATCATAGTGCCTAGAAAGTCAAAGGAACAATACTACAGTCCATCAAGAACACTTTGGTACCTAAGCTCCTGATACTACAAATAGGGAGAAGTAGCTACCTAAAGATGCAATTCATAAAGCTAGCTTGCTAGTTGGGGAGCTGCTAAACAGGCCAATAGGAGATGCCAACATGAATGGTGTAGGTGTAGGAGATAGATGGCTATAAAGAGGCATCTCCCTCTAATTAGCAATACATACCAGGAAACAGTCACCTGGGGTTAGGCACCTCTTGTGGGACGAAGCTAGACACCTGCCTTCCGGCACACACTACAGCCAGAAGAGGAGGTGGGAGTGCTTATAACCCACCCTAGAACTTTTGAGTGCAGTAGTTGGAGCACTCACCTAGAATGAGGGGCTGGGTGGTACTGTGTACTTTTCTACAGCCCCAGAAAGCAGGCCACCTCTGATCATGACCATTCGTGCCAAAGGCCCTTGACCAAGCAATGCGCCCATCCTTAAATAATTCCCCTCACCCGAGGTATATATTAGAAGATGAGGCTCTTTCCCTTTCCCATTCATAAGCAGTAGGGGTATGTCTACACTTGCACCCTAGTTCGGACTAGGGATGCAAATGCAGGCATTCGAAATTGCTAATGAAGCGGGGATTTAAATATCCTGTGCTTCAGTAGCAAGATCTTGCTGGCGCGCTAGTTCGAATCACAGCTGATTCGAACCAGGAAGTGTGTGCCGGGACGCATTAGTTCGAACCAAACCCCTTGGTTCGAACTAACCTTACTCCTCGAACTAACGTTACTTCCTGGTTCGAATCAGCTGTGATTCGAACTAGCGCACCGGCGAGATCTTGCTAATGAAGCACGGGTTATTTAAATCCCTGCTTCATTAGCAATTTTGAATGCCTGCATTTGCATCCCTAGTCCGAACTAGGGTGCAAGTGTAGACATACCCTAGCAGATTTCATGAAGTATTGCCTTCCTCACATCTCCATCAAGAGCTGTTGTTATAGGCTGGTCTATTCTCTAATTAGGAGAAAGTACAGAAATCGCAGTAGTTACCTCTCTGACAGGATACAAACTGGTATAAGAACTAAATCAGTGCAAAAACAAATGTAAGCCTTATCTACGCTAGAAAATTAGGTCAGCAGAACTGTGTCATATAAGAGTGTGAAAAAACACATGCCTGAGCAGCATAATTGAATTGACTTTAATCCTGTAAAAAGCACTACGTGAATAGAAAAATTCTGTTGTTAACCTAGCTAACACCTCTCAGGGAAATGGATTACCTATGCCAATGGGAGAATCCTCTTGTTGGTATAGGTAGTGCTGTAGTACTTTAGCTTTATTTTTCTTGTAACCATTTCTGACTTTACTGCCTCATTACTTGTTCTCATTGAAATCCAGCTCTTTATAGTTAAATACATTTGTTTTATTGTTTAATTACAATGAATCCAGTGTTGTGAATTATTTGGATTCATTTAAAGTAGCAATGTTATGTACTTACCCTTTAGAGCACCAGCAAAAGCTAGTACATCTGGATTGTCCAGGCGAGGATTGGACACTACAAAACAAACATTTTTGCAGAATAAATTTCAGAACAGGGAGGCTACGTCTAGACTGGCATGATTTTCCGGAAATGCTTTTAACGGAAAAGTTTTCCGTTAAAAGCATTTGCAGAAAGAGCGTCTAGATTAGCGCGGGCGCTTTGCGCCAAAAGCACTTTTTGCGGAAAAGCGTCCGTGGCTATCTAGGCAGCTTTCATAAAAAAGCCCGATTGCCATTTTTCGTGATCGGGGCTTTTTGCATAAAACAAATCTCAGCTGTCTACACTGGCCCTTTTGCGCAAAAGTTTTGCGCCAAAGGGACTTTTGCCGAATGGGAGCAGCATAGTATTTCATAAAAGCACTGATTTCTTACAGTAGGAAGTCAGTGCTTTTGCAGAAATTCAAGCGGCCATTGTAGACAGCTGTCCAGTTTTTCCGCAAAAGCGGCTGATTTTGCGGAAAAAGTGGCCAGTCTAGACACAGCCCTCCCGTTCGGGCAAAAGTCCCTTTTGCGCAAAACTTTTGCGCAAAAGGGCCAGTGTAGACAGCTGAGATTTGTTTTGCGCAAAAAAGCCCCAATCGCGAAAATGGCGATCAGGGCTTTTTTGCGGAAAAGTGCGTCTAGATTGGCCACGGATGCTTTTCTGCAAAAAGTGCTTTTGCGCAAAAGCGTCTGTGCCAATCTAGACGCTCTTTTCCGCAAATGCTTTTAACGGAAAACTTTTCCGTTAAAAGCATTTCCGGAAAATCATGCCAGTCTAGACGTAGCCGGAGTGTGTTGGGATCATTTTGCAAATAGCAACCAATGCTGCTGCAAGACAGAGTGTGTCTGCTGACAGGCTGCTGGGGACGGAGTTGCTGGGTGAAGGCTGTGGCTTTTGGATGGGAAACTATGGTCTGTGGGCCACATCTGGCCCATCAGCCATTTTAATTTGGCCCTCAAGCTCCTGCTGGGAATCGGGGTCTGGATCTTGCCCTTCTCCGCATATGCCATGGCCTTGCATGGCTCCCAGAAGCAGCAGCATGCCCCCCCCCTCCACCTCCTACACATAATGGCAACCAGAGAGCTCCATGTGCTGCTCCTACCCCAACTGCTGCCCCCAGAGCTCCCATTGGCTGGGAACTGCAGCCAATGGGAGCTGCTAGCATCTGCAGACAGGGCAGTGCAGAGGCACACCTCACAGCCCCACATAGGAGCTGGCTGGAGGGGGGACATGGCAGCTGTTTTCAGAGGTAAATGCAGCCTGGAGCCTGCACTTCTAAGCCTCCCCCCCCCCATACCTCAACCCCCAGCCCTGATCCCCTCCAAACCCTTCAATCCCATCCAGAGCATCCTCCTGCACTCCCAGCCGGAGTCCTCACTCCTTCCCACACCCCAACCCCAATTCTGTGAGCATTCATAGTCCACCATACAATTTCCATAACCTGATGTGGCCCTCGGGCCAAAAAGTTTGCCCACCCCTACTTTAGTCAGACGGTGTGTCCTGCGTACTGACAAGTGATTGTGAGCAAATCAAATTGTAGGTTATTACAATGCAGCATTGCGAAGCACCCAAGGGGTAGGGCCTTGGGCAAAAGGGGCACTCTCCCACCACCGGCCCTTAGAGTCATCCAGAGCCCACAGCGTGGTGTTCCTGTAGCAATTCTAAAGGGCCCAGGGCTCCAAATCACCAGGCCCCAGGACAACTGTCCCTTTCGTGCCCCCTCTTCCCTGACCGTGGGTCAGTCTGGATGTCACTGATTGGAGCTGTCCATCCAGGCATAAGATCTCAGAGCTGTTAGCCTCTGCAGTATGAGAGGGTGTAAAAAAATACAAATGTATTTTGGTTACTGAAGTTAGCAGACTGTCTATAGAGAAAGCTGCATTTTTGTTGTACAAGGTACTGCCTTTCTTAAACTTTGTTTTAGAGAGAACTTCTGAGACGACTACACCTAGTATAATGTGTTCAGTTCTGGGCTACTCAGCATCAGAAACACTTAAGCAAATTATAATGAGTTCAGCAAAGAACAATTAGGGAACTGAAAAGATTGACTACAAGGAGAAGTTAGAGTTATAAATGTTGAATAAGATGGTGGACATAATAGCTGTCTATAATTGATGACAGTAAAAATTCAGTAAGAGGAAGTGTTTAAGGCAAGAAACAGAAATATACCTAAAGATAATTAAAGGAATTTACAAAAATAAAAATTAGCTGAATATTAAGAAAAACTTCCTGTAAGCAGGCTGATATCAGGAAGTTGCTGCAGAGAGTTTCTGTACCTTGTGCATCTACACCTTTGACATCCACATGTACCAGTGATTTGGATCCAGAGAATGACTAAATTTTTAGTTCTAATTTATGTTACTGTGCCTTATAATAATTACAGTACTGTTTCTTTTTAATAAAATAAGACTAAATTGTACTTGTTCGATTGTCCCATACATCCTTAGCATTGTGTTTATGTTGATTACAATATAGATTACATTGGTAAATATAAAAAAATTGAGTTTTACTATTATTGTCCATTGGTTTTTCCTAGGTTAACCCTCAGTAAAGGTTTGGGTTTTTTTGCTTCTCACTTGTGTGCAGCCCCTGACTGATTTTTCTGTGGGTCAGCAGCCGCCTACCCATAAAAGGTTTCCCACCCCTCATTTATGGAATTTTTTTATACCATAAACATTTTCTAGCTTTGATGCCTAAGAGATTTAAATCTTATTTTATAGATGGCTTGTTCCAGATTATATGTGATTAACGTTTTTCACATTTATTTGGATGTTGGTTGTCACAGCTCTATCCTTGTTCTTTTACTGATCTCCCTTTATTTACATTACAGTCTGCATTTGGATTACAAAGAACGCCATCAGCATTGCCACATCTTGTGATATTTCACATTTTTTAAAGTCCCAGCTCCCGGAGGCAACTAATCATCTAAGGATCTCAGCTCTTCTTTAAAAAGGCAAGTTTCAGTCTCCTGTCTCGCCAGGCCCACGAAAGCTCATCACCTATTAAACCATCTTGTTAGTCTTTAAAGTGCTACATAGTTTTTCCTTTTGTTTTAGCAAGATCAGACTAACACGGCTACCTCTCTATTACTGTTTCATAGCAGAGGAACATATACAAAGACAGATGCAGGCTGGATAAGATTGTTTTTGTTCTGTGTTTATGTGGTGATGGACTGGGGCAAACATGGCAGAGGAGTTTGTTAAGACATTGTCTAAAGACAGAGAGACAGTATGTATACAGGAAAGGACGGAGGCAGCATAGAAAAGAACAGTGGAGTGGATTAGGAAAAAAAAGGGAAGACATTCAGCACAGACACAGCTTCCTATATTCCACCACACTTTTGCCATAGAATTTTTTTCTCCACTCAATTTTCTCTATTCCGAGGCAGGGGAAGTTGTCATGAAGCAGCCTCTGTTCATAGCGGCTCTGAGTTCCCAGTGGACAGAGGCTGCTCCACCTCCCATGGAGCAGCCTCTGTCCACGGTGAGCCTGGCTCCCAACAACAGTCCCTGTCCATGTGGTATCTGAGCTCCTTGCGGACAGAGGCTGGAGCAGCCTCTGTCTGTGGGGAGCTCAGACTCCCCATGGACAGGAGCTGCTGCCGGACCAGCCTCTGTCCACAGCCAGCCTGGGCCACCGCAGACAGAGGTTGCTTCACGGCAGCCTCCCTTACCCCATTGCCCTTTTCCCCCGCAGTAGCCTCTGTCTGTAAGGAGCTCGGACCCCCGTGGACAGTGGCTGCTGCCACCCCACATTGCTGCCTCTTTATCAGCAGGCAGCCAGTCTGTGCAGGGAGCTAGTTTTTAAAATGGCTCCCTTGCCGATCAACTACCACCTGGCATCCTGCGCTGCTGCCTCTGTATCAGAGGGTGCCAGGCGGCTCCCTAGGAGTGGGGCTGGAGTGCGCTAGCTACTGGCCCCTCCACCAGGGACTATCAAATAGTCATGTAACCAATAAGAATTCATGCAGTTACACAACTATTCAGTTACCTGATATCTAACATCCCTAGTTGGGTCCAGTCTCTCACTGTGCAAAAGGTTTATATGCTCGCTTAGCTAGAGTCATTTATAGCAGGGGCCTGCTTATAAAAGAAGCTTTGGGCAATTTTGTACAGTATTGAGAATCAAATCATCATGATTTTGTGGCCTCTATACCTCCCCAGGAAGCTAAGGTGTGTCTTATGCCACAACCTCACTCCTTTTCAGCATGATAGACCTGACAGAAGCTCTTCAAACTGAACTTTAAATCCACTGAAATTATCCTAAGAAGAAGAATTGGAAAAATAGGTAAACAGTACATTTAAGAGTGTCACCCAGTTTATGCTATTCATTGTTCAGCTGTGGAGTAGTCTGTAGGACAGTAAAACAGCTCATAAGGAACACACACCTGCTGCACACTGGTGGAGCGAACCTCCATTTATAGCAAAATTAAAGGAAAGTCTTCAATCAAAGTCTAGTTACAGTGTAAGTCTATGGTAAAAAGATGGTACTAGGAGTTCCTTTGTTAGCCAGCATGTAGATGTAATGGATAGATTTTTAAAGGATTGCTATCTCTAGTGATTCACTATTAATCATGTGGATTAATACAGTCAGCAATGTATATTAGATGTAAAAAGGCCTGATGGCTCCTTTACATAATCAGAAAGGCAGCATTTATATGACAAAAAACTGTTTTGCTCCAATTTAAATCAACGGTCAAATTGCCATTGATTTTAATGATAGCAGTAGTAGACACTGTGTATTAATGTGTATAAAATATTGCAGTGCATAAAGTTTTTATGCTTAAATATAGCTAATCTTCAGAAATAGACTTCAAGTACTTCTGAGTTCAATAATCAAAGTTGTTCCTTGTTTCAGAATGCAACTTACCACAAAGAGATTTCAGAAAAGTGAAAATTTCCTCAATGTTGGATATTAGTCAGAAGTACACTTAGCAATAATCAATGCAATGATATGGTGAGGCAGACATTTGCAATCACTATAATTAGATTCAGGGTAAATAAAAATTGATGATTTAAAAAAATTAAAACATGGATTTTTTAATTTAAATTGGATTTTATTTTTAAAATAATCAATAAAATACTAAATTCTTCATTTAAAAATAAGTTACAATTAAATCTCATCATAAACATGCTACACATACACTTACAGTCTCATAAAAATGAATTAATGGCTCTAATCTGTCCAGCTTAACTGCTAGCTCTTCCTCAAAGTTCAGGCTTTCAATTACTGTTTCTCAGTAGACTAAAAAGTAACATGTGCAAAGACAGACACATGGCTGCGCCTGCCCCCCCGGACAATCCTTTTGGCTTGTTGCTGGCCAGTGGGACCTGTCTGTTTCAAGAAAAGCCATCATGTGAAGCACCTCTCCCCCTCCTCCTCTGGCTCTGAAGCAGGCAAGCAGGCTCCTGCCTGAGAAACATGCTGGGCTGCTGGCTGGGAGTCTCACAGATAAGTCTGCTTTCCCCACTGCTGCCCCCCCTTACCCCACATAAGCCAAACCCTGTGCCCCCCTCCTAAGCCTATACCCCTTCCCAGGCCCTGCACCCTAATCCCCTGCCCTAGGTCACAATCCAAACCCCTGCACTGTAATCCCCCTGCACTAGGTCATGACCCAAATCCCTGCACCCTAGGTCACAAACAGTGTTCCCTCTAAGATTCCCTGCAGCACATATTCACGGGTGATGAATCAGACCCACCTAGTCAGTCAGTTCTTTGCACAGAGCCATGAGCCTCTTACTAGGCAGGACTGATTAATCACCTGTGAAGCTGTGCTGCCACGCAGCTTAGAGGGGAACACTGGTCACAACCCAACCCCCTGCACCCCAACCCCCCCCCCAGGTCACCACCCCCTCCTGCCTTAGGTCACAATCCAAACTTCTGCACCCCAATCCTGTGCCCCAAGTCACAACTGCCTCCTTCACCCAAACTCCCTCCCAGACCTCAAAGACCCTCCTGCACCCCAATTCCTTACCCCAACCTCCTTTCTGCACCCATCCCAGACCCTCCACCTCCTCCATTAATATCATGGAGGAGTGTGGCCCTCGACCACTTTCCAAAATCTTGGACTGGCCCCCCCATAACAAATTATTGCCTATCCCTGATCTATGCCTTTTAGTATAACTGTGATTTAACAAGTAAATTCCCAAGCTGTTTGCTGTGTTGCATTTTGCTAGAAAAAAAGTTCAGCTTTGCTAATCCTTATGTCTTGTTTAATTAGGTTTAGAATTTATCACTCAAGTTCACAGTAAAGAAAGCTGTAGTAAGAGAAATCTATAATTGCCAAGTTGCCGCTGAGTGTAATTTTTTTATTTTATAGTGCATAATATATGCCCCTTATTTTAGAACATCATGATCACATATCATAATGGTGATGCCATAGGTGCTATTCATATGTCCAGTTCTGGGCCCCCCACTATAGAAAGGATGTGGACGCATTGGAGAGGGACCAGCGGAGGGTGACCAAAATGATTAGGGTACTGGAGCACATGACCTATGAGGAGAGACTGAGGGATTTGGGTTTGTTTAGTCTGCAGAAGAGAAGAGTGAGGGGGGATTTGATAGCAGCCTTCAACTTCCTGAAGTGAGGTTCCAAAGAGGACGGAGAAAGGCTGTTCACAGTAGTGACGGATGACAGAACAAGGAGCAATGGTCTCAAGTTACAGTGGAAGAGGTCTAGGTTGGATATTAAGAAAAACTATTTTACTAGAAGCACTGGAATGGGTTACCTAGGGAGGTGGTGGAATCTCCATCCCTAGAGGTTTTTAAGTCTCGGCTTGACAAAGCCCTGGCTGGGTTGATTTAGTTGGGATTGGTCCTGCCTTGGGCAGGGGGCTGGACTTGATGACCTCCTGAGGTCTCTTCCAGCTCTATGATTCTATTCCCTATTTTACTTCAGCATAAATTAGCTTTTCCAGGGAACCCCATCCTATACTTGCTTTCTCAAAAAACAGAGGTGCCAGTGAGTTCAATGGGGCTTATGCCAAAATTAAGTGCACTAAGCATAGTCTGTCTTAGTTATTTTGGTAACTTGATTTAAATCAATTATTTTTGTGTGTGATTTAAATCATCTTGATTTAAATCAATCCTCCCTGATTAGTTTCCATAAAATCATTTCAGAATGAGCTTTTATGCAAGTGCTTTAGATTTTCTGTTTGTCATCCTTTCTGCCTTCCTAATTCCTAGTCATATTTCTGGCAATAATAATTGACTGTCTTGTACTGGTTTTGTTTTTTGATTTGTTGGTTTCAGAATATGCATGGTGTCTAAAGATTTATTATTTGAAAAGGCAGAAATGATTATTCAAAGCTGGAAGATTAGCATTTGGTTCAGCCTGTGGTCGCAATCCTGCAAACTAAAATGTTTGTGGAATTGGAACCTAAATTATCACATAAATTAAGGGATGCTGTCCAATTACATTTTTTTTAAGATTAACAATTTACTTAAAGCATTATTTCAGATAGAGTACTGTTTAAATAGCATGCATTTTAAAACAATTATTTTAACGATTAAGGGTTTTTTCCCTGGCTTTTCTTTTAATGTTTAGCTGGGGCTTTTGGGTAGTTCAGAGAGCAAAACCAGAAATACTCCATAAACTTCAAAAACAACAAATGGTCTGGTAGCACTTTACAGACTAATAAAACATGTAGATGGTATCATGAGCTTTTGTGGGCACAGCCCACTTCTTCAGATGACAGGAGTTTTGAGTTTAAGATGTGCAGACCCAAAATAAATAGGGGAGAAGGGAGAGGGAGGAAGGAAAAAAAAAGGATGGGAGTGGGAAACAAGGAGCAGAGCGTATGAAAATATCAAAGGGAAAAGCAAGTAGGCAGAACTGGTAATCTATAAGCACCTGAAGATTGGATAGTTAAAAAGAAGTTGCTAAGGATCAAATGATAGCAATCACATAGAAAGGGTACATTCCAGTCATCTGAAGAAGTGGGCTGTGCCCACGAAAGCTCATGATACCATCTACATGTTTTGTTATCTATAAAGTGTTACCAGACCATTTGTTGTTTTTTAAGTTTATCCTGTACAGACTAACTCAGCTTCCCCCTGAAGCTTCAGAAATACTCCAGTTCACTTTTTTCTGCCTGCTTGTACTATGGCAGATTGACAATAACTTGGGCACACTTTATGAAAGTAAGATAAATTTACTGAACTTTAACATTAAATTAGGTTTAATACCTTTATGGTCTGTTGTATTAAATATCAGTTGTGTATGTGTTATCATGGAATTGTATATAAGTTCACTAGGAGGTGGTGGTGAGCCTATTCAAATTCCGACAGTTATCAGCACTTTGCTGCCACCCTTTGGAGAGATAAACATATACTAGTTCAAAGTGGATTCTCCAAAGATCAGCAGAAAAAGAAAGGATTTTTGGATCAATAGCCTGGTTTTAAACAGGTTCAGAACCTTTTTCCTGCTTTGGCAAACAAACTGGATTCCTTCTCTGTGGAGGAGTTAGAAGGATTTGGCCTATTGAGGCCCCATAAGACTGGGTGCTTGTTCTGAACTTAAACTCTGACAAACTTGAAACTACAGTGAAAATCCTTGGATGGGGTTTTTGAAGGACTGCTCCATGATGGGCTTGGTATGGTCTCTGTTAAGCTTATAGGCATGAATGTAGATTCTTTTATTGTTTTGAATATATTTTCTTTGTGATGTTTTGCTTGATATGAAACCAACACCCTTGTGGCCTCTGTTTTTCTCTCCAGACCAGAAGTGAAGGTAAGCCAGTGTGCCCTGGTACAGCACTCCAGCAACAAGAAGCCGGCTGCTGAGTGCTCAGCTACACCTGCTTCCAGACAGGCTGGGTTCCCGGGGCTCTCCTGCAGGCTGCCTTGCTAAGCAGCAGGTAGGTAAGCAGATAAAAGGGGCTAGCTGGAGGTGTGCCATCCCCTAGCCTCTCCCCCGCCTGCCCTTTTGGGAGGGCTTGGGGGGGTTGCCTTTTCTTCCGCTGACTATTGGGGAGCAAGGGAAAATGCTCAGCTTGGGCCTTCCTCTTTGCTCCTGGCTGCTGAGGGGAGGACAGAGGAGGAATGCAGCAATCTGTGAACTTTCCTCTTACTCCCTGAGAGTCAGAGGAAGAAGTGCTGCAGCAACCCAGTATTAGCAGCTGTAGCCCCCTCCCAAAATGGTGGCCTTGCCCCCTCCCCACTCAAGCCTACACCCCACTCCCATATCCTCCTACCCTAGGTCTCCCATGCACTAAATACAACTGTCCTCTATTCTTTAGGTACCTTGATGGCCCCCCTACTTTTGCTGGAGATATCAGAGTACAGTAATGGGGACCATGCAGCTTGAAAATACCAGTCAGGAGACAGCAAGACAGGTGTCAGTTCAAGAGAGGTAATGGCCAGGTAAGCTGGAAACCTAGAGTGGACACCTTTGCTGGATCACAGAAAGTGAATATAGGCAGTGAGGCTGAGAGACTCAGCAGGCCCCTAGGCAAGGTTGGGGGGGGACCAGCACCGTGCCCTCAGAAGGGGCAGGGCTTGGGCTAGCCTCCTCCATGCTGCCAGGAGTGCGCTGCCTGGGGCTCTGGTAGCAATTTAAAGGGCCCAGGGCTCTGGCTACTGCCACAGTAGTGGCAGCTGGGATCCTCAGGCCCTTTTGAATCCCCAGGTGCCAGGGCAGTTGCCCCTTGTGTCTTCCCTTCCCCGTCAGCAGGCCTGAATACAGATGTAGTTGCCCTGAACTGACACACACACAGCTTTTTTCATTTGTTGTTGATTTTCAGCTCCTCTGCTGTTACTGGTAAATCCTCTTAAGTACAAAAATTGCAGATGCAAATACAATTTTCAAGCTGACTATCATTTTATAAGGTACACTAAGAACTTTTGCCAAATGTTCCGTGTTACCTGTTCCTTCCAAAGACTTTGGTGTTCATACATAGGGAATTGTTCTGGAAGCTTGCCTCAAATGGCCCACTTCAGAGTCAGATTTTCCCAAAGTTCCCAACTGCTTGGATTTCCTCCCACCTCAATACGTCATTTCTCCACTTAACATAAATATACCATAGAAAAAGGAGCCATCATGCTAACATCTCTCATTTTAATGAGCCCAGCTCAGAATTTTTTGCTATCTTTTCAAGGGAAGGAATGTTGTAAACATCTTACCTAAACAGAGAGGAGGGTGATCACATAAGCAAGTTGGTTGCCAAATGCTGCTTCATGCTTAAGGACTTACTTTAAGTAAATGGACTAGGTAAGTTCCTGGGAGATAACTATCTTCTGGAAAATACTAGTTTAAAACACAGAATTTTTGATGATTATGTCATGTTTGCTTAACCTATCTCAGGGGTGTGAACCTGAATTCCCCTTCCTCCCAATTCTGGGGATGAAGGGAAGAATGGCATACGAAAGCTAAAAATCTTTCCTTTTGTAGTACTCTTCAGAGAGTATTTTAAAGATTGATGTTGGTAAAGTGTTTTGAGGTTAAAAATCCCTATCCAAGTTCTAAATATCACTAATTGTTGCCTCCATAATGATGATTACCTATTAAAAAAGAGGCTATATGTTTAAAAATGAAACTTTCATAATGCTTTACATGTTGACATCACAAGCCTTGTCATCATGTTCTCTTGCATTTGTACCATTATCCCTTGTTTTGTATTCATCTGGGTCACACTATAAAACCAGTGTTTGTCAGGTGATCTCTTATGACGTCTCACAAAAATATATGTATCACAATAAAAGGTTATGCGCTTCAGGTGAGGTTCTTTTATTTTTTTCTTTCTTGCACTCATAGGAAATCATAAGAGACAGCTGGAGGAGCTTTGATTAAAAGAAAAAATCTGACTGAGGATGAACTTTTCTCAGATGTTAATAAGCTAAAAATGAACCTTCTAAAGAAAACCACATTACTAAAATGATAAATTATTTTATTAAAATGTGCAAATATAAAAAAAATCACAGAATTAAAACAAAAAGTGAGGGCTGTGTTTCCAGTTTTTAAATTGATATCCTAAAGAAAGCCACAATTACCAAACTAATATAAATGTTACTAAAATATGTAATTATTAAAAATTCACATACAAACAGGATTGGCTGTGTTGCTGGTTTTTAAGAACAGTTCAGAAAAGTATACTGTCAGGCTAAAAGAAAAAAAAATAAATGTTTGTTTTTCAAAATTTTGTTTAGATTTTAGTAACTAAGAACTTTACAGTTTGATTTATTTTTCATAATTTATGCTGTCTGTTTACTTTTTCCATTCGAATTTGGAGAATGAAGAGAGACTTGTCAGTCTTGCTTTTGTATATAGCCCATTTCACTTCTGAGCGTGTATGTATTAGCACAATAGTACAGATTTTTGGATTACAAATACCACAGTGAAATATTTTAAACTGAACATAAATTATCTGTTTCTGTTGCAGTTTTTAAACAAAATGTTATAATTGTATTTCAGTGGACTGTATGTTTTTAAAGTAGTTGTTTTAAAAATAAAATCTAAATTTCCTTGTTTTACGTGATTGTGTCTTTCAAATCCTGAATAGGAAAAACACAGTAATGTGAATTTTTTCCCTGATACATCCCAAAATAAGCATTGAGAGTTTGCATTGTAGCAGATTTGTATGTTTTAAAAAATTAGGTACAGATATCAATGACAGTAGCTGTGCTTTGTTATATTTCTGCTTGGTGTTTTGAGATTTGAGAGAATAAGTAGTTCCTGAGTAAAGGTATAGTGATGCCTTGAGAAGGTGTCTGTAGAATAATGTAGTAAGTTTAAGGGAGAAGGAAAACAGGCTTTGAAAATTTACCAAGAGAAGGAGGCTCCAGCTGACATTTACTTCTGCTGGCGGAAAGAAACTTCACAGATCTCCTGAGCTTTATACAAGCAGTCCTCACTAAAAGTCCAAGATACGTTCCAAAAAACTTGGCCTTATAGTGAAACAACTTAAAGCAGGTAATTTTTTTTCCCCACAACTGACTTCCATTTGCACAAATTGGTGGGGGGTTTTCTGTGCGACTTAAGAGCAGGGAATGGAAGGACTTATAATGCATCAGTTCCTACAAGCATCAACAACTTTAGCACAGAATGCATGTATACCAGACGACTTATAACAGGGACACCCTGTATACTTGGAGAGGGCTCTCAGTTCTCACTAGGAGAAATCAGCTGTCTCTTACAGCCACGGAAGGTTAAGTTAATAATTCTGAGAGTGATCCAAAGCCCAGTGAAATTTTATTTCTGACTTCAGTGGGCTTGGAGTCACACCCTCTGTGCCTTCCCTTCCACATATTTTATAAATAATATAAATGAAGGGACTGCATCATACCATTCTTTACCTGTAACTTCTTCCAAAACTGATAACATTTGTGAGTCAGGAAACCATCTTAAAAGGAGATCATAGTAATCCTAAAAAATCAGTAAAGTAGAGTGAAAAGTTTTATTAGAGCCGTAACCCACATCCAGGAGTAATGCAGTTATACTGACCTTACTCCTACTGGAGAAAGCGCTATGGCCCTGGGAGGTGGAGTACCTATGCCCAGGGGAGGGGCTCTCTTGTCGGCATAGGTAGAGCGGCACCAGCTTCACTTGGAAGTGTACATAAGCCCTACATTTCAGCATTTTCCCTCACTGTTACCCTCTTCTCATTTAGATAATCCTTTGTTCATTTTCCATTTACTTGTTTTCACTGTTCCTCACCCCAACATAACTAACAGCTGAAAAGGACATCCTTTAGTGCACAAATAAGTCAGAAGCTCATTACCTTCAGTAACTATTGATAGCTTTCCCATGATTGTCTCCTGTTCTCCCACATTCTGTGGACATTAAAGGAACAGTACAACTAAAAACACTGGTGGGGGTGGGGGAATATATTTTTAAAAGCCCTGATCAACCATATCTGCTCTCAGAAGAAAAGTCTGCTATAACAATTGTGCTTAAAATGTATATAATCTAGAAGACTAACTCTTTGGCAGATCTGCAGGCATAGCATACTCAGCTCCTTTGATAGAAGTGTGTGGAATGGAGAAGTAGTTGCTGCTAAGTGGACCACTGGAGGTCAGAGAAAGGAAGGAAGCAACTTCCCCAAAACCTGGGGAAAATGTTCTGACAGGTTTACATCAATATGATTCATATACATAGTACTCAATATGCATTTATGCCCTCTCCTTCCCCAGGTTTTGCTGTTGCTGCCATTCCAGCAGATTTGTAGGAAGCTTGCCAGAAATTATGCTTATTACAAAAACTTGACCCGTTGGTATCAAACTTCAGTTTCAGGCACAATGCTCTTGCAGGCATCCTGTGAGGATGTGTTCAATGTTTAAATGCAAGCAATAGCTTTTGCATTTTTTATTACATAAAATCCATATGAAAAAGCTGGAAGGCCAAGAGCACTTCCAGGATGGAGGGGTTTTTTAGTAAGTGCTGGCAGTGTTTGGTTATCCACCATCCTTAAGACATGACCATTCAACTGAACAGACCTGCATGGAGAGAGGTTGTTGGGTTATTTATGCTTTGAATGTACCACATAACACAAAGCTCACTTGGTATGACTGAAAGTGTTGAAATTAAGGCAGATTTATGTTGCCTTAGGTAGCTAAACCCCCTGCACCCGCCTCCTTAAAGGCTTACAAGTGTACAAGCTATAGCAGAATGTCTACTGGATCTAATAAGTTGCTTGCAAGCAACATGCATTTATGTACATCCCATACACACACACATTTATGTGGAATAACTTTAAGGAAAACTGAAAAGTAAAAGTTTTTGTTTAACCATTCACAATCACAAGTTGGATGGAAAACGTACTTTGAAAAGCACAGATAAGCTTAGGGATGTGTTTCTCTTGCAACTGTTAATGCACCACTGACACCCAAAGAAACCAGATGATCAGTGTGGCCTTAGAATCTAAGGATACAGATCCTTACCATTTGTATGGTGTTTGTGATATTAACAGTAGGCGTTAAACACAGGAGGGACCCATTCTAATCTCACTAACACAAGTGTAAATCAAGAGTAACTCCACTTTAAATCATGGCAGTTACATTTGTGTTCAAAACTGGTCAGATTAGAATCAGGCCCAAAATATTGAACCTGGATGCAGGCAGCCTTTTGATTCATATATTTTTGTGATATTCCATCACTCCTGTAATCCTGACTAAATGCAGACACAAAATATCAATAATCATTAAATGTCTGCAGAGCTACCATATCATTAACATTTATAAACAGTGCCTTGTTTTAGGACAGCACTTACAAAAACAAAAAAACCCAAACAGAAAAGTAACGGTTTTTATCCTAAAAAATTGAAATTAGAGATCTTTTTTTATAGCTAAACTACATGATAGTGAAGATACATTTTACAATAAAAGGTAATGTATTCTCACCTGGAAAGTATGTCCTCTTTTCCATGAGGTAATAAAAGGTATTCATCTATACGCTTATTAGATAAGTTATGGGGTAACTGCATGTGTTTGGTGGCATTATAGAGGTTTAAAACAAACAGAGTAACATCCCCTTCTTTGTACATTGGGCTGCAAGGCAAGAGAAAAGCACATTAACGATTACATATTAAAATAAATTACAGTATTTAAAAGGAGTTGTATTCACAATTGGGCAGATCACATTCCCTCTTCACCACAACAATTTGGTTCCTCTGCCCAGGGTTTTATGAATGCCAAAACTTCGTGTGCGTGTCTGTGCCCCAGCTAGGAACTGCTCAGTGTCCCAGAATGCAGGGAGACACTGGGGAGGGGCTGTTGGATCTGTAGCTATGTCTACATGCAAGGAGACAAGAGGTAAAAGGTTGCACCTGCAAATATTCTGTTTTCATTCCCTTAGAATTAGTTGCAGGCTCCAACACCAGAGGAAGGACACTGAAGTTCAGGGACCCAATTTTTTGTAGTATAGTCACATGTAAAAGTACTGGCTGAGATAAGGGCCCCATTATGCTAGGCACTATACACAGTGAGAAGCAGTCCCTGCCCCAGTGAGTTTACAGATTAAACAGGCAAGATAGATCAAAGGGATACGGGGAGAGAAAATAAATATCCTTATTTTACAAATGGGGGACTGAGGTACAGCGAGATTTGGTGACTTTCCTAAGTCACACATGTTGTCTGAAGCAGAAAATAAAATTCAGATTTCCTAAGACAGCCCAGGGAGTTAACCACAAGACCATCTATCCCTTCCCATATAATTCACTATGGCAATTCCAATAGTTCTGTTTGTGAAAACTACATCAGAGTCTCCTGAATGTTGTTTTTTTGAAGTCCCCTGCCCATTCTATATGTTACACTGTATAATTTCAGATCAAGTGGGTCCTGGTCTAAGCACCATTGAGCCTGTCAGAATGCTTCCATTGGTTTCAATAGGCTTAGTATGCACTGAGGCCTCTGTTTTTACTTTAGTCAGTTGTTCCTGGATGTTGTCTTTAAATGCTTACTTGAGGTTATTTGTGCAATGAAGGTACACTCGAAGCTTCTTTGGATCTGCTCCCTTCAGGCCAACTTTCAGTACTTTGGTGCCCACCAGTTTTTTGTACAGCAAAGAAAGCCAATAATCCTGTGTGGCATATACAACAAAAGATTTTTCCATATGGCAAACAAGGTATTTTAGATGAGAGAAATTACACTTAGACTCTGATATTCTGTACTGGGGTGTCCAAAATGTTACTTTTAACAAGACCCCAATTACAACTAGCCATGAGCTTGAGGGCAGGCTGCAGCCTCTCATTTTTAATACCAACATGCTGAAACTACAATTGTAATATTTTTTGTACAACACCTGTATGAAAACTTATAATTTGCTGGTTGGTACTGATAAAATGCGTGTGACAATGTTGTCTGTAAAGTTGTCAAAATTTCCTCTATGATGTTATTCACACATGTGCCAAACCATTCAGCCCTTCCAAAATAGAGGTTGACAAACAGGTCGGTTTCAAACATAGAAATGTGTGTTTGGCTTTGCATTTAAGCAGTGCCTGGTTTTAGGAGACCATATTTTATAAACAAGCAAGAAAGGAAGCTCAAACAGGTAAGAAAAAGCCAGCAGGGAACATGTTCCACATAGACTCTTATCTCCCAGTGCCCATCTGGAAATATTTTTCAAGAAAAGGACTGAAACTATAAAAAAGGAGGGACAAATATCCCAAAGCACATCTTTCCATTTCCCTGCTCCAGAAGGGATGAGAAATGTTGCTTGGATCTGACATGTTTACTAATACCTAATTTAACAATCTATCTTATCTTTATTTTTCTTGTGGCCATTTCTGACTTTTATGCCTCCTTGCTTGTGCTCACTTAAAACCTCTCTCTGTAGTTAAACTTGTTCTATTCATTTATCCAGGGCATTTAAATGGAAGTGTCTGGGTAATGCCATTTGGAGTGGCATGTTGTGTGCATATTTATTTTCTTAAAGGAATAAAAAACTTAATATAATTTCTACTGCCCAGGAGAAGTCTGAGCTGTACAGAACATACATCTCGGGAGAAGGGGAGAATATGTGTAGGAATCACCCTGCAGTATAGCCAAGGCTGGTGAGACCTAGAGTATAACCCAAGTGTGGCTGGCAGGCTGCAGTTACACACTGACACACACATGCTGGAAGGCTTTGTGAGTAGCCCAGGTGGGAGCTACTACAGAAAGGCTTTGGAAGGCACCCGAGGCTACATAGTAGCTCTGACACAACTGCTCATTATTCTGGATCATACCAAGGTATGTTTCAGATACCTACATACAAGTCTCTTTAGGGAGGTAAAAATACCGGGCTCCATATTAGGTTTAATGGAATACAAATATATACAGTATGTATGCTGATTATTAAGGCAATGCTATTGTATACGCACAGGCAAAGGTTCAAAATTTGCATCCACCAGGTGATAGGTTCCTGCTCCATAGAACACTTGTCTCATCACCACATCAATACCCAGTCTGGCTGACAGTCCTAATTTGTCCAACCACCTGCCACAGAACAGGAAAAAAAGAAAAATGTTAATGCAGACACCCCCAAAATAAACGGGAAAAACTGCGGAGCTAGACAACGTTGCATGCAATCTCAACTGCTTTGTACATGCAGCAGAAACAATAAATAAAATGATAAATGTTGAGTACAAAAAAACCTCATGCAACTATTTCAAAAGTACAAAAATGGCAGAAACTTTGCTGAAAATCCATTTCACATTCCATCTCACTAGCTGTCTGATTCTACCGTGCTGTTCTCTTGTCATCACCATCTTTGTCCTGAGTAAAGAGAGACAACCTGAGCTGAAGCAAGAAGGTTCAGATGGAGCCTCACATGAAGAGGTCATTTTGAGCTCTAGCTTTTACTTTCATTTTTAAAAATAATTCTCTAGATTTCTTGGTTGCTAAAACATGAATCAGGCATAAACCAAAGCAGTTTTATCTACCGATTGACTGAAATTAAACTTCTGAGAAAAGTATGAGAGCCATCCATTCATTTCAACAAAGGGTTAACATTGAAATTAGTGGCAACAACAAAATGGTTAGTTATTTCACTGTCAGCTAAAAGAAAAAAAGTCAGACAATCATGTGGTGAAGATGTGCTCTGTCAGTTGCATCTCGTTTTGGCATCACAAGTGGAAGGAGCTCCAGCTACGGGTGAAGCTAGGGACAGTACCAGAACTTTTTCTCCAGTTTAATCTGTGTTAGTGTGCTGACAACTGTAGTTTTGCTGGGCCACATCTCCAAATTTGAACACGAAGCAGCAATCCCATATAATGCTACAATGGTTGTACTGTGGCCTATAAACAACACTTACTTTAGCTACCCCTCCTATATAGTGTTAAAAGTCAAGCAAACATTTTCCTAGCCAGCATGTAACATAAGATACTATATCTTTGGCTAGATCCCTTGCACTTGTTTCCAACAGGATTAGGGAATATTTTGGGATCAATGTTCCTTGTCCCTGGGGACTAATTGGCATGAGTGTGGCCACCTTGGGTCTGTACATGCAGAAGTGCTATGGGGTTCCAAAGATGGCCAGGCCTACGCAGAGGAATGGTGCTGGCATGCTGGGCATTTAATGGTGGTGGCTAAGTTGGCGGAAAATCCCACAGAAAAAAAAATAGGGTAATTTTAAAGACATGCTGTTCTACTTACATAAAGCCAGCAACGTATGTATTAGACAGTCTGGGAGCTCCACCTCCATAGGCTGAACTTGTTTCTCCTAACCACACCTTTTTACCAGGTACAGTTCCATCAACAATCTAGAAAATGTTGTGTCATCAGGATAAAAAGAGGAAAGTAAGTACAGATATGACTCTGCCTAAACAGTCACAATTGTGGACTTTAGAATAGATCCCTGGAAAAATCATAAGACTTTCAGGACCTCTTAATATGACCCTATTTAATGAGGCAAGGCTCCATAATAGTTCTGATGGACAGGAGTAGGGGAAATAAATTTTTTTTAAACCTTATTGTGAGGAGGTGGTTGCCCCACCCTGGAACAAAAGGGGTTTAAACAGTTCTGGGAGAGGGATGTGACAAGGAGCCAATCAGGAGAGAGCTTGTGGCAGCCAATCAGAGCCCATTAAGATTGTATAAAAAGATGGCTGGCCAAGAGGAGCACACTTATGCCAGCTCTGGAAGGAGAGGGACGTAGCTGCTGCTAGCATGGGGTACACCTTGGATAGAGCAGTGCTGGGGGAAAGCAGGATGAATCAGGGCATCTCAGGCCTGAATAAACCCCAGGCTGAGGCTGAGGCTGAGGCTGAGGCTCAGCAAGAGGGATGTACTAGGGCTGCAGAGGAGCAGGCAGGGCAGGAGGAAGGAGCAGGTCCATACCCCCTTGCCAATGATGCGGGGCTAGATGATGACTGGCAGTGGGTCACTGAGGCAAGGTGGGTGCAGGAGTTTGGGGTTCCCTAGGAGGGGAGGACTCCCAAGTGTGGGAGCACTTCCACGGGGCAGTACCCTGAGGGAAGGGCACTGTGGTCTAGGAGGGACATAATATAATATATGGAGATATACCTATCTCAGAGCTGGAAGGGACCTTGAGAGGTCATTGAGTCCAGTCCCCTGCCCTCACAGCAGGACCAAGTACCATCCCTGACAGATTTGCCCCAGATCCCTAAATGGCCCCCATCAAGGATTGAACTCACAACAATAGAGTTAGCAGGCCGATGCTCAACCCACTGAGCTATCCCTCCCCCTAATGGGGCCTCATGAGTCATGATTAACAGACAAAAAGGTAATAGCGGCTAAGACACTGCTAGCGGAGGGTGCTCTGAGGCTGGACTCAGTGACCAGCAGGAGGCACCACAGTGGTGAGTCGTGGACTGTTAAACTCTATTATTTAATAGAGTCCCAAATCTAAACAAAATCAGAACTAGACTCAGCAGCCCTTAATCACCCAGAGTAGTATCTTACTATGTAAGTCAGGGGTGGGGAACCTTTTTGTGTCAGGGGCCACTGACCCACAGAAAAATCAGTCAGGGGCCACACAAGTGAGAAGTAAAAAAGAAGGGGGGGGCTGTACTGCCAGCACAAGTACCCCAATGCGGGCACTGAGCCTTGGGGGCCACATCCAGCCTCTGGGCCTAACCCCTGATGTAAGTAGTGCTGTTGAAATGAGCAGGAGGACTCTGGGAATAAGGTACTACTTAGTGAGAGTAAGGGGCAGAATCTGGCCATAAATTCTTCCCTGGGGCTATGATGGCACAAAAAAATAGTCCTGGGACTGAAGGGTCCAGCCAGGGCTGGCAGCAAAGCTGGCTCAAGTTGGGGTGGGGGGAGAGGGGCTGGGATCAGAAGCAGAGCCAGCGGGTGCCTGGGAGGCCGGTGACAGGAGACCTCCCCTGGTTTGGCAAATTCCCTTGTTCAGGCCCGGTCACGTCCCAAGGGTGCCGGGCCATTGAGCATCACTGATGTTATACTAGAAGATTTAGCCGGCCTTGCTCGGGTCAGCAATGTCCCCATACGAAATGGTGGGAGGGGGTGTAGCAAAAATGTAATTTTAGTATTGCGGAGTATTGGTTATAAGTCTGTAAGTATGATGCATAATGATTTAATGTATAATGACTTGCTTGTAAGTTCTGTTTGCCTCTATTTCTCTCTCGTCTCTCATGATTAGATACTATTTACTGTAAGGCCTTGCTCCCTGTTAGCATTACAAATAAAGTTGTACCTCATGTCTGCATCACAAACTAAGTTGTGTCTTCTAGTAACTATTAATCTTGTCTGAAACTCTGTACAATTGTGTGGTGTGAGTGGAGGATGTGTGTGACAGCCATCACAGATGCCCAGCTGATCAAGAAGTGGAAACTTTGAAGATAACCAAGAAACAACCGTTGTGTCTTTAGGCTGAATTAAATTAGCAGCATTGACAACCTTGGAAACAGGCAGAGACCCCCCGCAAGAGCAAGAGACAATGAAGGAAAGCCTGACAATCACCATCAAAGTATAACTCTGGAAAACACAGATTAATACCCCTTAAGGGTGGATGATTGCAGCATGACATTGCAATACCCACAGACTCCAATGGAAACTTGCATGTATAAGAAGAGGAGCTCTGGCCATTAAACTCTGGGTTCAGTTCTGTAAGCCAAGCCTCAGAGGAACCCTGACTCTTCCCTCAGTCAGCCTTGCCAGTAAGACTGACTTGAGCCACAAAAGACCAGTAACTATGCACCATCTGCAGAGTGTGTGTGTCTTTATGAAGCATATGCTAACTGCTTTTCTGCTGTATTTTCAATAAACATGGCATATTACCTTTTCCCCTGAAAAAGATTCCATGTGCTTCTTGAAAGCATAACAGGGAAAGCTTCAGGTCCCCCCCTCACCCCCACCCTCTCTAAAAGGCATCGGGGTGGGGGGGGTGTAGAAGCCTTGTGTGAGGCTGCAGATGCGGGGTTCAGGATGCAGGCTGCTCTGGGGATAGAGAACTACTCCTCTCACCACAGTAGCTTGGGGCCAGGTGAGAAGTGCCTCTCTGTGGCCATGGGAGGGTGCATGTCCCCCTGGCTGGGGCAGGTCCCAGTTCATCTGACCCCTGTGCTCCCCAGCCAGAGTGAGGAATGCAGCAAACTGTGCACTTTCCCCAGGCTCCTTGATGAAGGGGAACAACCAATAATCTCTCTATATGAATCAGGGGAGGGGAGCTGGACCCCCCCCCCCGAAAGGCATCTGGGGGGGTGGAAGGATCAGAGCTGCAGCAGTCCCAGATGGAGATGTGTGCGCCCCCAACCAGCCCCTTTCATCTGCTTGGTGATTCTGTCTCTTCTGTATGGTTTTAGAAGAAATAATCCCATTCTAGGCACATCCCATTTTCCTGGCACAACCAAACCCCTACCTTGCCTTAAGTTATGATAAGAGGAATCTGAATACACCATTTGGTGGCCCTACCTCTCACCATTTAGGAGTTCTTGAACAAAGACTCATGCATAGGCATACAGACAGAAACTCTTCTCAAACATATAGGAGATTATTTACAATGAATACGGCTTCTAAAAATTGAGATTCTTGAGATGTATTGCTAGCCAACAATTTCTACTCTAGTTCTTATATGCCCATCACCATGGTAGCTGAGTGCTGAGACAATTTAACATAACATTGTACCTGAAGAACATCATTTACTGCTGTGATAAAGGTTTCCAGCACTTCAGGGCTCAAGAAATCCTCTCTGGTAGCACTTCGTCCATTTACATAGTAACTGAAAAGATAAGAGGCACCCTCAGCAAGCAAAAATAAATGATGCAGTATTACAAAGCGTGATCTAAAGAACTTTGTTTCTTGATATAGTTATTCTTCTCAATGCTGTCTTCTCTTAGTTTTATTGCCTGTGCCCGTATACTAGTTGCTGGTCATCAACCACTGAATTTTATACATTATAAAATTGTGATCAGCCCAACTTTCTAAAATCTAGATCCCAAATCATTAAATGTTTACTGATAGATATGTGTGTGGCCTGTACTGCTCCTTTATGCTGTAGAACAATGATTTTCAACCTTTTTTTCATTTGTGAACCCCTTTGGAAATATAACACAGTCTGTAGACCCCAGAGGTGCACACAAGTTGAAAACCACTAATGTATAAAGATAAACAGAAAAAAAAATATAAAGTTGTTATTTATATTAGATCCTTCTTTTAGCTGAAAGACTTTGGAAGTAACAATAACATCCCAAAAAGGCTACGTCTTTCCCTTTCAGCAACTAAAGGAGGCGAGGGGTGTTAAGTCAGGCCTGCCTTACGGGTTGGGAAAAATCAACATCTCTGATTACAAGCTGTTGTGGTGTTACCATTTCAGCCCTCCACAAAATCACTATGTCTTGACTGCAGGCTTCTTTTAGAAGAAGCTTTTCCGGAAGAGTTCTTCCAGAAAAACTTCTTCCGAAAGAGAGCATCCACACTGTGAAAGTGCATTGAAAAAGTGATCTGCTTTTTCGACAGATAGCGTCCACACTGAATGGATGCTATCTTGCATGTAAGCTGTGATTACTATGGGCGGAGTGGCCACCAAGACACCTGTGCTTTTTCTTCTCACGAAAGAACTCCCTCTTCCCCATCCACACACGCCTTTTTCCGAAAGAGCTCTTTTGGAATAAGGCTTCTTCCTTGTAGAAAGAGGTTTACCAATGTCAGTAAAACCCCTCAGTTCTTTTGATTTTTTTTTTCCCCGAAAGAACGCGATTGCAGTGTGGACATAAGTGAAGTTTTTTTGGAAAAACGTGTTTTTCCGAAAAAACTCTGTAGTGTAGACATACCCTAAGGCCATCCACCCACAACAGGAAGTCAAAGCCTGATATTCCTAATGTAATGGTCAGAAAAGAAAGTACATTTGTGTGCAAATGGAGGGAATGGAATAGAAATAACTTTGAGATTTTCTTTATACAGTTACATAGACATGCTTTCCTTCTTGCTTTGTGGTTCACCTTTGGAAGTACATTTAAAAATGTATAAGTCTGCCCCCTGCTTCGCTTAGCTGCCAATCCTGGGTTCAGCATTACTATGTTTGACCTTAAAAAAAAAAGCTGTTGACATGAAAACCACCTTGAAGAGTGCAGAAGCTGTTACAGGTGTTTTGAGGCCATCACCTTCTACAAGCAAACCGAAACTCAAACAAGATTTGGCCAGTAAAGAAACTGATTTTTAATCTTAGATCATAAAGCAAACACTGCCTCTCTTAAATAGCTTTTCCTCATTCACACAGAACCTGAAGGTCCTAAAATATTCCAACACACCCCACTGTGGAGTTCTATATAAAAATCCCTTTTCTACATTAGTTACTGGCTCTATTACTAAGGCAGACTTCCTGCATATCGTGAAATATCTTAGAGGGTTCACTTGTATAGATTTTTACTAATTAGTTTATTTTATAAAACCTTGATCAAAAAGTTATTAAAAAGTGCATTTGTGGAGTTTTGAGACAACCTGGGCTGCTGCTCTGTCTGAACATGTCATTGTTTGTGCCTCTTCAAATGCTACATATGCAAAAGCCCACCTGACCTTGTCCATTGGAAAAATACTCTTTCCTGGTCAGGAAAACTGCTTAATTCCCTGCCTTGCTTTGAAAAATTTACCTGCTATGATTTCTTGGCTCCATCTTAGCACAATTAAAGTATCTCTTTTGTGATCATTGCTTACGTAGATTTAATAATGGAGCCCTGTACATGGCCATCGTAAAGATGCTTTTGGCCATGCTTAGATTATAAAATGCTCAGGAATGCCACTACATCTTTCCATCTCTACTGGAGCTGCAGAGCCACTGCTCGGCAGTGATATAGGGACCAGGAAAGGATAGTAACCTCGTGTGCTAAGAGGCCTGTTAGATGATCCTAGCATTTTAAAAATCTCTTCTCTGGATATATCCTGTTTATTCAGAACTGGGAAAACAGAGGTAAAATCACGGCGGAAACCTCATTCACCGCATTGTAAGAGACATGGGATACATCAGCATGGTGGAAAGGAGAAGAAACAGACTAGCATTTTGGAAAAAGACACAAAACTTCCATGAAAGAATTATCAAAAGTCTGGTTCCATCAACACCTCACAAGCAAACCTGATAAAAATTAAGAAAAAAAAATGTGTGTTTACAAATGCTGCCAATTAAATCCTTTGCTGGCTTTTGAGCATTAATAATTCACTTCCAACAACGTGCTACCCTCCCCTTTTCACATGCAAAGCCTTGCAGAACAACACTGTTGCAATAAGCTCTATTGGTGAATCCTTTTGAAATATGAGAAACTTTTGATTAATCAGTTTTTAAGGTCTGATCCTGCACAGCCTGCTCACTACTATGATAACCCCCACGTTCAGTTGGATAACAAGAAAAGGTCCTGCATCTTTTAATGAAAGAACAACAAAAGAAAAGGCGGGTATTGTTAACTCAGTGTTGGTGTAACACCACACTGCCAGGTGAGTCATTGGCAGTGAGTACTGCACCTGGGACTTACTTTTTTAGGAACTTGTGGCCCTACTGCAGGGGTGTGGAACAATGGTCAGGAGGGCCAAATCCAGCCACTGGCTTGCCTGGATCTGGACCTCGGGGCACCCCCTAGCATTGGGAAGCCTGCACTGGTGCTCCAGGCCCACAGCCTCCCCCCGCTGGCTCCCTGATGCTGGGGCTGGGGGATGCCCTGAGTCTTGTGGGCTGGAGTCAGGCAAGACAGAATTGGATCCAACCCATGGGCTCTGCCTGGTGGCGGGAGGAAGCAGCTCCACGCATTGCTGCTCCACCTTCTCCTCCTGGCTGGGGAAATAGCAGCTCAGCAAAGCGTTGCCTGGAGGCCTTTCCCCCGCCAGTCCAATTGGCTGTAATCACGGCCAATAGGAGCAGCAGAAACTGGTGCCTGGAGCGGCGGGGGACAAGGATCCATGTGCGTCCCTGAGAAGCGTGCCAGGTAAGTGCCCCTCCCCCCATTCCCCAGACTCTGCACCCTCAGCCTGCTCCTGCCCCCTCTCACCCAGACTCCCCAGTCTCAGCCCACTCCTGCACCCTACCACCTTCCCAAATCCTCAGCCGACTCCTGCATCCTACCTCCCACCCAGACCCCACACCCCAAGCCCACTTCCCAGCAATCCCCTCCCCATACTGAACCCCCTTGTTTTTGGCCCCATCCCAGAGCCTAGGGAGGCCCACAAAATCTACTAGCCGAGGCCCCCTTAGGCTCTAGTGTGCGAGGGGAATGTAGCGAGTGTTTTTCTGCTTCTCAGTCGAAGACCACGTCTGGGAGGTGGATTTTTTCTGCAGTCCCAACTGATTTTTCTGTGGGTCAGCAGCCCCTGACCCAAAAAAGGTTCCCACCTCCTGCCCTACTGATTGAGCTAAAGGACCCCACTTTGTATGTAAAGTCATCATCAACCTCTCTCTGTGGCATACCCGCCACCAGAAGGGAACAGAGTGCCACAGTGAGCGGGTGTGTGTTGAACAGGCGCTGTTTTAACCGTTTTTCCAGCTACGCTGTCGCTGTATTTAAAATCAATAATGCTTCACAAAAATCTATATCTACTGATACTATAGCAGCTGAATAGATACTGAATACTTACTGATGCCAAGTGACAGAATCAATTACTTTCCCTCCTGATTTCAAGAAGCTGTAAATAAACAAAAGGCATCATTTCATTATTATTCATGACACTGACTGAGCACACAACAGAGCTGCAGAAAATTTGAGAGACAGTACTGAAATCAGAGTGCTGATAATGAACACAGATACCACACCAGAAGAATCAACTACACCACCCTGACCTGGAAACCAGAAATGTTTAGATTCTAATCCTGGCTCTAAGAATGACTCGCTGAGTGATCTTGAGCAAGTCACTCAATCTTTCTGGGCCTCAGTCTACCTCACCTATAAAATGGGGTTAGATAGCATTTCCCTACATTAGTGGATTATTGAGGATTAATTCATGTTTGGGCAGCATTCTGAGATTCACATATGCATGGTACTATTTAAAGCTTTTATTTAAACAGCATTTAGTGACTACAGCAGAAGTAGATTTGGCGGGTTTGGACTGA
This sequence comes from Rafetus swinhoei, assembly GCA_019425775.1. Lineage (NCBI taxonomy): Eukaryota > Metazoa > Chordata > Testudines > Trionychidae > Rafetus > Rafetus swinhoei. The sequence continues at coordinate 125,834,679 of CM033449.1, read as the reverse complement.
TATCAGATGCATAAAAACCTAAAGCACAAGCTTTTCATTATACAAGCGTTGTAATCTTACCACAGTTACGCTTCACGTTTTAGACTCCCTAACCTAAACTAAAACAATATTCATAATATCCTGCCCAATCTTCCTCCTTCCCTTGAGTTCATTTTTAAAATTTGTTGCACATATTATTCTCAATTTATGCCACTTATTTCTGGTAATATTTCACAGTACACTGTACATACTGAAAAATATTTTGCATATTTTGTTACTAAATCAAATTTTTGTTGCTGAAAAATGGGGGGCGGGGACACTTTTTTGGTATTAACTGAAAGATGTGTGGATTAGTGAATTTCTGCCACAAATCAGAGTGGCTCCCCATTTACATCAGTAGAACTGAGCCAACTTACACTAGCTGAGATTTAGCCTGTAATGTCTTGCAAAGCAGTTAAGATTTAATTCAGACTCCGACTGGCAGATAGTTGTTGACGCTAGTTTTCCAACCCCTCCCCCCTAAAATAAATTCTTAAATCTAATTTTTCAGTATCCTAACACCTTAGGCATGGTCCAGCTATAGAATCAGACCCCTTACATTCTCAGTCCTACCTCCTGGGCGTGTCTGCATTCTACACTCAATTTACTGCCTTCTCTTATCAAGCCTGTGATGACAGGTTTCTGTTTTGTTACCTCGTCAACAATTTCTGAGTGTTTTTCCGTGGTTGACCAACATCAGGGCCATACAATTTTGAATTCCTGTAACTGCTGTAGTTTCTCAGAAGGTGATACAGATGAATAAAGTCTTGCCCTAGTTGGAAACCATCAATATAGATGCCGGATTTCTTTCTGAAACTGTTTGGCTCTGAAAGAAACACAAACACACACAGGCTGTTCCTTAGGAGCATTTTAGAACAACATATGACCATTCAACATGTGCACAGCAATAATAACCAACCAACTTACAGAAGGTTATCTATACAATTGGGCAGTAGATATGCTATGACATAAGAGATAGGAAATACCTACAGGAGACCACTCCCCCCAGAAATGGATTGTTGCATATAGTATGTTTTCCAGACTTCCATCCAAATTAGTCTGAACAAACATGATGCTCTCCTGCACTTCTATAGCGCCTTTCATCTGAAGATCTCAAAGCACTTTACAGTGAATTGATTGAAAACAATTCAAGTGGTAGGTTTCCTAAGTCTTCTCTTAGACATGACTAAGATCTCACCAGAAAACAAGCCCTCAGAGCTGTTCCTACAAATTTTTCATTGTAAAAGTGACTGGCCATTGCCACATGGTAGTAAATATTTCCATCATGGCCTTGCTCTCTCCCATTTCTTGGCTTGCTATGCCTCTCTTCTCAACCCCAGACAGCCTGTCCCCACCTTCTGTTATTAGTGATCCTACTTCTGCTGTGTTCCACTACTTGTCTCCCTCCTCACCCAATCCCAAAGTCTCTTCTCCTGCTCCCTCTTAAGACAGCCTAATATACCGCTAGCCAGCCCATTGCTAAACTCTGTATATAACTGCTCTTTCCCTTTACTGCATGACCCCAGATCTCTTCCCACGTAGCAATAGTGACAGGGGGGGCATTGGTTGACATCCTGCTGTTCTGGACCCCAGCACTGCTCCCTTAATTTACTTCCTCCCACTGTGGCTCCCTAATGGATTGCCGCTATCAATGTTCTGGGTCAGACCAACAGTCCATCTAGCCCAGATTCCTGTCTCTGACAGCGGCCACTACCATTGCGGAGCTACATAGCCCAAAGCTGTGATTCTCCCTATCTCTAACTGTGAAACCATCTGACACCAATTAAAATTCTAGCGCCTTATAGTCCAGTTTGCAAAACAGTGCAAGATACAAGCACAAAAATCTGCGTTTCTGCAGCCAAGAATTTCTGCAGTTGTACAAAATACTGCGGCCCTTTTCAACCTAAGCAGCTACGCAAAGTTTGGGGTCCTGAGGATGTTTCTGTTGTGAGCAGAAATTAGTGGTAATGGGGTATTTTCTTTGATGCAACCTTGTTTATTTAAAAGGAGCAAACAAAGTCCAGCTTCTCTGAATGCAGGTGGAATGAAGAACAAAAAGGAGCAGTGTCTTAGCATACAGACCCAAGTCTCTTTAGCTAACAGATACAAAACCATGTCTTGAGCGTTCTCAAAGCTTTGCCCACCAGCAACAGCCTGGTTTTCCTGCTTTTTGCCTCTGCCTCCTTCTCTATTCTTGCCTCAGTTTCTGGGTATCCCCCCTTCACCCAGACACGTCCTCCTGCCCAAAAACTTAGCAAAAACCCTTTTCTCTGCCCTCTGGGGTCTGGTCTACGCTACAGAGTTAGGTCAACTCAAGGTATCTTACATTGACCTAACTACGGAAGTGTCCACACTTAAATTTTGCTCCTGCTACCATAATTGCCCTGGTACACTGACTTAACTTCACCTTCACAAGCAGCATACAGTCAAGGTAAATGTAGTTAGGTCAACTCAGCATGTAGACACCGCTTTGTTTTGTTAACTGTTACTGGCTTTCAGGAGCGATCACACAATTCCCCACACTGACAGTACAATCGAAACCAATGCTCCTAGTGAGGATACACATTGCTTACACAAGGAGCAATGTGTGGACGCTCACAAGTGATGTAATTACTGTGGTGGCTATATGCCAAGGCTGTGCAATAATTTTTGATGGGGCACTCCTGATATTATTGGAGGTGGTGCAGGGTCTGGGATGGAGGTTGGGTGCAGGAGAAGATTTCAACTTGGAGGAGGCATGTAGGAGGGGGTGCAGGATCTGAAAGGGGGTTGTGACTTGGAATAGGAGTGCAGGATGGGGTGTAGGGGTTTGGGTTGTGACCTAAGGCAGGAGGAGCTTATTCCAGGGTCTGAGAGGGGTATGGGTGCAAGAGAGGATTCTGACCTGGAGGCAGGGTGGAGGAGGGGGGTATAGGGTCTGGGAGGGAGTTGTCACCTGGGACAGGGGTGCAGGCAGTGGAGCAGAGGGTTATGGAGATGGAGTGGCTGGGGTGCTAGGTGGAGACTTTGGCCAGGAGGTGGTTACCTTAGGCAGCTCCCAGCTAGCAGCCCAGCAGGACCCTGAGGCAGGCTCCCTACCTGTAGCACCCTCACATGTCACTCAGAGCTAGTGGCTGCAGGAGTTGTGTGCATCTCTGTGTGGTGTGTGCCCTTTTGGGGTGAGGGGGTTCCTCTGTGCACTGCCTGTGCTGCAAGCATGGCCCCAGAAGCTCCCATTGGCCAGTTGCTGGCCAATGGGAGCTGCAAGATTGTGCTGGGGGCAGAGAGAGCACACAAAGCTCCCTCCTCCAGCATATGGCACGCAGAGAGTACATGGCTGAGTGGTGCGCAGGAATGTGGCAGGCAGGGAGCCTGCCTGTGGCTCCTGCTAGCCCCTGGGACCATGACAGGCCTGATGCGGCTCACAGGCCATATTTTGCCCATCCCTGCTATGTGTCAAAGTAAGTTAGGTTGCCTTAATTTTGTAGTGTAGTCTTGACATCAGTCAAAACTCCCCGGCAGGCTCACAATCTCCTGTGTCTTAGGTAAAGAGGGCTTTTCTACTTACCTCATGCTTATTTGAAACTTACTATGACTAACCTAACACACACACACACACACACTCCTCATGACCTGCACTTACCATTCCCAAGTTCCCAAGACATGTCGTAATGTTGGGAAGCACAATAATCCAAGAGCAACTGAGCATTGGCACTATCCCACTGCAAGCCATCTTTTCGAAGTAAGGCATTAAGACCAAAGATCAAATCCAGCTTTGAACACTTTGCAAAACTATACAGAATGTCCACTGTACTTCCTGTAAGAAGAAAGTGGGGGGGCGGGATTATTTTCTTCACAGTTTTGAAGTGCCAGTTGACATAGAACAAATATACAGCCTATTTATTTTGTTAGTGCTAAAGATGTACGTAGCGCATTACAGCCCCCAATTTTATAATTTCAAGATCTTATCCTACAAGATGCCGAACATCCTGTCAATGCCAAGCGCAAATGACTAAAGAGAAAATAGACACTATTGGTAACATTTTCAGATGCAGCTCACGGACAAACTTTCAAAGTTGTCGTAGCCAACATCAGTTCAGGATACTAGAGAGACAAGGTGGGTGAGGTAATATCTTTTATTGGACCAGCTCTGTGAGGGTATATCTACACAGCAAAGTTATTTCAAAATAACAGCCATTATTTCGAAATAACTTTCCTAGCGTCTACACAAGCCAACTGCTATTTCGAAATTAATTCGAAATAGCGGAGGGCTTATTTCAAAATTGGTAAACCTCATTCCACGAGGAATAGCACCAATTTTGAAATTGCTATTTCAAAATAAGTGCTGTGTAGATGCTTATTTCGAAATAGGGGGCCTATGCGATTCAGCGTCCAATCAGTGAAATGCATTTTGTGTGTAGACACGTTATTTCAAAATAAGATATTTTGAAATAACTATTTTGAAATGAGATATTTCTAAATAATGCTGTAATGTAGACATACCCTTGGTGAGGGACACACTTTCAAATCACACAGACATGAAGGCGAGCTCTGTGTGTCTCAAAAGCTTGTAGCTCTCACCAAGGGAAGTTGGTCCAATAAAAGATATTACTTCACCCACCTTATCTATTTAAACTTTCAAAGGCATTTAGGAGCCCTGCTATCAAAGCTGCTTTTGAAAATTTTATCCAAGAACTCAAATAGTTTTGCAACCTCCCCATTGCATGTTACAGCACAAGAAAGACCTTCCAATTAACAGGTACTGTCATAACCATCTTACTTGTAATGGTAGTGTTTTAGTATTTTTTCCAGGCCTGTTCCCTAAGGAGTGTCTTCTCCTGGATGGGCCACTGAGATAGCAGTAGCTCCTCCACAGTTGTAGGAATGGATCTTACTCCACAAATACCTGCAGACCCCCAAAAAATCCCCCACAACAGTCACAATATGATATTGTGCTTAGGTTACAATAAATGGAGAATTGTATGCCACATAAAGAAACAGTTAAGTTTGTACAGAGCTGCTCATTCATGAATTTCTGTAGGCTGAATCCTCCTACCAAGTTCAATATGTTAAACCAGCATTTCCCAAACTATGGGCTGCAGCCCGGTACCAGGCCGCGGGAAAAAAATACCAGGCCTCAGCATGGCTGCCGGGAGGGGAGCAGAGCGGGGCGGGCTGAGAGGAGGGGGGGAGAAACTGGCCGCCGGGAAGCAGTGCTGGGGGCAGTGGGGCTGTCCCTGTGGAGATCTGGGCAGGCGGGCGGGCGGCCAAAGCAGGGCCGGGAGCAGCGGGTCTGTCCCGCAGAGATCCGGGCGGGCGGGCGGGCGGGCGGGCGGCCAAAGCAGGGCTGGGGGGCAGCGGGGCTGTCCCTGTGGAGATCCGGGCGGGCGGGCGGCCAAAGCAGGGCTGGGGGGCAGCGGGTCTGTCCCGCAGAGATCCGGGCGGGCGGGCGGCGAAAGCAGGGCTGGGGGGCAGCGGGGCTGTCCCGTGGAGATGCGGGCGGTGAAAGCAGGACTGGAGGAGTGGGGCTGTCCCGTGGAGATCCGGGCATGTGGGCAGGCGGGCGAGCGGCAGAAGCAGGGTTGGGGGCAGAGGGGCTGTCCAGCGGTGGAGATCGGAGAGGGCAGGCAGCAGAACCAGGGCTGCATGGGGGGAGGGGGAGCTGGCTGGGGGAGATCAGGAGGAGGAGGAGGACGGGAGAATCAGCTGCCAGAAGCAGGGCTGGATGGGGGCAGCGGGGCTGGTGTGGGGTCATTGGGGGAGCGGGGCTGACCGGGAGATTGGTGGGTGTTGGGGGGAACCGGCCGCTGGAAGCAGGGCTGGACGGGGGCAGCAGGGCTGGACTGGGGAGATTAGGAGGAGAAAGGGGGGTGGGGGGAGCAGGACTGACCTGGGCACATGCAGACCCTGGCAGACGAGTGAATCTGGCCGGGGATTCCATTTTGCCCCCTCCCCCCACATACCCTCCCTGGAGTAGTTGCGAACTGCCTGGCAGGTAGACACACTCAGACAGCATGAGCACATCTACCAGCCAGGCAGCTAAGGACAAATACACCTAATTATAATAAAACGTACCTAATTAGAGAATACCAGGCATTTTATATGTCTGGTAATTTCTCAATTTCTTTCCCAGACAAAACCTTCAAATATCGGACTGTCCAGTACAAAACCGGACACCTGGCAACCCTACCCTTCCTTGCACCCTCCCTCCTAGCCAGATACCTTACCCCCCAATCTGCTCCTGCTCCCGCTCCCGCCTCCTGAAGTGTTCATGTGGCGCCGGGTCCCCCAAGCCCTGGCCCAGGCTGGGTGGAGGATGCAGCCGGGTGAAACACTGAAAATTTATTCATTTTTCATTCTTTTTTTTATATGCGTTTATATTTTTGGGCTGCAAAAGACAGTACTGAAAAAAAACGGGTTCCAACTAAAGTAAAAAGTTTGGGAAACCCTGTTCTAGCCAGCTTTCTATCCATCTTACAGTCCATTTATCCAATCCATATTCCCTTAACTTGCTGGCAAGAATATTGTGGGTCACTGTATCAAAAGCTTTGCTAACGCTGGCACTGGGGGCTTTGGGAAGACCAGAAACAACATATTTGAATATTCATCATTTGCTTATTGAATATGCAAATATGCAAATGAATGTTACCGGTCCTCCAAAAGCTCGTGAATGGATTTACTGGTCCCCGTGTCAAAAAGTTTGGGAACCCCTGTGTTAAACATTAAAGAAAGGAGGATGATTGGATTGATATTTTCCCACTCTAAAATCAAAATAAAGACAGTTATGTTATCAACATCTAAGCATATTTAGTACTTACATTGATGGTACTGTGTTTCCACTGGTTTTAAGATTTTTGCCACTTAACAAAATTATTTCCATTACTGGAAAGAGCTTAGATGTGTGTAAAGCACATCCTTTCTTTAAAACATTTGGAGTGGAGACAGACAGACTGTGCTGGAATATGGTGAATTAGGACTACAGGTGGCTATGATTTGGTACATTGGTTATTGCTGGAGGTACTTCTCTGAGTGATCATGCTAATGCCTTTAAATCTTGTATGTAAAGAAACTAGGCAGGCAATGTACCATTTTAATAAAGACCCTCAGTGCAGGAAGTAACTGAGGTCAGCAGCTCATCTGGAACAAAACAGGAAAAAACACACTTCCTGCTTGACGCAGTGAGAACTCCTGATCTCATTACAAGAGTGGTGAGAAAAGAATCTTGGCAGAAGTTCTGGAAATGTTAAGTTTGTCCACCAGGCAGTATTTAAAAAAGACTGAATCCATAAGCCTACACCAGCACTGTCAGACAGTAAACATTCATAAAAAATGAAGGAGAGCAGAGAAAAGTATAGGAAATATTTCAGTTTAACATTACCCACTCATTCCACTGTACAGAATGGTTTTTCATCAGTGAACCCAACTTTAGGTGGTTAAATTCTCAGCGAAATTCAGCAGAGGCTAAAACTTGGCACATGCAAACCTCCTGTCCAGAAGTAAATGGCGGAATTTCTTTATTAAAACCTATCCATGCTATTTAAATATAAGGGTGGGATTTTCTAAACCATTCAATGTTGTTGTAACTCTGCTTCCTTGAAGTTACTGGAAATAAACCATGGAACATCTAGTAAGCCTCTATTTCCTAGGACAGCCTTGGTTCCTTCCATGTCACTGGAAGTGGACAGAGTGGACAACATACCTGGACACTGGCGTTTAATCCCACCCAAGAAGGTAAAGCAAAATAATCTCCTCTCTTCCACCTATTTTGTTTTTCAGCTAGTGGTTTAGTGTTTGGATGGTGCTGCAATTTTCCAGCTCTTACTGGTGAGGGCAGAGGCTGGGAACACTGTTCTGATGACATTGTAGGGAACGGCAACCCAGTAGAGAAAGTTTTCCCATCTGTTAGGTAGGGATTCTGCCTCTAATGTGACCAGTTTTCCACCCTGCCTCTCAATTGTCATCATTTGTTTTTTGTACTCTGGTACCAGTCAGAATGTGCTAGGCTTTGTTCACACAAAGTCCCTGCCAGAGCTCATAATGTAAAGAAACCTACAGAGCCAGATGATGGAGAAAGGGAGGCCTGCAGACTGTGATGTACTGGGAAGTGATAGGAAGAAAGATGCTTCCAATGACCCATGCAGAGAAGAAACTCCTAAAATGCACTGGGCCCAGTAAGTTGGAGGCTTCACTTAGTGGTAACTCTGTCAGGTTCCACTCACCTGTGCTTGCCTCTCCCAGCAGCTAGGAGCTAGTCCTGAGGGATGTGGGACATGCCTGTCAACATGAGGCTTGTCTATTGACATGTAAGCATGGATTTGAATGCTGTCCAGTCGAGCATTCTGAATGCTGCTGTCCTACTGTGGCTGCACCATGCTTTAAAGCATGTTTTGCATGTTCTTATTAATTGAAATCAAAGACATTTTCATAGTTAATGTATTCCCACTGGTTTTACCTTGATTCACCTGCAGTTCCCACAAGTCTCTCTCTTCTAAAGTTGAATTCTTCTCTGGATCAAAGATCAAGAAGTCGGTTCTGGTGCCACCGAATCTCAAGAAGCCTGGAGACAAACCTCTTGCCAAGGTGCGCAGTTTGGGAGAGCTGGGAAAGGGAGTATTCAGAAATGGAATAAACACCTTCATCACAGTCAAGCTGACTGCAATTAATTGTAGACATGGTTCCGAACATCGGAAACATTAAAATCCAGATGCAAATTTTGCAGCACAGGGCCTCAGAGGGATTACTAGTATTCCCCTCCTCTCTCTTTGTATACCTCCCCTTAGCCACAGGAGGCAAAGAGTGACCTATTATACCCATCCATCTACAGGCAGAGCGTATTACCACCATCATTCCCAGAGGAAAACCTCAACCCCCTGTATCATTAGCCACACTGCCAAAAGGTCACAGGGTGGGCAGATTTCTGACTAACAAAGTCATCAGTGTTTTTTAGGCAGGCAGCTGTGTAGATACATCTCATTAAACTCTGTATTAATTATTTCCTCATTGAAATTTTTATTTTAACTTTTATCATCTTTTTAGCATTGTAATAAGTCTTTAGCTTTGTTGCATTAAGTCCTTTTATATAGAAACTTTGTATACTTTCATATAGAACAGTGGTCCCCAACACGGTGCCCGCGGGCGCCATGGCACCCGCTGGGCCATTTCTGTGCGCTCGCAGAGTGATTGGGGCTGGCCCCACCCCCAGGCGCATGGGCGGTGCCGGCCCCTGGGCGCGCAGCGTATGGGCAGCCCCGCCCCCGGGTGCATGGCGCAAGGGCTGTGCTGGCCCCGGGTGCATGGCGTATGGGCATCCCTGCCCCTGGGCATGCGGCACAGGAGCGGCGCCGGCCCCGGGAATGCAGCGCATGGGTGGCGCCGGCATCAGGCATGCGGCGTATGGGTGGCCCGGCCCCCGGGCGTGTGCACGGCCCCGCCCCTGGGTGCCCGGCGCATGAGTGGCCCCGCCCCGGGAGCCTGGCAGTCCCAAAAGGTTGGGGACCACTGATATAGAACATAGAAACTTTGCATTAAGTCTTTTTACATAGAAATCTTGTAGACTTTGTATCCCCTTTTGCTTAATTGATTGCCCTGTTGAATGAATGAGGTGTGAATGGATAAGGCATGAAAAACAAGCACCTCTGGGCACTTGCAAAGATTGGAGAGAGGTGGAAGCCAGATCCAAGAACAATGGGACCTGTGAAGTGGGCTCATTGAAAGAAGACTGGATATATGGACACTTTGGGAGTCAGTAGTGCCTGCTTTTGGAAGCTCCCTCTTTGAAGGATAATGTGGCAGCATTGAGACACCACCCAGAAGAAGCGAAAGACAGGCCTATGCAGCACTTTAAAGACTAACAAGATGGTTTATGAGGAAGTGGGTCTGGCCCACGAAAGCTCATCACCTAATAAACCATCTTGTTAGTCTTTAAAGTGCTGCATAGGCCTGTCTTTTGTTTCAGCTAGACCAGACTAACACGGCTACATCTCTATCACCACCCAGAAGAAGGTGCCACAGAGGTCTAATGGCATATGCAGATGACGACTCTCACAGATGATGCATATGCATGTGATGACTAACTGGTGGAGATCTGCAGGAGAGGGAAGACACTATAAATCTAAGGCATCTTGTAGAGGGACCCCAGGTTTTTGTCTTGTCAACATAGGAGCACCGATCCAGGGCAGAAGCCTGGCTCCACCCCTCCCCCACCTAACTCACCTGGCCAGTGCAATTAGGGGGAGCAATTGGTAACAACAACAAGACGGGGTGTGCTTGTGTGTGTGATATATCATATGCATATGATAAGTGTTGATGGATAAATATGCTACCAATAAATGTGGCATTTTGCCTTTTCCCCCTGAAAAGATCCCATGCAGTACTTTTAAGTACAACTTTTTGGTAGAGAATTGTGAAACAGGGAAAGATACCATGAGCATGTACTGGATGATGAAGCATAAATGTTGAAAAATGTGGAAAAAGCGATGATAAACCTTGAAACAGAGTACTGAACAGTGATCGATCAATTAGGTGTGCACACCCCTGGCTGTAGAATCCCCAGGTTAGGAAGAATGATTATCAGTGGTTCCCAAACTTTTTGGCATCATGCCCCACTTTTTGATTTTTGAAAAACCCTCACGCCCCCCCCACTAAAATAGCAGCAAAACTTGTAAAGGAAAAAAAAAAAAAAAAAAAAAAAGGAACTGAACAGGGCAGCAAAACTTGATGGGAGGAGAGGCTGAGTCACCTCGTGCCCCCCCTGGAATTTCTTCACGCCCCCCCCCAGGGGGGCATGCCCCCCAGTTTGGAAACCCATGGATTAGAGCAGTGGTCCCCAACGCGGTGCCCATGGTTGCCATGGCACCCACCAGGGCATTTATGTGCACGCGCCGCATGATCTGGGCTGGTGTCGGCCCCGGGTGCACGGTGCATGGGTGGCCCCTGCCCCGGGAGCAAGGCACATGCGCGGTGCCAGCCTTGGGCGCATGGCACTTTCGCAGCCCCGCCCCTGGATGCGCGGCATATGAGCGGCCCCACTCCTGGGTGCCCGGTAGCCCCAAAAGGTTGGGGACCACTGGATTAGAGTCTTTGCTTCCCCCTCACAGGGTAAGGGTGCTAAGAGAAATTGGTAAAGAAAGAGTTTTTAGGTATCTATACCCTCATCCATAGAGTCCTGAGACTTGGGGAGTTTTAGGATCTCTGCCCCAGACCATGAACGGGTATAGTAATTGGTATAAAATACCCTCAGCCGTAGAATCCCAAGACAAGGATGGAGCTTAGTGCCTCCAATCATACTGTGGATTTGCAACACTGTGTTGGAGATATTTGCTTAAAGCACTGTGTGTTGGGAACATTTACTTTGTAACATTGTGGGAGGCTTTGCAACATTGTAGGCGGTTTTGTATACTGTGGGATACTTTGTAACATTGTGGGCTGGGAATATTCTTAATAATGTTTAGAAAAAGGGAGTCTGGGGTCAGGGAGGGTTCTGTAACCCTTATAAGAGAGGGAGAGCAGGAAGAAAATGGAATTATATAAAAGAGATTCATTTTAAACAAAGCCTGCATAAATTTGGGCATAACCCATTGATGGAACAGGCTCTTGCTGACATCCACACAATTGCAAACCTAGGAAAAAAAATTGGTTCAATACTTTCATATAAAAGCCCTCAACTCAAATAAAATAGCAATAAAAAAAAGCAGACACAGTTTGGCTCCTATGAAACCTGTAATGAGGTGTTCCTCAAATTGACTGAATAGAAGAATGCAAATATGAAACTTCAAAATGTAAAAGCCTCTGCTGCAGAAGTGAAGAGGTGGAAATGCATGTCCCTCAGTATTAGGACATGGTGAGATTCCCTTAAGGATGGGTAAGGTTGTCAGACGGTTTCAACAAAAATACTGGACACACTTGACATTACGTCTTATTTAGAAAATACCGGACATTTATATTTTTTCAATTTGTTTCCCGAACAGAAAGCTCAAATACTGGACTGTCCAGTTCAAAACTGGACACCTGGCAACCATAAGAATGGGTACTGAGAATTAAAGCAGCACTCTCAAATTTTTCAGGAATATGCTTAAGAAAAAGGACCAGGAGGTGTGGGGGCTAGTGAACAAGCCCACCCTCCTTGCTAAATTGGTAATGGGACAGCCTATGTTCATGGAAAGGGGCCATTCAGCAAGGAAAAGAGGATCAGGCCCAGACAAGCAGGCAGGCAAAAGATAAGAGAGTTTGAAGGCATTGTGGCAGAAGTGAGAAAAAGCAGTAAGTACAGGCATTGGAAATTTAAATCCTTAAAACAATACTTAAAATGGTAATAGCTGAACCAATGCCAGTTTTCATTTTATGAGATAAGCAAGCGTTGTAAGGCAGGGGGTGGGAGGGGTGGAGAGGGGGACGACCAGGGAAAAGTTAACTTTACAGCGTCTGGAGGGAATTGAGCAGTTGTTGTGAAAATGCTAAAATATTATAGGAAAAGAATTCTTGATTTCTTTGCAGCCATTCTGAAGGAAAAATGGGCCCTTTTCTGAAAGAATGATTGTAAATAATCCTGGCAAAGAAACAATCTGATAAATTTGATTATGGATACTTCAGTCAAATTTGCTAAAAGAACATTAAGGGGTTTCTATTGGAACTTAACTACCCCAAATGAATAAAAGGGAATGTAATCTTTGTACAGATATGTAGAAACAGTGTTAGAAATGTTCACAGAATATATGCATGTATCTGTGTGTAAATATATAAATATATATTGTGTAAACAGGTGAGGTTTTTAAGATCCAGCACTCCTATTTTGTAGGCTTAAAATGATCTGTGTGTTCTGTTTTCAATAAAGCCATTTCATTCAAAGTTGTTTAATAAAAGTACAGGAAAACTCTGAGAGCATAAAAGAAACAGTTACGCCCTATACAAAAATTAATATGGCTAAATAATGTTATATGAACTAAAAAGAATGCATGTTTTCCTGTGACATACGTTTACTGTAGAAGGAATGAAAACTGCAACAAATTAAAATCCTATGAGGGCGCCAGGTTCCACAACAGGTTGTAATTTCCTTTTCAGATTGCTTTGTGAGAGAGCAGGACTAGTAAAAAGAACTCACCACTCTAAGTCTGGCAAAAGTGATAGTGTACCTTTTTAAGATAAAGCTCCTGATAGCTTTGAATCTAAAAGCAAGCCAGAAAGTGTCTGTGAATGCAAATGACCTAGCTGACAGCACAAAGAAGCTTTGCAGGTAGAAGATAGTTTGATCAGAAGCTTCAGGGGGTAGCCAAGTTAGTCTGTGCAGAAAAAAACAACAAATGGTCTGGTAGCACTTTATAGACTAACAAAACATGTAGATGGTATCATGAGCCCATGAAAGCTCATGATACCATCTACATGTTTTGTTAGTCTATAAAGTGCTCCCAGACCATTATTTGTTGTTTTTTTTACCTGAAATCAGAAAGTTCAAATTGTAACCGTCCAGAAAAAAAGGTGAAAGAAAGGTTAAAAAAAGTCAAATCTAGAAATAAGAGAATCTAAAATTGTGACCTAAAAATAGAATAAATAAAAGGATTAACCCTAAGTAAGGAAAAGACTTGTGTATACGCAATGCTAAATGTGAAAACAGATACAAAAGGAGGTCTGCATAAGCAAAGATTTCAAGGTGGTATTGAACAGACTGGCCTCAAAGCTAAGTTGTCTAAATAAAAGGCATGCTATCACAGGATATTTAAACACCTACATGTAAGATCCACAGGACTACTTGTTATTTGATGCTAATGTTACTGTTTAGCACTGAGCTAAATTTAATGTTCAAGAGTAACCCTGTAAGGATGTATAGTGTACATGATTTCCTTTTGGAAAAAGAAAAACATTTAAGAATGTTAATAATGGTAATTGGAAACACATCTCACACTTCAAACTCCCCAGCTTTATGGTAATAATGCTTCTTGGCTATTGGCTTCTTGGCATAAACTTAACAGCAGAAACTCACTAGAGGAAAACTGAGGTACGCCTCATGAATGTGATGATTAAACAATGAGGTAATTCACTCAAAACCCTTAAGGGGCAGAAGCCATTGAAACCTGGCCTACCTACAAAACAAAAACATAGGTAACTATAGGAGTAATTGTAAGCAAAGAGAAGAATGAAAAAGGATATTTGTAAATTATATTTCTGGATGAGCAGGAATGTGTGTTCTTGATCTTATAACTGGAATGGTTAGGATCTATTCCTGCTCATCCAGAAATATAATTTATGCCATCATGTGCCAACAGTGTCCGTCTGCTATGTATATTGGACAAACTTCTCAGACACTTTGCCAAAGAATCAATGCACACAAAACAGACATCAGACAGTTTCACAAAGAAAAAACAGTTTCTTGCCATTTCAACCAGCCTGGGCATCGTCTCAACGACCTTACTACCCGCATCCTGCTTCAAAGAGGCTTTAACACAAGACTTCAAAGAGAAGCCTCTGAACTGTCATTCATGCTTAAATTTGACACTTTACGAATGGGGCTTAACAAAGATGCTAATTATCTCACCCATTACAAAGATAGCTTCCCCAATTATCACCTCTAATATCATTACCTCATAGACATTAACCTCCCCACTCTGTTCTAAAATCTGATTTGTCTATTTTATATGTGTTCATTTTTTTTTTTTTTTTTTTTTTGTATCCCTTTGGTATATATGGTCATGCCAATTTTCTTCCACAATTTGATCTGAGGAAGTGGGTCTGGCCGCTCATCACCTAATAAACCATCTTGTTAGTCTTTAAAGTGCTGCATAGTCCTGTCTTTTGTTTCAGCAAGACCAGACTAACAGGGCTACATCTCTATTACTATTGTATCTTGTAGACTTTGTACCCTCTTTTACTTAATTGATTGTCCCGTTGAGTGAATGAGGTGTGAATGGATAAGGCATGAAAGATAAGCACCTCTGGGCACTTGCAAAGGTTGGAGAGGGGATGGAGGCCAGATCCAAGAACAATGAGAAGAACAATGGGACCTGTGAAGTGGGCTCATTGAAAGAAGAGTGGACATATGGACACTTTGGGAGTCAGCAGCAAGTGCCTGCTTTTGGAAGATCCCTCTTTGAAGGAGAATGTGGCAGCATTGAGACACCACCCAAAAGAAGGTGCTACGGAGGTCTAACTGCATATGCGTATGATGACTCTCACAGATGATGCATATGTATGTGATGACTAACTGGTGTAGAGCTGCAGGAAAGGGAAGACACTATGGCTAAGTCTATACTACAAGGTTTTTGCACCAAAACCTGTGGAGCATCCACACCTCAAATGAGCTCTTGAGCAATTAAATGGGCAGTTAAATAGCAGAACAGAGGGTTTTTTCCGCCATAGGTAAACCTCCTTTTCTGAGGCATAACTGATTTTAGCGCTACAGCTATTGCACAAGAAGGCAAGTGTGGACGTTCCAGAGGGGTTTCTTGTGCAAGAAACCTCTATGGGGAAAAAGCACAGATGTGGACACACTCTTGCGCAAAAGCACATCCCTTTTGCAATGTGCTTTGAGGTGTGGACATGTTCTTGCGCAAGAAGTTTTTGTGCAAAAACTCTTGTGCAAAAGGCTTCTTGGGCAAAAACCTTGCAGTGTAGATGTAGCCTATAAATCTAAGGCATCTTGCAGAGGGACCTGGTTTTTTTTTCTTGTCAACATAGGAGCACCGATCTGGATCAGCAGAAGCCTGGCTCCACTTCTCTCCCACCTAACTCACCTGGCCAGTGCAGTTAGGGGGAGCAACCATTGGTGTGTGTGTGATGTATCATATGCATATGATAAGTGTTGATTGATCTATGTGCTACCAATAAATGTGGCGTTTTGCCTTTTCCCCGCGAAAAGATCCCATTCAGCACTTTTAAGTACAACAGCTGCTCTCCAGGGAAAGTCCTCACTTTTGAGGAGAATGAACTTGAGGGCATCCTTTGCAAACTAAGACTGTTTTTCAATGTTCTATTATGGTTTTCCTCATCTTCCCAATTGTAGGAATTTTTGGAGAGAAAGTTATGGCAGAGCTTTCATGTTACGGCCGCATGCTGGGGGATGCGTGTACCCACATTTCATTTGTTCCACTCCTGCTTCTCTCCTTCTCAAATGAGGAAACAATCTAGCAAGTGATTTGAAATACACCAGGGACTCATCTTCATGAGACAGTTGCACTGGCTTAATATAAAATTAGTTTTAAATTATGATTTATTATCGACCTATGCAACACTGAAGCTCGTCATTCTGAAACTAAAAAAGAGCCCACACAGGGGCTAACATCAGTTGAACTAACCAGATTAAAAAAGAATATTTCAGTTAAATGGGTGCTCTCTGTGTGTATAAACAAATTCTCAGCTGGAGTCACGAGCAGGGAACCTGCTCCTTGAGCCCAGCCACTGCACAGGAAGAGGCAAGACTGCCCCTCTTCATTCTGACCTTGTGGCAGAGACAACATTGCACTTCACAGATGTTATCTCTGTTATGCAACAACAGTGCAGGAGATTATCAGCCGCCAATTACTTCCTCCTTGCCACAGAGCCTGAATCATGAACTTTCTGATCAGATGTTTTTCATTCTACTTCCACTTCGCTGTTCAATGTTAGAGGTTAGAAGTATACTAACCCATGCACTGGGAGATTGTTTCACCCTCTCTGAGGCAGGTTGAAGATACCTTCCCTTCCCCCCTCACCTCCACTTACTGCTGGAACTGGGAATACCGTCAGCAGAAGGGTGACTGCATGAGCAAGTGGCCCCAAGCTCTTATCCCCAGAGCTCAGGCATTGGAAAAGAGGCAGATTTTCTCTGCAGTTTGCAAGAAGGAAGATGCCCACATCTTGGGAGACAATCCTCAGTGTCCAAGCCATGAGAGAAGAAAGTGCTTAACAAGTCAAACATTAACGCATTAATCCTCAACACCCCTGTGAGACGAAGGTAAAACAGACTTGGCAAAGGAAAATGCAATATGGAGGCCAGGAAAAGGAGAAGCTGGGTGAGGGGAGGAAAAGGGAAACACATGGGCTG
This sequence comes from Rafetus swinhoei, assembly GCA_019425775.1. NCBI lineage: Eukaryota > Metazoa > Chordata > Testudines > Trionychidae > Rafetus > Rafetus swinhoei. The sequence continues at coordinate 125,817,674 of CM033449.1, read as the reverse complement.
CGTCTAGACTGGCCACTTGAATTTGTGCAAGAACACTGATGATCTAATGTAAGATTGTCAGTGTTCTTGCGCAAATACTATGATGCGCCCGTTCGGGAAAAAGCCCTCTTGCGCAAATGGATTTGCGCAAGAGGGCCAGTGTAGACAGTTGTAAAAACTGTTTTGCACAAAAAGCCCGATGGCGAAAATGGCGATCGGGCTTTCTTATAAAATCAAGATCTAGATTGCACGGATGCTTTTCCGCAAAGTGCTTTTGCGCAAAGCATCCGTGCCAATCTAGACGCTCTTTTCCACAAATGCTTTTAACGGAAAAACTTTTCCGTTAAAAGCATTTTCGGAAAATCATGCCAGTCTAGACATAGCCATGGGGACTAAGAGTAAGGGAATGTCGAGAACAGAAATGAGACAAGGAGGATGAAAGCAGGTGCAGGAAACGGTCAAAGGAAGAACAGAGATAAGAGTCAAAACAGATGCGGTCAAAAAGAAAAGATTTGTGGGTACAGGAAAAGTGAAAGTGGGAGGCGGAAGGTAGAGGAGACATGGAGAATCAGAGCAAAAGGGAAACAGGAGAGAGGAAAAACTCTGCTGAAGGTTAAACATGGGTTGATTTATTTGGTGTATTTCTTTAGAAGGGCTGTGTAGCTGAGGGAGGACTGTTTTTCAACGGGGGCAGATTCAGCATCAGGCAGTGACAGAGCTTCCTTGGCACGTGTTTCACTCCACTTTAAGCAAAAGATGTAAGAATATAAGAATGGCCATACTGGGCCAAACCAAAGCTCCATTCAGCCCAGCGTCCGACAGTGGCCAGAAGGAATTAACAGAAGAGGTAATTCCATTCCCAGTTTCTGACAAACAGAGGCCAGGGCTAGTAGTCATTGATGGACCTGCCCTCTATGAATTTATGTATGTCTTTATTGAACCCTGTTATAGCCTTGACCAGGAGTTCCACAGGCTGACTGGGCATTGTGGGAAAAAATACTTCCTCTTGTTTGTTTTAAACCTGCTGTCTATTACTTCCGCTTGGCAAGCATAGTTCTCATGTTAGAAAATGGGAGTAAATAACACTTCCTTGTTTACTTTTTCCACAACAGTCATGAGCTTATAGACCTTTATGACATCCTCCCTCATAAGTGGGAGAAGAGCCCAAAACTGCACCAAGTTTGGGAGGTTAGTTCACTTCATTGCCCTGCTTAATGGTCAGCTGTGACTTAAAAACACCCTCTATCACTGGAGGACTCTGCTTTGCGTTCTGGTGTTTGGCCCCTCTCTGACCCATGGTAGCTGTACTGGTGCTCTCCTCTCCTGGGATTACATGGGTGATCCTCTCAGTGGGTCCCAGCCTGACCTTTTTCTCAGCTCAGTTCTCCTGCTCTCAATTCAGTTCAGAAAGTCCTGTGGATTTTGTGCTCATTCAAGGTGCTGGAGTGACAGCTCTGCAGAATAAAGCACCTTGTTCGTCCTCAAAACAAACACAGCATGGGCAGCTGTCCTGTGAACTCCCTCAACCCCGGTTCTGCCAGGGGCCATGTTACACTGCAGTAACACACCTGGGGCTGGCCCAGGTCAGCTGACGCTCAGGCTGTGAGGCTATAAAAGTGCAGTGGAGATGTCCAGGAGTATCTTGCTATACAGAACAGCCCGCACTGACACAGGGCCTTCAATCCAAGTTTTTCACTCAGCAAAGGGACAGGACGTTCTGTCCAAGGTTACCTCCAAGTCTTGGGGGAGGCTTGCAAAGACTTGGGGCAGGTAAGGCCCCATTGGGCTGCTAGGTGACCTCTGCCAAGCTCTGAGCAGGTGGGCAGGAACTTCCTTTGTGTTGACGTTTTCTCTGTATTGCTTTTACCTCCAGAACATGGGCGCCTGCTGCTGGCACAGCGGGGTGCCGGTCCTAGCTGCCAGGGAGAAGGCAAAGCCCAGGGCGCTGCTGTGGCTCTCACGGGGTACGACAGGGAGCGGGGCAGCCTGCAAGTCCCGGAGAGCAGGGGAGCACAGACGCACTTCCCCGGGGGCTGGATGGGGGACTCGAACTCCGCCCAGAGCCGCTCCCGCCCTCGCGTGGCCCCTTTCACCTGAGAGCGGAGCCGCGGCTCGCTGCCCTGTGCCGGGGTCACTTACCCCAGGATGGCGATGAACCTGGGCTCCCTGGCCAGGTTGGCATCGATGGTGAGGGAGAGGAACGCCGGGCTCACCTCCCGCACCGGCGCGCCGCGCAGCTCGGCGCTCAGCACAGCCGCCGCCGCCGCCCCGCCGGCCAGCAGCAGCAGCCCGAGCAGCTGCCGCAGCATCCTCGTCCCGCCCGCTCCCGCCTCTGTCCCGGGCCGGCTGGAAGCGCCGCACGGGGGCGGGGCGGGGGCGGGTTTGGCAGGGCAGCCCCCACGCGGCGCTCTCGGGCCAGGCTGCGCCCCGGGCCGGGATTCAGCTCCACCCCCCCGCAGCTTGCTGCTTCTACCTCTTGGGCAGCCACCGCCCGCTACTAGCCTCCCCGCGGGAGCAGACCCCCCCTCCCATCCTCCGCCAGCTGTTCTTAGCCTGCCCGCCCCCAGTGGGTAGACTTGAGCGCCCCCGCCCTGGGGAACCCAGGCCTCTTCCCACGTTTCAGCTCAAAAGGGAGTTCTCCAGCCAGAGGCAGGAAAGCTGCCCGCCCCTGGCCGGCCTAAGGGGAGCGGAGCAATTCAGCAACCAACCCCAACTCACAGGCGTGGTTTGTCCGCAGGTGTTCACTCCACTGCTCTCCCCGCGCAAGGAGAGTGTTCATGGCTAGTCTAGCAGCCTGGGGAGTTGGGTTAATAAAATGCTTCCACCTTCTCGCAGCCCGGTAATGGTGGATTTGGCTAAAAGCTGGGTAGGGCAGGATGGAGACACCCTGAGCTGACTGTAAGCCAGCGAAATTCACACTGTAGTGGCTGATTGGAATGTCAGGTTACCCAACCTTATGAATGAATCAACTACAGCCACAGTCAGCAGAGTACGTGACAAAAGCGATTATAGCAAACAATAGTGAAGGCATTAGTACAGCTACAGCAGAGGCTACTATTTGACGGCTTAATTATGACCAATCCTGTTTGTTTCCAGAATGTACCTTTTCAAAGCGCTCACAAAACTCATAGCGGGGAGATTCTTTGTACTCTTGCCAACATTGTTCTCTATATTTTTCTACCTAATCGCACTTTCTTCCAGCTGAGCTCAACCACTATCAGATTGTACACTGAATTCAAATGTCGTGGACTTAAGCTGGGCAAGTGCTGAACTCCATCATGGGGTAAGTAGCCCACAACACACTAACCCTGAAGATAAAGGGAAAAGACTGCCCAATCAGAACTATAGGGATCATTATAACAGTTTACTAAATTTGTCATTCAACTTTTTCAGTTCTCATTTCCTCAGAACAACCCAAGACTGCATGCGTGGTATTTCATTTCTTGGAATCATGACTTGCGTAAGCTAAGCAGTTTACACTATTGGTTATGTGACCATTACAATCAACTCTGTTTATTAAAAATAGTGTGAGAACCATAAAATATTCTAAGAAATTAAATAGTGGTGGGAAGAAGTACAGACTTATCTAGGGAAACGAGATGGTCAATTCTAGCCCCAGCTAGATCGGTTTTAAAATGAAAGTATTATGCAAAGCCACAAACATTAAGCAACTTAGTGTATATTAAGCAACTTAGAGAGAAGACTGTTAACCCACGAAAGTCAGGAAATTCCAGCCGTGTTTCTCTCACAATAATTATCAAGTCTCACTGACCTGTATATACAATCATAGAATCACAGAACTGAAAGGAACCTTGAGAAGTCCCCAAGTCCAGTCATGCACTCATGACAGGACCAAGCACCATCAAAACCAGGGGTGGGTAAATACCAGGCTACAGGCCAGAACCAGTCCCTCAGGGTTAGCACCTGGAGGTCCACTGCTGCTATATTTACCTGTGCCTCTGCAGGTACAGGCAATTGCAGCGCCCATTGGCTGCGGATCACTGTTCCCTGCCAATGGAATCTGTGGAAAGCTGTGTTAGAAGGGTAGGTAAATACAACAGCAGCAACCCATCAAGAGTTAACCACCACTGTTTTACTGCCACCTCCCCCCAATCTATCCCTCACAGGAGTTTATAGAATTTCCATCATTGGAGATTTGAGAACTGATTGGACAACCTCCCTAGGCAATTCATTCCAGTGGCTAACTCTGGGACAGGAAGTTTTTCCTAATGTCCAGTCTAAACCTTTGTTGCAATTGAATATTCAATACATGGCCCTGTTTTATAGTTTAGTGGCTGACTGTGTACTATAGTGTATTCCTACACAGAAAGCTCTGAAGGTGAAATTCAGATTGCAGGCACAGAACTATTGCTTGGTTCCATTTTTTTTCTCCAAACAAGAATTAGCAACCCATACAACAGTAAAGCTTGCACTTTTCAAAAGAGTCCCCTCAAATTAACTCAACATTGCCCCAGATGCCAGCAGGCCATGCTCCCTTCATCTATAGGATACTAAACATGCACACAACAAAATGCTGGTTTTCTAACTTATTTCACACATTGTTAGCATCAAGTAATCTTTACAAGCTGCATGAGTGCTCCAGCTTCACAACTGAGCATTTGGGTCTCTACAGACATACACTGAATGACAGATAGCGGGCTGGCATATGGAATCATAAGAGCTGAACATCCTTCTACGCCTCATAGAGCTGGGCCCTTAAAGAGCAGGGAATGACTAGAGCGCTGTCCGGATACATTTCTATCTGCATCGGCAAAAATGAGCCACAGATATCCACATTGACAGATTTTTGTATCATCATCATCAAAGAAACCTTACAGGGTTGGATACACTGCTGCCTCAGCCCAATGCCCAAGCCCAGTGGAAGTGAGCATGCAGGGTGAGGAGTAAGGTGACCCACCTAGACTTTTCCCACAAATCACCGTTTGGGTAACAAGCATAGTGTAAAAGGCACTGAACTGGGACTTGGAAGAGGCAGGTTCTATTCCCAGTGCTACTGCTACTCTGACATGTGTTTGAGCAGATTAATTCACTTCTCTGTGCTTTGGTTTCCATTACCACTTATTGTCTGTCTAGACTGTAAGCAATTGGGGTCAGGTATATCTTTTAATGCTTAGCACCATGGGGCCCAGGGCTTGGTAGGAAATAATGTAGGCGTTACTATAATGCTAAGTAAGTAAAAGCAGCACGGTCACTACAAGGTTCCAGTTAAAGCACTGAAGTTTGCATCATCACTGATACTTCAGGCTCAGAGATGAATAAGAAAGATCCTCTTAAACCACCAGCACAACATTCATTGTTTGACTTTTAAAACACATTTTCCACCCCCAGAAAGTATCAAGTGACCTTCTGGCTTGCACAATACACATACTAGCTGTGACCATGAAAGCCCATAACCCAAACAGCCCCATGGTTGCAGTTTACAGAATTATCTTTGACCCTTCAGCTCTCTTCATTAGCCTTGCAAAATTCTACTCACCCAGGTTGAGTCAACTGTCAAGTGCATCAGTGGTGTCATGGGGTAGGGAGCAGGGTTTGGGCCTCAGTTAGCCATCTTTTATAACAATTTTGCAAGGCTAATGCTTCTTTTTGAACCCTCTTCCCTCCCGACTGCCCTCCCAATTTGTAGCCGAGCATCAAATGGACGTTGCTGCAGATTCAATCCCTAGGCTTCTATGTGATAGAATAAGAACAAATTGGAGACGCAAAACAGACTACGTGGTTTGTTTTCTATGCTCAGGCCACAACGTGAGTTCCCAGGGAAGGTCTGGATGCAACTGTCAGCTCTCCCAACCCTAACCACTAAAATTTTGCAACTATGCACTTTGTTAGGGACATGGTGAATTTTCCATCACATGCTTTCCATCTAAGTCAAAACTATGTGTCACTTTAAAAGCTCAAACAGAATCATGCACGAGAAGATGGTTACCAGCCTCTTGTAACTGTTCTTTGAGATCTGTTGCTCATGTCTATTCCATAGGTGAATGTGCACGCCACATGCACGATTGTCAGAATGTTTTCCCCATCGGGTCAGCTGTGGAGTCCCCTGGAACAGCGCCTTCATAGGACACTGCCACCCCTGCAGTTCTTCCTTACCAAAGTATTCTGACAGAAGGGAGGTGGGTGGAATTTATTATGGACAAAAGCAAGACATCTCGAAGACCAACAGTTATGAGTTTTTAATTTTTTTTGCATGATTGCTCATGTGCATTCCAATATGTGACTCACCAGAAGTTTCCATTGAGGAGGGGTCGAAGTTCATATGGTTGCTGACTGCAGGACTGCCCTGCCGAAAGTCACATTGTCTTACGCCTGCTGGTTGAAGGCATAGTGAGACGTGAAAGTGTGAATGGGCAAACACCTGGCTGTCCTACATACGTCCTACACAGGGGCCTGTATGATGAATGCCACAGAGGAAACCTAAGACCTGGTGGAGTGGGCTGTCAGAGCTGGGGCTGGGAACTTGGCTGCGATTGTAGCATTATCCTGATGCAGGACGTGATCCATGACAATAGGCGCTGGGCTGAGATGGGGAGGCCTCTCTCCACTATTGCAATAAAGAGTTGCATTGAGTTGCATAATTGTTTTGTGCATTCCTAATGTCCAGGGAGTGGAGTGTTCTCTCCTTATCGCTGGCAAAAATGTTCATATAGAAATGCGAGACCACCTTAGGCAGGAACAGAGGGTGAAGTTGCACCTTGTCTCTTTAAAAACCAACATACTGTGGTTTCAAGGTAAGGGCTCAGAGATTGATCTTCCTGAGGTTATGGCCATGGAAGGCTACCTTCCAACAGTGGTAGGATGGAAGGCAGATAGCTAGGGGCTAGAATGGGTATCCCATGAGCTTCGGGAAAGCCAAGTTCAGATCCCATTGGGGGAACCAAGTCTTCGATCTGCATGTATAACCACCATAGGGTTCCCAAAACCAGATCTACCCCCATATCCCATGGGTAAAATGCCGAGATGGCTGACAAGTGCACTCTGATTGATGAAATGGGCAGTGCTTGTTGTCCTGGTGCACTAGGTAGTCGAGGGTGGTGGGAATGTGGGTTTGCTGCTGGTGGATGCCTTGTTGGATGGACCAAATAGAAAAGCACTTCCACTTTGCCATGTATGTTGCCTGAGTGGAGGGTTTATGACTACTGACTTCCTGGAATGAGCCCAAGCATTAGGGATGTAAAATCCCCGTTAAGTTAACCAGTTAAACTTAGGGGGAGCAGAAGAGGGAGTTACTCACCTGTGCAGTAACAACTGTTCGAGATGTGTCCCCCCCATGGGTACTCCACTGTTGGTGTCAGGTCATCCCAGTGTCGCAGATTGAAGTTTTCATTAGCAGTAGTCAGTCGGACTGCACTTTTTGATCATTTGCGCAGTCTGGCTCCCACCAGTTCCTTGAGTCCACCTGGATATCTTTCAGATACAATAGGAGATTCTGAAGCAGGGAGGAGGGTGGGGAGGGGAGCACCCATGGGGACACACATCTCGAAGAACAGTCATTACTGCACAGGTAACTCCCTCTTCTTCTAGTGATGTCCCCGTTAGGGATGTAATAGTGTAGTCGATTAACTGATAAGCAAAAGCTTATAGGTTAATGCTATAGACTACACGCATTTCCCTCCCTGCACCCTTGCCAGTACATTTTTTAGCAGGCTGGCCTGCAGCCCAGCTCAGTTCTGGCTCACACCAGGTCCAGAACCTACTCCTGCTGCGGCTCTGCATTTAAAGTGTATTGGGAGCTAGGCAGGTAGGCAGCCTGGCTCAGTTCCGGCTCATGCTGGATCTGGGAGCTCAGACCCACCTTAGACAGGGGCTGCTGCCACTCCACACTGCTGCCTCTTTATCAGAGGCAACAGCACTGGGCAAAAGGCAGCCGGTCCACAAAAAGAGCTGGTTTTTAAACTGGCTCCCCTCATGTACCAACTCCTGTCTGACACCCTGCACTGCTGCCTCTGATACAGCGGCTGCTGACCCGGCCCCCAGGGACTATAGAATAGTCGACTAACCAAGAAGAATTCATGACGTTACTCGACTATTCAATTAACCAATATTTAACATCCCTAGTGCCTGTGGATGCTCCAGCGTTGGTGACTGTGTAGCAGTACCGAAGAAGGCCACATGGAAGCCGGGTCTCCGAGTCATGACTTAATCACAGTCAATAGCACTGCAGAGGCCATGGTAGTATCCTTAGCTAGACAGAGATAGCGTAATGCTTCATAAAGGTATCATTGGTGGACCATGTAGCCTGGGGTGGGCAATAATTTTCTTACTGGGGGGCCACTTCAAAAGTTTTTGAAGTGGCGGGACACCTCAAATGGAAGGGGTGCAGCCAGGATACTCCTCTGCTTCCCCACCCACAGACCATAATTGGTCTGGGGGGAGCACGTGATGTCTTTGCTCCCCCCTCCCCCCAGAAGTTCCCCCTAGGTGCCCATGCCCCTTGTGGTGGGAGGAGACTTCACAGGCTCCTCCTTCTGCCCCCAGGGCTTGAGGACAAGGGAGCATGTGAAGTCTCCTCCTGCCCTGCCAGGAGTGCATGGTGCTTCTAAGCATAAAAAAAGCCTCTGCCTGAGCTTACTTGATTTTACACATGCATTTTCTGAAACTACACTAACTGTAAGGTCTAAGGTTTTAAACTGCAACTCGTAACCTTTGTCAAACCTTGCAACTTGCTGTAATCATAAAGAGAAGCTGCAGAAAAGTCATCAGAAGCCACAGGATTGAAGAATAGCTACTTCTAAAAGCTTCAAATTAAAAATAAAGGTCATTTGAGATTTTAAAAATAATTCAGCTACTCATTATGACAAATGAACGGAATTGGCAACACAGGGAAATGCAAGAGTAAAAATAAGATAAAAAAGGAAACATTTCATTGTTGTGCAGGAACATTGGGTTTGTCATGCTGCCAAAGGATATGACTTGGCTGCCATTCAGTGGAATGTAAATACTCTCCAAGGACTACCCAACTGGCAATTTTATATCATTTAGGGCCATTACACAGCTCAATACACTGAAACATCAGAAGTACAACAGAAACTAAATGGTCACTTTCTACCAACAGTCACAAAGGGCAACACATTTAACTAAAGTAAGTGGCTTATTATTACAAGTGTAACCCAAAATGGAGGCAACTCTTAAAGGGTAAAATATTACAATCGGAGTGTGTGCATGCACTGGAATTGCCTTCTCAGAACCAACACATTTCTCTCACATAGTGGCTGTGATCAAAACAGCAATTTAAGCCTGGACTCCCCTTTAGAAGCCGCTTTTGTATTTGGTCTATCTTTAAAACTGATCTAACCAAAGAAGCTGGGAATCCTGACTCCAGACCCCTGCTAAAGCTCTAGGAACATGCTGAATCCCTTTTGTCATGGTCAAATAGAAGTAAGACCTGCCAGATCCTTTTAATGAAAGAAAAATCCCTTACTCCCTCAAAAATGTACAAAGCCATCTTGGGGTGAGCTTTTTGACAGTAAGACATACTGTAACGGATCTAAACTCACCCCCATTGTGCCTCCTGCTAGTCACACTGGGAATTAGCTCTGTCCTCAGCAGGGCACCCCCTTCTGGCTGGTGTCTCATCCACTGTCGCTCCACGCTCTGTTCTGGACCCGCGTTACTCACAGGATCACAGTGGCCTCTTCAGGACACTGCCCTCTGGCACAGTCCACCATGCTGGTTTTTTGCCTCTCTTCTGGGGGTATCAGCAGTCCTCAGCCTTGCACCTGCCACTGTGGCCAACTGCAGCTTCAATCAAGCCCTTCACCTCTGGGGCAAGCCACAATCTATAAAGGCTACTCTTCAATGTGATTAGGTCCAGCACAAGGAGGAAGTGCAGGACCTAGGCCCACCCACTGCTCGGGGTCCCAGCTAAGGGACCCTCTGGCAACAGCTTTGTCCTGTCCTTCTCTCCCCCTCTTCTGTCTCCTGTTTCCTTGGCCACTTTCCCTATGGCCCTTGCATCCTCCTGGCCCTTATATCAAGGCCTGCAGCCTGGCAGGTCTCAGGATGGAGGGTCTCTCTCTCTCTCTAGCGTCTCTGAGCCAGACCAGCACTGCTCTCTCTAATGTGCTTCTCTGGGAACCAGTCCTGCATACTGACTGGTTAGGACCCAACTGCCCACCTCTCTGCTGAGCAGTTCCTTTTAACCAGGGCTGCCCTAGCAAGCTGTCCTCCAATTGTCTTCTTACAAGCCTCTCCTTGATTTGCCAGGTCTCTGTGCAGGCTCCTTCTAGCCCGCCCTTTCCTCTTCTGGCCAAAGTGGGGCAAGCCACCCCACTACACGTACCATAACAGGCAATTTATCAGCAACGGGCAATAAACACCCAGTGTGACACCTTGAATTGACTAGCTTATTTTAACCAGAGACAATGAAGTACAAGCTGACTAATGTACTAATGTAATGTTCATTTCAGCGCATGACATATCAAACACTTCAATTCTAAAGACAGCATGGCAAAGGTCACATCAGAGAATGCTTGTGCATTGGTCCTTCATCTGGCACTGCCCAGCATGATCCTCCATCTGGCACTGCCCAGCAGCAGAAATGACAAATACCAACCTAATTTCTCCCCAGACTGCGATTTGAGGAATTAAATTCAGCTGCTGTTTCAAATACATACAACTCTTCACTCTGTCTTTTTAGGAGGACCAGGTTTTGTAGCCTTTTGGAGAACACTTCACATAATCGCTACATGCATCATCATGACTAAATCCCACTTTCTATGGTAACAGCACTATCACACTACTTTGTACACCACAAAACTAACAATGCAGTATGCGCCAAAGGGAGTAAATGACCCAATACCAACGGGCATTAAAAGGCCCATTTTCCTGTTTAGTTTCACCAGTGAAGGGAAGATCATATCAAATGTCTACATTAATTATTAAGAGTTTACAGTCAATACAAAATAGCAGTATATTACAATGTTAATATACCCTGAGATTACCATAAATCAATATTTCACATACCTTACTTATATAGGTTTTACTATAACGTTAATTACCGTAATGCAGTACTGAGGTACCAATGCTGAACCCCAAACAGTGGTCTATTAGCTTGCTCACAGTCCTTGTGTTATTAGAATCCAAACAGTCCCATTCAGCCCTTTTTCCTTGAGATTTGAACAAAACTAGAGAGCCAAACAAACCTATTACCTTAAATCCACCAGTCCTGACAAAGACTTAAAACATGACTAAAAAGGTCCCCTATAAAGGTTATGTTTATTGTTCTCTGTGATTCCTCCCACACACTGCTCTTCACATTTCTAATTTATCAACATCATAAATAAAAACTCCAAGCAAATTAATTCTTTATTGGAAACTATTCATATTAGCCCTATGTAGTAATAACAGGGCCTGACAACGGAGGCCTGATGTGAGGCCTAAACAATAGTCAATGCTTTGCTAACATAAAGCAAAGCTAAGCTGTGAGCAAAAGGCAAGTCCTGCTCACAGAAATTTGGCAAGAAAAGGGCTGCTGATATTACAGAAATACACATACCTAGGAGGTACTGGGCACAGGCCATGCACGTAAACATTTCAGGAGGATGGCAACAGAACATCTCGCTGCAAAAAAAGCTCGGTACCAGTATACTCCCCATAGGTAACAAGGACATACCAACCCAGGTTCAGCACAAGATTGGGATGACAGCATGATGTGTGGTGGTTTGATCAAAACATCACTATGTACAAGGTAATGGGTGGTATCTAGGTACGTCAGGGGGTGTCAACCTAATAAGTTTAAGCGTGGTACCTTGATACATAAGAAGTTTGTATCCAGGTATAAAAGTGTATCTCAGAGGGGCTGTCTTAGTCCAGCCAAGGGGATAGCAGAAACTCCTGGCCACTAACTGAGCTGAGTCCATTGACAGGGTGTATGTATGTACTAGTGTAAAATGTTGACTTCTGGTCTAGACGCCCAGGATGCTAGAGGCCGTGCGTCGTTTGACAATAAACCTGGTTCCAGTGCCTTCGCACCTTGTCTGATTTGTGGTTATTGGGGGCTCTCAGAAGTCTGAGGTGGTGGCTACATGCGCAGACCCTGCACAGCATTCGGAGACAGCACACGTATGCACTCAGCCGAACGGTTATCAACACCGAAGGGAGCAGAACAGTTGCCAGAACACCACACCCATGGCAGCGTCTGACTACACCCTACTTTGGGGAAACCACAGCAAGCAAGAACCATTTTAAGTAGTCTCTTTAACAATAGAAAGCACTGGGGATTTCTACACTGGACGCAAGAGACAGCTGGGAATACTTACGTCATGGTAAACATTACTTGAGCAGTGTGGCAAAGGCCGGGAAGACTACATATTTATTATTCTTAAATTTAACTTAGCAATGTGTCTTTCTGCATCCCAAAAAGGGCAGTCTGCTAGATAGTGAAATGTCTAGCAACACTTTGTATAAAGGAAGCTCCCAGGAGCTGTCTATGGTAACTGTGAAGCTCTGAAGTTATCATCAGGCTTTAATAGTGAGTGTATAAAACTAAAGCAGCAGTTAAGAATCTTATACTATAGTTGCAAAAATACTTACCAGAGTTGTAGTATTAGCAGCTTCAGTTTCAGTGAAGCCTTGCTGTACCTTTATTCCATGAGGGTATGTCTACGCTTGCACCTTATTTCGAAATAGGGATGCAAATGAAGACATTCGAAATAGCAAATGAAGCCGGGATTTAAATATCCCGTGCTTCATTTGCATAATCGCATTTTGGCGCTATTTCCAAATAGAGCTATTTTGAAATAACCATGTCTTAACAGCAGCTGTTACTTGGAAATAGTGCCATAACGCAATTATGCAAATGAAGCACGGGATATTTAAATCCCGGCTTCATTTGCAATTTCGAATGTCTTCATTTACATCCCTATTTCGAAATAGGGTGCAAGCGTAGACATACCTTGACTGACTTGGATTTCCTCCATGCAGCAGTCCAACAGTAAATAAAACTCAGACACTAATAATTAACAGCTTTGACCAGAATGGATCAGCCTCTTCCCACTTACCAGGCTAGCTACATGCTCAAACATATAAAGACATTAATAATTCTATTACAATGTACATTAAGCATCATCTTGATGTAACAAACTTGTGTCCTATGGACCACGGGATATGTTGATCCAAGACCATCTATGGACCACTTGCATGATTAATGCCAAGGGTGGAATGTGTTAATAAGTAGCAGTAATGTCAGAGGGATGCATCTTGGGATGTTTGTAAGGGACAGGTAGTGCCAGCAGATTTTGCAGATAATTTTTTTTTAAGCTATGCTTAAATTTCACTCTGTGCTGAAACCTCCCACAATACTGAGCGATTTAGTCCATGGCTTTTAAATTGTTCTGAATCTTGTGTATTATGCATTGGTCCAATAAAAACTATTCTCTATCTTTCCAATACAAATAAATCTAACCTATGACAATTGAACAGAAACAGCCATCTTAACTGATGGCTCTGTCTGCCAGAGCAGACTCGGTACATCCTAAACAGTGGTGTTTGTCTATGGAGTTGTGGGATGTTGATGCAGTTACTGGAAAGTTAGACCCTTGCCTAAAATCTTTCACCATCCTATTTCAATAAAGGTATTGACAGGTAAGTTCTAGAGAATGTTTGCGTTAAACTAGGCATAGACACTATCTGTAGGGAATGTGATTTTCATTTAGCAATAAACAGATGTTAGGGAGAAGTTACAGAAACAACTAGAAAAGTCTCAAAACCAAGGCAACCCATATGTCAGCATAGACAATGTGACTATGACACTGACCTCATGACAGTTAGGTAGAAGTAGTGCTTAGTCAATCTTTAGACAAGTACTGTACAGGATTTCTCACACAGTTTCCAAATCATGTTCTAGTAGCTCCTACTTGAAAACAGACTTAATATAGACTAAACTACCTCACTGTTTCGGTAATGCAGATAAGTATCTCCAAGGGGACTAATAATGGGAATAAATTAATCTTCACTTGTTTCCAAACCGAAGTCTAACCCTTTGCTCTAGAGATGAAAGTCTGTGCACTGAATAGTCAACTAACATTGTATCCACTATTCAATGCAATTGGATAAAGGCTTCCTGCATTTATAGAACTGTATTTCTAGTGCCATTTTTTGATTCCTCCTCCTCAGTCACTGAAGAGATTCAATGATCAGACCATACAAATGACAGAGTTATAAGAATATTCTGATTTCAAAATGTACAAAAATGAGGGATACAAAAAAGATGTTCTGAATATTTATTATGAGAACAGAAGCTTTTAGTTACACATATGTACATTAAAAAGAATTAAAATAATCTTAAGAGCTGAGAATTCCACTGCATCATATTTTTTATGGCAAAGTTATTAGGATGATGTCCTCAGATGGGTCTTTAGGCACTTTCAACAGTTCTTCAACTTCTTCTTGTAGAGCCTCAGCTTTTTCACTTAGCAGCATCTGCACCCACAAATTATGAGGAGACAGAGCACACACAAAGGACAATGCATTTATTCAATAGTGCATTTATTCAGTTCAGTGGTAAGATGAAACCCCAACATTCCCTGCATCAGTGATTCCCAACCTTTTTTGTACCACAGACTGGCAAACCCATTCACAAACTTTTGGCGGACTGGTAACATTTTATTTGCATATTTGTTATGCAAATAATGAATATGCAAATAAAATGTTACTGGTCTGCCAAAAGCCCCGGCCCCCAGAGCCACTGCGAACAGCTGGCTTCAGCTCTGGCAGTCACCACTTAGCTTCAGCTGGGGCAGCTGGCTGCCATCTGTTTGCAGTGGCTCTGGGGTACACCCCAGCCTCCTTGGCCTCCCAGTGCCAGCTCCTAACCTTTAGAGCCCCCCAGCCCTTCACTACCCCTCAACGCCAGCCACTGACACAAAAGTCCCCTGCACCCAACCTCCCCAGTGCCAGCCCCCCGCCCTCAGAGCCGCCCAGTGCCAGTCCCCCATCCCAAATGCCTTAATGCCAGCCCCTGCCCCGCACAGCCCTCTGCCACGCAGCAAAGCGCTCTTCCGTGTCCGGGACAAGAACCCACCCCTGCCCGGCTCTGGTTGGCTGAGAGGCAGGACAGGACATGTCTCTCCCAAAAGCTGCAGAGGGAGGGGAGGTGCTGGGCAGTGTACCCCAGCCCCAGACCCGGCGCCGGCCCCCAGAGCCACTGCAGCCCAGTGGTTGGGAACCGCTGCCCTCCATCACACTTAATCATTCAAACACAAACTAAGAAGTTAGGTTATTAGGAACAAAATTACTATAATCTTGCTTTAAGACTTGCAAGCCACTAGGAGGATTTTCACATTTAATTTATCAATTCCATCCTACGTCAGTTCAAACTTAATGGCTACATCTAGACTGGTGCGCTTTTGCGCCAGAGCTATGCAAATGAGGCTCAGCGTTGGATTATCGCCGAGCCTCATTTGCATAGCTAATGAACCGCCATTTTCGCGGAACAGGCTCTTGCGCAAGACGGGGCTGTCTACACTGCCCGCCTTGCGCAAAGTTTTGCGCAAAGCCGTTATGCCTGAAAATAATCGGCATCGCATAACGGCTTTGCGCAAAGCGGTTTTTCTTGGCGCAAGAGCCTCTTCCGCGAAAATGGCGGTTCATTAGCTATGCAAATGAGGCTCGGCGATATTCCAACGCTGAGCCTCATTTGCACAGCTCTGGCGCAAAAGCGCGCCAGTCTAGACGTAGCCAATGTGTCAAATTTAGAGGATTAGAAAATATGTCATAGTATGTACTGATTACAATTTTTATTGACAGTTCTAAGAAATGAGCAGAATTTCTTCTTGTTCTATTAATTCAGCTATATAAATAGGAAAATGTATGCCATTTAAACTTTATGATCTCACAAATTTTTAGCGTTTTTGTTAAAAGCATGTTCAACAATGGGAAAACTTTTTAAACTGTAAAAACACTCAGAAAGTTAATGTTAACAGGTTGACCACAGAAATAAACACAGCAGATGGATTCCTTTCATTAAGGAACAGTTGTATGCCTGTTATTAAAACCTTTAACATACTGTAGAAGATCACAGCGTTTCATGAATGTTTTGTAACACCACAGTTATTTTGTTCTTCAGATTTCAGAAGTGGTATATTACTTTTGTTTCTTGTGCTGTACTTGAAGTTCCTGGCATAGTTATAGCTTAGAAATGCCAGATGAAAGCCAAACTGATATAAGCAGTTTGAAACTGGAATATGCACAGCTGCACTTTGTTAAACTGGTACTAAAACTAAGTAAGCCAACCCTAATTTATATGAATTCTAAGATCTTCCCCTCATATTATAAAGTGCTGCTGTTTCACCAGGCTTAGTAAATGAACTGCCTCTGCTGACTTGGTTGCAAAAGTTGAACTACTTCTAGCTATTCTGACATTGTTGATGCTGCCACACAAACAAGTGCATGAGCTAAGAGTCGGTAGGGAAAATGCTGTGAACAGGAAAAAAAAAAGCAAATACTGCTTGTAATTTTTTGTTCTGAGATTGGTCATATTTATTATGACCTCTGTTCTTCGATTATTTATCTGTTTAGCATTCACCATGCTTTACAGACACATTCAAAGCCAAAGTCTTTGCCCTAAGGAGCATATGTTCTAATCTAAACAGATGATATACAAAGTAAAGAAAGGGATAGGGAGACAGTATGACTAAAAGTAATGTGACCACAAAACTAAAGTTAAGTACACATTTTGTTAGTTTTATAACTTGTGCATTTTTTTTTTTTTAAACATTCTATAGTAAGCTGGCAATTTGTTAGGGGGCTGGGGAAGTGGGCAGGATATAATTTATAACTAAGAACTCTAACTTAGATGGGGCTACTATAAGGTGGGTGCATAACTGGCTGGATAACCGTTCTCAGAGAGTAGTTATTACCGGCTCTAAATCCTGCTGGAAAGGTATAACAAGAGGGGCTCTGCAGGGGTCTGTTTTGGGACTGGTTCTGTTCAATATCTTCATCAATGAATTAGATATTGGCATAGAGAGTATGCTTATTAAGTTTGCAGAGGATACCAAGCTGGGAGGGATTGCAACTGCTTTGGAGGATAGGGTCATAATTCAAAATGATCTGGACAAATTGGAGAAATGGTCTGAGGTAAATAGAATGAAGTTTAATAAGGACAAATGCAAAGTGCTCCACTTAGGCAGGAACAATCAGTTTCACACATACAGAATGGGAAGCGACTGTCTAGGCAGGAGTACTGGCAGAAAGGGATCTAGGGGTTATAGTGGACCCCAAGCTAAATATGAGTCAACAGTGTGATGCTGTTGCAAAAAAAGCAAACATGATTCTAGGATGCATTAACAGGTGTGTTGTGAGCAAGACACAAGAAGGTCATTCTTCTGCTCTACTCTGTGCTGATTAGGCCTCAGTTGGAGTATTGTGTCCAGTTCTGGGCACCACATTTCAAGAAAGATATGGAGAAATTGGAGAAGGTCCAGAAAAGAGCAACAAGAATGATTAAAGGTCTAGAGAACATGACCTATGAAGGAAGACTGAAAGAATTGGGCTTGTTTAGTTTGGAAAAGAGAAGATTGGGAGGGGACATGATATCGGCTTTCCGGTATCTAAAAGGGTGTCTCAAGGAGGAGGGAGAAAAATTGTTCTTCCTGGCCTCTGAGGATAGAACAAGAAGCAATGGGCTTAAACTGCGGCAAGGGAGGTTTAGGTTGGACATTAGGAAAAAGTTCCTAACTGTCAGGTTGGTTAAACACTGGAATAAACTGCCTAGGGAGGTTGTGGAATCTCCATCTCTGGAGATATTTAAGAGTAGGTTAGATAAATGTCTACCAGGGATGGTCTAGACAATACTGGGTCCTGCCACGAGGGCAGGGGACTGGACTCGATGACCTCTCGAGGTCCCATTCAGTCCTAGTATTCTATGATTCTATCTTCTCCTACCATGATCAGTGCTACAGTTTCCAGATGTTAAATTCTGAGGCACTAAACTGCCTCACAGTGGTGAACGTGCAACTGTAATTACAGCATGGAACTAGGAGCCGGGTCACTGATTCCCTACATGACCTTAGGCAAGTTAATCAACTTCTTTGCCTCAGTTTCTCTACTAGTTAGGTGGGAATACTCCTTCTCCCTCATCTTGTACAATCCTTTGAGATCACTGGATGGAAATAATACTTTGCACTTGATAGCACTTAGACACTGTTGAGGCACAGGGGTCACCCAAGGACTCCATTTCTTTTATAGCAATATGAAGGAAACACCACTGTGGGGAAACAGAGTTCGATTAGGGATCTATTACAGTCCTCAGAGGCTCAAAAATTAAGAGCCAGATTTCCCAAAGGAACTCAGCACTTAGCTTCCATATGTAAACAACCCTCCTCCCCCTCCTAATACATGGGAGATTTAAGTGGAAAATTTCCACTAGTAAATTTTGCATGTTGATCCTAGCTAGTCACAAATTACTTCATCAATCTTCTGGGGAAAGATACAGCCACTACATATTTCTCCACTCTTGTAGCCTAATCAGTTTCCCCTATGCTGGCCAACCCTTTCTCTATGTCACAGTTTTCACTCACAGTTCCATCTTTGCCAATATGCATTTCATAGTCAAGGTCTGCTCACCTTTGCAGATGAAACAATTTGTCTAGCTTGGCGTCGTGACAAATGCTCGATCATCTTCACCAATGTTTCTGGATTTGCATTAGCTAGATGTGCTAGAGTTTTATATCCTGAATCATACAGCTGTTTTGCTCGAGACTGCAAACCAAAAACAAGGCAGTGTTAGAAAGTAGATTAGTAAATAAAAAGTCCAAACCTCTGATCTCACCTCTCAATTCATTCATCTGTTAGCTAATCTGATTACTTCAAAGAGCAGCAGAGTGATATTGTACATAAATGAAGTCCACTGTTACAAAAGTTTACCAAATTAAATTTGCTCCTGAAAAGCCATTATTTCTTCTCTACATCCTTATTCAGCTCTTAGTAACCTTTTTGCCTTTTCCACATCATTTCCTCTCAAGAAATGGATTTGTATAGACCTGTCTTTCCTCTTATTGTTATCTCTTAGCATTCATTGTCCTCTATGGAAGCTAAGCACATTTGAAATATCTGGCCACTTCATTTAAGAGCCTAAATGGAAGCAGCTGAGTGCTTTAACATCTGGCTCTTTAAGTGTTGAACCTGTGAGGACTGCCACTGCCATGAAATGAGAATGCTCAATAGCCAAACAGTCTCTGATAATAAGCTTAGAACAGAAAAAGTATTTTAATTTTATAGATCATATTTTGTTTTTCTTCCAACATCTGAGTAATACCACCCTTGTTTACTTTTTAGGACTGACAAGCAATTACAAAGTTAATCACGATTAATTACATGATCAAATCACACTGTTAAACAATAATAGAATTCCATTAACTTAAATATTTGAATGTTTTCAGGGGGCGAGGTGGGTGGCATGGTGGGGAGTTTTGGCCTTCATGGTCAGGGAGCTCCAGCCTGGCTGGGGAGCTCTGGCTATAACTAGGGAGCTCTGGACGTGGCAGCAGCCAAGGGAGCTCCAGGCCCAGACACAGAGCTCCAGTTCCAGCCCCACCCCCATTCTTGGCTCCAGAGGCCAGGGAGGTCCAGCCCCAGCAGTAGTCCACATACCCACTCAGTTCTACTTCTTGTTCAGCCAATCGCTCAGACCAGTGTTTCCCAATTTTATTTGGCCATGGAACCCCTAGGGTTGCTCACAACTCGAAAAAAGAAAGGACCCACTGTCACTTTTCGGTGAGCAAAGAGTCCAGACGCAAAAAAGCTCTGTCTCTTTAAGAGGGGGCAGGGGAGTGCCAGATCCTCTCAGAACCCTTACTTTCGCAGAGCACCGATTGGCAAACACTGGCTCAGACACACAAGTCTGGTTACTATTTGCGGGAGATAATACGGCCCACTTCTTGTTTACAATGTGACCTGAAAGTAAGAGCAGGCATTCACCTGGCATTGTTGCAAGGTATTTATGTCCAGATGCCCTAAAGATTTGTATATCGCTTCATGCTTCAACCACCATTGACAGGCTATGATAGATAACGAGAGAAGGCAGAGAGGACCGACATACGTTCATTTTCATTATCCAAGTCAGATGCCACCAGCAGAAGGTTTATTTTCTTTTCTGGTGGGTTTAGGTTCTGTAGTTTCCACATCAGAGTGGTGCCCTGAAGACTTCTGAAAGCATGCTCCACACCTCGTTCTTATCATATTTTGGAAGGTGCTTGAGATTCTTAAATTCTAGATCCAGTGCTGTAGCTATTTTTAGAAATCTCACACTGGTACCTTCTTCATATTTTGTCATCTGCAGTGAAAGTGTTTTTAAAACGAACACTTGCTGGGTCATTATCAGCAACTGCTATAACATGAAATATATGGCAGAATGCAGGTAAAACAGACCAGGAGAGATACAATTCTCCGCCAAAGAGTTCAGTCACAAATTTAATTGATGCTTTTTTAAAAAATGAGCATTAGCATGGAAGCATGTAGGGATGTAATAGCGCAGTTGATTAACCGATAAGCAAAAGCTTATAGCTTAATGCTATAGACTACATGCATTCCAACCCCCCTCACTTGCCAGTAAATTTTTTAGTAGGCTGGCCAGCAATCTGGCTCAGTCCTGGCTTGCAACGGGTCCAAGACCTTCCCCTGCTGTGGCTCTGTATTTAAAATGTATTAGTAGCTGGGTGGGTGGGTAGGCAGTCCAGCTCAGTTCTGGCTTGCACCAGCGCCAGGAGCTCAGACCCACACTAGATAGGAGCTGTTGCCTCTATCAGAAGTAGGAGCACAGCGAGACAGGCAGCCAGTCTGCGAGGGGAGCTCGTTTTTAAACTGGCTCCATCACAGACCAGCTCCCACCCGGCACCCTGTGCTGTTGCCTCCGATATAGAGGCAGTAACAAGGAGTGGCAGAGAGCTCCTTGGGAGTGAGGCTGGAGCCCACTGGCTGCCAGCCCCATCCCTGGGGACTATTGAATAGTTGACTAACTGGTAAGAATTCTTGAGGTTACTTGACTATTCAATTAACCGATATTTAACATCCCTAGGAGCATGTCCTCTGGAGTAGTGGCTGAAGCATGAAGGGGCATATAAATGTTTAGCATATCTGGCACAAATACTTTGCAACACTAGCTACAAAAGTGAAATGTGAATGCCTGTTCTCAGGTTCTGGTGACACTGTAAATAAGAAGCAGGCAGCAGTTACCTCCCATAACTGTAACCCAACTTTCTCTCTCAGCTGAGCAAGGAGTAGAACCAAGTGAACTTCTAGGCACTTAAATTTTACATTGTATTTTGTTTTTGAATGCAGTTATGTAACAAAACCCTTTACATTTGTAAGTTACTCTTTCACAATAAAGAGATTGTACTATAGTATTTGTATCAGGTGAACTGAAAAAAGACACTTTTTACAGTGCAAATAACTGTAATAAAAATATGAAGTGGCCACTGTACACTTTGCATTGTAATAGAAAACAATGTATTTGAAAATGTAGAAAAACATCCAAAATATATAATAAATTTCAATTGTTATTCTACCGTTTGACAGCACGTTTAATCATGGTTAATTTTCTAAATGACAATTAATTTTTTTAATCACATGAGTTAACTGCAATTAATCAACAGCCCTATTGTTTTTGGATTGGGTGCAAAGCTGTGACTATGGATTCTCATATAAGGAAGAGCTATAGTATTTAAGAAATAGGATTATTCTTTTTATTATTGTTTGGTTTACTTTTCTTAGTATGAACCTTAATAAAATGCCTGTTATGATGGAAAAAAACAAAGAAGCCAAAAATGGCACTTATGAGAAAGATCTTTGTTGCAAAATTAGTTGCGCTAGGTCTTACACAGCTTAAATGATGACCATGGATATTATGTTTTTTATACAAAACAAGGTAAATAAAGATTGTTCTGCAGCTTGAGCTAAATAAACAGCTGAACTTGAATGCACAAATGCTATCCCCAGGCTTCACTGAACTAACCTCCAGATTTTTTTTCTTCTCTTGCTTAGTTCCATTAATGTTCTTCTATTCGGTCCTATCTGCTTACATTTTCCTTTTTAATAAAGAAACAAGCCTTAAAAGGTCTAGAGACTTTACAATGTCCACTAGAGTAGTCCTGGACTAGAAATGTTTAGCCATACGATTATAGGGCACGGACTTCATAGAATAGTTTTGTAGCTGCCTGTAACTATCTTCCCATATAGAAAAGACTGCATTGTCCAGTTACGTTATGTACTTGATAATTATAGTTTATTTGGATGGTTCAGGGTGTCTGCAGGATAGTGAATTCAGTCCTACAGGACCTATGCTATTTCATTCTTTTGACAATATGATTTTGGAGAATAAGTAGACAATAATGTTTCTCCCTCAGGGCCTTATTTGTAACATGGATTTTAATAGTGTTTCAGTCACCCAATTCCATGGGAGTCAGGCCTGCATTGCTGACCACACCCTACATTCAACATCTTCCAAAGGATACGTCTTGGGCAGCAGCCCAGAGAGCAGCAGTCATATTTTACTCTGATAACTGTAAAACAAAACTTTGATAGAACTATACAATTCCACTCTACTTCATTTAAAGAACAACTGAAGTGGTAAATAGACTCAGTTTCCCCTGAGAAGTTCAGAAACCTTGACATGGAGAAAGGATTGGTCAGCAGAGGGAAACTAATGAGGCTACTAGCCAGTTTCCTTTTGGAGCGCTAAGCACTACTACTGCTGAACAAGATGACAGTAGGAGCATTTGTCCATAGTATGATCTAATTGCAGAATCATTTAACTTTGAAATGAAGTCAGAGAATGCATGTTAGATAGCACTCAAGGCAGTATTTACCAAAAAAGATTAACCTGAAGGAACCTGTTCAAATATCAAGTCAGAGACCCATAAGATTTTCCCCCTAAACTGTGGGCATCATCAGAAAAGTCACTGTAAGAAAGTGCTACCTTCCAATTCAAGATGTCTGCTTCATGTAGGAAGCTAATCTCTTGACAACAGTGATAAATTAAATTACTTTTAACTCTTATTAACTCCTTTTAATGCCATTTTTTACTCCTATTAACCTTGCAGAGCTACCGGTACTACAAAAGAAAACCCAGAATTCTGTTTTAGCTTGAGCATCACCAGAATTGGTAACCAGTGTACTGTGAGACATTTTCATTGTTGCTGTTGTAGCAGCCAGAAGGAAAAAGCAACCTGAATGCAAAATGTGAGCTTGTAGTCACAGTTCCCCCTTAGCTGCATAGTGCAGTTTCCCATTAAGCCCCACACAAGAGCTATTAAGCCCTGTGCAGGAGCTCAGGATTGCAGTGGGGAGAGACCTGAAGGGCCAGCAGAGAAGAACTGCTATGGCTGGCAGAGAGGAGCCACTTCCCTACCAGTCCCAGAGGGAGCTGCCCAAGTAAGCCTTAGTACCAATCCTGTGCTCCACCTTGAGAGTCCCCCTAGCTCTGAGCATCCTCCTGCACCCCAAAGCCCTCATTCTCGACCCCATCTCTAGCCCAGAGCTTATACCCGCCTGCATTCCAATACCTGACCTAGAGCCTGTACCCCCACTCCTAAAACCCAGCCCCCAGTCCTGTGTCTGTACCACCCTCCTACATTCCAACCACATCCCTAAGCCCCTTCCTAAACCTGGAGCCTCCCTGCTTCATCCCAAAGCCCACATCCCCAGCCCAGAGCCTGTATCCCCTGCATCTCAAACCCTTCATGCCAATCCTACCCCATTGCCTCCCCCCCAGCCAGAGCCCTTGCACCCCAAACATCTGTACCAGCCCTAAGACTCCAACCCCAGACCACCCTAGAAACTGCACCCCCAGCCAGAGCCCTCACATTCCTGCACCACAATCCTGACCCAGGCCTGAGCACCCTCTCCCACACTTAGAAACTCTTGGCCCCACCCCTGCCTCATTAATTGTATTATGTGCACCAATATGATGGTGATATGTCATACATCACCTCTACACTAGTACACCTAAGAAAATTTATTTCACTCAGTGATCGAAAAAATTAGAGGGAACGCTGCTTTTACTGCTTACTGGGAATTGGTTTGCTGACAATTCGTACAGTCAATGTTTGCTCACACTTTGGTTTGTTATGAAACATATTCAAATAACTAGTTTCAGTCAGGTTTGTTGCCATAAGCAAATAATAATATAATGCAGGAAAAAGGTTCAATGCAATAGCAGTCTATGGAAAACCATCTTTATTCTGAACACAGGGATTCCAGGTACCGAGGGCATGAAGACATTTATAAGTCTGTACTAGGGTACACTTGATCCTGACAGTTTCTCTATCTACTTAAGCCCAAGCTTGCTTCAGCAAATTCAAGCATAGTGAAAAGTATTATAGTAAAGGCACAGGTCATTTTAGGCCATATAATCACTACATTATTTGTGCTTAATGGGGTACTTATGTAGCCAACATATATTGGTCAACACTTTTTATTTATGAACAGATTAACTATGAAAGCCATTGAAACATAAAGATGGCCCTCCACATTTAACAGCATAATTTTCTTTTCATTGTAAATGCTGAAATGCAAAAAGATTTAACAAGGTTTTATTAAGAATCTAGCATGTTGCTAAAAATATTTTTTGGCTTTTTTCTTAAACACTTGGGAAAATCCTGGTTGAAGTTAGGAATAAAGCTTAGAGATATTTGAACTCCCAAATTAGGTTTACTAACCTCTAAAACCCCTGCCACCTCCATAAGAGGGATGAGTTCTGCCTTAACACAATAGGTCAGTCGCTTTGTAAGTTCTGACAGCAGGGCTTTATAAACCCAAAATTCCTCCATCTCCTGTAAAAACAGAGGATGTTAAAGTCTGCAAAGTAACTTTACAATTCTAGTTGAATTCCTGTACTCTGGGCTAGTATTCTGGTTGGAGCATTGTCAAGGCAGCATATGTGTAGCCTTTGGAAGAGGGTTTATACCATTTTTAGTAATCCTTCTGGTCAGTTCCAAGAGTTCAATCCAGCATTCCTCAGCTAGTCATCCCAAAGCTACGCACTTCAGAAGGATGAGGAGATATTTTAGGGAGAACATGTTCTTTGGAAGTCATTTTGGACTTTCTGAATTTGTAAGGCCAAAGTAGTAGTTGGAACTGCCAATGCAGCCTTGTTTCCAAGAAGCCACCAGGCAATGAAATGGCCTGATTTTGTGTGGGGGAAAAAGGAAAAGCCTTTATCAATTTTCATACTGACACTTTTGTAGCAAAGCTGCAAATACACATGCTAGACTTGCTGTTTATTCAGAGCATAAGTGTATAAAAACTTGCCCTCAATAGAAGAACTAATTGTTACAGCAAATATTTTTATATCTAACTGCATTTCTAAAAAGTAAATGTACATTGTTGGATAACGATGACACGATTTTAATGCTCAGCAGTAAGTTCTACAGCAGAAAATCACCCTATATATCTCAGACTCTGATGATACATTTTTATATTACATAAAAGCAAAAATGTCCACCAATGCCATGCTAGACTGTTAGACTGACTTCTTTTACCTCACAGAAGTGCAGCACACAGGAGGAGAATGAGGCAGCAGAGTTCAGGAGATTTTGCACATATCCTCGAGACATGTTAAATTTTTCTGAAACATTCCATATGTTGGTCTCTTTCAATAGGTCATAAAGAACAAAGGACAGATACAGCCTATTTACAACACTGTTGTCCACATCCTGGCAAGACAGATAAACATGCTAAGTTAGAACTGTGAGCTAGAATCCAATAGATAAAACTGAAAGAGTATCAGAGAAGAACTCTACATTGCTAGGGGAATGGACTATCATAATAGGGCTTTTTCATCTCTAAACTTCTCTAATCCTATGAAACAGTCAAATGTAATAGGGTTGCATTTAAGAGTTATGCTATGTCTAGACTGCAGGCTTCTTTCAGAAGAAGCTTTTCTGGAAGAGATCTTCCGGAAAAACTTCTTCTGAAAGACAGCATCCACACTGCCAAAGTGCATAGAAAAAGTGATCTGCTTTTTTGAAAGACTGTCTGCACTGAATAGACATTATCTCTCATTTAAGCTATGATTACTATGGGCAGAGGGGCCACCAGGGCACCTGTGCTTTTTCCTCTTCTTTTGAAAGAACTCCCTCTTCCCCATCCACATATGCCTTTTTCTGAAAGAGCTCTTTCGGAAAAAGGCTTCTTCCTCACAGAAAGAGGCTTAGCAATGTCAGAAAACCCCCTCTGTTCTTTCGATTTTTTTTTTTTCAAAAGAACGCAATTGTAGCGTGGACATAAGTGAAAATTTTTTCGGAAAAAACTCTGTAGTGTAGACATAGGCTTAGTGATGCAAGGGAGGAAATAATGGGAAACATTTTGGGGAAACAAAGATTAGTTCAGCCTATTCTTACTGTGTATACCTCAGTCAGGTTTGTGTTTCTAAAAACCTGTAATAATTAAGCAATTAGGAGTCCTGTGGCACCTTAAATTCTAACAGATTTATTTGGACATAAGCTTTTGTGGGTCAAAACAACTTCATCAGGTGTATGGTGTGGAAATCAAAGAGGTAGGGAAATTATAATACTCACACACTAGAAGACTTACCCAGTGTTGCCCAGGGGCTGGAGGTGTGCAGGCATCAGGGGCCTTGGAGGATGTGACACAGGCAGGAGTCAAAGTGGGGAACTAAGAGGGGTTCAGGGTGAGGGGTCCCATCTGGCAGGGCTTTCTCTCCCCCTACCCAGCCAGCAGGGGCCTTCTGTCTCCTCCCAACCCCCCAGCTGGCAGGGGCCTTCTCTTTCCACCCACCATCCTCCCAGGCTGACAGGGCCCGCCCCCAGTGCTGTGACCAAGGGCTGGGGGTGGAGGGAGAAGGGTTTGGGGCAGGTGGGCTGCTTACTCAGTCTGATGGCAGGCAAGATGGCAAGACCCCGCTGGCTACTCTTGGTGGTGCGGTCACTCTATATAGTAGCTCTCCCCTGCGCTTGCTGCCCCCAGTGGTCACTCTCTGTGCCCCCTCCCTTTCCATCTTATGGTAAAAAAGTCCCATTTCCCACAATTCCCATTTTTTGGCACAACCAAACACTGACCTTACTTTAAGTTAGGATAAGAGGAAGCTGCATACCAAATTTGGTGGTCCTAGCTCTTACCGTTTAAGAGGTGTTCTTGAACAAACAGACTCATGGAAAGACAGACAGACTTTTCTAAAATATAGCTAGATACATACACACAAGCATATCAAAAAGAAGGACTTTTTGATATGTGTAATATTTTAGAAGTGTGCGTCCATCTGAGAGTCCTTTGTTCAAGAACTCCTCTTATACGGTAAGAGCTAGGACCACCAAATTGGGTATACAGTTTCCTCTTATTCTAAATTAAAACAAGGTCAGAGTTTGGTTGTGCCAGGACAATTCGATGTCCGGGAATTTGTCTGTTTCTCATAAAAATGGAAAGAGAGAGGTTTGGCAGAAAGGACAGTTATACTACAAAATGCCCTTGCTGCCCCCCTGTGGTCAAGCCGGAGAGGGGGACCAGGACAGCTATAATTCCACTGGACCAGCAGGGGGCAAGAATGTCGAAACAGACAGATAACTACTATATATTTCAGAGAGTTTATCTGTCTGTCCTCCAGCCGGCAGACATTCACTCCTCCCCAGACTGTGGCCACTGCAGCGGCTATGGACAGGCACTTCTCATCTAGCTCCAAGCTGCTCTGGTGAGAAAGGGCTGGGGTTGTCCTCGCTCCCTGGGAGAGCCTGCACACTGAACCCCTCATCTTCAGCCCTACGCCAGAACAATTATTTAAATCAAGAAAACCAAAAAACTTATTTAAGTTAAGGATGCAAGCAATGCCAGGTGAATCTTCTAGGATTAGATAGATATCCCTACCTCTGCGATTTCCACTCCAGAAGCTTATGCTCAAATAAATCTGTTATTTTTTAAGGTGCCACAGGACTCCTTGAAGTTTTTTTTATGGATACAGACTAACTCGTCTACTTCTCTGAGACCTATAATAATGAAGTGGTAGGTTTGCCATGGTCAGCATGAATGTCTTGAATCCTACAATTTCCACGGCTATACAATATAAACACACTATAATAACTTTATTATACAAAAAACAGGCCATCATTACCTTGAAAAATCATATATTTCTATCTAAAAATTGTGCATTTCCTAATTACATACCACCCTTAAAATTACAGTAAAACCCCAATTAGCTGCACTATGAAAAAACAATTCAGTTGAAAAATATTACAATTCTATCATTTTCTTTAAATAAAAATTAATTTTCAGCCTACCTTTTTGATGGCTTGTCCAGAAGCTTTCTTCGTAATAAAACTTTCAGAGACTCCTACAGTAGCTGCTACCTTCTGCTCTACTGAACTGAGATGGCTGAACTAAAAAGCAGAATTAAAAAACCCAATACTACAGCTAAACACAATTTCTATATTAATCAAATTAAAAACAATACCTTTAAAATATAATATTAAATTACAATACCACAGTTAAAAGACAACTTCAAATATATAACAATTTTCCTTTAAAAATTTCCTAAATATCTATGTTAGAACAGAGTCCATCTTCTTCTCCACAACACATCTGAATGTATGCCACATGTACAATCACTTCTCCCTTATCTGTAGCATAGCTATTTATGTGGGCACAAATATCATTACACAATAATTTGAGCTGTAAATCTGTACTTTTATCTATCACAGGAGATATGCAAGAAGGCAGTGAAAATTGAGAACTCATGTTCAACCTAATCATTATCAAATTCTAAAGCTTTAAGCAGACAAAAAAGTTTCCTTTAATTTTAGTATCTTTGCATAATTTTGATAAAATATTTAAGCAATGCTAAGAAGAACACTAAAAAAGCCAACTTAAACCAAATGCTTATCAAATGGCTGTCTTCTCTGTAATCATTCACAGAAACAAGCTATGGAAAATATTTTATCATCAAAAGTCAAAGACTATTTTCTCTTTATTCCAGCATAAGAGTAGCTCCCAGATGTCTTTAGAATACTTTATTTTACTTTTCTCCTATGTTTAGTACTTTTTATAAAGGATGCTCTAGAAATAAAATGTATTTTGTATAATGTAAACAATACAAAAGTGATCTATTTATCACTTCAGCATCAATCAATTTATTTGGCTTTACCCAGAACTCAGCAGTTTCCTTGGCTACCCTTTGAACTGCCATGTATCTTGACTTTCACAGATTTCTACAAAGCTTTAGGGATTTTAATGCTATCACTAGCATATTACACTTTATGATCACTGTCTAAAGGCATGTTTAAACTGCATCTGGGTGCGTACTTTCCAGCACAGACAGACAAACACACACATACTGGCTCTGCTCAAGCTGTATTACTAAAAATAGAAGCCTAGCAGGGTTAGCACAGATAGCAACTCAGACTAGTAGCCTGAATACAAATATGTCTGGATCCTCGAGCAATATATTTGGATGACAAGCCCAAGCCACTGTCTGCGCTACATTGGCTACACTTTATGTACTTCAATTGTCTAGCCATGCTTAGAAGCACACTCCCAGCTGCAGTGCAGACATACCCTGAAGAAGGCTTTACAGTTCACAGATTAGACTAAGCAGAGCTAAAGTTCATAAGATGCAAAACTATATTGTTTACAGCATTGTGTTTGGTCAAGTACTGTCTCTGTTATGTATCTGTCTCAGGTCTCCTGGTGAACAGCTCACTGGATCACACAGTTCTAATGAGTGAAATAATAAACTGATTTAGCATATCATTACATTTGATTCTTGCTACTGTACTAGTTACATTTTGAATCAATATGATCGTTTCCATTTAGTTTCTCTATAATAACAGGCCATCAGTACATTAGCTTGTCCATTTTCTTTAATTTATTAACTGTAGTTGCTAGGTGGCTAGTAGGTCAAAAATTATAAACAAAAGTGAACAGCTATATAATCCAACCGGTATTTTGCTACGCGGGAAAGCCACATCTTACCTGTCTAAAATAGATCATCCAGTCCGGGTTACAGTGATAAATCATGTCATAGGGAGTTGTCAGATACAGAAGGTGAAGGCAGCTCTCAAGAACCAGCCCCTGAAGCCCTTTTTTCAAATCTCTGTAGAGAGCATCACAATAGGCCAAATCTATAGACCCTAAAATAAAATTAGTATAAAGATACTAGTTTAGGTAACAGTGAAAGTTAAATATAATATACTGTATGTCATACATAATCCTCCCTCTGTTCTTTCTTTAGGGGGCTTTTAATAGAGTCTGTATTTCAGTAACCAACATAATGCCATGGACTTCCAAATCTAATGTATTAAGCCAATAAGAAATGCATTTTACTACCCACAAAATGGCAACACTTCATCAGGATGACCCCCTGGAGTGTGTGACTACAACAGAGACCAAATATACTTAGTACTATTTGTATAAAAGAAAAAGCAGTTAAAATAGAGGGAGAAATGTAAGATCCTTGGTCTCTATTTTTAATGGGGTTGATATTTGACTATTAGGACTCAGTAGACAAGACAGGAACATAGAAACTGTCATACTGGATCAGGCCAGAGGTCCTTCTAGCTCAGTGCTAAATGCTTCGGAAAATGATGCAAGAAGGTAGACAAGTGTAGACACTCTCCCACGTTAGATCACATCCTGACATCAACAGAAAGATTGACTTAAATACTGAAACATGAGGTTTACTATAACTTCTACCATTTTTGTTATTAATTATAACCAGTCGGGAAATTCTTGATAGCCATATAAGTGTTCAATCCCTTTTTGAATCTTCTTAAATTCTTGGCCTTAACAATTTCCTTTAGCAACAATCTAACTACATGTTGTGTGAAAAAGCGTGTGTCAGTTTTGAGCTTCCAACTTGTAATTTCATATCCTGCACTCCTGAATGGTAAAAAAATCTCTGATCTAGCTTCTCAAAATTTGCATATACTTATATCATATCCGCGCTTTTTTATTTATTTTCTAAGGTAGACAGTCCCAATCATTTCACTCTTACCATGAGTTTTCCCCTTTCATTATTCTTGTTATCCCTCCTCTGAATTCTCTCTCGTTTAGCAGTATATGTCTTGAGATGGTGAAACCCACTTTGCACACAACATTCATGAAGAAGCCACACACTGAAAATTTTATATAGGCATTAAGATATTCTCCACTACATTCCTCATTAATCCTAATATTCTTTGCTGTTTTGACCAGTAGCTGCACAAACCTTACTCTTCACTGAGCTGCCTATAGTGATGTCATGCCCCTTTCCTGAAAGGACAGAGTTCATTTAGAAATCAGAAAAAGTGTGTTTCTCCTGCCAATGTGTGCTATTTTACATTTATACACCCCTTAGTTTGTCATATTATTGCCCATTCACCTAGCTTATTTAGGACTCTTTGAAGTTCCTCATTAAGCAACACGGAATCTACACTACAGAATCTGGGACACCCTGCTGTTAATTTTTTGCCAAGATGAGAATTGATTGTTTAATCCTACTGTTTACTTTCCTGTCCTCCCATCCATGTTTTGATCCGTCATAATAGCTGTCATAATACTTTGCCTCTCATCCTATGACTACGTAGCTTCTTTACTACCCTCTTTCTGAAGTCTAAATAGTTTATGTTCACCATTTTTCCACTGTCTACTAATATACAAACTGATTCAAAGAATTCCAAGACATTAGTGAGACATGACTCTCCTTTACAATAACAATGCTAATTAAATCCTATCATAAGTTTCCAGGTGTTTTGTTATTTTGACTTTTTTCAGAAAGGAAATAAAGGTACACCTACACAGCACACTTATTTTAAAATAAGCTATTGTGGAATTTTCTCCCCCCGAAATAGCTTATTTCGAAATAGCATGTCAACACTACAGGGAAGCCTCAAAATTAGTCCGAGGCAGGCTTCCCTAATGTGGACGTGCTACCTTGAATTAGAGCCGCAGGAGGCACTTGGGAATAATTACTTTGAATGGCCCTATGGAGGAGCTATTTTGAAATACCAGCAGTGGAGCATCCACACTACTGCCATTCCAAAATAGCTATTTTGGAATAAGTGTTATTTCTCGAGGAATGAGGTTCACAGATTTCAAAATAAGCCGTCAGTTATTTCAAAATTATTTTGAAATAACGGAATTACTGTGTAGACAATCGCATTGTTATTCTGAAAGAATGCTACTGAATAGATGTACCCCAAGAGGTTGAAAAGGAAATAAGAGGTTGGATGAAAGTTTTGCTGAGTGTGAAGAGAAAAGGGTCAAATTTTTAAACACTATTGTAAAAAATGTATGACAAAAATGAAGAAAAAAAATTCTCACCTTTGTAGGTAGCTTGACCCAACTGTGTGATCTCTAGATTACTTTGGGATTTCTGTTCCTTTTCAGAGGTCATTTTTCCTTTAAGGAGTCCTTTTTCTATCAGGCATTCCAGTGCTTCTCTAGTTATATCTGAGAGGCTCTTTTCTTTAGACAGAAACTGTTGCTGAACACCAAACAACGTGCTGCACATAAAGTGGTAGATCTCTTCAGGGTTTCTTGCAATCTACAACATTTTAGTTTGTGATTGCAACATTATGTTTAAACAATCTGAACAGTGTTATGCGTAACATGATAGATAAATGCCAACCTACAGTCTTTGTCTAGCTGAAAACATGCTTATGAAGACATAGGGCAACACTTTTAATTTTATGTTGCTACAGAACTATGCGATACCTCCAACTGTTACTACAGACATTCTGCCTGGAAGAGATTGATAAAACACTAAACACCCTCCTGTACTAACATTCCAAATTTTAGTGTATTCCTTTTTTTGGGGGGGGCGGGGGGGAAGGGTGTTAAGGAGCAAGTAATATTAGAACATGTTTAAAACCAATGCAGAAACAGAGCAGAAACCACTTGGGACTTGTTTGCATTAGGAATTTTTTTCCTTTATGTTTCAAAATGGATTTAACAATTGAGTTAGCCAACACAAAGATGATCTCATCATCATTAGTGTAGACACGGACAAATTAAGCTCAGCATTATGCAAGCTAGTTGTGGTCAAATTCAAGGCCTTAGTGAATATTAACATAACTGATCTTCACCTTACTGAAACAAAATGATCCCAAGCAATACGACAACTCTGAATTCAGTTATTGTGAAGCTGTTCTGTGAGAAAAGCAATCCTATCGGTACATACAAGAAGTACAGTTAATCTGTATCAGCACTCCTAATATCAAAATGCATCTCTTTAATTGCTCACAAAAGAATTAAATTATTACCTTTAATCCAACCAAAGACAGGAGCAGACCTTGGAATCCCTTAGTGAATTCAACGAAGAGGCTGCTGTAACAGTTCTCCAAAGGACTGTTTATTAAATCCCGAACCTAAAAAACAAAGTAATTGCTATTTATACTGTGCATTCAAAGTCTCCACAGGTGAAAATATTTCACTTTCAAAAGAATATCTTCAAGGTTTATTTTAAAATCAAGTTAATAAATAAGAAAACTGCTGGAGATGGCCAAGTTTTAGGACTGACCTTTAGAGAGATAAACACGTGTCAGAGACTATGTATGCTGCAAAGAATACAGCTGGTCTCCAAAGACAGGTTAGAAAAGGGCTCTGGCTGCCCTTATGATTGCAGAATATAAAGTAATTATTAGAAAGAGTCAAACAGTTGCACACACACACACACACACACACACACACACAAAAAGATTGCCCCTAACTTATTTGAAAGCAGCAAACAATCCCTCTCCCAACAACTTCTTCTGATGACTCAAACCACCATCTTTTTGTGTAAGTTACCAGATGTTTGTCTTTTTCTTGCACTATAAGAATACTTTCACCAGCACTGTCGATACCAGCTCGACCAGCTCTGCCAATCATCTGCTTATACTGGTTCTTCTTCAGAAACTCTGTAGCAATATAGGGAGCCCTTAAAATAACCCTAAGAAAAAAAGAAGAGACTCTGAAAAAGCGACATTCTGTAGTAAGTGTACTAAAACATCAATAAAGTTATATTAAACACAAGGCTCTCCAGAAGAGAAAAGTTTATATTTGCCTCACGATGCACAACTCGTTGTTAATGAGAATTATGCATGCCTGTCAAACCAAAATCACACCCAGCATATTTATTTGAAAATTAAGTATGCTCAATATTGCTCTTAAATAATCTAGAAATAATGTTGATAAAATATGAAGAAGTGTCAAACTGAATTTTGTATCTTTTAGGGACTGTATCAGTCCCTATTACTATAGTACAGGTTCGTCCTCTATGGTCCAGATTTCCATATGGACTATGTGCAACATCTGCGGTCTGGCATCCCAAGGGTGCTCCCAGGCTGGAGCACTAACAGGGGAAAATCTGGGCCCCACGCTCAGCAACTACACCCCAGTCCTCCCACAGTTTCTGAAACTCAAGCTCAGGGGAGGGACACTTGGGGAAGAGGCTGCCGAAACCTTTGACTGGGGAGCTCAGCCCCATAGCTGGCAGCGGGGCCCGAAAGCGCAGCCCTGCAGCCATGTGGCTCGGTATGCTTCCGCAAGGGCTATGCTCCTGACTCTGCCTGCGGGGCTTTGCAACCATCCTGCCTCTTCTTCAACCCCTACTCAATGTCAGCCCCTCTGCTGCTGCTGCCGCCCCGCAGGAGGCGACAGCATAGGGGATGTATTAACCTCCCCTGGTCTGGCGGATTCCCTGGTTCAGGGCTGGTCAGGTCCCAAGGGTGCCAGACCAGAAGGTACAAAGCTGTAGCATCTAAGCACCTTATTAGCATTAAAAAAGCCAAACAAACAACTATGCCAGCCGCCACTGTTCAGTCATTAAATTCTCAAACAAGCACCTTCGAACTTTCTCGCAGGCTACCCTTTATGCTTTGGAGGAGTTCCCCAAAAACATCTGCAAAACTCTCATTTTCATTCAAAACATACTTTCTCCACAAAAACAACTTGTTGATGGGTATGGCTGCTTGTGTGCCAAGACTACAGGTTTGCACACTGATCAATACTGTCTCACTATTGCTCTGTACCCCGCTGTGAAGGGGCTCACCCTCTCATGGGCACCCCTTTGTGTCCAAGAGTGTGTCTGCAACTTCTCTGCCCTGGCTGTCTCCTGGAGTGGAGGTATCCCAGATGGCTTTCTGGTTGGTTGCCTGGGTCCAAGTTCCTTCTTACCTCCATGCTGTGGCTGCTGGGAGTTGCAGGGGAGACGGGACCCCAGGCCTGCCCAGGGACCCTGTAAGTAGCAGTTGACTGCTAAGAGTCTCTGCTGTCCTCTGATACCTTGATCCCTGGGCCATTTCCCCAAGATGCCACTCTGTCCACCTCTCTTTCTCGGGGGTTTGAGGCCGGGTTCTCATCGCACCCTGTCCAGGGTTCTATAAAGTGTTGTAGTCACTTGTGGCTAGTCTTCAGCTGCTGAACCTGCTTTCAACCAGGTCTGAAGTTGAGCTCACACTCAGAGCTGTCTGAGGTGCTGCTGTCCTCCCAGTCGGTCCCTAGATCTAGCTGCATCAAGCTCCAGTGAGGAACTCCCAGGCCCTGGCTCAGCAGCTTCTTTTTTATCAGCCTGCTGGGCCCCGATTGGCTGCTGGAGAAGCAGTCACTCTAGTCTGCTTGGAGGAGCTATTTTCTGGTCTTCTCCCTGGGACTGGGTGCGACAAGGCCTCCAGCAGGGGGCGTTGGAAAGCGAGGTTACTCATCTTGGTTCAGTAACTGTCGTTCTTCGAAATGGTCCCCCGTGGGTGCTCCACTGTAGGTGCAGGGCTTGCCCCAGTGCTGCAGAACGGAGACTCTTGAGTAGTAGTACTCAGCTGGACCGCGCATGTGCGGTGGCATCTCGCAGCATTTGTGCTCTTTTCTGTGCTCTCGCGGTCCGGCCCCCACCAGTTCCGCGAAAGCTGCCTTGGAATCTGTGAAAAGGAGAAAAAGAACGAGACAGACTCCAAAGCAGGGAGGAGGGCGGGTAGTGGAGCACCTACGGGGGACCATCTTGAAGAACAACAGTTACTGCACCAAGGTGAGTAACTTCACTTTCTTCTTCGAAAAGAAAGTACTCCACTGTAGGTGACTAAGCAGCAATACCCTCATGAGCTGGAAGGTGGGATACGGAATCCCTGTTTGTCTGCTGATGAGAGCACTGCTCATGCCACCGCAGCGTCTCAGAGCCTCTTTTGACGGATAGCATAGTGTTTAACAAAGGTGTCATGTGAAGACCACGAGGCTGCTCTGTAAATGTCTTTCAAAAAAACACCTTTGAGAAAGGCTGTTGATGCTGCCATTGCTCGTGTGGAATGTGCTCGGGGTTGTGTTGGGAGAGGCAACCCCTTAGAGGCTGTGTTATACACGTGGTTATAAATTTAGAAATATGCTGGGATGATAACGGTTGTCCCTTAGTTTTGTCCGCTAGAGAGACGATTAGGCAATCGGTTTTCCTGAAACATCTTGTGCGGTTGATATAAGAGGCGAGAGTTCTACAAATGTCCAACGTGTGAAGAGACATTTCGCATGGTGAGGAGTGAGGCTTAGGGTAAAAAGATGGTAGGATAATAGGCTCGTTGATATGGAAGGACGAGCAAACTTTTGGTATGAATGCTGGATGAGGCCTTAGGACTAAAGGTTAAAGTTAGTGTAGGGCGGTGTTGCCATTAGTGCGGATAGCTCGCTGACTCTGCGTGCTGATGTAATTGCAAGGAGGAAAGCTAGTTTCATGGTTAGGGTGCGTAAAGGTATGGTAGCTAATGGTTCAAATGGCGGTGTGGTTAGGGCACTCAAAACAATGTCCAGGTTCCATACTGGGGGAACGGGTTTCCGAGGAGGATTTATATTCGATAGGCCTTTCATTAATTTCTTGGTAGTTGTGTAGGCAAAAAGGGAGGTTCCTTCGATAGGCTGTCTAAAGGCCGAGATTGCCGCTAGGTGAACTCTGAGAGAAGCTAATGCCAGGACTGTGTTTTTTAGATGTAGCACGTAATCGAGGACATGAAGTGGAGCGGAGCATGGGAGCAGTTGCTGCGAGGCACACCAGGAAATGAACCTTCGCCAGTTTGAGAGGTAAGTACTTCTCACTGTCTGCTGTCTACTGTGAATGAGTATATTCTGAGCCCGAGTAGAGCAGAGGGATTCGGTAGGGTTTAACCAACTAGGAGCCATGCCGTGAGTTGTAAAGTATTTGTGGCTGTCGTAGTGTCCCTTGATTCTGAGTGAGAAGGTTCGGAAGGGTTGGCAACTGGTATGGTCTGCATGGTGACATGCGCCGGAGGAAGGGGAACCAGTGCTGACGAGCCCATGCTGGTGCTATTAATATGACTGTGGCACCGTCCGTTTTTATCTTCTGCAGAATTTTGGGTGGGAATGCATAGAGGAGGGGTCCGCTCCAGATGAGGAGAAACGCGTTGCCGAGGGAGCCCCGACTGAGTCCGGCCCTGGAACAGTACTTCTGACATTTGGTGTTTTGATGTGTGGTGAAAAGGTCTATTAGGGGAGTGCCCCACCGTTGGAAGGGAATATGGAAGACTCCATCGTGCAGTTCTCCCTCATGCTTCGGTGCAAAATTTCTGCTGAGGAAGTCTGTACGAATGTTCGTGACGCCAGGTAAGTAATTGGCCACTGGTGCTATGCCATGGTGAATGCACCAGTTCCAAAAAGGGACCGCTTCCGTGCAGAGGGAGTGGAAGCGAGCTCCACCTTGGCGGTTCACATAATACATGGAAGCAACATTGTCTGTGAGGCTCCTCATGGTGGTATTGCAGATATGACTGAGGAAAGATCTGCAAGCACTGAAGATTGACCGAAGCTCCAGGAGGTTTATATGGAGCCATGTCTTGGAAAGAGATCAGCAGCCTTGGATTGAAATGTCGTCCATTTGCGCTCCCCAGCCCAGAAGGGAGGCGTCCGTGGTTATGTGACAGGATGGTTGGTGTGTGTGAAAAGGCACGCCGGCAAGAAGGTTCGCGAGATTCATCCACCACTGAAGCGATTGGGTAACAGATGGTGGAGGGGTTACTGACCTGTGGAGGTCTGCTTCGTGTGGTTGTATATGGTGCCTAACCAATACTGAAGGCAGCGAAGATGTAGTCTGGCGTAGTGGATGACATAAATTGTAGCCGCCACGTGGCCCATGAACTTTAGACAGGTAAGTACCTGGATGGATGGACTGCCTTGAACAATTGCTATGAAGTCTTGGATCATCTGGAATCTCTGAACAGGTAAGTATGCTCTTGCGGTGGTCGCGTCTATGCGGGCACCGATGAATTCCAATTCCTGAGTCAGTTGAAAAGTGGACTTTTGGTTGTTTATGAGTAGCCCAAGGGCATGGAAAGTTGTCATGGTGGTCTTGAGCATACCGAGGACATCGGTGCGAGAACGGCCTTTCAGTAGGCAATCGCCTAAATCGGGGAATATGATAACCCCTTCTCGATGGAGGTGTGCCGCTACTAGCGCCAGGATTTTTGACAATACCCTGGGGCCGGTGGAAAGGCCAAAGGGAAGAACTCTGGATTGGAAGTGACTTGTTCCAACTGTGAATCGTAAGAAACGTCTGTGCGCAGGGTGGATTGTGATGTGAAAATACGCATCCTGAAGGTCAAGGGCCGCAAACCAGTCGTGTTGATCTAATGCAGGTATTATTGAAGTTAGGGTAACCATTTTGAAAACGTTTTCGTAAGAACTTGTTCAAGTTCCGGAGATCTAATATCAGTCGCCATCTGCCCGACTTCTTCTGAGTGAAGAAATAACAGGAGTAGAATCCCCTGCCTACGAATTCTGCCGGAACTGGTTCTATCGCACCAATGGAGAGGAGGTGGTCGACTTCAGTGCATAGCAGGGTTTCATGAGATGGGTCCCTGAAGAGGGACGGGGGGGGGGGAGGGAAGTGGGGAGAATGGTGACGAAGGGTATGGAGTATCCTGATTGGATTATTTCTAACACCCACCTGTCTGTGGTGATTGAGGCCCATTGGTGATAAAAGGGCCTCAGGCGGTGATGATATTGGTGACCTTGGCTGGTATTTGCGTTTGTCTGCGTACCCCCTCGACCGAGGCATCAAACCTGCTGTTTGGTATTCATTGGGCCCTGGGTGCAATTCTCCTGGTTTCGACGCTTCTGAGGTCCCTGTCTGTTCCGTTGGTGATTGAGAGCTCTCTGCTGGTTCTGCCATTGTTGTCAAACATAAGGGTAGTCATAGCGTCTCTGGTATGGAGGATAACGCCGCCGTCAATATGGGGGGGGGGGTACATACCCAGTGTCTGCAGTGTTGTGCAGGAGTCTAGCACACTATCAGTTTTTTCAGAGAACAGCTTGTCCCTGTCGAAAGGCAAATCCTTAACTTTGGTCTGGAGGTCTTTTGGGACTGGCTGATTGGAGGTAAGATGCTCGTTGCATCACTACCGCTGTGGCGATGGATCTCGCTGCTGTGTCCGCTACGTCCATGGTTATCTGTAGGGCTGTTCTGGCTGATATGTAGCCCTCCTGGACAACCGATTTGAGTATGGGCCGCTTTGCTTCCGGTAGATGGTCTAACACGGGTGTGAATTTAGTGAAATTGTCAAATATGTGGTTAGAAAGGTGTGCTGTATAGTTTGCTATCCGGAGCATCAGTGTCGCCGATGTGTACACCTTCCTACCAAGTAAATCCAGTTCCCTTGCGTCCTTGTCAGAGGTATTTCTGTATTGAGGAGCTTTCGATCTTTAGTGTGCTGCATCCACCACTAAAGAATTTGGTTGGGGATGGGTAAAAAGGAACTCCATCCCCTTAGGTGGCACGAAATATTTTCTGTCTGCCCTTTTGCTAGCTGGTGGAGCAGAAACCAGGATCTACCATATCTCTTCAGCAACCTCCAGAATGGCTTCATCCAGTGGTATGGCGCTATTTTTGCTCTGTGCTGTGGCTGAAGGTTTTTGAGGAGGTGGTGTTGTTTGTCCTTTATTTCATCGAGGTGTATTTCCTGGCTTACAGCTACCCTTTTGAAGAGTTCTTGGAATTGACAAAGATTATCAGGTGGGGAGATGTCTCCTGGGATTATAGCCTCATCTGGTGATGAAGAGGAACGGTCCATGGGGGAAGTCTCCTGGGGTCAGTCCTCTGTGGTGGAAAGGTGCGTATCGTCCGGTTCCGACGGTTGACATTGA
Organism: Rafetus swinhoei; assembly: GCA_019425775.1. NCBI lineage: Eukaryota > Metazoa > Chordata > Testudines > Trionychidae > Rafetus > Rafetus swinhoei. The sequence continues at coordinate 125,777,642 of CM033449.1, read as the reverse complement.
GGAGAGGCGGGTTGGCCCGTTGGAGTGGGAGGGGCTGGAGTTGGGGACTGTCTGGTTGGTCTGCAGTCACATGATCTTCCACAAGACCTAGAGTGGTAATAGCGTGAGCGTCGAGAAGGCGAATAGCGGTGGTAGTGGTCGTCATGGTAATAGTCTTTCAAGAGGTGACCGATCAAAATAAGTGTACCTAGACTGTTCCCAGTGAGATGAACGATTCGACTGGGGTGAGTGGGAGTGAGCATATGAGGCTCTAGATGATGCTGGAGACCTAGAATAATGGCTGTGATGACAATGAGGATGATGATGAATCGTAGCAGCCACTAGAAATGGTGAAGGTAGCCTTTGACTTGGAGAGCGTGGGGATCGGTGCCGGCACGAGTCATGTAATGTAGGGGACCTCGGTGCCGGCGAAGATGGCGACGGTGCCGGTGAAAAGAGTAGTGACTGGGAGCGTGAGCGGCCTCGGCACCAATATGGACTCAGTGTAGTGCCGGGAGCACACAGCGTCAGTGCCATTGGGGTCTGTGTTGGAGTGGGCGGTGCCGTATTGCGCACTCGGTGCCGGTGGTGAGCCCGGTGCCGCCAGCACCGAAGATGCTCTCGGCACAGAGGATGCAGCCGGTGCCGATGTAGACCTCGGTGCTGGTGCCAGTCTCGGCAATTTCTTTGACACCGTAGGAGCCTTCGGACATGGTTTTGAAGTACCGGACATCCCGGGCTTGTCTCCCGAACTGACTCTGCTCTTTGTAGTAACTGGCAGAGATCTCGTGGGCGATGCCCTGTGCTTCTTAGATGTCGTTGTAGTAGGGGAAGAAGCCCTACGTTTTTGAGACTGCCCGGAGGAGGCTGTGCTTCCAGAGGTTTCTGGCTGAAGCGCCTTATCAAATAAAATCATACGGAGCCTCATCTCTCTGTCCCATCGGGCTCTTGCAGTTAGTTTTAAGCAATGCGAGCATTTCTGAAGGACATGGGCTTCTCTGAGACAGCGAATGCAACAGGAGTGGCCGTCTGAGTCAGGCATTGCCTCTCGACAAGTGTCGCATTTCTTAAACCCCGAAGGGGATGGCATTTTTTTTAAAAGGGTAAACTAGGTAGATCTTAATTATGTACGCTTCGAACTACGGAATAACTTGAGGGAGAGAAGTATAGCGGGACTATACCTTGGTTACCAACAAGGAAAAAAACATTTTTTTTTTAAAACTAGGGGAGTAATGAGAGGGATATTCGGAAGTCAAGAGAAGAAGAAAAACTAAGAAAGGAATGAGCTTACGCAGGAGTAAAGGAAGAAGTTGAGGAGAGCGGTTCGCTTCGTCTGCAGCCTGAGGCGATTGAGAGAAACTGGCGGGGGCTGGACCGCTTGAGCACAGAAAAGAGCACGAATGCCGCGAGATGCCACCATGCATGCGCGGTCCGGCCGAGTACTGCTACTCAAGAGTCTCCGTTCTGCGGCGCCGGGGCAAGCCCAGCACCTACAGTGGAGCACCAACGGGGACTCCACCCGAAGAACTAGTCCACCTGGTCAAACCCATCCATCTGTTTGTCTTTAGCCATTTGCTGTCTCATTCTACAACTGGATTATAAGCACCTTAGGGCAGGTGAAGTCTTTTTCTTATGTCTGTATAGCATCTAGTTCTTATGTATGGCCCAGTGTTAGAGTAGTACAAATTATAAACACTACCACAATGTCATAAAGGGCTTTCACAGACAACTCGTTCGTTGCCTTACCTGCATCTTTATGCTATACCATCTCCTATAACAGTCTATATTTTTAAAATACTGATTTGATTTAATATGACATTCACCTCAACAAACAATCTGGACTTCTAGCTACACTCTACAAAGCTTAAGTTTTATTTAAATTGAGAATACAGTGCAATAGGAGAAATATTTTAAATACTAACTACTAGGATATTCCATCGACTGTCAAATAAAGGACAAAAATGAGCTTATTTCCAAGCCCTCAGACCTCCCAGAGTAATAACTATTTAGAAAGGCTATTTCTAAAGAATTCTACAAAGAAAGAAAGCCAAAAATAACATTTAGTCACATTCTAATTATATTCAATAATGAAAATCTAACAAACAAGATTAAAATGCCAACTCTCTCCTAGAACACAGAATTCCTATATAAAATATTAAAGGAGCCAAATCTGGTATTTACTTGCCAGATTATTCAGTGGCAAGCGTACAAATAAACTATGCCCCTACACATATACTAAAACACAAACATTATGGTTTAAATCATGCATTTTAAAAGCTAAGTCAACTTGAGGACAAAAGACTTACAAAAATTGAATTAAAATTAGTTTCAGATATATCATACATGCTATGAGTTCCCTGCTATTTTTTGTAGTTTTACAACCACATTTTTCTTTAAAAATATTTTTCTTTTCCCTGATTACCATGTGAAAAACCCACACACAAAGGGAAAAGAGATTGCCTACAAAACACTGAAAAATGCACAAAGAAAACAAATTGGAATTAATTTTTATTCTCTTATCTCTTTCAGTTGTAGTAGGTAGTTTACGATTATGGTAGCATTACTATCAATAACCAACTTATCCATGAAAATGTTCTTTATTTTAAAAGTTAGTTTTGGATAAACCCCTTTGTCTAAAGCAAGCAAGCGACTGAGCACATTGAGAAACAATGTTAATATCCTTTCAGAAAGTTTAAGTGTACCATTTTAGAATGGCAAGACAATAATAAAACCATAATATTTTACATTCATGAATATCATTGCATTTATTGGAAACAAATACTGAATTAATGCATCAGCATTTACATAGCAACAGGTCATTTGGACATACTACCGTAATCACCACCATGACCTGAAACACAGAGTCTAACCAAACAAACAGATACCTTCGAGGCTATATTTTAATATTTTTGCATTGTTTATACTTGTCAATAATCTCTCCAAATAAAAGGACTATTTTTCAGTAATTGCACTAAGAAAACTGTCTAAAAATAGCACTGTTTCCTTATTTACTCAGTGATTTTATATAAATGTTCTCAGTTTATACGTAAAGTGATGGTTTTCTTAACTGCAAGCTCTATAGATTCCACCTGAAAGCCAAGTGTTCTTGCTGTCATCATTGTAAGTAACAGATTCTGCAACCTAAATTCTGCACACAGTTATGCATGTGCAAACATCTGATTTCGTCCTACAATTTAGTTACAATTCTCTTAATTATACTTGAGGCAAAATAGAATGCAATATGATTGTTCAGAAAGATACTGGCTCAGCAGGATTCCCAGGAGCAAAAAGCAGAGAAACTCCTATTTGAAGTCAGCAGACATAATTAACAAAACACCAGGAGAACTACAGAGCAGATTATGCCATGTTTAATCACTACTCAGAATGGAGCCACATCATCGTACTGACATCTCCAACCTTAGACAACGCAGCAGTTTTGACATATGGTTTAAATGAACCCATACAATTACTTTTGCATGACTAACCTTCGAGCTGGCAGGTTGACTCCAGCAGCTAAAGTAGATGTGCAAGTAAGAAGGCACAGGACACCTGTTGAATAAGCCTCCTCTATATGTTTCCTTTCGTCACTGGTGAGGCCACTGTGATGGTAGGCAATACCAAATGGAATGGTTCGCTTTAGAACAGGACAGAGATGTCCCTTACCAATATTCTTCAATTCCTTAATAAGATCATGTTTCTCATTTTCCCTGTGATTTCTATATTCCCTTAGGAGGGTGAAGGAGGGGGCAAATAAAGAAAATAAGCACCTTTAATATTTATATTTTGACAAATTGGAATTACATGAAAAGAATAGGATACACCTAATTTGTTCCTGACCATTCTCCAGTCCTACATCAAGAATATGTTCATCTCAAACTTTGAAGTCCAGAAAACATTTTCTAGTGTTTCTAATATTATTTACCAAAATGAGAAACATTAGTCAGCAGCAAAAAAATTAACTTCTAGTATGTCAAACCCCGCCCCCCCGCAAAAAAAATCCCAGAAGAGCTCAAGATTACTGTGTTTTATTTCAAATGCACGGAGATGAGGGAAGAGAATGATACAAACTGCCTTCAAGTCTAGTAATAGTACAGATTCTTTTCCTCATAGACAGCAACCAAATGATGGGAATATCAAGCAGCTAGAGACTTCATTTTTCATTATCTATTTTGTTACACTCCTTTTCAATGTGTATATCTGATGACTAAGTATCATGTACATTCACAAAAAAGATACTCTATAGGCTTTTTTTAATTACATGAATCTGAGCATACATTGATTGTTTCATTATTAATGACATAAAAAGTTAAGATAGTCAACTTAAAAAAATCCAACTTCTTGTTTGCATCTTACACTCACAGCATATGTACCCAAACACAAAGAGCTGCTTAACAGACTACTGTTAGGCATGATCAAGAAAAGAACCACTGAGAGCAGGAATGGTAAAAAGGACAGTTACCTGTTTGGTAACTGGTGTTTAGAGATGCATTGCTCATATCCATTTCAAGTTTGGTATGTGTGCTCGCCATAAGCACCGGTGCTGGAAGGTTTTCCCTCAGTTATATCCAAGCTTCCTTTTAAGCTACGTGGCAGCATAGCCCCGCAGCTGCTTAATGAGCTCTGCCCAGTCATAGGCTCAGGAAGACTCACTCATTCAGCTGCTTGGTTGGGGGAGGGGCATTTCTCCCTCAATGAGGAAAGCAGCTCCCTTCTGAGGACAGAGCAGTGAGTTTCTCCCAGCCTATAGGGACACGTGCCCCCCCTTTTGTTTCCAGGTGTTTTCCCTAAAACCTCTGTGGAAAAGTACAAAATTCAAGATGGATTCCAGCATCAGGTGACATGGACACATGTATTTGAAGCACATCTGCAGGAAGAGTTCTTCCCCACCCCACTGTCTCTTGCTAAAGGGCTATTAGCTCTTTGTCTATCTTTTTCAATGTTGTTTCTGATGGGCTGGTAATAAACTTTTCCCAACACGAACACATTGATAATAAATCTTCAGTTAATATTACTAATTTCAGATACAGAAATGGTACAAGCATAAAATTAGAATATACACATTTAGCAGATTACAAGCTTGGCAATGACATGTTACATGAAATATTCTGAATAAAAGCATATTCAAGGTAAGCCAGATTCCTGTTCATGGGAGGAGGGGGTCATACTCTAGGGATCAGGATCACACCGAGGGTACGTCTAGACTACAGGCTTTTGTCGACAAAGCTTCTGTCGACAAAGAACGTCTAGACTACAGCAAGCCGCTTTGTCGACATGAGCGTGTAGACGCAAAGGACAGCGTAGATGCAATAACGCCTTCTGTCGACAGAACCCTGTTGACAAAAGGTGTTATTCCTCGTAGAATGAGGTTTACTGCCGTCGACAAAACTGCCAAGTTCTGTCGACGTTATGTAGACAGAACTTGGTGGTAGTGTAGATGCAGGTATAGTTTTGTCGACAAAACCCTGTAGTATAGACACACCCCAAGGCTGACCAAGTGTCTTGGTCTTGGCTGCGCTGGCCGCAGAGTGATGATCCACTGCTTTGAGATCCCAGTGATGGCATTTGACAGATGTTATCCTGGAGAATGATGCCGAACACTTTCTGACTGGTGCCATGAAGGTGAACAGCAGTGGGAATGTGAATTGAGCCGTGATGTTAAGCATTGGTGCTGGGATGGAACGAGTTGCCCTTTGTGGGTCCAGGTTCACCTCCAGTTCATTCCTGGATGTTGAGAGAGAGTGATCAACATCTGCTGAGCTTCTTTTTCTTTTGCAGGAGAGATGAACCTTCGTCATTCCGATGGAGGTACCAGCCAGGCACTCCTCACTGAAGTTGCAGTACTATGCGCCAAGTCTGAACATGACCTCCTGACTCCATTATCAGGGTTTTAAGGATAATGTCTGGTTCCTTTTTAGTGAGGCTTGAAGCTTTTACAAATACAACACCTATAGCTTATGTGAGTCTTCCCAGACACCATAAACAACTGGTGTGGGGATCATCAACCGCCTAAGTTTCTTATACCAGTTGCTGTTGTTAAACCCCGAGGCGTGGGGCATGCCCTAACCCAGGGGTTCCCAACCTGGGGTATGTACTTCAGGGGTGAGAAGCTTGTCAAGGGGTACGGGAATATTTGGTAAATAACTAGATTATCCTAATTGAAATATTCCAAAAGTAGTAGTGTTAGTGAAAAAAGTTGTGGATTCTAGAGTCTAGAATTTATTTCCTTTCATATTGAATAGGGGATGGGAAGGTTTACTAAAAGCCAAGCAGGTACGGGGACCGAAAAAGGTTGGGAATCCCTGCCCTAACCCAAGTTCAGTGTTCTAGGAACTGTAATGCAGTAAGGGAAGAATATGAACTAATTACAACAGAAAGGAACTGAAGGTGATGGTGGGGGGAGCCTGTGGTTCCCCTCATACTGTACCATACCACCATCACTCTAGGGGGCATCAGAGGGTATGTCTAGACTACATGCCTCCATCGACGGAGGCATGTAGATTAGACAGATCGGCATAGGGAAATGAAGCGCGATTTAAATAATCGCGGCTTCATTCGTCTGCCGATCAGCTGTTTGTCGGCAGATCGGGCAGTTGATGCCAGCGAGAAGCCTTTGTCGACCGGCGCAGGTATGCCTCATGAAATCAGGTTTACCTGCGCCCGATCGACAAAGGCTTCCTTGTCGCATCGCGGCGCGCCCAGACTGCCCCGATCTGCCGACAAACAGCTGATCGGCAGAGCGGGCAGCCATTTAAATTTAAATGAAGCCGCGATTATTTAAATCGCGCTTCATTTCCTATGCCGATCCGTCTAATCTACATGCCTCCGTCGACGGAGGCATGTAGTCTAGACGTACCCAGAGAGGGTACCACAGAGGGAAAAAATTCCAGCACTGGCACATGTGGCAAGCACACATACCTAACATGGAACGGACATGAGCGAGTACTCAAAGAAAAACAGAAAGTGCTGTTACTGACACAGAACAGCATGAAGATGTGAATTCCATAGATAGTCTCTAAAAGAACTTTGCTATTTTCCCTCTTTCCTCCCCAGTTCTTTGTTTTTTTAAACTGATTGTTGAAAAATTGTATTTTAGTGCTTCGTTTTGTTTTAAATAAAAAATTGACTCTGAAACAGGGGCATTCCCTTCAAGCTACCCTAGAATTCCATTTGCCCAGGGCAAGTTAATTTTATTTTTGTTTCTGGTCAGGCAAGTATATTTTTTCATCATCATTACTACCATCACCATTGGAAAAGGAAGCGATTACCTCTTTTAGTACAAAAACTGAACAGTCAAGGCTGATTTGGTATGTCAATTGTACTCTAAAAATAGTATTAAGAGAAACATACTTGTTCAGGTACTTGCATATCATTTCAGCTACATTTTCACAGTTTTTTTTGGTGGGACAAAAGACAAGACAGGAATAATTTGGAATGACTTCTGCCACCAAGGCAATAAGATGGTCAGGGTCCATCTTCTGCAGATTACTAGAATACTGAAATAAAAGTGGAAAAAAAAAGCATTACCACACATCTGCACATGCCTTCACGCACATAAAATTTATTCTGCACACATATGGAAAAAAATAGAGAGCCCATTGATTGTAGGCATAGCAACCTAGAATCAAGAATCAGTACCTTCCTTCTCATGCACATCACATCTGAGTACTCAAGTATATTAGGCTCCAAACTGACCTACTTTAAGAATGGTTAGAGCAGATTGAACAAGGTTTCCAGAAACCCAGTAGTCATAAGCCAACATGAAAGAGAACAATCTCTCCCATTACAATAATGCAGGGGCAATGCCCTAGTGCAAAAGCCTATCACTCATTTCCAGCTGGTGAGAAGCAAGAGGATGCTAGAATACCTACCAAAGTGGTTTTTCAGGAGCTTGCTTTTAGGCTTTACCTTTTGTATCAACTTCTGGTTAGAGATCTGAAGTTTTCAAGCACCTCATTCCCCCAGTCAGAGGGAAAAAAATTATCTCCCTTCTTTTCTTCTATATAGATGGGAATGAAATTAAAATCTAAAAAAACCCCTCAAGTTAGCATTTGGCCTGTAGAGACCATTTTTCCATAGATATTATTACCCTTTATCATCTATTATATATTTTGAACAGTGAGTTTGTTTGTGAAAAATAGTCATACTTCGCAAATTACCTACAGATACCAAATTTTGCATAAACAATCCTGCCACTTAAATTAGCTGAATGCACTACTTTTTAAAACCAGAATATGCTGGTTTCAAAAAATCATTTTAATTGGGAAAAGAGTCATTACTATAATGATTAGAGTTTGTCAAAATAGTTGCTAACAAAATTAAAATTGAGTTGTTTATTCAACTGACGTTTTAGTGCAAAGAAAATTTTACTGAGACAAATCACAAAATAATTCAAATTAGTAATGGAAAGAGTAATGGAAGCTTTACGAGTTTCTGATTCAAATTGACTATGTATGGTAATTATTCAATAAAATGAATAATGTTTGAAGCCGAAATCCTACAAGTTTAAAAGTGTTTTTACTTCTCTTTTGCAAGCACATTAATAAAAAATTCTATTACATATATTTAATTTCTTGAACTTTCCTATAACCTACGCGAAATTAGTTTGCCCAGTCAATGATGGGCCTCATCTACTAGTACTTTATATTTACGAACCAACTAGAAAATGTACCTGCCATTGCTCGGATCCTTAACTCAAATAAGTTTTGTTTTTCTTAATTTAAATCATAGCTCTGAGATGGCGTTGAGGGGTTCGATATACAAGCTGCCTCAGGGAGAGGGGACAAGCCTAGCCCTCTGTAACCGCAGTAGCTTGGGGCCAGGTGAGAAGCAACTGTCCATGGACATTGCAGCTGCAGCAGGCACAACCAGGGGAGGGGTGCATGTCCCCCAGCTGGGGAACAGATACACACAAATAGACATGCACGTTCTGAAATATATAGTAGGTAGTTGTCCCTTTCTTCACTCCTGCCCCCTGCTGACCCAATGGAGTTACAGCTGTCACAATCCCCCTTGTTGCCGCCCTATGGTCATTATACACTATAATGTCCTCTTACTGGACCCCTCCTTTTCCATTTTATGAGAAACAACTGAATTCCATAGACATCCCATTATCCTGCTAAAACAAGGTAAGGGGCTGGTTGTAAGTTATAAGAGGAAGCTTCACGCCAATTCTGATGGCCCTAGCTCTCACCATCCATATGCGCTGCTGATTCTAAAACAAGGATGAAAAGGGACAGATAGATGGGGGTAGGCAGAGACACAGCCACATAGAAAAAGCGTGGCACATGGAACGTTTCCTTTCTAAGTTACAGGTTTGAACTGAGTCAGGGGTTCTTGAGCAAACAGACTCACAGACAGATGGACAGACACATTTCTAAAACATAAGATGATAATTCCTAAGAATACCATAATTTACATTATTTTTTTCAAATCACCTTTGTAAGAATATTGTATACCTAAATAAACAAGAAGTTTCATACATATATCTGCATTACCTTGAAATTAAGAAGACGTGAAAAAGTAAGGCCATTCTCTGCTTTGTCATCAACTTCATAAATACTATCTCGTATTTTAACATACTCCTTTAATTCTACCTGAGTTGGTTAAAGAAATGATATATTAACATTAGTCAAATTACTGTCTGCATCACTACAAATTTTAAACTAGGAGATCTCTTGGAAATATATTTCCAAACTCCAAAAGACAAAGGACCATTCTTATTTCCACACTCAAGGACTGTTCTTACCGCTAAGAGTTCATTACCTCAAGAAATGCACAACCCTCTTATAAAGTGGTGAAGTACACCTTTGCTGATCCCTGAGCTTCAGTTTTGCTTGCTATTTCATCTAATATTAGTTATCTTGAGGGGAATCAATAAACTAAGTATCACTCTGAATTGCAACAATATAAGTTAAATATAATTTGTACTGTGTGTCAGTTCCACTGCTGCCACCTATCTTTCAGAAAATAAATGTGATTTGTCCCCCGGAAACCTAGACAATCCAAAACAACGAAAGACATATCTTTTTAATTCTCAAAACAAAGGAACACTTTTGTAAATATCAGACTGTACACTCTCCCCCTCTTCTTCCCCCCCCCAACAGATAGAAAAAAAAAAAGTAAGAAATTTGAGCCCCAAAGTTTTTAAGTAACCAAAGCAACTGATTAAAAGAGCTCAGAATACAAGTGCCTTCTTGATCACAAAGAAGGGCTGGGCTATTTACAGAATTTCGAAAGGTGACAACACAATTAAAGCAGTATAATTCCCAAGTGCAGACATAGTTATACTGGTATAAAAAAGGTGTTTAAATTTACGGAAATAAGCTGTATAGATACAAACACCTTTATACCAGTATAGAGTGTCTGCACTTGGGGGTTATACTGCTTTACCTGTGTTGGTACAAAAAGTGTGTGTTGAAAGCTCAAAGTGTGAAACTAGCAGTCATTTTTAACTCTAAAAATGTTAAGCAATAATTTACCCTAGTCTTGAACACGTACTGGTCTAAAATTATTAGTGTAATACTCCGCTTGCAGGAACTGCTGTAGGTCTCCAACATTATTTAAAGTTGCACTCATTCCAATGATCTGAGTAGTTTCTACAAAAAATAGAAAATTAAATGTTGACTACATTTTTAAGTTTGAAACTAAATATTTATTTTTAGAAGACACAAAATGTTAAAAATGTTACAAGATATAGCATGTATAAAAATAACAAAATTTAGTGTCTAGGCAGCTATTTTATGTCACTTTTTTTTTTTTTTAAAAGGGAAGGAAGCTAGAAAAGGTGCAGACATACCTATTTCAATGCCAGTTATCATAATACTAGCAAAGTTCTAGTTAACAATGAATACATGTTAACACAATAGTTGCCATAACATACCCAACTGTTGTTAACCCAACCTAATTTTGTTAAGAGAAAATTTAAGGGAAGAAGAAACTTTACTACCTGTGGCAGAATTAAAGCTCTCACAGTGGTCACTGGTTAGACCATTAAGTAAGGCTTTAATTTGGCAGTTCTGAAGATTCTCAATGAAACACTTCAATTGTTCACAGTCACAACCATCCATTGGCACTCAACTTGTGCGTGTCAAGAGATACAAAGGTATTTTTTAAATCCATGAAGGTAATGGAATTTAAGAGCCACATTACAAAGCAGTCTTAGCAATTGTTTTATGACACAGAGGGCTCAAGACTAACTCAAACTGTCCTGCCTTTCATATAATCTCTTGTAGCGTAAACGCAACCAAACAGCTCAAAAAAGAAAAAGCAACAATCAAATTGAAGTCTGGACTGAACACAAAAGTCTTTCAGTGTAAGTTAAAGCTCCAGCAGGAGTTAGGAGATTGTGACAAGAAGCAAGTTTTAAAAGTAGGTACCCCTGAACTAAGAGTTATCTGCTGCTAACCTTAGAAAGACAGCTTCCAGGCCCTGATGGGTCATGATAAGGAAGGCCTTAATTGTCATTAGACAGAAGAGAAAGTGGTATCTTCTAAATAACTGGGTCACTGATGACACATACTTAGAGCTCGCTATCCCACTGCACCTCTCCCTCTGAAATGTACAGGCGCCACCCGTGGCTCCTGTATATTTCAAAAGAAGAGAGGCCACAGGTTTCTGCTGCCTCATACGTTTCAAAGGGAGAGGCAGCAGCAACCCACGCTAGTGGGGAGCAAAGCGGTCCCCGTTGGCACAGATTCCCCTCTATGCCTCTTCCTTTGAAATGTACAAGAGCCATAGGCGGCTCTTGTACATTCCAAATGGAGAGGAGCAGCAGTGGGACCGGTGCACAGGCGCCTGTATCAATCCCCGCTCATGCCATTGCTCTGCTGCCCCCTGCCTCCTCTGTGGAGACAGTGCTGGGGAGGGGAGGGTGAGGAGGAAACTGGCTTTTAAGCTGATTCCCCCCAGCACCGGCTCGTGCTCGCCCCCCTTGCTGCCTCTCTCCGATAGAGGCAGCAACGGGGGGGAGGGAAGAGACTAGTCGAGTTCCTACTCGACTACCTGATAAGCAAATGCTTATCAGGTAGTCGACTAGTTGCTTACATCCCTAGTACTCAGAAAAAAGGATCTTCCACAACCCATTGCCTCAAACCACACAGTGAAAGGACAGTGCTCCCCACCTCCATTCTTCTAGAACAGTAACCCTCTTCCATTTATATAAAGAATTAAAAAGGTAACATTTTTTACTTCAAGACTGAGCTTGATAACTTTGTGGAGGAGATGGTATGATGAGACTGCTTACAATGACATGTAGCTGATCTACAAAGTGACTGGATTAACTGCGGCTGAGGTGCTGTAACTCAAGCTGATGCATCTTCACTCTGCTCAAGCTATCACTCTAAAAACAGTAGCGGCTATATTTAGCATACTAGGTCCAGAAGACCTAGCGTGTGTCTGTCTATGCTGGGAAACACATTCCCGGTGCACTGTAAACATACACTGACACGCTAGCTAGCTTGAGCTTACAGTACCACCTAGCTCAAACTACAGATCTGTGTATATGGATGGAAGACAAGGTAAAGGTAACACTAGTTATAACTTGAGACAACTGTGCTGTGATGACGTGTGCCAACTACTTTCCATTGTGCTGGGAGGGGACACAGGGCTGAAGTCCTGCCCCCCCCACTCCATGCCTTCCCTTAAGGCCACACCCCTCATTGCCCCATCTCTTCCCACCCTCTCTCCCAAGTGCACCCTCCCATGTCCTTGCTCCTACACCCTCACCCACAGCCTTATGCATACCACAAATAGCTGATTTTGGTGGGCAGGAAGAACAAGGAGGGAACAGGAAGTGCTTATCTGTGAGCCTGCCAGAGGGCAAGAGGCACTGAAAGAATAGAAAGATGCTGATAGTGAGTGCTCCGCACCCACCAGATTTTCTCTGTAGGTGCTTCAGCACCTGAGCATGCATGGAGTCAGTGCCTACGTGCCAAGATACTCCCTATGCAGTGCATAATGTTTCAGTGTTTCCCAAGGCCTTTATATAAACATTTAACAGGAAGGGTCGGGAATCACTCTAGAGGGAACAGTTCACAACACACTGGAATTTTTCAGAGATGAAGGAAGGGGACTACTACAGGGCCACTTCATGTATGGCAAGCTCTACAAATAAGGAACAAATAATCATGGTGATCCATGGTGAAATACATTATTACATAGAGTAAAAAGTTGTATAACTTGAGAGATAAATCTAAAGTTGTTACTTGTTACTTTACAAGATTTTTTTAAAAAGGCAACTGTAGTAATGATGCAGGAAGTGCTTACTGCTGGTGTAGAGAATTTTTGCAAGAATCATTTCCAGTGTAGCTCCACGACTCCCCTCACCAAGCATGTGCAACTTCAGGGGAAAAAAAGAGAAATGAAGTATGTTAAATTAGTTACTGACATAGCAGTATTTCCAAATACAAATCTGCGCACCAATCAAATCCCAAATGTTTTAAATACAATAAATCTTTTGATTAAATTTGGTGTATTTTGACTCTATAGCTCCCTCCTAAAATGTCATCTCACTATAAAATACACTTTTGGAGTGGAGAGGAAGAATGAGGAAAAAAGTAGATTTAATACCACATATCTGTGTTTAACAAAAGGCTTGCTTTCCATTAAACTAAACAACAGACACAGGGATGGCACTTCCTGGCAGGAAATACTCAATGCAGTAAATTCTAATTGGATAATAAAAAATTCTGTACATCTATTACATAGATCAAAGTGTGCTTTAGACCACTAGGTGTCCAGGATCCCCAGGGGAACAATAAGCAAGTTTCAGGGACTCCACCAAATATGACTGGGGTTAGACTCGCTAAGGACAGAAAGTCAAGTGGGACTGTGGCCTGAGGTCCTAAGTACCACCACCCAGGGCTAAGATGAAGTCTGAGCAAATTAGCTTCATGATGCCTCCTGTGGCGCGGGGCCGCAGGCAACTGTCCTACTTGCTACCCCCGGCTTTTATGTACAGAAAAATAACTGCTATGGCTCAGCTAAGCCAGGAAATTTGGGGTTACTCAGAAAGAAAAGGGTTACAAATGCCTGCTTTAGAAGACTGTGCTGGCCTTTTTGTAACAATTAATGACAGTACAGCAATCAGACAAATCAGCACAATGTTTTCCTCACAAGAAAATTTTACACGTTTTAACATTTTAAAAATGAGACCCTTCAACTTGAGTGATGTTGTTGGTAGTTACATGGGGCTGGACTGGCACCTTGCAAACTAGCCTAAGGGGAAGGGAAGCACATAGCTACACTATCCCAGAAGCAGAAGGGGGATAGAGTTCTCACTCTGCCCTACACTCCAAAATTAAGACTCACCTAGCTATGCCACTCAGGGTTGTGAAAAAATGTCACGCCCTGAGCGCTGTAATTAGGTCATCCTAACCCCAAAGATAGATACATCTAGATCAAAGGAATAGTTCTGTCAACATAGCTACCACAATTAATCCACCTCTCCAAGAGGTTACAGGTTAGCAGACATATCCTCTGTCAAATGTGAATGGAGCTATTCCTTTACCATATTCGATGCTACAAATGGACTCCCAGGAAATCATGTGATCAAAAGCAGTTATCATACACAGAAACATGTTCAGTCTAGTTAAGGGATCAGTAAAATACATTCAGGGGAAGCAGTTAAAGATAGTTCTAGATCATTAATATTGGCCAACTATTTTTAGGAAGACATCTCCCAAGGGGGACGTGAAAGTGTAATCGATAAGCCTTTGCTGTATCAGAGGCAGCAGCGTGGGAGAAGGGGTGGGAGCCGGACTCAAATATGTAACCACTGAAAATGACACATTTGGAAAAAAAAAAAAAAAAAAAAAAAGAAAGAAAGAAAACCCACATTTTAACATCCCTAATTTATACAGTTTTAAACTGTGTATTTTTCTTGTAACTATTTTGTAAATAAAACAACATATCAACTAGTAACCTGTTGCAAGTTTTATAACAAACCTCATCTACTACGACTAAACCCAGGTCACTAACTCTTCCTGTTTCAATCAAGGAGTTCACTAGGCTGTGTCCTTTCTCTATAGTAGCAATGTACAGTGATTTCTTCATTCTCCTTTTGATTGGAGGAAATCTTCCTTTACTTCCTGCATATTCTTCAATCAAGAAGCCTAGCTCTATTCCAAAACTTGATAAGGCCCAAACCTACAATACAATAATATGTAAAAAGAACACATTAGCTGAAAAGTAAATTAATGTTCATATTTAATTACTTTGATCCTGCAGTTAACTTTATGCAGATGTAATTTCAGGTTTGAGGCCAGAAAATTTATATTTTATGCAACAATACAGCTGACAATAAGAATGATTACTCGAACAAAGGACTACTGTGAAAAGGGAAATCAAAGCATATTACTGACAAAAATATTTGAGTACTTAAGCCTTTCAAGTGTTGAAATTTTTCAAACCAGTGACAAAATATTTAATCTGTCCTCCATAACATAGCTGTCTAATGTAACTAATAAATGAATTATCTTTTTTTCCAAGATTATTTAAATGTTAACATGGATTTTAGAACAGACTTTGATTTGAAGAGATAACATTCCAAAAGCTCAGTGCAAAGCCAATTTTTCACATCTTTGTTATAGTGGATGTCCTTTATAGCCAATGTACATTTCATCACAAAAATAGTTTGACAGCCTCTAAACTGAATTAGAAAACAAACTTTTTAAAAAAATTTCCAGGCTGGTATTTATTCAAGACTATATTCAGTAGAACTGTTTTATGTTTTAACAGAGAGCTTAAAATATTTAGTTAATTTTCCAAAACCAGTAAAAAAAATGCATATATAAAAAGTAATATTCACTTCAGAATAATAAAAAAACCCAAAACACTATTTCCACACCTTTTCTTGGACAATAGCCACATATGGCAGAACCATTAAAACATCTTTCTGTCTGCAGAGTAATTCTTGAAGAATTAAAATTTCAGCTACAAGTGTTTTTCCACCACTGGTTGGCAATGAATATATTAAGTTCTTTCTTTGTTGCAGAGATTCTAATGTTAAGCAAGTGTGCTGCCACTCTGTAAAAGAAAAAGAAAAATTATTTTGCCCTCTACCAGTGAAAGCCCTTTTTAGATGATAAAGTACTGAACATTTCTGTTTATCCATCCTTCCAATCTTCCTTCTTGTACAGAAAAAAATATTTTAATATACCACATACAGACAGCTCCATTCTGCATATTGTTATTAAAGCATCTACAGCAACATCCTGCCATTCAGATTACTTAGATGGTTAAACATTTCAGGAGGGAGAAATTAAAAACAGCGTCCTCAAGTACAGTTGGGCAAACTCTTTTTGATTAGTAGTTTTATTTGTCAAAATATGCAGCTTTGTATGACCTGAAACTATTTAAGAATTAGTCTTCAGTTTGTGAAATACAATTTTTTTGATTCAGTGAAAAGCTATGCTTTGGTAATGTTTAAAAGAACCATTAGATCAACCTACACAATCTTAATTCCACCCACGTATCATCACTTGCACATCCTTAAACCCAGCAGACAATCTTGCACATAAATTACGTATATCTTCAGGAGTCACAGAACAGGACAGGAATCACAGAACAGGACAATACATCAGCGGGTTTACTGAACACGACATTACCTTTGATACAAATACAACCTCAAAGCAGTTGGCAAAGCCTCTCTCAGCTTTCCAAGAGAAGATAGGACTGCCATAAACTGAGAAATTAATGTTTTTATTCTTTAGGTACCACAGAAGTTGAGGTGATTTGGATTAGAGATGTAAAATACTGTTTGATTAACCAGTTAATCGTAGTGTTTAACTGGTTAACCGTTTAAAAGGGGGCCAGGTGGAGGGGCTGGAGCACACCCTTCCCCGCAGCTGGAGCAGCCCTCAGGCTGTGGTCGGGGGGCTTCTCCCAGGTACCTGGTAAGCATTACCTGGTAAGCATGACCCATTAAAGGTGATGCTTACTGGTCAACCGGTTACGCATTCACAATCCCTAATTTGGATAAGAACTTCTTAGCTACTATGTTTTCTGTTGATCAAGTAATTCGATCTTACCATAAAACAAAAACAGGAACCTACAGCTTTAAGTAGCTACAGTGATGTAACTTTAGCCTTCTTACAAGCTATATACAAATACCAAGAAAAATAATCTTCCAGAATTTCTTAACAAAAGTGATAAATAGCAACCATCTCTCCCCTGCAACTCACTTCAACTACGGTTTTAGTAAGACTTTATTGTGCTTTTAAGTCCTCAAAAAACATCTTACACAATTAATGCTTAAGGTAGATGTGGAGCAGAATTACCATTTACATTTTTTAATATTTAGAAAAAATTTAACAGTGACTTTAAGTTTCCTTGCTTTCCACTTCTTGAGCTGCAGCATTCTTTGAGGGGTTTTACCTTAGTTAAAATTAAGTACACAAATTCTAACACCACCCCAACAATCTTACGGTCCAGAAACTTAAAATAGAAATTTTGTTTCCATAAATACATGATGAAAAAGTTGGATCAATTCGCTGGAAATATTATACCCACTCTAACCCATGAACAAACAACTGATTTTTTTAAACAAAAATGTTATGGATATTACCATAAAGTTTCTCAATCCCTCGGAAGCGGACTAAGAGATCTTTAACTTTACTGGGTAACCCGTAAAATGGGCCAATGTCAACAGAAGAAGTTTCAATGGTTTTTTTGGCAACGCAAATTTCTTCTGACAGAACAGCTTCTTTGAGCTGTTTAGTTCTAGAAAATTGTGGAGTCTGAGCCTTGGCATTTCCAGTCATAGTATTTTTGAGGTGATCTTTGAGACTCTGTCTTTTACTCAAGCTGGATGTGGTGCTTGGGGACAATACATTATTTATTTTGTTGTGTTCTGCATTATGGGGACAAGACTGATTAAACATTTTATCAAGGCAAAAATTCATGTCTTTAGCACACTCTTTTGTATCTGATGGTTTTCTAGAATCAACTGAGGTCTTACTCATTTCCTGAAAATATAGAAGCTGTGAAGATGGCAACTCTTCTGAAATACAGTCTCCAGATTCTAGAGCCCTGTTCTCTCGTTCACTTGTGGTCCTCCAGAAATTACTCCCTTCTTCAGTTTTGAAGCCCGTATCATTTCCTGCAGCAGAAAAAACTAGTTCTATGCTTTTGGCATTTTGTAACTGAAGATCCTCAAACATAGGCTCTGAAACAGCTTCGTCTTCCTTGTTTTTAGTATATGAAGTCATGTCAATAGATTGAATACATTCTTGCTCCATATTATCAACTTGAGCTAACAAGGAATCATTTCCAGAAAAGCTGTCATAGTCACCAAACATGTCCTCTTCACTGTCATTATTATACTGCCAAAAAAAAAAAAAAAAAAAAAAAAAAAAAAAAAAAGAGTATATTTATGAATATTTAACAGCAAATGGGAGGCTGACTCAAATGCTGACAGGTTTATATCTGAAACATCAGACCCAAAAACATAGTTAAACCAGACTGCAATTTCATGAGCAACTTAAAGTCATTTAAAAATGTAACCGAGTAAATGCTAAAAATCCTAGTGGTTACATGTGCTGCAGTATAAAGCTTAAATAAGTTTTACACAGCAAAGTCCACAGGGAAGCCTCCTTGGGAGCGGGGCTGGCAGCCCCTACAGCATGCCACTCGGGCTGGGCCCACCACAAACATAGGCTGCTCTGGCCAGCCCCGCAGGGCTGAAGCAGTCATTTGCTCAGAGTAGGTAGGGGGCGCTGCTCCAAGCCTCTACCAGTTAACTGGAACAGATAAGCCTCACTCATTAAGGGTGGGCCTTACCAGTTAATCGTGTAAGCATTTACATCCCTACTTAACTGTGCACTTCATTTTATTTGTGAAAGGGAATAGCTGGGATTTTTAAAAGAACTAAAGCAACTTGTGCTCCTAACTACTAAGACCTGGTCTACATTCAGATTTCATACATACTACTTCAGTGCTAGTTATATTGGTACAATACAACATCAAAAAGCTGCATAAACTTTTAAAATCATTTTGTACATGGTGGCCCTGGGCATTCTGCAGACAGGGGCTGTTCTGGCCCAGCCAGAGCAGCCCCTGCCTGTGGTCCTCCCCATCTCCCTTGAATTGGTTAAACAAGACTTTAACCAGTTAACCAATTAAGTGGGATTTTACACCC
Source organism: Rafetus swinhoei (assembly GCA_019425775.1). NCBI lineage: Eukaryota > Metazoa > Chordata > Testudines > Trionychidae > Rafetus > Rafetus swinhoei. The sequence continues at coordinate 125,758,528 of CM033449.1, read as the reverse complement.
CTACACTGGACCTAAGTTGTTACCACATAAGAAAGTGACCTTACACTCATCGTGAGCATATTTGTAAACACAAATTAGGTAGCTAATAAAACAAACAAACAAAAGTAACACCAGTATACAAATCTATGCCCACACCTCAAATTCTGTTTGCAATTTTGGAAGCCAGTCTCAAAAAAGATATTTTAGAATTAGAAAAGGTGCAGAGAAGGGCAACAGTTAGTGGTATAGCACTGCACAGCTTCCAGAGGATAAATTAAAAAGACTGGGATTTGTCAGTTTAGAAAAGAGGCAATTAAGAGGGCGCATGAAAGATCTATAAAATCATGAATAGCGTGAAGGAAATGAATAAGGAAATATTACTTATTCCTTTACATACCACAAGAAATAGGGTCACCCAATGAAATGAATAATGATTTAAAACAAATATAAGAAAGTACTTCTTCACCTGTGGAGGCCAGAACCCTCACTGGGTTCACAAAAAGAACAGGATGCATTCAGAGAAGCTAGCTCTGTTTGTGGCTATTAACGTTGTCCCTACACAATCCCACGCACTGGGTGTGACCCCAAACCTCTCACTTCCAAAAGAAGGGACGGGCTGAGGAGACGCTTGGTAACGGGCCTGTTCTGATCCTTTCCCCTGCACTAGCTAAGCGCTGAACACTGGCAGGACACTGGGCCAGAGGGCTCCCTGCTCTTCCGCGCCAGCTGCCCACCCCGTGGCCGGAGACCCAGCCGCCCACAACACTACGCGGATGGGGGCGACTGGCTTGAAGCGGCGGCTCCCCCAAGTAGGGCGACCCCAACGGCTTCCGCAGTCTCACCCCGCCTCCCATGGGGGGAACCCTCAGGCGTCCCGCGCGCTCCCCGTCCCGTACCTCGGGGCTGGCGGGGGCGGGCTGCAGCTCCTGCCCGGTCCCCGGACTCGATCTTTTCCGGGCTGGCGGGGAGCGGGCTCGCTCCCGGCTCCTCTTGCGGGCCGAGACGGGCCGGCTCTTCCTGCGCACCACGGGGCCGCTCCCCTCCATGCCTCGCCCCTCAGGCGCCGGGCCGGTCAGGTCCGGCCCAGGGGCGCCAGGCCTCTGGAACCGGGAAACGCCGCCGGCGGCGCGGGAGTCGGCAGCGGCGGCGCCATCAGAGTGTGTGGGGATGGGGGGGGGGAGGGGCCGCAGCTCCTCTCTGCCCTCGGCACGCGCCTCGCCTAACACAGGCAGCCTCTAGCTTCCCAACCGTCACCCGGCAGCAGGAACTCCCGCCTCCGCTCCATCGTCATTTCCGTTCTGTAACCAACCAGTAAAAAGAAAAGTCACAGGCGAGCGAAGACATCCCGCGACGCTCGCGTTCCTATTGGCTGCCTCGGGGGTGAGCTGCACTCTGATTGGGTGGCGTCTTTATTTGTTGCGCTAGGAGGCGACGCCACCTGCGCGCGAATGCGGAGGGAAGTGGGCGGGTTTTTTTTTTTTTTTTTTTTTTTGCGCAGGCGCGCGTTAGCGTGACCCGCTGAGTGCGCCGGCAGGTGCTAGACGGGTACCGTGAAGGGCCAGTTGGCCGGGCGATGGCGGCCACTCGACTGGTTTTGTCCCGGGGCTGGGGCAGGCTGCAGCAGATTCTGGCAGCGGGCAAAGGAGCCGGGGCCCCCTGCGCGGGTGAGAGGGGTTGTTCCTGGAGCATCTGGCCCGGTGTCCGCGCTTGGCTCCGGTCTCCCGCAGGAGGCAGGCGGGGGGCTCCCCGCGCTGTGATCCCGTCAGCGGAGCCGGGGAGTCCCGCCCTGCGCCACCGGCCCTGCCTGGCCAAGTGCGGGGGGAGGGGAAGGGTCCGTCTGCCCGCTGATGGGTCCAGAGCGTGGCGCTTTGCTGCCTCCCTGCCGCCCCCAGGCCTCCTGCCTGCTTCGGCGGTGCTGCGGGGACCAGCCCCACAGGTGTGTCGGGTTCGTAGCCCCCATTTCTCCCCGGGGAGGAGCCGCAGCTCTCCGTTCGTGCTGGAAATTGTGTCGCATTTGTGCGTTTAGCGGCAGTGTGTTTGACGTGTGTAACGATCGTTTTTATCCCTGCAGCAGTGTTGTGGAGGAGGGGATATAGTTCGCAGCAGGAACAGGTGTCCTGCGAAGGGGATCTGGTAAGAGGCTCTAACTTGACACCTTTTTTTAGTTGATTAAGCTTACAGTGCTGAGGAAAAACAGCTCTTTAAAGCATGAGTATATCCATGGGAAAATTCTGTGCCAAAAAACCCACCCCTGCAGTATTCTGCATATTTCATTTGTTAAAATAACATGGTATAATCATGCCCGTTCCAATTAGTTTGGTAATTTAATTTCAAAATACTTGTCAAAAGGTATGTCTGTAATGAAAAAGATTCAGGAAATGTTTTTGGCATATTCATTGTTAATGTAATTCATTTAAATTACAATACAGAAACCTATTTTCTACACCTCTCAGAAGCAGTGGAAAGGCTTGGGGGGGAATCAGAGGTAATCAAAGTGTTCAGTGGGGGTGAAAGTAATTGGTGGAGGGCTGTTGGGTGAGGATGGGAGAAATATAGAACAATCTTTGGGGGGGGGAGAGGAGGGATTGTTAGGGAACTGAGGATCCTGCCTCATGCAGACCCTGTAGCTTGGCTTCTCTCATTCAATCAGCCACATTTGTCCCTGCTCTCATGTGTCCCAGTGCCACCATTCAATCACTTTTCCCCCCATCCCAATGTTCCCCCACTCAGCCACCCCCCCCTCAGCTCCACTTCCACTTCCCCTCCCCTTAATGCAGTCACATTCAAACTTTCATCATATAAATTCTAGGGGGGAGCATCCTTACACTTCAAAGGTGGAGGTGCCATATCGACTAATTGAGTAGTGGATGCAAAATGCATCGACTATTCGATTACTCAAAATTTAACATACCTAATCTCTACTCTTAACCTATGTTAGTCTGTGAAGCAAAGTTCAGGGCTTGCAACGTGAAACCACCTCTAATGGCATGTGCTATTGCTAAGTCTTAAAAAAAAATCTTCACTTTAATTTCACAGAGTATTTTTGTGTTCCAATGAAATCAAGAAATAGAATGTTGTCTTGTGTGTATGGCCACTTAATTTATGTCCCATTGTACAGGAATTAAAAAAAGCAGTTAAACTACTTCTTATTTCAGCCAGTTCAAATGGAAAACCCCTATAAGGATCCTCCTAAAAGATGTGTCTTGTGTGGAATAAATGTAGACTACAAGAATGCACAGGTGAGATTCTTTACAATATGAATTTGTGCAGTGATTGTCTGAGGGCAATTGTTTAGTCAGTTTTATTTGTGGGGAAGTTGCTATTGAGGCAGGTTGAACCAGGGAAAAATGGGACTAAAGGGATTAAATTCTAGAAAAGGATATGAAGTTGGGGTGGGGAGAGGAATACTCCCCACTTGCTTGTTCTCTTTGCACTGGCTGCAGGGAATGGTGAAACTGCAGATCAGAGGTAAATTGACCATCAATTTTGCTTCCTTGCTTTTTATGGCACTGCTGGAGGAAGTATTTAGAGTGCTTATCATCATTAAAATCATACCAGTATAGTATACAAACTTAAGACTGATGCTGTAAGACTCTCCACAAAGGGCAGGAAGTTAAAACAGTGATCAGTTGAACTATGCTTTCTGGGTGACTAGAAGAATGAAGTCTTATATACAGAATAGTTTTGGTCTCCTAGAGGAAATGCTTGTGACAGGGTTTGGTGGATGAGGTATGGTATTCTGAAGAGTGAAAAGCTTAATGGTACTAGCTTGTAGGGGACTTTAGTATTCATTTGACTGCAAACGTAATAAATAAAAAACTTCCTTGATGAAATTTGTTTTGCAAAAGGGAACAACCGTTTTTCAGCTCTTGGAAATGCTTGGGGCTCTAACTTTCAGAAGTGCTGAGCACCCATGACTGTTATGAAGATTAATGGGAGTTCTCTAAAAAGTCATGCCCTAGAATTGTCAAACAGAGCCTCTAAAGCTAGTAGATGGTTCTGGCCTTAATATGAGAGTCAGTTTTTGATGTATAATGAGGATGATAGTAACCCTAGGAGATGAGGGGCTAACTTAATTTTTTTAATATGCATAAAGAACTAAAATGAGTGCTGAGAAAATAATGTACAAGGTTTTCAAATTCTGGTTTAAAAGCCAGTAAGTTGTTTGAAGCGAATAAAGTTATAAGCAGTGATCCCTGTAAGGTGAGCGCTTGGGCCGCCACCCAAGAGATTCGGGTGCTCCCCAACTGATTAGCAGCATGTCCACATTACCCACAGCCAGCAGCATGTGTTTCTACTGGTGGTGCGCATCTGCATTTGCCTTGGTGCACATAACAGAACTTATTCTGCCCATAGATGGAAAAAGTTAGAGGGCACACTGGTTATAATCTCCGTGTGCTATGGCAAATCAGTGTCATAATGCAGTTTTTTTAAAGCATTTAAAGTTACTGGTTTTCAAGAATACTTATTGAGCCTTTTGATTTTTCAATAGCTTCTGTCCCAGTTTGTTTCGCCATATACTGGTCGCATTTACGGCAGACACATAACAGGTATTTAAGCTGTAGTCTTAATGTTTATTTAACAAGTAATCTTTATCTTATTAAAAATATTTACTTAAAGCTAATATTAAAATTTAGTATTTTATATTAATTTTAGTGGTAAGAGTTCTATCAACTATGAAAACATTGAATAATATGACATGGATATTTTCATGACTAGGAATTCAAACAGTTGAATCATACTTAATATATTCTAATAGTTTGTGTAACCTGATTTATCCATTCCCTAGTTAGGATTTTTTTAAAAAGGCTTCTAGGAATCCCTAGAAACTAACCTAATTACTGAGTCTACTATTTCAATACCTGAAATAAGATTCTAAAACCTGTTTTTACAGGGTTGTGTGGGAAGAAACAGAAAGAAATTACAAAAGCCATTAAAAGAGCTCATGTAATTGGTAAGCATAGCTGTAAACTAGTTTTTGTAGACACAATTATTTATTTAAAAAACTTATTAAAACAGTATTAATTTCTTGCAGGATTTATGCCAGTTGTGTACAAGGATCCAACATTTCTTAATGACCCCAAAATTTGTGATCTCAGACATCCGGAGTAAGTTATGTAAATCGTGCAGAAAACAATAAAGTTATTTTATAATGTTTATGTGCTCATTACTACCAGAACCTTTACTTCAGTAATAGGCTACTAACAATTTTAGAACTGATGTTCAGGTCATTTATATTCTTATCCAAAATGCTTGGCATTCCAGCTAACACATTTTACGCCACAATGAGTAACAGAATTGAGCACTCAAAGGGGAGAGAATAAGCTTCTCAAAACACTGATTTCCTGCATTAGAATCTGGTCTTAAAATGCAGCAGGACCCTACTTCTTACCATATCTCCAATAGCTTTCTGAGTTTGAAGTAAAAGAGAATATGGAATTAAACTTGCTCATCACAGGAGCCATTTGCAAGTAAAACCCAAGGGGAAAAAACTTGTCAGAATACAAGAGAGCAAGTGATTAGAGCAAGACACAGCAACATTTGCTGTTAACTAGGGATGTTAAGTAGGGATTAATTTGCTAGTCAAGTAGTTGATGGAATTTCCATTGACTACTTGACTAGTTAATAAGCACTTCCGTTTTCCGCCTTTGAAATGTACAAGTGCCCCGGGCGGGGGGAGCTTGTGCATTTCAAAGTTGGAACCCACATGGTGTCCAGGGCCAGCAGGAAGTCCTGCTTACTCTGGGCTCACGCAGGCGCTTCCACTTTGAAATGCACAAGAGCCCCCACTGGGGACTCTTGTACATTTCAAAGCGTCAGCACCATGCAGAACCCGCGGTGCTGTTGCTTTGAAATGCCATGCGGAGCCCAGGGTCAGCTGCTCTACCCAGCATTTCAAAGCGGCTGCCGCCACACAGAGTGCAAGATCAGCTGTGGAGTCCCCAGCTGATCCTGGGCTACACGTAGTGCTGCTGCTTTGAAATGCTGCAAGGAGCCTGATGCCAGGCTCTCCATGGCATTCAAAGTGGCAGTGCCGCACAGAGCAGCTGACCGCAGGCTCCATGTGGTGCTGCTGCTTTTAAGTGGCTCCTCTTCTCCCCCTGCTGCTGCCGCCTCTATCTGATGGAAGCAGCAAGGGGGGAGAAGTGATTAGTCAACTATCCGATAAGCATTTGCTTATTGGACAGTTGACTATCCTTTACATCCCTACTGTTAACATTGCAGATCCACATACCAAGTTGTTCTGCCACTCGATGCAGCTGCTGCTGAGGAAAGCCTAAATGTATTTGCCTTAAAGTGTTAGTCTATTGCTAAAGTGACCTATCTTAAAAAGACATGGTACAGTACATCTCAACTCTGGCAGCTGCAGCAGCTCTAAGTTTTTAATGTTTGTACTTTACTACTATTCTTCCTATTGTGAGCCCTGAGAGAAAGGGAATGCAGAGAGAGGGAATGTAATCTGGACTCAGCTCTACATTTTCCAAATAAGACACCTGCACTTTAAAAAACCTGTAACATTTTTTTTTAACAAAATGGTGCATTGGTTTAGCCCTAGTAAAAACTGATGAAATATAGTTGATGTGTTGGCAGTAGTTTTTTGGTGCAGCAGTAGTCACCCTGAGGAAAATCCTATACTTGGCCCAAAGGGTTAGAAAGTTGGCGATTGTGGATATTCATTACTGTCCTTAACTTCTTCCAGAGTTTCTTCATCTGTTTCAGTACCACTCATTGTAAGCTTTTCTTCTTGGTCTCTGTCGTCTTGGTCCCCTTTAAGTAACTTCTGGTGAAGTTGCAATGAGCGTGATTTCTTGAATGTTTTTCTTCCAGCTGTAGTCACACTAGCTTTGCGCTTGGTTATCTGCTTTGTTCCAGCTTCAGGAAAGTCACTGTCTTCTTGCATTAGAGTCAGTTTGTCCATTACATTTATTTTGTGGTCAGTGTTACAGCAGTGTTTAGAAATCTGCCTGCCTTTTAAGGAAACAATGCAGGTCTGAAGTCCAGAATTTGGGAAAAATGTTTGTAAAGCTTGACAAAGGAAAACATTCTCCGTTGGTTCAGCTGAATCACTTTTGTTCTCTCCTGAATAATAGAAAAAAGAATTTCAAACTAGCCTTTCTAGTATTCTCATTAGTGTTCACTTGCCTTTTTGTTTTAGATTTGGGGTTGCTTAATGTGCAGAATAGTCTTCTTCATTTCTATATATTACCAGTGTAGACCTCTCTACTGTTTATATACATTAATTATGATTAGCAAACATCCTCCTTTCAAGAAAAGGTATTAAGTTTCCCTTTTGACTGGTAGCTAGAAAGTGATAGTGGCTAGACAAAAATACAAACTCTTTTTAGACCACATGCATGAAAAATTCAATGGTTATCAAATTATTTTTGATAGAATGAAGATTATTGCTAGTAGTGAGTGGACTCATATGTAATATTGTATCTAGTGGCACACTTCTGAGATTGCAATTGTACAGACTACTCACTAATGTAGAGAATTAAATCCATCTGATGGGGTTTTTAGACCAGACTGAATTTAGTGGGAAAGGGACAGCTGAAATGTGAGGCTTACCTTAATGTTCTTATGGATTGCCCCAAGGAAATGTCATTCATGAATAGTTCTATTATGTATTTACATATCTGTTTTTGCCACAATCCCATATTTCCATGGAAAGGCTTGATAATCTTTCTTCTATTACCTGAAGTTTGTATCTGCTCCTTTTTTCTTTTTATTTCTTGTTTTAGTTGATCCACTTCTGCGAGGAGTTTCTCTACTGATCGTTCACTGCCTTCTACTTTAGAACATAACTTCTGCAAGAGAGGTCAATGCTACTGAACATTCAATTGTTATTAAATCAGTCTTATATAGATTTATTTCAGTGTTCCAGATACATTTCATGACATTGTTAAAGTTAACACATATAAGGTCCAATATTACAAAAAGCATACAAAGCAACATTGACAGTATAGTTTGAGCTGCAAGATGATTCCTGAATCGGCAATTAGGTAGAAAACACTTAGGAAATCTTCTATTTTACCTATAATCCTAGAAATTTGCTACAGTATAGTCTAGTATTTCATACAGTGCACTTTTAAACTCAAGAATGGGACTTTATATCCCTTTGGAGGCAAGTTTACATTCTCCCATCAGGCTTACTTTAAATACCACTTAATGTTTCCTGTGTTTTCCTTAGCTTAATTTCATGTTACTACTCTTAGTTCTATCACTTTTAACAACTGAATCCACTTGAAAAGTGACCCTAACATTGAGCTGTAACACCCCTCAGGCCTGCAAGACTATTTTATAGCCAAATAACTTTCAATAACTATTTCAAGAAAATGATGTACTCTATCATGTTTTATTGAAGTCTGTAAAAGTTACATCAGTGGTATTCCTTCTTCCACTATTTTTCATCTGAATTTAAAAGCACATCCAAACTTCTGTTTAATCCTGAATGATTCAGTTGTTTGTTTTTGTGCTCAAAACCTATACCTTATGACCTTAGTAAGAGTAAAGTTGTCTTTATTCAGTATTTAAAAGAAAGTGCTTCCCCTTAGGGATGTAAGCGAGTAGTTGACTACTCACATCCCCCGCCCTTGCTGCAAGCGTGGGGGGAACAGCAGGCAGTGCTGGGTGGAGCTGGCTTAAAAGCTGGTTCCCCCCAGCACCATCTCCATGGTGTCGCCTCCACCCTCCCACCACCACCCCCACCCTGCTGCCTCTTCCAGAGGCAGCAGCCCGTTTGCAGCCAGCCCCAGCAGTCTGCAAACAGGGCTGCTAGACCTGGTTCAGTCCAGGCTCACTCCGGGTCCAGGAGCTACCCCCACTGTGGCTCTGCAGTTTAAATGTAGTAAGAGCTGGGTGCGTAGGCAGCCTGGCTCCTACATTTAAACTAGAGGCACAGTGGGAGTAGGTCCCGGACTAGTTGGTTACACAATTAGTGAAACTACACAATTAGCCTCTTAACATCTTTACTTTCCCCCAAGCCCTTCAATTCTCATGTTTAAAATCGTGGTAGTACTTACAAATTTCTAGTAGGTTAGTAAACTATCTTGTTCCTGTCTGACTCTTGAGTTACATTCAAACTAGAAACTCTGGATGATTCAAATTTAAATTCTCCTGTTTTAAAAACCACTATTTATAATCCATATTCCTTCCAAATAGCTTTACTTCCTACTTTTTTCTCAAGACCAGTTTTCAAAAATTAATGCACTAGCTCATGAATTTTAAAAACGGATTGCAGGTTCATTACCAGCTAAGAAGCAACCTTTTTTTAAAAAATATCTACAAAAGTCTTATTGGATACATCCAACACTTCCATGATTTTGTGTTGGTATCACCAAATGGAAGCTTTGATGTGATTCATTAGTTGATACCAAAATGTTGGCATTTGTTAGTCATAATCAGGCGGAGGGACTCTTAGAAGACTGAACACATTAAGTTTAACTAAAGCTAGTTGTGCTACAAAAACCTTAATTTCTTTAATGTAACTCACGTTTTGGAAGGCACGCATTTATGGGGAGAAGAAACTCAGACAAGATTTGAAGTGGAGTAAGAGAGTGCACCCTTCTACCAAGCCTTACAGCAGTCAGTCTCTCTCTACCCCTCTCTCTCCCACCCTCCCAAAACAACACCACTTTGTAGAAGAGATCTTGAGTTTCTACTGGTCTGGGGAGGGAGATATGTCAGTTCTACCTCAGGACAAGCTATGGGAGACTCACAATGAGCATCCTACTAGAATCCACATTGTCCCTTTTCAGCAGATGGGGGAAGGAAAGGATTTGCCTTCTTTGATATTACCCTGTGATTTAGCGGTTTGTCTCTTCTGCAACAGCCCTTCATCTTTTGTTTCAGGTACATTTTCCAGCCCAGCATAAAAGTCAAATTCTTCACTGTCATTATTTGTAATTATCCAAGTAGTTATGCAAAAATCTAGCATTTCTGTTGACTTGTGTGTCTGTCTTATAGGAAATCTTTTTTCCACCTCTTGTATATTTGCATATTTCTGCACAAGACCGCTTCAGTCTAATTCTCACGTACAGTCATACCACTTTACATCATGGTGGCAGTACAAAAGGACCTTGAGGGAGGAACAAATTATGTTTACACTCACTTTAAAACTTTTGTGCTGTTAGATTGGTGTTAAGTTGCCTTAGTGCAAGGCTACTCAATATGTGGCCCATGGCCCATTTGTTTGCGGCTCACGGTGTGGTTTAGGTTTATGCAGGGCTCAACATGTGGCCTATGTATGGGATCCTTTGAACATGGCCTCCACTGGGAACATACTCCACAACGGCGAGTCAATATAATGGTCTTCTGTTGATATGCGTTTTAGTAGTTAAATTCCTGGACTGTCAGTGCTCATTAAAAGTGCTGTCATAGGGGTGGAAATCAGGTAAATACTGCATTTTATTAATATCAGCAGAACTGACTTAAATGGGGCCTGTGTGTTGTGTAGTCTTGCCTTAATCTTTGTATTCATGCCCATCAGTGTGAAAGAAGCTATTTGCATATATATTCGCATGTATGTGCAACTACACTTAAGTTGCGGCCCTTGGCATGCACTGAGAGTATCATTGTGGCCCCCAGGGCTTCCAAAGTCAAGTAGCCCTTCCTTAGTGTAAATCAGGGTTTCCCAACTTATGGGTCAGGACCCAAATATGGTTCGCCATTACATTTCAAAAGGGTCACCAGGTGTCTTCCCAGGTGGCTCTTAAGGAGCCATTCACATTTTTTGAATTGCTCTGGGTCACCAAGTCTTCCTGAATTGTCAAAATGGGTCCTCATATGGAAAAGGTTGGGAACTGCTGGTGTAAATGATAATCAGGACCTCTTAGGTAAATATTTGACTTGTTTGCAGTGCTACCTGGAACATTTACAATCAAACATATATGCTTTTCTGAAATGGAATGACCTACCTTCAATTCCTCCTGCAAGGTGGCATACATTTCATTAATCTTATGAACCTCTTTTAGTGATCCATCTTCATAAAAAAATTCAGACCTTTAAATACGAACAGAAACCAATGTAGAATTACACTTAATTATACATACGTAACAACTTATGCTTAACAGACATTCTTTTGTACACTGAAGTCTAACTTGGATGCCTACAAAAATGAGGAGTCCTGTGGCACCTGAAAGACTTACAGATTTATTTGAGCTTTCGTGAGTATGTCCAACACCATAAAAACTTATACTCAAATAAATGTACTTTGTAAGGTGCCACAGGACTCCTTGTTTTTGCAGATACAGACTAACGCTGCTACCCCTTTGCCAGATGTCTACCACAGCCATAATTCCTTTAGCGTAACAGGTATTCAACGAACAATGGTGGATAATGGCTTTTATTTTTGTGTTAAAATATAAACTCTAGGTTTCTGGACTCCAAGACTAAATCATTAGCAGACCTCAAAAATACCAGCAGGATGAAATATAAGCAGGATTATTGACTTGTTTGGCCTCCAAAGGGAAATAATTAGCCTTCACTCCCATTTAAACCACTCCAAGGGTTTTAGTCTAGTCTTCCTCTGTAAGCTCTTCAAGCAAGGGTTCTGTCTCTGTATTGTAAAGTCCCATGTAAATGTATAATGGGATAGGGTTGCATACTTTAGAATATACAAGTGCTTGGGGTTTCTTTACTTATGGTGTACCATCTCAGTATTAACTGGTGATTAACAGTACACCTTCCATGGGGAGATTATACTTGTCTTTTAAATAAGATGGTTTGTGATTTTATCCTCTCCTCAGATCCAGAATCTGTGGTAAAAGGGTTAGATAACACACATACAAGTCAATAACCTAACTCCATTTCTGTGCATTGGTTAGTAGCAGAGATTCTCAGACTAAGGGGAACACAGGCATGCAGCAGGGACCATACCGATGGTTCTACACTTTTTCCCCCAGAAGTGCAGGACCTCTGGCTGAATGATAGCTGCTGGTGCCTCAGCTGCTAGGATTGGATGGCAGTTCTGGCTGTCCCTAACAGAAGCAGCTGCGGAAGCCCTTCTGACTCCACTGATGGTAGCCTCAGCTGCTCCCCTCATGTGCAGAGCAGGCATGCTGCAACTCTGGACCTGTGTATTGACAAGGATTGGGGACAGCTTGGTAGCAACAGGGGTTTCTTCCTTTCATTCAAATGCAGTAGTGAGCTAAGTGTGGGGGCTGCAAGTCAGGAGACTGTCGTCTCTCCTCCTCTTCCCCCCCCCAAAACCAATTAGACTGCTTATCAGGGTCATAGGAAGTCAGACAAGTACAGTGTGCTGGAGAGGGAGCTGGAAGAATGCAGGGAAGGAGAGAGTAGTGCAGGATGGACCTTATTGCAAGAACAGGTTGAGATGGGTATTAAGGTCCAGGGCAGGGAGCTGAGCAGAGTGGCACATAAGGGGATAAAGCAGAGCAGTGCACAGGAAAACAGCTGAGTCTCTTGTGTAGGGGCATAGTACAATGTACGGGAGCACAATGCCAAATTGCTGCATGAAACATCACACCAGCCACTTGCAGAATCAAACATTAAAAAGATTGGAGACTGCCTCTAAGTAAAGGATATAGTCTCCATTCTAAGAATATTTCATAGTAAAGAATTGTCTAGCAAGTGATTAATACACAGGTGCACGATATACTGGTTGTATTTCCAGCTCTTCTACAGACTTGAATGACTTTGGACAAATCATTTAACTTCTGTGCTTCTGCTTCCCCAAATGTGACATTGGAATCAGCATATACTTTCCCGTTGTGATAAGAGGCTTAATTTGTTAGCATATTATAATCATTGTCAGATCCTCACAAGGTGATAAAGAGCAAAGTTATAAAGGAAAAACTCTTTATTTGACCCACATTAGATTTGTAAAAACAGGATTTATAATCCATTGATTTTTAAAAATTACATTAGAACATATAAGCAAGCTGTTCTTAAAACAAAAAATGACCTTGACTTTATTGGCCAGTCTACAGAAATGCAAAGAACAAAGGGCATTACAGAAAAGTAAATTGGATTTAATTTCAATAATTTAAGTTATTAATGTCGGTAAAGACATTTTGTACAACATTATTTTGAAGCTGACAGTGTCAATTCAAATTAATATGGCAACTGAGCTTAATCAAAAGCTATGGAAAATCAATGAATCACAAATCAAACCAAAAGTTGTATCAATGACTTTTATACCTGACTAGCAAAATAGGGATGTGGCATCACTTGCTGAAGAGGATGAATGGGTTAGAATTTTACTTGTGGAGCACTCTACATTTGGATATGACGCACAGACCCAAAACTATGAACTGGTCACTGATTTGCATTTAGAGAAGAGTTCAATTACCTACAAATCTTCTTTGGCACATGTTGTTTAATACAAAACCTTTCCGTTATGAAAGTTACCTGCTGGTGTGTACCAGATGAGATACTGTAGGTAACATTTAATACAAAAAAATTCCCACTCTTTATCATTCTGAAAGTCAAATTTCTTCCCAGTATGTCAGTTTATAAAGTCTACAAAATCTCATTAGAAGAAACAAGTTCAGTATGAAAAAATGTGCATCACTCCTACCTGTGTTTTTTTACTGCTTTTCCAAAGCCAGCAGAAATACAGGAGCCAGATACAGTTCTGTAACCTTGCTGTTCTGCCATACCCAAGTTGGCAACTACCAGAGGAACTTTCTGGAAAAGACTATTTAAAAAAAAGCAAGAACATGAAAATTTATCATTGCAAGGTTTGGAAGTAATGGTATATCTGATATGTATTCTTTATCATAAAATGATATACATGCAGAATTCTATATTATTAATTCTCTCAGAAGAATAAGCATCATTATCAGACAAGAGATGAATACATTATGATGGGGGGAAGAGTCAACATGGCTTTTGTAAAGGGAACTCATGCCTAGCCCATTTATTTTAGTTTTTGATGGCCACCAAACATAGACAAGAGTAATCCAGTGAATATAATGCATTTTAAACTTTGGTGACAAGCTTCCTCACCAAAGGCTCTTAAGCAAAATAAGCAGACATTGGATAAGAGGAAAGGTTCTCTCATGGATCTGTAACTGGTTAAAAGAGGAAACCAAGGGTAGGAATAAATTATCAATTTTTACAGTGGAGACAGGTAAATAGTGAGGTGTCTCAAGGATTTCTACTGGGACTAGTTCTGTTGAATACGTTCACATATCATCTGGAAAAAGGGATAAACAGGTGGCAAAGTTTGCAGACGCAAAGGCCATGTCTATACTACAGATAAGATTAAAGCAGCCCAGTCGATCTTCCGGGGTTCAAATTAGCAGGTCTAGTGAAGACACTAATTCGACCTGAGTGGGCACACCATCAGTACCTATAGTCCTACTTCCACGAGGCGTAAGGGAAGTCGAAGGGAGAGCATGCTCCCTTTGATTTCCTGCAGTGTGGACAGCACCAAAATTCAACTTAAGATACTTCGACTTAAGCTACGCAATTAACATAGCTAAAGATGCATATCTTAATTCGAACTTATCCCCTAGTGTAGACCAGGGGAAAGTTACTTGGGATAGGTAAGTTCAAAGCAGACTGAAGAGTTGCCAAGGGAGCTCTCAAAACTGGGTGACACGGCAACAAAATGGCAGACCAAATTCAAATGTAGATTACAGCCGCTCTCCGAGTTACGAACGAGTTACAGACCAACACTTGGTCCGTAACTCGAACTGTTCATAACGCGGATCCCATAGAGTTACATGGCGACCGCGCTGTTCGTAAGCGCGGATCGCCGTTCGTAACTCGGATCCGCATTTACGACCGCTTTGGTCGTAAGTGCGGATGGTCGTAAGTGGAGGTGGCCATAAGTCGGGGAGCGGCTGTATATGAAAAATAATGCACTTTGTAAAATATAATCCCAACTATATATAGCAAGGTGGGCAATAATTTTTGATAGTGAAGCTACTCCAAGTGGACAAGAGCCACACTCTTCTATGATATTAATGGAGGAAATACAGGGTCTGAGATGGAGGTTGGGTGCAGAAGGGAGCTCAGGGTAAAGGTTTGGGGTGCAGGAAGGGGTCTGGGAGGAAGTTTGGTTGAAGGTGGAGGTTGTGACCTGGAGGAGGGGTGCAAGGTATGGGAGGAAGTATGACCAGGAGCAGGGATGAAGGAAGGGGTGCAGGGGGTTTGGGTTTTGACCTAGGGCAGGCACTTGGGACAGGGAAAGAGGAAGTGGGGTGCCAGGTGCAGGTTCTGACCAGGAGGCACTTACTATAGTAGGCAGCTCCCAGCTAGCAGCCCAGTGGGACCCTGAGGAAGGCCATGTGCGTCTCTGTGCCACATGTCCTATGGGAGAGGTCAGGTGACTTTGTGCGCTGCCTGTGCCACAAGCATTTTCCAATGGAAAAACATTCTGTCACAAAACTTCTGATCAACTCTAATGTAGATGTTATGCAGCGGGTCAGGATTTGAGTTCCCAGACTATCTTAAAAATAATTGTCAGCAATCTAAATATCTCAGTGGTTAATTTGAAACAAATTAAGAGTGATGAAATCAACACTGGAACTGACCTATACTTTGCCTACGCCAGGGAAACTGTCAGGGACTAAGAATAGTCATTGACAAAGATTTCTCTACACCTGCTTATAAGGCTCTTCAAAAACCAAAATACACAGGCAACAGAACATAAAGGCCTACAGCAGGGGTGGCCAACCTGTTCCAGACAAAGAGCCACAATAGCAGTGGAGACAGCGTGAAGAACTGGGGCAAAGTTGTTGAGCAAAAAAACCCAAAAATGCCGCGCTGGGGGAAAATAGGTGCTGGTACATCATCCCACAGCTGCTTTTCGTTGTTGTTTGTTTGTTTTGGCTTAACAACTTTTCCCCGGCTCTTCACGCTGTCTCCACTGCTATTGTGGCTCACAAAAAAGCACTGGGGCACTGGGAAGGGGTGAGAGGTGCAAACTCTGGGAGGGAATTTGGGTGCAGGAGGAAGTAGAGAAGAGGATGCTGACTCAGGGAGGAGGGTCCAGGCTGGAGAGTGTTGGGGTCAGGTGGAGGTGCTGAGCAAGCTGCAGGCTTGTGGCTGTGAGGGTGCAGGAGTTTGGGCTGGGGTGCATGAGGGGCTCAGGGCAGGGAGGCTGGGAGTATGATGGGCTCAGGACAGATTTGCAGTGTGTGTATGGTGCAGGAGTGTTGTGGCAGAATACTGGGGATGTGGGGTGCAGGAGTTTGGGGATGTGAGAGGCTCAGGACAAGGGGTTCCGGTGTATGATAGGCTCAGGTTTGAGGTCTGGAGGGGGACGGGGTGCAGGAGTGTTATGATGCTGCGGCCAGATGGGGGCTTGTTGGCCAGGCTTCATTTTTAAATAAAATAGTGTGTCAGACACAAAATGTTTCAGTGTTGTCTTTATTTATGAGAGAGGCAGGGAACCTGTTTTGAGTCAGGGGTCACTGACCCACAGAAAAGTCAGTCAGGGCCACACAAGTGAGATGCAAATAAACAACCCCTCAAGCCTCATTAATGTGGCCCCAACTGTGCTGGTGGGGCCAGCAGACAGGGTGCTAGTGGGTGCTGGAGCAGGGTACTTGTGGGGAGGGCGGGGGTCTGGCTAGGGGGAAGGGACAGAGACAGCTGGGGCCAGTACCTGGGGATCCTGGGTCTCTGGAAGCACGTGAGCTGCTCTTCCCCTCCCCTAAAGAGCTGGTGTGCTTCCTGAAATGCCTGGTCTCTCGCTCCACCAGGGACTTCCTTCCCCCTGCTGCCTGCCTGCGCAGGGTGTGTGTGGAGTCCCAGGACTGCATGCCAGCTCCAACTTCTCAGGAAGCGCGCACTCTTCCTCTGCTCCCCACGACAGCCACGTGCTTCCTGAGAAGTTGGAGTTGGCATGCAGTCCCAGGATTCCCACTCCCCCCGCCCCGGCAGGCAGCAGGGGGAAAAGTCCCTGGTAGTATGACATACCCGGCATTTCAGGAAGCATGCCAGCTGTTTAGGGAAGGGGAAGAGCAGCCTGCTCTAACCCAGTCCCCTTCCCTAGAGCCAGGCATCCCACCCCCTGTTCTACTCCAATCCCCCTGTCCTTCCCTTCCCCAAAGCCAGGCACACCGCCCCCAACCCAATCCCACTCTCCTCCCCTTCCCCAAAGCCAGGCACACACCCCCCATCCCCCTCCCCGCGCTCTAACCTAATTCTCCGATTGTAGAGCCGCCACTACAGCCACACGTCTCCATCCAGGTGCTGGGGCACGTGTGCTGAGCGGCCAGCTTTGAGCGTGATCTGGCCGGGACACCATGCGCAACCCAATCCCCCTTCCCTTCCCCTCCCTGCTGTAACCCAATCCCCCTCCTCCCCCCCAACCTTATGCTCGGGTCCCGGAGCCAGAGCCGCTGCGCCGCATCCGGGATGCCATACGTACTGCCCCCCGCCTCCATCCGATCCCCTTCTCCAGAGCCAGGCATCTTTCCTCCCAGCCCCTCAAACCTTATGCCCGGAGCCGCTGCCGCTGCCTGCGCTCAGCAACCAGCTGCTAGCACGTGCAGGCTGGGACGCTATGTGTGACCCAGCCTGCACGTGCAGGATATGATGTAGTGCGCTGGGGGCCGTGAGCACGCATGCGGGCCCCAAAGTACGCTAACATCTTTATGGCTGACTTAGAACAACGTTTCCTCAGATCCCGTCCCCTTTTACCCCTTTTCTACTTATGCTACATCAATGACATCTTTATGATCTGGACCCATGGCCAAGAAACACTGGATGCATTCCACAGAGACTTTAACAACCTACACCCCACCATCAATCTCAGCCTGGACCATTCTACATGAGAGATCCATTTCCTGGACACCACAGTACAAATCACCAATGGTAAATTAGACACCACTCTCTACAGAAAACCCACTGGCTCCTACAGTTACCTACATGCCTCCAGCTCCCATCGAGGACACACCATACGATCCATCGTCTATAGCTAAGCCCTTAGATACAATCGCATCTGCTCTAATACCACTGACAGAGACCAGAAACTTCAGGATCTCTACCAAGCATTTATAAACCTCAATTACCCACCCGGAGAAATAAAAAAACAAATTGAAAGAGCCAGACAAATACCCAGAAACCATCTACTTCAAGACAGACCCAAGAAAACCAACAATAGAACACCACTTGTCATCACCTATAGCCCCCAACTTAAACCCGTCCAACGCATTACCAATAAACTACAACCTATACTGGAACAGGAGACTACCCTCCGAGAGGCTCTGGGAAGCAGACCCATAGTCTCCTATAGACAACCACCTAACCTCAGGATGATTCTTACCAACAACCACAGGACATACCACACTAATACCAACCCTGGAACTTTCCCTGGCAACAAACCCCGGTGCCAGCTTTGTGCACATATTTACTCTGCTGACACCATTATTGGACCTAACCATGCCAGTTACAAGATCAAGAACACATATTCCTGTTAATCCAGAAATATAATTTATGTCATCATGTGCCTAAAGTGTCCGTCTGCTATGTATATTGGACAAACTTTTTAGACACTTTGCCAAAGAATCAATGCACATAAAACAGACATCAGGCTCTCTCACAGACAGAAAACTGTTGCTTGCCATTTTAACCAGACTGACCATTCTCTCAATGACCTTAAAACATGCATATTGCTTCAAAGAGATTTTAACTCCAGACTTCAAAGAGAAGTCTCAGAACTGTCATTCATGCTTAAATTTGACACTTTACAAAGATGCTAATTATCTCACCCATAACAAAGATAGCTTCCCCAATTATCACCCCTAATGTCATTACCTCACAGACACTAACCTTCCCCCCTCACCCCTCCTCTGTTCTTAAATCTGATTAGTCAATTTTATGTGTGTTCACTTTTTTTTGATTGTATCACTTTGGTATATATGATCATGCCAATTTTCTTCCACATATTGATCTGAAGAAGTGGGTCTGGCCCACAAAAGCTCATCACCTAATAAACCATCTTGTTAGTCTTTAAAGTGCTGCATAGTCCTGTTTTTTGTTTCAGCTAGACCAGACTAACACAGCTGCATCTCTATCACTAGAAAAATAACAGCAGTAACATAAGTAACAGCATATCATATATCCCTGTGTCCCACTAGAATGAGAGAGAACAACAAATGAGAGATACTTACCCCTCTTGTGGTCTATGCAAAGCATGTTCTAATCTGTACGTGGAACAGCTTTCTGTAGTTACACTGGAAGTTAGTAACAGAAAGACAAGACCCTGATTTGATAAGTATGACTGTAAATTCCTGTGAAGGAGTCTCTCTCGGAATGTCATTGTTTGGTCTGTATTACGTCTGAATTTGTACCAGCCTATCACATTCTGGGTAGAAAAAAAAAGATTTATCTTCAGTGTTACTATCCGTTAGAATTGCACAACACATACAACTAGTGTGAAAAAGTCAGAAAAGGGGTCAGCACTGAACTGAACTGGAATTCTTTAAGACTGTAGATCCTGATTCAGCAAACTAAGTACAGGCTTGACTTTAAACACATGAGTAGTACCATCCCTCTTCTGCAAAGTACTTAAACACAAGGGGTGCGTCTAGACTGGCCTCGAGTATTTGCGCAAGAACACTGACTTTGTACTGTACAAAATCAGTGGTTCTTGCGCAAATACTTTGATGCTCCCTCTCAGGGATAAGCCCTCTTGCGCAAGTATTCTTGCGCAAGAGGGCCAGTGTAGACAGGCAAGTTAATTTCTTGCGCAAGAAAGCCCGATGGCTAAAATGGCCATCGGAGTTTTCTTGCGCAAGAGAGCGTCTACACTGGCACGGATGCTTTTGCGCAAAAGATGTCTTTTGTGCAAAAGCATCCGTGCCAGTGTAGACGCTTTCTTGCGCAAATACTTTTAACGGAAAAACTTTTCCATTAAAAGTATTTGCGCGAAATCAATCCAGTCTAGACGCAGCCAAGTAGTTTAATTTAAAACTCTTCATGCTTATACATCTACTGAATTGAGGCCTTACTGAGAACATTTCATACCCCTCACATGCTGAGAATATAAATCTATCAAACTTGGTGCACTTTCAAAGCTTATGCCAAAATCATTAATCTATCTCCAAACTTGGCCCTGTACCAAGATACTTGTTCCCTAACAGGCTACAGTGTTATCCTGTTTAAATATTCTTTTCAGAAGCAAGAGTATTTGATAAAATATAAATTTTATTTTTCATCAAAATCAGACAAAAGAATACCAATCTGATTCAGTAAATGAAAGGGCAAACTCTTCCAAAGCATATACGAATATTACAATCAACTGAAATCCAACTGTCTGTGTTTTAAGTGAGCCGTTTGAAAAACACTTCTCTGATCCAATACAGAAAAGGGCACAGGCATAGGATCTCACTGCAACATCTAACTTATTTACTTGGGAGGTGAGGAAAAAAATCCAATAGAAGTACAGAAGAGGGAATAAGTGTTCCCCAACCTTTAAAAAAAAGGGATGTGTTTTGTGAGGACCAAATTTCAGTATAATTTAGACTTTTGTCATGGTCTGAAAAGATAAAAAAAGGGAGTAAGTGCCTGAATTGAAATTATGGAATGAAATTCATAACTAAACTATGAGTCAACATAGCAATTACACATAGCCAGCATAAAGCCTAAATAAAACCCCAGAGTATGGATTATTTAAAAAAAAAAATACCTTTTTGCAACCTGACAACATTTTCTTCAGTGCAGGCTCATTCAGTTCACCTGCAGAGTTATAAAAGCTAGAAAAGATAATTAGAAGGATCAGAGGATACTGTTCCAAAGTAACTTCTTAAAATAATCTAGAAGCTTCCTCATTTCAAACTGATTAAATGTTATGAGAACTCCCCAAAGTCTAGTGTGAAACACCTTCCCAGTTGGGACGTTAACTATACGTTAAATGACTAATTGAGTAGTCGATGGAATTTCCATTGACTACTTGATTAGTCGATAAGGGGGGGGTGCTCCTGCTGCAGTTCTGCACTTTAAATGTAGTAAGCGCTGCCACTGGGACCCTGCGACTCTGCCTCCCCCCTCTTCCAGCACCAGCTTCTCTCCCTTGCTGCTTCTAATACAGAGGCAGCAATGAGTGGGGAGCGAGCAGTCGAATAGTCATTTGACTAGCCACTTATACCCCTACTTCCCAGTAGACCTTGATTTTCTTGTTTACACTTACCAATACTTTAAAATATAGGCCTGTTTTAAAGTGATAATATCAAATAATGGCATCCATTAATTACATTCCAAATACAGCTATAGTGAATCATTTAAGAACAGTGTGACAAAAAGTCACACCCCACATACTAGTGTTATAATTTTTGTGCAAAATATGACTATTTAGGTATCATTTAAAAGTTAACACACTGATAATCAATATTCTTGTGCAATGTTTATATGAAATGCAATTTACCATTATGAACATAAGCTGAACTTATGACTATAATGTGTTTACCAGACAAATCTGGGGAGTGGGTAAACTGGTTTCTCAAAGACAAAGGACAAACTGATGCCTCTAGCCAACTGTCAGCAAAGCTGACTGACAATCAGCGGTCAAGTGGCAAAGAAAGAGGGCAGGAACAGATTGATCTGCATTTGAACAAACAACAGTTGTAGAGAATATCTTTCACCATGAGACACTATATCTTCATCCTTACAGCTAGAATGAACTTTATCCAGGGATAACCCTCAGGAAAATGCATTTCAAAGGGTGAATGGACTATGAAAAGGGCAAAACACAGCAAAAGTGGTAAGGATTTTATCTTGAACCAAACTAGCTGTTTAAGATTTAGCTACTAAAAAGTGTTTTATCTTTATTTCTCTTTTGACCATTTCTGACATTAATGTCTTATGCTTGTACTCATTTAAAATTTCTAAGTATTATACAGTGTTGTGTTTAAAATGATCTATTTTGGTAGCTCCAGTTGAAATAACAAACTATTGCACATTGACTGCTCATAATGGCAATGGACCTCTAATATATGAACTGTCCAGGAGAGGGCTGGATAGTACGGAACACATGTTTTGGGGAAAATCATAGAATCACAGACTCCTAGAACTGTAAGGGACCTCAAGAGGTCATCGAGTCCAGTCCCCTGCCCTCACAGCAGGACCAAACACTGCTTAATGATCCCTGATAGATGTCTATCCAACCTGCTCTTCAACATCTCCAGTGATGGAGATTCCACAACCTTCCTAAGCAATTTATTCCGGTGTTCAACCTCCTTGACAGGACATTTTTCCTAATGTCTAAACTAAACCTCTCTTGTTGCAATTCAAGCCCATTGCTTCTTGTCCTATCATCAGAGGCCAAGGAGAACAATTTTTCTCCCTCCTCCCTTTAACACCCTTTTAGATACTTGAAAACTGCTATCATGTCTCTCATGTCATCTCAGTCTTCTCTTTTCTAAACTAAACAAGCCCAATTATTTCAGTCTTCCCTCACAGGTCATGTTTTCTAGACCTTTAATCATTGTTGTTGCTCTTCTCTGGACCTTCTCCAATTTCTCCACGTCTTTGTTGAAATATGGACACAATACTCCAACTGGGACCTAATCAGTGCAGAGTAGAGCAAAAGAATGACTTCTCATGCCTTGCTCAAAACACTCCTGTTAATGCATCCCAGAATCATGTTTGCTTTTTTTGCAAAAGTGTCACACTGTTGACTCATGTTTAACTTGTGGTCCACTATGACCTCTAGGCCCCTTTCTGCAGTACTCCTTCCTAGACAATCACTTCCCATTCTGTATGTGTGAAACTGATTGCTCCTTCCTAAGTGGAGTACTTTGCATCTGGAACTAGGAATGTGTTGGGGCCACCATGGAAGTAGTAACCAAAGTTGGTCGAAGCCAGAGTGACTCAACCGTTACTGACAAGCTGTTGGATCAGAGCTATAGCTATATGCAGACACACAGAGTTCGACCTGCATGCCATTAGGCTGTTTGCAAGGATCCCAGGTTGGAAGCTACAACAGCAACACGCTCTGAGGCATCCAAGGTTACAGGATAAAAGGTGACACAATCTTGCTGGTCTGGACTACACCTAGAATGTGACACACAGGTTTAAATATTTTAATAGAATGTTTGGATGAATTTTTTACATGCTTAAAGACTTTTGCTGAACCAGGCCACAGAAAGTCAGTAATGGTGTGGTGTGGCTTGAAAATGTCATCAACATGAATATGGACTGGATGTATTGTATGATGTGGAGTCAGCTATGTTTCTCTGCAGCATCCATTGTGGTATACAAACACCTGTAGTAATCCTAAATGAATGTCAATAAAACCTTTATACTACATTACAATGTATTCTGTATAGGCCACATCATTTTTATTATAAAACATTTTTTAAGTCCGATTTTATTGACCTTTTTTTGTATCCCTTTGCCTGTGAACCTTGCTACTGCCAGTCCAACTGTACATGCCATGGAAAAACAAGAAAAATGACTATTTTTAAAACCTATAAAAATTACCTAAAATAGATTTTATATACATCACATTTAATGCCAGTTATCTAAGAATCTTCTACAATTAGAAGTGAGTGAACTGTAATTTGGTAAGTTGATATCCTCCCCTTTCCTATGGTACAAAGCTTTAATGGTTTCACTTCTATCCCTGAGGGTCATAAGATATCTGACCTTAAAACTGTTACGGGGCTATGGTCAAATACTGACCTGAGCCAGTGTAATTCTGGGGGGAAATTCCACACCTATGGGAAGAGGTTGATTTTTTTAATGAAGCTATTTTTAATTTTAGAGTGAGTCAGGAAAGTTACATAGTGTGCTTAGTGCAGACCATAGTTCTATAGTTCATAACATGGGCAGTATATGTATTTATATATGCACACAGATATATGTACACAGCCTACATCTAATAAAAAGGGTTTAAAACTAATATAGTATTGCATCAAATAGATACATAGGCATTTTGTATCTATGGCATTTGGAGGATCTGCTATGTCATTCACCACTAGCTATGTTACTTCTTCACCCATAGGACATGAACTTAACTGTTGTAGAAAATAATCATTTAATTTTGTACACATTTAGTTAGTTATACTAACCTGAAAAGCTGATAGCATGGAATATGCTTTTGTATATCTGAAAGAAAAACAACATATTACTCTGGCTACATGTACTCAGCACTCCCATTCTTCTGCAATCTTTATTTCCTATGCCCTCCTCAGAAGTTAACCTTTTATCAAGGTTGTTTAACCAAATAATCATGTAACCAATAGGCTGATGCATATCAGTTAATGGTCTTGGTTTATACTCAACCAGCTCCAGGGGGAGGCAGCTTTGCTGCAGCCAGGCAAGGAAGCCACCTCCCTGGCAGCCAGGCAGGCAAGGGCTGCCTGCTCTGTTCCTGGGGAGGAGGCTTTGCTGTGGCAGCAAAGCCCCCTTCCTGGCAGCTAGGCCAGCAGTGACTGGTGGCACCGCTCCCAGGGGGAGGCTTTACTGAGTGGGCATCAGAATTATTCTTATAGTTAAACATATGTGCAAGAATATAGGTGTTTCATAAATGAGAAGCTATTGTTTATATTACTGTAGTGCTCTCAATAATTTAGATGTTTTCCAAATATATAATTCAGTCCAAAGCTTCTCTCCTGATTTTCAATGTCCTGCATGGAATTGATCCTAACTATGTAAAAGAGATTCTCTCTCTTGTCTACATCCTCACATACCAGCTGTATTCCAGTGATGAAAGCACTAGAGCTGGGGAGCCTCATTACTTTAGGCAGAGCTTTCACAGGAGCAGGTGAATATGGAACTCACTGCTACAATTAACTTCTCAACATTCAGAGCTAAATGCAAAACCCTCTTTGTCCAAATTTTCCCACAGTAGTACACATTGCAAAGGGGACTAGCACTCACTTTTTAACATTATATTTGAATGATGTGTTCTAAAGGGTCAGCTTCTAGTACATTCATTTTTTCCCCTCAAAGATTCATACAAAATTTAAGACATCTTTCCAACACTTAATATCGCTACAGATATTTGTTTTTAAACAAACTTCAAGTGGGAAATATTCGAAAGCCTGCTTGATAATAAAACCTGAAGAAGAGCTCTGTGTAAGCTCAAAAACTTGTCTCTTCCACACCAACAGAAGTTGCTCTAAGAGAGACCTCGCCCACCTAGGGTGTCTGATAATAAAAGTCTTTGACACTTAAACACTTTTCATCTTCAAGGCACTTAAATGTTAATGAATTAATCTTCACAATACCTTCTGAGAAAAGTAAATAGCACACCTATTTTACATAAGACAAAAAGGGCCAAAAGCCCCTGGCTTAAATGAGCTGAACTTCATGGAATTCAAAGTCATGCCAAACTTCCCCAGGGCTGAACTTGGTCCAAAGGGGGTTAGGTGGCTTATTGAAGGCAACAGAAGGAGTCACAGGCAAAGGAGTTTAATGTGCCTGTTTGGTATAGAAGATGTATACAAGAAAATATAAACTCATATTTTGTTTCCATGTTTAGAACTATTAGATAAAATATTTTTTTACATTAATAATTTTGTAAAAATTTCAAAAAGTAAAAGGACATGAAAGATCAGCTTACACAATGATAAATACAGCAATGTTATAAGATTCAATAAGATCTTTGTTGCCAGACTGAGACACCTTCAGTAAGGTATTTAAATATATACACTGCCCCACTGAAATCAAGAATAGACTCACCAATTGTATAAATAACTTCAACATCATCCATCTGAGAATCAGTAATGCTGTTCTTGGCTTCACCTTTTACTTCTCCAAGAAGGAAGCCTTCCTTTATAGGGGGAGCAAACAGAGAAAAAAAGCATTAGAAATAGTGCTTTTATTGACAATATTAAAAAAATCTACACTCTAGCACCTGGAGAACAGTTGGAGACAGGAATTCTACAATTTACAAAAATAATTTACCGCAATGAGCATCTGTGTTAGCTTTCTCTTGCTCTTTTAGCAGTGTCCTTTATTTACTGTGGTCTGCAATAATTTCCTCCGTATGATTTACTGCCACAAGCTGTAGTGCAGTCAAGGCACAACAGAAAAAACCACAACTAGTGGGGGGGAAATTACTTTCCCAAAATGCACTACTTCTCCTTAAGCTCAGCAAAAACATCTAGGAAGGAGAGACAGCAGAAATAAAAAATAAATAGCTAAAAAAGAAACATTTCACAAGAATAAAAAGCTGTAAAGATGTGGGGAGGATAGTATTTTGTATTTAAATGCACAATATGAGAGGAGAAAAATTGGATAATATATGTATTATTTTTTGCTTGTTTTTTACCTGTTATGCTTCCTTTTTTAAAAACTGAATGCCATGAGGACTTACTTAGCTTTAATGACAGCCTGTCAGACTTGGACCTAAAAGTTTGGCTAGCTCTTAACAAATATTCCATTACATACTCTGCAGAAATAGAAAATGCTACTTTTGCACCACACATACAATGTAGCTGAGTTACAGTTTTGAAAGACATCAACTTCCTGACATTAGTGTACTTAAAGTCTACATACTAATATTGCAATAAAAGGGGTTTTAATACAAAAGACTTTGTTTTAAAAAAAATTAAAACTAGATGGGATGTATAATGCCAAAATAGAAGTGTAAGTGGCTCTTGATATCTATGACTGTAGTTTAAAATGTAGTGAAAATCATAAATTGTATCAGCTCTGTAAACAATTTTCCAAGTAACTTCATTTCCAAAACAATCCCCATATCTGAATGGCCATATTCCTTCATGTGAGCAGAACCACACTGAGATCAATGTCCAGAGATCTGTATGGGGAGAAGGGTCTGTCAGTATGAAGAAACTTGCAGGATCATGGACTAAACTTTTTGTTAAATTGTATTTTGCCTTATCTTCACTTAGGACCAAGATCACCAAAACTAAGACCTGGGAAGAAAAGCATTTCATGTATTTTCCCCCAGAAATAAAACACATGTCACCTCAAATGTGTAATTTTGGAGGTGGGGGAATGTTGCACTACTGGAAATAACTTAAATCCTGATCCTGCAATCACATCCATGTAGTTAGATCATCAACATTCTGCAGGGGTGCAAGAATCTGCCAATATTGATCAATTTACAGGATTGGAGCATACCTTTCTTTAACCACATATTTGCTACTACCACCTATATAAGCTTTCAAATAGTGGTGCCATCTGAAGTGAGGGAGATTTTTTTTAAAGGGGGATGTTGTAAATAACTCCTTGAAACAGAGAGCAAAATCACAAAGTGATAAGTTTTTAAAAGTGCCATGAAATCAATCCTCCAAAAGATTTCTGCCCCTTTTACACACCTCTGCCCCCAGGGGATGTGGTCAACAGAGGAAGGCCATAGGTCTGGACCTATTACAGGCCGAACCACTGTAGTCTGGCACTCCCTGGTCTGGCAACATCTGTGGTCTGCCATGATTTGAGTTAGCTGGATGTCCATTTATCATGATTGTGGCCAAGTTTCCCACAGTCCCATAAAGTTTGTGTATGGCCACCGGTCCTGACTCTCAGTGTTGTGTGCTGTTCTTTAGCTCTAAGTTATCCCTAAGTGTCCTCTTAACAGCCCAGGAAGCAGTGGAAGTGTTGGTAATGCTGCTAGATAATATTAACCTCCTGCGGTTCGGCAAATGCTCTGGTCTGGCACCCTCAGGTCCCTACAGTGTGTGGGGCTAGAGGGGTTCAACCTGTTTGCACACGGGGGAGGGCTGTGGCTGCTGAAGTGCAACCAGCTAGAGCAGGACCGGAGTCAGGCCGACAGCACAGGGGAGCATGTAGGAAAGAGAAGCAAGGGGAGGAAGTCAGGGACACCCAGGAGAGAGAAGCGGCTCCCGCGCCCAGAGAAATTTCGGAAAGGGGGGGGCCCTGCTTTTTACGCTCAATCTCCCCATCCCACCCAGCCCTCCAGAGACCGACCCCCCAGGCCTCCCCATCCCACCGGGACCGAGCCCCCTTCCCTGTCTCCAGCCCCCCCCCGCGCGGGGCCCCAGCAGGCTCTGGCGCCGGGCGGCCTGGCGCTCACAGTGTCCGAGGCGGTGTTGAGGTGCTGGAAGGCCAGGGCCCCGAAGACGAAGCCGGAGAGCAGGGCCGAGGTGCTCTCCCCCTCCATGCTGCCCGCGGCCCCGGCCGCAGCAACAATGGCAGCGCTGCGCCTGGGAGCCCCCCGTGCCCGGAGCGGGAATTGCACCCGCAGGCTGGGCGGGGGGTGGGGCGCACACACACACACAGCGCTCTGCCGGGAGCACACACACACACACACACACACACAGCGCTCTGCCGGAAGCACACACACACACACACACACAGCGCTCTGCCGAGACACACACACACACACACACACAGCGCTCTGCCAGGAGCACACACACACACACACACACAGCGCTCTGCCGGGAGCACACACACACACACACACACACACAGCGCTCTGCCGGGAGCACAGACACACACACACACACACACACACACACAGACAGCGCTCTGCCGGGAGCACAGACACACACACACACAGCGCTCTGCCGGGAGCACACACACACACACACACACACACAGCGCTCTGCCGGAGCACAGACACACACACACACACACAGACAGCGCTCTGCCGGGAGCACAGACACACACACACACAGCGCTCTGCCGGGAGCACACACACACACACACACACACACACACACAGCGCTCTGCCAGGAGCACAGACACACACACACACACACACAGCGCTCTGCCGGAGCACACACACACACACACACACAGCGCTCTGCCAGGAGCACACACACACACACACACACGCTCTGCCAGGGAGCACAGACACACACACACACACACACACAGACAGCGCTCTGCCGGGAGACACACACACACACAGCGCTCTGCTGAGCACACACACACACACACACACACACACACACACACACACACACACACACAGCGCTCTGCCGAGCACACACACACACACACACACACAGCGCTCTGCCGGGAGCGCACACACACACACACACACACACACACACAGCGCTCTGCCGGGAGCACAGACACACACACATACACACACACAGCGCTCTGCCGAGAGCACAGACACACACACACACACACACACACAGCGCTCTGCCGGGAGCACACACACACACACACACACACACACATAGCGCTCTACTGGGAGCACACACACACACAGCGCTCTGCGGGGAGCGCACACACACAGCGCTCTGCTGGGAGCACATACATACGCACAGACACAGGTACACACACGCACACACACATCTTTGTCCAGACACTCTTATACACAAACACACACACCGAGCACTCTCCTATGGGCACACATACACACACAGTGATCTGCTTTCACACTCGCATACACTCACATAAAGCGCTCTCTCAAGAACACACACAGAGCAATCTGCCAGGGACATATGTAAACACACACACACAGCGCTGTGCAGGGGGCACATGTATACGCATGGTACTCTGTTGGGGGGCACATTTATACACACATATTGCTCTGCTTGTGGCACATGAACACACACACACTGCTCTTCTGGGGGCACATATATGCGCATACAGTTCGGGGGGACACAAACAGCACTTTGCTGGTGGCACATGAACGCACACACAGTGGTCTGCTGGAAGCACACACACACTGATGGGGGCACACATACACAGAGACACAGCACTCTGCTGGGGACACCCATGTACACACACACAAAGAGTGCTCTATTGGGGGCACAAATACTCACACAGCACTCTACCAAGGCCACATGTACACACACACACACAGTGCTATAGCAGGGGTACATGCACACACACACTGTTCTGTTGGGGACACATGTATACACACACAACACTGCCAGGGACACGTACACACACATACAGCACTCTGCAGGGGCTTCATGTAGACAAACACAGAGAACACTCTGCCTTCGGCACATGTACACACACATAGCACTCTGCTGGGGGCACAGGTACACACACACACACACAGTGCTCTGCCAGGCAGCCATCCCAGCCTGGCACATAACACTGCTAGAGGAAGGGGATATCTCTCACAGGCA
Organism: Rafetus swinhoei; assembly: GCA_019425775.1. Taxonomy (NCBI): domain Eukaryota; kingdom Metazoa; phylum Chordata; order Testudines; family Trionychidae; genus Rafetus; species Rafetus swinhoei. The sequence goes on along the minus strand of CM033449.1, from coordinate 125,728,598 downwards.
CAGCTCTCAAGTATCCCACCAACATAGACACATGTGACCAGGCCCTTGCAGTGGGCATCCTCACACACAGCCAGTGGCATTGAACAATTTGTGTAGTGTGGATGCTGAAAGTCATCAAACCTAACTGTAATCACTCACTGGTATATAATGGAAACCACTGAACGCTAGTGAGTGCAAGCTAGCACTACTAGTTCCAGTGCTTCTGTGCACACACCCCTGCTGAGGGTACCCACCCACCCACACAGAAAGCCTTTGGCCCTCTAGTGGGGGCACACCCCACACCCAACACACAGAGCCCTCAAGTTTCCTGTTGGGAGTATCTCTCACACAAATACAGCACCTGCTGGGGACACCCATCCAAACACACACAGAACCCCATGTCGGATGCACACCCCCAAACATCAGAACACTGCTTCCTCCTACCCCACAGTATGCCTCTCTGCCAGAGGCATACACACATATTGCCCTCTGGGGGCATGCGCACATGCATAACCTCCTGCGGGAGAGGCACTTGTGCATGCACACACATACACACTGCTGGGGAAGCAGCGCGGGGCGGAGGGAGGGTGGCAGGGGACCGCACATCGCAGATGTACTGTGGGAACACTAAACTGTATTAAACCATTCAGCTACTAGGTGGCACTATATGTAACAATTTATTTAATTTTAAAATAACCTCAGCCATCCTTGGCCATACATTAAAGAATTTTATAGTTAACATATCTTGTGGGAAGGAAACTATAGCCAATCCACCTAGATTACAGAAGTCTGACCTGCAACCTACCATGTACAATGTATTCGTAAACCGTACCCCTCTTTACTGGGGGGAGAGGATAGGGAAACACAACCCCATACTACCCACATGAAAAAATGATGGAATACACATATTCTTTTGCTAGGGAAAAGAGGGATCATACACACATGCCCTCTGTATGTCATGAAATGTGGTTATACACCTTTCTTGGGAGGTCCCACTTCTGTCCCCCACTGAGGAAACATATAGTCTTCTGTTGTGCACATTGCACAGACACACTCATTTGCAGGAGGAACACACATCCTCTTGTGGAGAAAAGACAGTCATAAAATTTGCTTCAATAATCTTCCATATATATATATATATATATATATATATATATATATATATATATATATATATATATATTAGAGTGCCTCTGTGCTTCTGTTTGTCCATTTGTTCAAGAACTCCTCCTAAACTGTAAGAGCTAGGACCGTCAAATTTGATATGCACCTTCCTCTAGTCTTACCCTAACTTAAACTAAGGTCAGGGTTTGGTCGTGTCTGGAAAATGCAAAGTACCAGGAATGGGACTGTTTACCATAACATGGAAAGGGGGGGGGGGGCACAGAGAGGAGGGACAAGATACTGAGAGTGGCCACTGTGGGCAGCTACAGCACCAAGGCTCCACTGTTTTGTCTGCCACCAGACAGGGATAGTAGCCCTTCTGCCCCAAACTCAGAGCCTTCCCCACTACCCATGGAGAGCCTGTAAGCCGTGGGGTGGGGGAAGTACTGGAGGGGAGGGCAGTCCCCAGACTGCATGGGGGGGGGGGCTGCTGGAGGCTGGGGCTAGCCCATGGAATCTCATCCCCCCCTTGGCCTCCAGACAGTCTGCAGGCCACTGGGGGCAGCAGGAGGTGGGACAGATGTCACAGACCACAGAGCCTACCGCAACAGACAACCTGCACGCTGCTTGGAGTGGGTCACTAGAGGGAGGCAGCCACCAGAGCCTGGCCTGCAGGCTGTGTTGGTATGGGGGAGCATTGCAAGCCAGGGACAATCCCTGGAACCTCGCCCGCCCCCCCCAAGACAGCCTACAGGCTGTGGGAGGAGAGGACTGCTGAAGGCCAGGGGTAGCCTGGACAGCCCCCAGAATGCCCCCCAAACAGGCTGCAGGATAGAGGGTGTCGCTGAAGGCTGTGGGTAGCCCCAAAGCACTGCCCCCCAGACCAATTGCAGGGTGGGGGAGCAGCTGGAGGACTCAAGCGTTGCCTCCCCAACAGGCTGCAGGACAGGAGGTGGGCACTGCCCCAAGCAAGGCCCCCCTTGGAGCAACTGCAGGCCAGGAGGGAAGCAGCAGGCTGCCCCCCCAGAGTGCTGCCCCCGTAGTCAGGCTGCAGGCTGGGGGGGCAGCTGAAGGTCACGGCAAGCCCACAGAGCCCTACACCCCATCCAACACATGCGCAGGCCCAGATTCCCCCATCCTGGGAGGAGCCGCCATCTGGGGAGCATAGCCTCAGCCACTTGGGAGGAGCCACTGGCTGGGGAGCGCTGTCCCAGCACCCTGGGAGTACCCTCCACCAGAGCAGCGCTACCCAGCGCCGCCCCTCACCTTGAAGCCCCTGCCCTGAGTCTTGCACCTCCTACCTACCTGCCTTGACTTCTGCACTCCGACCCCCAGCCCTGAGCCCCCACCCTCTGTCTTGAGTCCCTACACATCTCCCAACCCGTTGCCCTAAGCCACTCATCCCATGTTCTCCCTCACCTCCGAACCCTCATTCCAGCCTTCACTTTTTTTTTTAATATACAAGCATTCAAACACAGCATGTACATTTTTCATTTATTTCCCACTCAAAATTACTTCAGTTAAAGACCCGAGCAATGCAGGGTAGATCTGTAGTATTTTCGTAAATTATGGGAGTGTTGTCAAGTGTGAAGGAGCGATCTTTCCAGTATAAGAGATCACAAGGCTTTGGATGTGGATGAAGCAGGCAGGTTGTACCTCCACACCATAATCTTTCTTTATAATGTGATAGATTGCTAGGACAATTGTAATAGGGACAGAATATGCCCTATAGACTTTGTTCTTTGTGGTAATGATGCATTACCTTGAAGGAACTCTGCTGAGGAACAAATCCAGATAAAGGGTGGGCTGAAGCAGTATTGCTTTTAGGGTTGTTTATTGGTACAGATTCTTAAGAGTAAGGTGATACTCACACACACACATTGCATTCATGCCGGCAGTTTGGAGGCAGGCTGCAAGTGCGGTGTAGATTATTTTTTATTTCACTAGTGGCTGAAAGTGCTGGCCAGGCGTGAGCTTCCTGGAGACTCGACCATCATGTTCCTTGGGATATCCCTTCGGATCTGCAGGAGGCTTTACTTCTCTGGGCCAGTCCCAGGTTTCTGCTGTGATGTTACATTTCGTTGAGAGAGAGAGAGATTTTCTGTCCGCTTCTCAGTTAATTTATCTACTTGCAGGGTCTTTGTCTGCCTTAAAAGGTCACAGATCCTAAACTGCCTTTTTGGTTGGGTATTTTTCATTCACACCTCACACACATTCCACAGGATACATGCATATTCATGAACAATATGATTTCTAGGGAAGTAACCAGAAACCTATCATAAATTGGATTGCTTGACATACTAAAAGGACCTAATGTAAATACTATGGGTTAACATACCATAGACGTGATACAGAGCTTAACATAAATTGTAACTAAGAGAGGTAGGGTCAAGGGGAAAGGGGAAAGGGGAAAGCAGAGGAGTATGTCCAGTCAGCTAGATGCCAGTGAAGGAGGGGGATTGTGTCCGACTGGTTACAGGAACCTATCCTGGAAAGCAATCTTTTCTTGTAAATGGAGAAAAACTGATATGGAATCATTGAGAGATCAGAAATGGTTTTATAGACTGACTTTTCAGAGCAGACCTTCACTGAAATAATAAAAACCTTCATATCTAAAGAGGCTGTCATCAGACATTCGCTAGCATGCATATCTTAAAATGAAAAAAGAATAAAGCACGTTAGTTGTAATGCACTTAGTTTGTATCCTGTGCAGGAGAGGGAAGATGCTATTCATTTTGTCAAAAAATGTGATTCTTCCATTGCTTGCTGCCCAATGAAGACTGACTGCAATTCCTTAGTAAGAAAAACCTTTCACTGTCCCCAAGTTCATTAACTTCACAATACAAGCTCAGATTCCCCCATTTTAAGAAAAAAATAAACCAAAACCTACAGTGGGCCCCGCCTGCTTCTCCAACCATGGGTCAATTTCCCTTTTCTGCTCCACCTCCAAACTAACTGAACACACATTTTTCAGTACTTCACTGAGTTCCTCTTCTTCTCCAACTCCATCCTTAGTTCCTCCAAGTCTGGCTTCCATTCTCTCTGCTTCACTGAAACTGCTTTACTAAAGTTTCCAATTATCTCCTGGTCTGATCCTAGGCTGCTTACTCCATCCTCATTCTCACTGACCTCTCAGCAGCCTTTGATGCTGTCAGCCAATCCCTGCTTCTTGAAATCCTACCACCTGTTAACTTTCATAACTGTGGGTTTGTCTACACTACAAAATTAGGTTGAATTAATTAAGGTGTGTTTTTTTTTAGCACCCGAATTAGAAAGTAGAAGGTGCATGTCCTCACTGGGTGCATGAGGTCGATGGGGGTATGTCCCCCGTAGCATGCTATGTTGGACTTTGACAGCAATGCACTGTGGGTAGCCATCCCACAGTTCCTGCCTCTCCTTCACATATTGGGTTAGGCGCCCAGTGCCTGCCTGATGGGACAAAAACATTGCAGCGGTTGGTTCTGGGTACATGTCATCAGCCTCCAGTGATGCACTCATCTCCTTTTCCCACCCACTTGAAAGCAGCCACAAGCAATTTTATCGCACACTTTTTTTCACTGGTTATCCATCCAGATGCCATAGCCAGACAAGCTTGGTTCCTGTTCAGCTTCCACCTTGCACCGTATGCGGTGGTTTATCCAGAGCCTAGCCAGAAGCCACCAGGGCAAGGAAGAATTTGAAGAGGCCATGAACACAGACAGGCATGAAACCATTGAGTGGTGCAATTGGCATATGCTGGCAGCAGTCAATCCTCTTGACAAGGTGGAATGCCTATTCTGGTCCCAAAACCAATGAGGAGTCCTGTGGCACCTTATAGACTAACAGATTTATTTGGACATAAGATTTCAAAGGTAAAAAACATTTTGTCAGATGCATGGAATGGAAATCAGAGGTTGGGATATATATATACTAGCATATCAAGCATGTGTTGTGTGTGTGTGTTTGTGTTTGTGCATGTGCTCTCCAGCAGAGCACTGTGTATGTGTGTGTGTGTGTCCAGCACAGTGCTCTGTGCATGTTGCCCCCAAGTAGTACCACAAAGGGAACTTCTCAACAGTGTTGCAGATGCTGTTGGATCATAAGGGCTGTTTCATCAACATCAAAATGGGATGGTCAGGAAAGGTGCATGATGCACACATCTTTAGGAACTCCAGTCTCTTTAGAAAGTTGCAAGATGGAACTTTCATCCCAGACCGAAAAATTACCATTGGAGACATGTAGATGCCAATAGTTATCCTGGAAGACTCAACCTCCCCCTTGTTCCCATGGCACTTGAAGCCGTACACAGGCAGCCCGGACAGTAATAAAGAGCAGTTTAACTTCAGGTTGAGCACGTTCAGAATGGTGGTGGAATGTGCCTTTGGTCATTTTTAAAGGGACGCTTTAGGATTCTGTTGACTAGGTTAGACCTCAGTGAAAGCAGTATTCTCATTGTTGTGGCTGCTTGCTGTGTACTCCATAATATCTGTGAAAGCAAGTGGGAAAAGTTTCTGCTGGGGTGTGCCACCGAGGCAAATCACCTATACACTAATTATGAGCAGCCAGACACCAGGGCAATAAGGAGAGCATATCAAGGAGCACTGTGAGTCAGAGAGGCTTTAAAACCAGTTTCATGAATGACAAACAGTGATGTGACAGTTATGTGTGTTGCCTGTATCATGTGTGCAAGGCCGGACTAAGGGGTGGGCTAGCCAGGCAGCTGCCCAGGGCACCAACCTACGGGGGGAGCCCGGCTTCCAGCAGGCTGCAGCGGCCGCCCGGGGCGGGGGCCGTGTTAACCCCTGCAGCACCGGCCAGCAGCGCCTTTCCCCCCGCGGCCGCAGGGCTCTGCACGGCCAGGCGCAGCCCGTCCCAGCGGCCCTGGGCTGCACGCTATCGGTGGTGGCCGGGCCGACTGGGCAGCGCATGCGCCGTGTGTCTGCCCACGTGCCATGCACCCGGAGGCAGGGCCGCGCATCCCAGGGGCAGGCCTGCACGTGCGCCGTGCGCCCGGAGGCGGGGCCACGCACCCCGGAGGCGGGGCCGCGTGCCTGGGGCCCAGGGCGCCAAAATGGCTCGGGCCAGCCCTGCATGTGTGTGAAAGTTCGCCCCATGCTTTATGAAATTGGCTTTTGATTATAAATATGCATAACTTGGAGATGCCTTGGACAAAATACCTCATGTAAATTATCAATTTCAATGTTACAGTCTGCTGGATCTGCATATCCTATTTTGGTGCATGTATCATTCTTGTACGTAAAGTTAGAAATATGAAGTATGAGAGTGTTTATAGTTTTAAATGTGCTAATGAGTGCCATTACTGGTGCTCTAGAAGCTTTAACGACTTGTAAACAGCCTTGTTTGTCCAGTAAGTCCAAAGATGATTGGACAAGTAAGACATGTGACCATACCACCTGGTACTGAGATTCCATTTTGACCCAGGTAGTTTTCCATGGAAGGGGAAATGTAGAACAAAAGATTCCCAGCACAGGGGAGAAGACTACTTAATCAATGGAAAGCTATCAAGTCTTTGTTTTCAGCTGGCATAACACACTTCAAAAAGGACTGGGGACCCTGGTCAAGATAAAAGAGGTTGATAATTATTGTTTCTTTCCTAACAAATAATGCCTGCAATTTGTGCCACCTTCTAGAGAGCCAGGATCTGATCCAACCAGGTGCTGAACACCTACTGCAAACTAAATGCGAGCTGGCAGCACTCAGCATGGCATAGGAACAAGTCCTCAGTAATTATCAAGAAAAAAAATGCATTTGGCTTAGAAAAAGCTAGGAAGCTATGAGAAGACCATGGTAAATGGTAATCTTAGGAGATAACCAAACTCCAGGAGGAAGCTTAGTCTGATGTTTCAACTGTGTTGTTGTTTATGAGTTAGCAATAAAGGCAAATCTTATTTGGGGATGAGTTTGGACAACAAGGATCTGATGTTAGACCTATTCATGGCATTGGCAAGACTCCCCTTGACTTCAAAGAGTGTAGGCCATAACTGAGTTTTTATCTACACCAGGAGTTATTCCAGAATAGCTAGTCTTGAGTAACAACATGTCTGGATGCTCTTACTGCAGAAGAAGAGTGTCTTATTCTGAGGCTATATCTACATGATAGCCAGGATCAATGCTCAACAGCTTGGGGTTAGGTGAGAAGCGCCTCACCATGGCCACTGCAGGTCCAGCAGGCACAGCTGGGGGAAGGGTGCATGCCCCCCAGCTGAGGCAGATCCAGGTTTGTCCACCCCCTGTACTCCCCAGCCAGTGTGAGTAATGCAGCAAGCTGTGCACTTGCCCCTTGCTCTCCAATGAAGGGGAACAGCCAGCCATGTCCCCATATGAATCGAGGGGTGGTGGTGGAGATTCAGCCCCCCCTCGCCCTCCCCTAATGGTCACCCGGAAGATGGGGGACTCAGGGTTGGGGCAGTCCCAGAACAGGGAGGGGAATATGTCCCCAGCAAGCCCCTTTCACCGGCCTGGTAATTCTGTCTCTTTTCTATATGGTTTTATGAGAAGCAGTGCCATTCCAGGCACATCCCATTATCCTGGCTCAACTAAACCCTTACCTTGCTTTAAGTTGTGATAAGAGGAAGCTGCATAGCAAAATTGGTGGTCCTAGCTCTTACCATTTAGGAGGAGTTCTTGAACAAAGAGACAGATTGACACACTCATTCAAATATATGGTAGATTAGTTTTGAAATGCAGGTGTGTGTGTGAGAGAGAGAGAGAGAGAGAGAGAGGGAGGGAGGGAGGGAGGGAGAGCGGGAGAATGGAAGATTGCTGTAATGTGAAAGTCTTACTATAGAAAGTGTCAAATAATAACACCTTTAAAAAGAAAATGCTACTTTGACTCTTTTAATACCTTTACAAAAGCTTTATCCTTATTTTTGAAGAGGGGGCAAGTAAATAGATAAATCAGGTGGGTGTTTTCTTGCAATTCTGAACCAAACAATAATGGGAAAATATTAAAACACTTGGTTTTTTCTCACTAAAGTTTTCATTTTGAAATGTTTTGTTCATTAATTTTTGTGAGAATCAGATACTCTGGTGATAGGGGCCACATACATACATCATGGGTAGCTCAGAAAAGGTTCTCTGTATAGGACACTAGACCAGGAGATGGGGGCTGACAGACTTGCTGGCATCTGGGCAAGGTGTGTGTGTGGGAGTGGGCCTTGGGCAGAAGAGGTGAGACTGGGGTAGCTAGTCTTCAGTGCAGTAATGGCGGCAGTGGCCAGGAACTCTGGGCTCTTTTGAATTACTGGGCCCTGGAGCAACAGCCCCCGTTGCCTGGCTCCCCAGTGGCAGGCCTGATAGGAACCAAGGCATCTGGGTTCTATTCCTGTCTCTGCCATTGTGTGACCTTGGGCAAGTAATTTTGTCTCTCTGCCCCTCCCACCTTTTATCTGTTGGGACAGTAAGTTCTTGGGGGCAGAAACTAACTCACTATGTGTTTGTACAGTGCCTAGCACAATAGGGCCCAGGCATTATTGTAACACAAAGTAAATAATAGCAGCTAAAAAGGAATTTTAAAACTAAGGCTAACATTAATACTAATGAATTTTCATATTGTTTAGAGGTCAGAGATGGCAGAGCAGTAGAATGTAAAATTCTATTTACAGCTCAAAGATACAAAGTGAAGCTGAAAACAGATGACTCTCTCTATAAAGCATATCTATTTTTACAATGAATTATAGTCAATAGAATGGCAGAGGAAAAGTGTAGCCTACAGGTAATCAAAAGATGAATGAATGGAGAATTTCACTGAGTGGTTTACTGGCTACTTGCCATTCTTGAATGGCAGCAGATAAAAAAAATACTGTGATAAGTATGATGGACTAGACCTTATTTATTTGCAATAAAAAGATGATATTTACATGCAATTAAAATGATTAATATTCTGAGCCCGTGTGGCCTAACTGACAGGGGACAAATGAAATGGTACTTTTTATTAGATCTGACCTACTGGAACCCGATAACATAAAAAACTTACCATAAAATAAAAACGTGGGGCTGTTGCATGAAATCTTTTTTGTGACTCAGTTGAAGAAGATTTCCTTTAATTCTGGAAATAAAGATTGCAATTTCTTTCCCCCAGTTCATCATCTCTAGAACTATTTTGATACTTTAAAAAACTAGAGTCTAAATAATCTGAAGAAGTGGGTTGTGCCCATGAAAGCTCATGATATCATCTACATGTTTTGTTAGTCTTTAAGGTGCTAGTAGACTATTTGGGGTTTTTTTAAAGTTTTTTTTAATATATATAGATTTATCAGAATCAAAACATGAGCGGTGGAGTTTTATAGGAGTTGTACATACTGGCTACGTCTAGACTGGCATGATTTTCCGCAAATGCTTTTAACGGAAAAGTTTTTCCGTTAAAAGCATTTGTGGAAAAGAGCGTCTAGATTGGAGCGGAGTTCGCGTTATAACAATGTGCTTTTGCAGAAAAGCGCGTCTACATTGGCGGCGCGCTTTTCCGCAAAAGCAGAAGCCCGGAACCATTTTGCGGAGGGCACAAGGGCACCAGCCCTTTCCAGGGGCGGGGGCTGGCGGCCATTTCAGACACGTGCTTAAAGGGATCTCCCCGGACAGCCGTTTCTCTCCGCTCCGTGCTAGAGGGCCTCTTGCAGGGACTGACAGCCATAAGCAGGTTTGGTGGTTGCCCTCTGACTTTGGGACACCGCTGCCTTTGGCCACCTACTGCTTTTGCCAGGGTTTTTTTTTTTTCCTAGCCCTCTGTCTTGTGCCATGGAACCACGGGTGGCCATGTGCCTGCTCTGGCCCCTGTCGGACATTTTTGAGTGCCTGCAGCTGCTGCTCCAGGTTGGTGCCCTCCTCTTCCAGGACCAGGAGGGGCACATCGGTTTGGACCCCCTCACCAGTGAGGCCATGGTGTCCCTGTGGCACCCCCCACGCCAGGGTGCAGAGGCGAGTGTGGAGACTGGACACCAGCACCGACTGGTGGGACCGGCTGGTCCTAGAGCAATGGGACGACCAGCAATGGCTCCGGAACTTCCGCATGTGAAAGCGGATGTTCATGGAGCTCTGCGCCTGGCTCACCCCCGTGCTCCAGAGAGCCACCACCCGGCTGTGGGCACCCATCCCAGTCAAGAAGAGGGTCGCCATCGCAGTCTGGAAGCTGGCCACCCCGGACAGCTACCGATCGGTGGCACACCAATTCGGGGTGGGCAGATCCATCGTCGGCGCCATCGTGATGGAGGTAAGTCCCAGGGGGAGTGGGGAGTGGGGTGGGGGGAGGGTGCTGCACTCCATGCCCAGGGGCAGCCAAGACTCCAAGCTGGGTCACCCAGGGGTTCGGGCCGTCCCTCCCTTGCACAGGCCTGCTGGGGGGGGGGGGGTGTAGGGCGAGGGGGCTGTGGTGTGTGTGCTCATGAGGACAGAGGGAATCACAGGGAGGGGGCCAAGGGAGCGCACACCCACCCCTGCCTTATGTGATGTGTTTCTCTGCACCCTTCTGCAGGTCGTCCGCGCCATCAACAACGTCCTGCTCCCCAGAGTGATCCGCCTGCGGGACGTGGACGCTACCGTCGCCGGCTTCGCTGCCCTCGGGTTCCCCAACTGCGGGGGAGCACTGGATGCAACCCACATCCCCATCCGGGCCCCGGAGCATCGAGCAGCCCATTTCATGAACAGAAAGGGGTACTGCTCCATTGTTCTGCAGGCCGTCATGGACCACCAGGGCCGCTTCCTGGACGTCTACACGGGCTGGTCCGGCAGGGCACACGATGCCCGCATCCTCCGCAACTCCGGACTGTTTCGCAGGCTGGAGGCGGGCACCTACTTCCCCCGGTGGGAGTTGGCTGTCGGGGATGTGCCTATGCCCATCTGCGTCGTCGGGGACGCGGCCTACCCCCTGCAGACCTGGCTAATGCGGCCCTACACGGGGCGGCCGGACCAGAACCGGGCCCGGTTCAATGACCACCTCAACCGGGCCCGCGATCAAGTGGAGCTCGCCTTTGGCCAATTAAAAGCCCGCTTCCGGTGTTTGCTCACCCGTCTCGAGATGGGTGAGCGGAATGCAATGGAGGTAGTGGCCGCGTGCTGCATGCGCCACAATATTGTGGAGCGGAGCAGGGAGGCCTTCCTTCCCGCATGGATGGCAGCGGAGGGCCAGGCCTACGAACAGCCCCACACAGCTGCCAGCCACCAGGCACACCAGGATGGGGTGCGCATCCGGGAGGCCCTCACGGACATGTTCTCACAGGCCCCGGAGTAGGGTCACCTTGGTTTCCCTGGACAACTCCCTCCCCTCCCCTTACCTCCCAATACACAACAACACACTGTTTGGGGGAGAGGGGGATGTTGTGCAGAATGTTCATTATTGTTATGTGAAATATGTTTGAGCAGTCTAGTTCAGAGCACAGTACTCTTGGTTCTGTTAAGAGTTTGGTCAGGTCAAGCGGAAGGCTTGTACCTACCAATTAGGATTAGGTTTAGATTTAGGTTTAGTTAGATTAGCTATCGTCGTCGGTTCAAAGCATTTCGGCCGTCGTCGAGTTTGTTCGTTGGGCGCGTCGGCCGTAGCTAGGGTTTTCTTTGACTTCAGGGTTAGGTGTAGGGATAGTCTAGGTCACCATCATCTGTTCGAGCTGTCCCAAAGAACAGGAAGAGGAGTCGAGGTTTGTGCGGAAGGCTCGAGTCAGCGCACCCGATTCCAGTCATCTTCGAGGGATCTCCTGGCAGTTCCTCTCCTGAGACCCGGAAGGACCAAAGGATGGAGGTCGCCAGCCACAGCTTCATCCGTCGAGGGATCTCCTGGCAGTTCCTCTCCTGAGGCCCGGAAGGACCAAAGGATGGAGGTCCCCAGCCACAGCTTCGTCCATCGAGGGATCTCCTGGCAGTTCCTCTCCTGAGGCCCGGAAGGACCAAAGGATCGAGGTTGCCAGCGTCACCGCAATCGCCCTCCGCGCCTAGACTGTGTTTAATGTATTTTGTGTTGTGTTTACTCTTTTGTAATCTATCCCTTGCTTGATTGGGATTTTATGCATGTCAAATATAGTCCTGTGGTTAAATTTTATCTTCAGAGTTGGTATTAATTTATGCATCACAAACTCATAACCCTTCAAAATTATTTCCCTTTTTTTTAGAAAACCTGTGATAGATATGGAATTTGGAGTCCGCATTTGTCATCTTCATGAGTTTATTAGGTTGATCGGCATTCTAAATTAATTATTCACGTTACCTCGCGTAACAGGGAGAAGACCTTGAACTGGGAGGGGGAGGGGAGCTACTCCTGGGAGGGGTGGCCCCTGCGACCGCTCCTGCGGGGGCAGACCTGGACATGGGGGGCAGGCTGAACGGGGAGGTGGGCAGTAGGAGCGGGAGCAGGAGCAGGAGGGGCCATTGCAGGAGGGGGCGGGGACAGGTGCACCAGGACGGGGTGCGCATCCAGGAGGCCCTCACGGACATGTTCTCACAGGCCCCGGAGTAGGGTCACCTCGGTTTCCCTGGACAACACCCTCTCCTCCCCTTCCCCCTCCCCTCCCCTCCCCTCCCCTCCCCTTACCTACCAACACACAACAACACAGTTTGGTTTCACCAAAAAAAGTGTCGGTTTTTATTTACAAAGGGAGGAGAGGGGGAGGAGACCTTGAACTGGGAGGGGGAGGAGACCTTGAACTGGGAGGGGGAGGGGAGCTACTCCTGGGAGGGGTGGCCCCTGCGACCGCTCCTGTGGGGGCGGACCTGGACATGGGGGGCAGACCGCATTGGAGCAGGCTGAACGGGGAGGTGGGCAGGAGGGGCAGGAGCAGGGGCAGGAGCAGGAGAGGCAGGAGCAGGAACAGGAGGGGCCATTGGAGGAGGGGCAGGAGGGGCAGGAGGGGCCGGGGGCACTGCTAGGGGAGGGATGCCGGGGGCATGGGGCGTGGCCATGCCATAATGTATGGCATGGGCAATGTGTGCGGAGAGGCTGGCAACGGAGTTCGCCATCAGCGCACAGTGTCCCTGGAAGGTGGCCCAGGCCTCCTGGCGCCACTGCAGGTCTGCCTCTGTGCGCCTCTGGATGGCAGCCTCTACCCGCTCGACGGCCTGCACGTGGCGCCGCAGGAGCTGGTCCCGGTGTCGGACGCGCTGCCTCGGTGGTTGGGCGGCTGGGGGTGCTGCTGCTGCCGGACCGGAGGGTCCCCCGCTCCTGGTTGGTCCCGCTGCAGGGAACAGAAGAAAGGGTGGGTCAGTCAGGCAGCCCGGCCACTGTCCCCACACCTCATGCCTTCCACGCCACCCCTGAGCCCAGGTGACACCACAGGGGTGGTGTGGCTTGGGCCCCCTCGGTTCCCCCCCACCCCCTCCCGTGTTGTATGTTTGCATAGAGGACCGCCCCTGGAGTAGGATCCTCCTCCATGTACTGGAACCCCCGGTCTGTGTCCTGGCCCCGTGGAGGGCGGGAGGGCGCGTGTATTGCGTTAACCTGTGGAACTCCCTGCCGGTGGAGGCTGTGAGGCTTTGGGCTAATCCATGGTATTTGACAGGGAAAGTGAGATGAATCCCCACACAGTGCCTGGGAGCACATCTGGCAGACGTGGTCTGGGCTCTCAGATCCCCATCGCGTGGGATATCTCCTGGACGGAACCAGGAGAGTGACTGGGGAGTGTCCCATCCTTGCAGCAAAACTCAGGCGGCCCTAGGGGCGGCCCAAGCGCTTCCCCCCCTTCTCCCTCCCACTATCGCTCACACACGGTAGCCCAGGGACGTGTGTGGCTGCAGTGGGGACTTCCCTCGGGGAGCCAGCCAAGGCACCGGGAGCAGGCGAGGGGCTCAGGGGGCCACGCCACAGGGCTGTGACGCTGCAGTTTTCCCAGGAGCAGCTGGCTGTGCCTCACAGCCAGGCATGGGGACAGTGTGCCGTTTTGCCTGCTACACCCTTGCGGAGGTGCGGGCTCTGGCCTGAGTCCCTGGGACCCTGGCTGGTTCCAGCCGGCATCCACCCTTCCCCGGTCCTGCCGGATGTGTGTGAGCAGCACGGTCCCAGGCATGCCCTGGAGCTGCCTGCTGTGGCCACATGCCGCTCGGTCACCAGGCTGCACGTGGTTGCACGTGCTGCTTGCTGCCTAATGCTACACAGCGTGCAGCTCACGTGGCCCGAGTGACATGCTCTCCCCTTCCCCCCTCTGGGTGCCTGGCTCCTCCCGCCCGCCCTTGTGAGTGCAAAGTGCAACACTTACCAGTGGATCCTTCCCCAGCCTCCGAGGACGCACAGGAGACGTCGGGGCTGCCGGAGGTGGCCTGCTGGGTGACACTGCTGGCCTCGTCCTCCGACGCACTGCTGCTGCTGTCTCCCTCCCCCGTCGTGGTGGTCCTGGTGATCGGGGCGCGCGCGCAGGTGTCCACCGTGACGTCCGGGGCTTCTGGAGCTGGCTGTCTCAGGATGCGGTGGAGCTGGTCATAGTGGGGGCAGGTGTCTGGTCCTGCCCCCCGGCCCTCGCTGGCCCACACATAGCCCAGGCGCAGCTCCTTCACCTTAGCCCGGACTTGTTCAAGGGTCCGGGCTGGATGTCCCTGCTGGGCTAGTGCCAGGGCCATGCGGCCGAAGATGTCGGCGTTGCGGCGCCAGGACCGGGTCTCGTGGAGGCCCTCCTCCTCCTCCCACAGGTCCAGGAGGGTCTCCAGGTCCCCCGACGACCAGGAGGGGTCTCTCCTTTTGTGGCCCCTGGGGGCCTCCTGCGCTGGGGGTGCAGGTGGCTCATCGGCCGGAGTTGCCATGCTGCGTGTGATGTGGCTGCTGGGCCACGGCAGGGGCAAGGTGGCAGACCTCAGGCCCAGAGGTCTGAGGCACGCTCCTGCCACGTGCGCTCAGCAGGTGTGCTTTAAGAGCTCGAGTTACCAGGAAGTCCGGGGCTCCTACGGGGTCTCCCGGCGTCCAAACCGCTTTTTTCCGTTTAGCCTGCTTTTGCGCAAAAGTCTTAGCTAGCTGTCTACACTGGCCCTTTTGCACAACAGTTTTTTGCAAAAAGGACTTTTGCCCGAACGGGAGTGTCAAAGCTTTTCCGCAAGAAGCACTGATTTCGTACATGAGAACGTCAGTGCTTTTGCGGAAAATCAAGCGGCCAGTGTAGACAGCTGGCAAGTTTTTCCGGAAAAGCGGCTGATTTTCCGGAAAAACTGGCCAGTCTAGACATAGCCACTCAGTATTTGGCCTGAGAGTACTGTCTCAACAATACATTGCATGTCTTACGTTACTTTGTATCCAGGTAATGAATTAAATAGCATTTTTACCCACAAAACAGTCTCTTAAATGTATTTTGAACTTTCTGATGTGAATTTATAAACAAAATAGATGCTAGATCAGTGTTTCTCAACCAGTGGTACGAGTACCCTTAGGGGTACACGAGAGAAGTCTGGGGGATACGTCAACACAACTGAAATTTGGAGAAAACTGAATTTTTGTTTTAAGTTTTAGAGCACTTTATTATTTTTGTACTTTTTACACCAAAAATGTCATCACCCGCCCGCCTACAATTAAGTTGTTTAAACAAATGTGTTGCAATGGTGGAAAAAAAAAATTGTGTCTGAAAGCTGTAGGTAATTTTTTTTAAAGGTATACTTTATAAAAAAAGGTTGAGAAACACTGTGCTAGCTTGTCCACTTTTGAGATTGAGTCAGCAAACATTAATAAACGTAAGCCTTACAAAATCCATGTAAGATGGGTAAGGGTTGTTATCCCCAGTTTACGTGTGGAGAAATTGAGGCATAGAGACTTTCTTGGGATTTACTCAAGATCATACAACAGATCAAAGACAGAGCTAGAACAGAAGGCAGGAGTCCTCTCCCCCAATTATTTTGCTTTAACTACTGGACTACAGCAGATGCAGTTCTGGGGGCAGAAGAAGGGGACAATGTCAGGGATCTTGCTGTCCAAGGGCAAAGACTAAGAGCATACGAGACAGTTGGCAGCTGGGAAGGAACATGTGCACTAGGGATCTCTTGCTTATGCCTAGTAAACCTTCCCCTCTGCAAGTCCCAGCAGCATAGAGATCCATTTCCTTCTTCAGAGGGGTTTTTATTGCCCTTTTCTTTTGTTGTCTGAGCAGCAAACTCAGTTAGCAAGGGGAATCAATTTGCATCATTCATCTTCACCGAGGAGGGTAGAACAACCAGTGTCTTTCGTCCTATTTAATATCTGCAATAGTTTGGTGTCAATAGTCAGGACATGACACCTTCTGTGGGAGATTAGCACTTCACAGCCGTTAATGTTTCTCTTCAGTCTGGTGATTTATACAGTCCCAGAGGTTCACAATGCAACCACTCAGATATGACCTTATGTTATGGGATACAGATTAGTGCATCCAGCTACTCACAAGCATTCCATAAAATCTAAACATTAAATATTATTCCAACCCTAATATCTGTTGTAACAATACTGACACATAGGTGTGCCAGACTGATTCCCTACATATCTGTTAATATTCAGTTTAGACATGAGGTCCTAGGCATGAGGTGATACCTGGTCTCTTAGGCTATGTTTACACCACAGAGTTTTTGTGGAAAAACAGCCGTTTTTCTGCAAAAACTCACGGAGCATCCACACTGCAAGCATGTTCTTTTGACAGTAAATTGACAGTACATAGAAAGAACAGAGACGTTTTTGTGCAATTGGTATTCCTCTTTCTATGAGGAAGAAGCCTTTTTGCTTTTTCGATGCGCTTTTGCAGTGTGGACGTGCTCTTGCACAAGAAATTTTTGTGGAAGATCTCTTCTGACAAAAGGTTCTTGTGCAAAAAGCTTGCAGTCTAGACATAGCCTTAGTGTCACAGATTTTATGGAGAATTCCAGCTTTATTTAATTTAGGGGCCAGATCTTCATCTTGCAAAAATTAGCATAGCCCCATTAACTCCAATGGAGCGATGCAGATTTACTCAAGATAAGGTTCTAGCCACAGGGTTTCAGACAGAAAGTCCTTCTTGTTTGCAAAATAGGTTTGCTAATTCAAGCTAGGCTAGGCTTAGCCTAAATGACAATTACTTCAGAACAGTGTGACATAAATGTGCCTTATTCCCACACAGACTACAGATAAAATGTAAGGTTGGAACAAGTTTGAAAATGATTTATCACTGCAAGTGCAGGTTTATAACTGCTAGCGGTTTTTTTGAGAGAAAGGCCATAGTGCAAGGAGAGCAGTTTCTTTACAAGTCAGCAATTTTTTGTAGTTAACCAGTTATTCTTTGATAAGAATGCAAGCTATTCACTGAGAGTGAACTTTAACATCATTTATTACAGGACTTTGCCAGCACCTCTGTAATTATCAGGACACTCTCAAATGACTGGGTATATTTTTCTGTACTGTACGTAGAGAAAAAGAAGAATCCAAGAACAAATCAGAAGCAGAATTGATTTCTTGCTGCTTCAATACTGATGCGCAGCTCATTTAAAAGAAATATCCAAGGTGTGTGTGTGGTGAGGGGCAGGAAGACCCCTCCAGATTATAAAATAGCAGCTTGTGTTTGCATTTTCACCACATTACTTAGGGCAGGTCTACACTAAAAGATAATGGAGAATCTAATATGGTCGATTTCTTACTATCCGATTTTGTGAAGTCAAAGGTCTGTGTCCTCACTGCAGGGAAGAATCAAATGTTGTCCGAAACATTAGGGAGCTTACTGTAGATGCAGAGAGCTAAGCACCGTGGGCAGCTTTGCATTCTGGGCCATATGCACAGTGCCCACTGGGTACAAAACTCTTCAGCAGGTGGCTAGGGGTTCATGTTGGCAACGTCCCAGAATGCATTCCTCTAGACCCTCCCCCCTTGTGTGAGATAGAGGGGAGGCAGTGTGCTTGCACCTTTTAGTGCCCTGGTTGCCCGTGCAGACGCTATAGCAGCGCGAGCATGAAGCCTGTAGTGCAGGAAAGCATTGTCGTGCTCATGTGTCAAGTTCCTAGTGTGTGTTTAGAGACCATTGTGAAGTCGTCGGTGTCCATGGATAGAGCCTTGCAAATCTGTGGAGATGTGCTTAATATCTGCAAGTATCCGCATCAGCAGATGTGGATATACATGGCTCATTTTTGTGGATACGGATCAGGATGTAAATTTTGTACCTAGAACCCTGCAAATTTGCAGATATCCACTTTATATCCACAGGTATCCATCCGCATTTGGATATGTATGAGTGTATGAGATATCTGAGGATCATTTTTGCAGATGCAGATGTGGATACAAATGTTGCATCCACACAGAGCTCTATCCCTGGAGTAGTCAATTATTGATATGTCCTTTAAATTTTTACTTTTAAAAATGATACAGCACAAATTATTAGCACAATTTTATATATACAAATACATACATTGCTAACTACAGTTTGTGTACATATCTCATAACAATAATCAGGTTCAGAATAGTACTAGCTTTCATAAGGGATTTAACTTCACATATTTATACACAGTAATATTATATATATACAACCAGTTGATTGAATGGTGTATTTTTTGGGTTTCTCTTTAGGAGTTTCTGGATCCTGATTGTCAGAGAAATATAGAAATAGAAAAAAAATTCCCAGACCCCGGCAGCATCTCTTTTCTTTGCTGCAGTCTAGTCAGCTATCCATTCAAGTAGATTAGGCTCTTTTCATGTCTGATTAAACCATTGCCTTGAGAAACTGCATTTTTCCAATTGCAAAATCCAGATTTGGTAAAAAACCACAGCAACTCCCATTCCACCAAGATTACCAGGGTGTGGATACAATCAACAAGGAAAACAAATGGTCTTATCATACCTCTCCTTAATTATAGGGTCTGAGTCAGAACATCTGGGCTCTATCACCGACTCAGACATAAATTCACTATGTGTCATTGAGCATGTCACTTAATATTTTTTCTGGTCTCAGTTTCTCCAGTTTACTGCAAACTGGTAAAATGTTACTTTCCTCCATAATGGAGTGGTTTGCTATGTACAAATAAAAAGCTATCTGTATAAACACAAAGTGTTGATGATTCATTCATTCATTTATTATGATTAATAATTACTTGCATTATTATCCCAAGAACTGTAATTATCCTTAAGCTATTCCTTTTCTCTGTTCTCTCTCCTATTGAATTTCTCTTTCCTACAAGGCAGAATGCTTTTTTTTTTTTTTTTTTTTTAAACTAACACCAAACAAAAGTCCAAGCAAACAAACAAACAAAAAAACCCAGGCTGGGCTGGGGTTGGAGTAATACAAAGTTTATGGTAAAACTGTCTCTCTGCTAAGTGAATTACGGTACACAAACGCTGATAACTTTTCCTGTCTGTTGATTGCAGCAGAAGATATATATGTGCCAGCCAGCCCTCGCCTGGTGTATTTTTCCTTAATACGCTTTGTGTAGAAAATCCTGTGACAGGTAAGAATTATGTAGTTGTTGTATTATAATTCAGGGTAATGACCATTAAAATTATTTACAATTGATTTCTTAGAAGGAGTTAATTGCATAGCTAAAGTGTTTTGCTTAGTGCTATATGTTTTCATTTATCTTTTTAAAAATGGTAAAATAGCCTAATGCCATTTTTTTTAAATTAAAGTTGCTGTTCGAGCTAAAGGCTGAATTGTTGGCAGTAATTTTTTTCAAGAAGGAGACACCCCTTCTAGACGTTTAGCAAGGAATGTATAACTCATGTTCTCCTTATAAACCCGGTCTTGTTTTTGTGCTCTCTTCCTTTCCAGAAGTCTTAGCATGCTGTGGCTGTTTAAACTTTTCTGGCCCGCATACCTGCTTAGAGAAGGGATCTCAGAGGCGCTAATTTAGCTGCAAGGCAACCATGTGCTGTCTGAATGATACTATGAGATGAGGGGAATTGTCTTGAAAAACGCCTATCTCGAGGCCTTATGTGGACCTGGGGGAGACGGAGGGAGGGGGGAAAAACCCGCGAAGAGAGGGGAATATCGTTAGAGTTGCTAGGCGGGAAGTAGGTTGCGGACTTTGAAAGTGCTGAGGATTTCTTTGAAACGGGCTAGATAGATTTAACGCGATTTTTGACGAGTGCTCTTACTCCCTCTCCCTTTTCACTTCTGCTGCTGAAGGCAAAAAACATCTCCCCCTGGAAAAAGGACAGGAAACTTTCTGGGGGAAAATCCACCAGGGGCTCTTCGCTGTGTCCCCAGCCCAGAGGCGCATACGTGTGTGCCCGAGCATTGTTGTGCTGCAGGATGCGCTTGAAACTGCTGTTACCTCATCCACCTTAGCTCTGCACTGAAGCCTAGTCAGTTACACCTGGGAGAGGGAGCGAGCGACAGGCAAACGTGCCCCCCTGTAACTGCTCCGAGCGTATGGGACCCGAGGGGCGCACAGACCCCGAGCCCACCTCCTCTCATCTGGGTAGAACCGCTGGATTTCCCCTCCCGTGCTGCAGTCGTGACCCGCCTTTGTTCCTTCCCTGCACGGCGGCCCTGCAGCTGCTGGCTGGCTCCGGAGCAGAATTAGTTAACGAGGTGGAGCAGGGGAGGGCGGAGGAGGAGGCAAGGGCCGCTCTCGGGCTCTGACCATGTTTTTCTCTTGCCCCTCAGCTGCCAAAGGGGATCCAGGAAGCCGCGGGAGAGACTCGCATCTGGAGCGGAGCTTCCAGCGACCATGGCGGGCCTTCTCACTATTGCAGCCCAAGTCCTGTCCGTCTGGTTCACTCTGGCCTTTACACTGATAGTGCTGCCCTCCATGTTCGGACTGTCGCTGGGGATTTCTGAGTTCTATATGAGAATTTTAGTGAAGACCCTGGAGGTACGTTGGTGGCCCTTAAAAGTGTTTACTTAATAAAAGGGGGAGGGAGGCTGGGACGCTGCGTTTTTGGGGTGTCCTTAACATGTTTCCAGTCAAAACTTCTGGTCTGTGGCAGTAAATCTGCTGTGACTTTTGCATGAACACTTATTCCCGTGTGAATCAGTTTCTCTAACTCAGGAGGGCGTGTTCTCCCTCTGCAAAACGTGTCCCTCTGCCAAAGGCTGGCTAGTCAAGACTAGAAAACTAGTTCCTGGGAATGCTTTGTGTTTTACAATCCTAAATCCGAGCTAATATTGTGCCTGGGGTGTCATGAAATATCTCCCTTGCCATTGTTCCAATAAAGGACCTGACAGGCCAGCTATGCATACAGGAGATCATCCAGGTGAAGTACAGGGCATCCCCACTATAAGTCACCCCAGTATACATCCGTTCCACACTACAGTCATTGATGCTTATAGGAATGGATGCATTATAGGTCCTCCTATTCCTCACTCTTGAGTCATGCAACCCCAAAACCCAATCAGTGCAAATAGAAGTCAGCCGTGGGAAAAAAATCCCGCCCCCCTTAAGTTGTTTTACTATCAGTCCAAGTTTTTTGGAACCTATCTTGGACTTACAGCAAGAATGGCCTGCATAGTCAGTGAAAGGGGTCAGCTCCTGCTTAAAAAGAAACTATTGTGAAACTCCACAAATTCAGAGTAACTTCATGCCAGTCTGAACCAAAAAACCAGTTTCCTTGCTAAAATGTTCTTCTGCTGTGTGCTCATCCACACTTGCAATAGCATAATAGTAAACGGTGACTGTAAAAGCTCCAACAGCCAGTGACTATTCTAAAATCCCATGTGCTCACACCTTGGAACCCATGTCAGGTATCAACATTCTAGGCCAGGGGTACTCAACGCACTGCTCATGGGCTGCATGCAGCCCGCAGTGCAGTTTGGGTTGATAAAAGAGTTTTAGTAGTTAAATTCAGAGTTGTTGACTTGAGTCTCATGACTTGAACTCAAGTCCGACTTAAGTCACCTAGGTGACTCGACTTGAGCCTCGACTCAGATTCATTGTTTGTGACTTGAGACTCGACTTGAGACATGCTAATTTTGTTAAATCGACTTGGTGAAAAAATTGTCCTAAAATGCCGATATTGATGGCTTGTACAAAAGTGTCTTGACATTTTTTTAAATTAAGACTTGGGACTTGACTCAAAAGTGACTTTAGGGACTCGAGACTCGACTTGAGACTTGAACTGTAGTGACTTGAGACTCAACTTGGACTTGACAATGATGACTTGAAGACAACACTGGTTAAATTCCTGGACTGTTGTGAAGCCAAAACAAAAAAGTAGTCCATATAATGGTGGTCTGTTGATATGCATTTTACTAGTTAAATTCCTGGAATTCCATTGCTCATTAAAAGTGCTGTCATATGGGTGGAAACTGGGTAAATATTGCATTTTATTAATATCAGAAGAACGGATTTAAATGTGGGCTGCGTGTTGTGTAATCTTGCCTTAGCTTCTTTCACACTGACAGGCATGAATACAAAAATTATTTGCATGTATATGCAACCGCACTTAAGTTGCGGCCCATAGCATGTGTTGTGAGTATCATTGTGGCCCCCTGGGGCTTCCAAAGTTGAGTAGCCCTGTTCTAGGCTGATATCCAATCCCTGGATGGGGAAGGGTAAGAACATCATGTACCTTGCTTCCACTGCACAGTGCAGTATTCTGCCTTCCTCTTCTTTTTAACCACTCTGACAACAGTCTTCTGTGCCAAGCTACTTATGAGTTATAATTTAGATTCAGAGCTGATCACCTATCTCAGTCTTGCTGACCTTTATGTCTATTGAATTCTTATATTTCCTAAATTTCCATGCTATCCAACGGGGAAGGTTAACTTACTTTTAAATTAGTTTGATGAAAGAATGGGTGCATGTGTTTGCTACCTCCCAAGTAGGTTGTTCAACCAGTCCTGCACTATGATAGATACCCAAGCAGCTACTGAGAGAAAAATCTAGTTCTGATGCTCTATGGAGCACTTTCTTAAGGCTAAACTTTAAAAAATGCTCTTCTTGCTTCACTTTCCCCAGATGAGGCAAGAATCTCTGTTGGGATAGGAGCTTACTTTATAGTGCCTTGCTGTGGCCCTGGCACTTCAGTAGGATGTCCTGGATCAGACTCCTTGTGATCTAAATCACTGCCCCGCCCCCTGTTGTGCTGTACTTCAGTCACTTGGCACCTAAATCCTCACAGTATTGGCAAGGATGGTCACACTCACAGCTTCTTGGAGTGATGAATTTGCGCAGCAGTTCAGCTTCCTATCTTCTAAATGGGGTATTTGTGGGAGCTGAATTCCTTTTGCCATTTTCCTCCTCTATCGAAATCGATCTCTCCAGGGGTATGTCAGCCCCCTAGCTCGAACTAGGGAGGCTAATGTGGGCATTCGAAGTTGCAAATGAAGCTCGGGATTTAAATATCCCGGTTTTATTTGCATCTTTCTGGTGCCATTTTTAAATCTCTTAGTCTGAACTAACTGTATTACGCATAGTCAAACGCGTTAACTCAACTAAGGACTTACTCGAGTTAACGCTTTGACTGCCGCCAGAGCCACAGGCAGTTAGTTCAGACTAAGGATTTAAAAATGGCACTGATTAGAAGATGCAAATAAAGCCCGGGATATTTAAATCCTGGGCTTCATTTGCAACTTCGAATGCCTACATTAGCCTCCCTAGTTCGAACTAGGGGGCTAGTGTAGACATACCCCTGGAGAGTGCTGGCTAGGGGTGGGCTGAAGGTGGAATGTGTGTGAAGCTCTAGAAGAGCAAAGGGGAAGGAGGAGCTAATGTCGTACCAGCCTCTTGAAAATTTAACTAGGGTGACCTGGGTAATCATAAGCTGTGAAGCTCAACACTGGTCCAAGGCAAAATTGTGGAAGGACATATTGGGAATCAATCAGTAACTCATGCTGCCTCGCTTCGTGCCAGTCAACAAGGGTTTTATAGAAAATGGATCTAGTTACTCTCGGTGCTGTTCTGTGAGGTTACCAGTTTTTCTGAGATAAGTATTCTGATGCCTTACGGAAGCTGGTGTGGGACCACACAACATTCTGAATTTTGTGCTATGCCAAAAAGTAGCACCTATTAAATGGGTTTTTTAATACTGGCGGCTAGATCTTAGAGTAACTTTAAATACGTGATGAGTTATTTCTAGTGGGGGTCCACAACCCAGCACTAGTCAGTGTTTCGTTGGGGTGACTCAGAGGTATCTGTCACTTGCCACTTCACCAGTTGTAGAGAAGAATGAGGCCATCTTGGTAAACTGGCCTGACTTGAGTACTGCACATCTTAGCTATTTCAAGCTGGAAGGTGATACTTTCTAGGAGCAAAGAATGCTTGTCCTGCTGATAGGATGAGGGACGGTTGCTTGGAAAGCAGTGACCCAAAAGTCGTGAGCTAAGAGGAGGGCATGAGGGAGAACCAGCTGAACATGGGCTGGCGATGTGGTGCCAGGACTGACTCTCAAAGGCTGTCCTCATATGTGTAAAGAGGAGACCATGGAATAAAACAAGGGAGGCATTACTCTGTATATGGAACTAGTGAATTGATTGCTGTTGTACTGTGTCCAGTTCTGGTGTCGTCCTAAAAAGGCTGTTGACAAATTAGATTCAGAAAAAGAGCTGTAAAAATGATCTAGCATTTGGAAAGCCTGACCTGGAGTGAGAGACTAATCCGCTCAAGCTATTTATGTATCCATTAGAAGATTTGCCCGGCACTGCTTGGGTCCTTAACTCAATTTAAAAATAAAATAAAATGAAAATGTACATGCTTCATTTAAATCATTGCTCTTAGGTAGGGTTGGGGACGAGGGGCTCCGTATGCAGGCTGGCCTGAGGAGAGAAGGACTATCCCTGCCCTCACCACAGCAGCTTGGGACCAGGTGAGAAGTGCCTCTCCATGGCCACTGCAGCTCCAGCGGGCACAGCCGGGGGAGGGGTGCATGTCCCCTGGCTGGAGCAGGTCCAGGTTCTTCTGCCCTCTGCACTCCCCAGCCAGAGTGAGGAATGCAGCAAGTTGTGCACTTCCCCTTCACCAGGAAGCGAGGGGAACAGGCAGCAATGTTTTTGTACGAATGGGGGAAGCTTCAGCTCCCTACCACCCTTCCTAAAGGGCACCTGGGGGTGCAAGGCTCAGGGCTGGGGTGGTCCTGAATGTGGTAGAGGGATGCACCCCCAGCCAGCCCCTTTCATTTGTCGTGTGATTGTCTCTCTTCTGTATGAGAAGCAATCCCATTCCAGTCACATCCCATTTTCTGGCACAACCAAACCCCTGATCTTACTAGGATAACAGGATGCTGTATATCCAATTTGGTGGTCCTAGCTCTTACCAATTGGGAGTTCTTGTAAAGACGGACAAACTTTCAAACATATAGGAGAAGAGACTGCCTGGAGTGACCTGACTATGGACAACTTAGAACAGTGTTTACTTGTCTAGCAGATGAAGGTATAATGTTATCCAGTGGCTAGAAGCTGAAGTTAGAGGAACTTAGACTAGCAATAACCTCAAACCTTTAACAGTGAGGCTACGTCTACACTGGCAGCTTCTTGCGGAAGAACGGCCGTTCTTCCACAAAAACTTGCCGGCTGTCTACACTGCATGAGCGTTCTTCCAGAACTAAATTTACAGTATAGCGTAGCAAAACAGGGCTTCTTCCAGCAGAGTTATTCCTCTCCCCATGAGGAATAAGCCCTCTTGTGCAAGAGTTCTTCTAGAAGAGGCCAGTGTAGACAGGCAACATGAATTTCTTGCACAAGAAGCCCCTATGGTTAAAATGGCCATCAGAGCTTTTTTCTGGAAGAGAACGTCTACATTGCCATGGATGCTCTTCCGCAAAAGCACATCTCTTGCACAAAAGCACATGCCAGTGTAGACGCTTTCTTGTGGAAGAGTTTTTTGCACAAGAACTCTTCCGCAGATGAGTTCTTGTGCAAGAAGCTGCCAGTGTAGACGTAGCCTGAGTGTAATAATCATTAGAACAATTTGTGATGGGTTGGATCACAGAAATTCCTTTGGGGTTGTCCCACTAATGAAGCCACTGATGTCTGCCATCCTACCCTCTGGGGCTCCTTTCCTGAGCTTAGTGGGTGGGAAGCTCAAGTTTCTTCCAGCCCAGGCACAGATTTGGGGTTACCACCTTCCTGCAGAGCAATGTAGACCCTGAACAGCTCAGCTCAGCTCTAGGAGGGCTTGGCTATAAGGCCTGTTGATAGTACCCAGGAACCCAAACCCCCAAATAAATCCATCTTCTCCTGTGTAAAAGTTTCTCTCAGGGAAAGCTCCTAGAGATGCCTGCCCACTTTAGCAATGAAAGAGAGATCCATAGTGGTTGCTCCCTCCAAGGTAGCAATTATTTACACTGGGCTTGATAATAAACAAAAGTATTTTTGAGTATAAAAGGTAGGATTTAAGTAACTGATCTGGCTGTTTTCACATGCAAAGTAAGTTACTAATGCAAAATAAAACATGCCAGCTAATCCTAATGAAGTAAAACTTGTTACATGCAAATTCTTATAATAAACAGTAGTTCTAAACATTTTTCACTAGCTAAGCAGTCTCCTATCTTGAGCCCAATTCTTCCCCCTGATCAGTCTTAGATGTTTCTAGCAGGCAACATGGCTGGAAAGAGGGGGGTGTCTCCTGATGTCTGACAACTCCCCTTATTGTTTGCTCCTCCCCATCTCATTTTTGACAAGTTGGGAATTCTTTATGCTCAGTTGAAACTTGTCTCTCCTTGAGTGGAAAAGTATCAGATCCAAAATGGGGGTTCAACATCATGTGGCCTGTCCACATGTCTTTGTAAGATCAAACTCAGTTTGGATTTACAAGAAAAACAAAACTATTCACAGGTCATTGACTTGATTGAGCCATTAAGTTCCTAAAGTACCACTACTGGCTCTCAGTAGCACATTTAGGATTAAAAATAGATTTACACTTAATTTTTAACTTCATATACAAGAATGATACACAGAGCTGTCCTTAGGAGGCATGGGGCCTGGGGCACCTCCCCCCTCTCTTTGTGCTCCCCGGCCCTGGTGCTGCAGGCTCCACCGCATTCCCCAAGGCTCATCCCTGCTCCACCCCAAATATGAAAAATAACATACAAAAACCAGTAGGAGAACACTTTAACCTCCCTGAACACTCAGTAATGGATTTAAAAGTAGCCATCCTTCTACACAAACTCCCAAACCAGACTACAAAGAGAAACAGCAAAGCCACAATTCATTTGCATGTTTAATATGCTCAAATTGGGACTGAATAAGGACTTAGAATGGTTTTTCTCACTACAGAGGCAGTTTTCCCTCTTGGCATTCACACACCCCATCAGCTACTGTGAGTGAGCTACTGGTCCTACACTTAATAAGCAACTCTCTTCTTTTGATATGCTGGTATATACGTCCCTACCTCTGTGATTTCCACTCCATGCATCTGACAAAGTGGCTTTTATCTATGAAAGCTTCTGCCCAAATAGATCTATTAGTCTTTAGGGTGCCACAGGACTCTGTTTTTGGTTTAAACATGTCAATTGTTATATGGCTAATGAAACTGGTGAATGCTACTTGCTTTCCTAGTTATAGTTTTAGTGAATAATACCACTGAGAGAGAATTTTTTGGCCAAAACATGTTTTAAAAAATAAAACAACTGCTGTTTCTTCAGTACTAAAATATTTTGTGCATGCCTGTCAGTTTTGCCAAATGATTTCAGTAGAAACAATTCCTGCTCCTTAAAAGAAAACTCAGCAAAATATTCCATTTTGGCTTTTTATTTTCAAAACGCCACACTTTGAATGTTTGTTTAAAACCACTTATTGGTTTAAAATTTCATTTAGTGTTGAAAATGTTTAAAGAGTGAAAATCTAAAAGTTCCATTTTGCCAAAACCAAAAATGTATCATTTGACCAGAAGCGTGCATGAGCATTTCCAGCAAACCAAAAATCCATTTTTCAGGCAGCTCTGCTGGACAGTATCAGCAAATGCCCTTTAACATTTTGGTTTTTGACATTGCCTAGCTCTCTAGAGCTATGTAGGATTATCTGTTTAACAAATTGTTCGAAGTACCTTTTATTTGGATTTTCTTTGAAATTTCAAAACCTTTAAACTTCTTAAATGTAGAAAATACTCTTAAGCTCTCCTACAACTCCCACGTTTGAGGGTTTCTAACAGAGTTGTTTTAATTCCTAAAATGCCTGTTCTTCAGGTATAAGTAAAAAGACATGGGCTAATGGTGGCTTTTCTGCCCCTCCACCAGACTAGTGCAAAATTGCTTCATTTTCAGATTGAGCCATTTCTATTGGTACTGAGGTCTTCCTCACCTATTTCCTCCTCCCTCCCCCAAAAAGCTTAGAAAACTAGCATCCAAACTTCTGATCCAAATACAACCTGCTTGCATCCATCTAAGATGGCACCTCTGAACAAATAGCTGAAACAAGGCCCGATGTTTCCAATGCTGTACTTCCGATAATTTGACTGATCTTTGCTTCTAATTGCTGTAGTTGTCTCTTAACTGCAGATGTTTCTTTGCTCCATTTTAACCATGCAACAAGACCCAATTTTCCTATGTTTGTTCTAATAGATGTTTAAATAGCACTGTGTGGAAAGCCCCTACTATGTTTCTAATTTGTGGTCTCGCTTTGCAGCATCTCTCAATGCATAAGGAAAGCCAAAATCAAATTGAGCTCAAACTAGATTTATTTTATTTATTTTGAGCAAGGATCAGTGCAAAACTAGGAGGGAGAGGGGTTTCTCTTTTGAGTTCTGAAGTCAGGTTTTTAGAGATGCTTCCCAGCAATTATGAGAACTCTCATGTGTTCAGTGTTGTGCTAATTCATAAGGATGCAGAAGTGAAATTGGTTCACTCTAAGAAATGTAAAACAGGAGTGTCTAAGGCATTTGTTACAAAGGTCATGAAGGAAACTTTGTTTGCGAAAGGCATTATCAAGTCTTTCTCAACTAGGATTGACTCTGTCTTTTGACATTCATCAGAGAAGGTCCTATTTTAGGTATCCATGACTTTTGTTTAGCATGAAAGATAGTTTGATATGCACTGAAGGAAGAATATCTTTCTGAAACAGACTGCTCTGGTTTGGCTAATGCTTTAGGCACAGCTCAAAGTATATAGCTACTTAGCTATGGAAAGGCAGGAATAGATGGATGGTCAAAGGCTCTTTAGGCTGGGACCACCAGTGTGCTCAACACTGAGGTGGCAGTTTGCACTTGATACAAAATTACTCTGGACCATTAAGTCAAAATAAAATAACCCTGCAGAGTTACAAATGGGGTTGCCAGATGATTTAACCAAAATAAACTCCCAAAAAAACCACAGGGAAAAAAATTCTGTTGGGAGACCAAGGTTGTTGAGCAAAAAAAACAAAAGACCCCAACAGCAATTAAGTGCGCCCCAAAAAAAAAAAGCATGGCCCCTTTAAGAAGAAGCTTTTTTGCCAGTGGCCATCTTGTTTTTCTGCTCCAGCCACAGACAGTTTCCCTGTGGAACCAGGTAAGCGAGGGGGAGAGGGGGCCCGGCGGGGGGTCCAGGGGCTGGGCCCGGTTGTTGAGTGTGTCGTAGGGTTGCCAGGTATCTGGTATTTTCACCTCCTGGCAGGGGGGGAAAAAAATCAGAAAATACTGGACACCTAAAATGGCTGGTATTTTCTGATTTTTTTTTTTTTTTTTTTTTTTTTTTTTTTACTAGAGAGGAGAAAATACCGGACTGTCTGGGTCAATACTGGACACCTGGCAACCCTAGTTACAAAGGAATCTCATAAAACTGCATGACTGGGCAATAAAATGGCACATAAAATTCAAACTTGATAAATGCCAACTATTACATATTGGGGGAAAATATGTATATCTGTGGTATACCCTTACATTGAATAGTGTGTGCAATTCTGGTTTACCCCACCTCAAAAACTATATTAGCATCAGAAAAAAATATAGAAAAGGGCAACATAAATATTAGGGATATGGGAAAACTTCCATATAAGGAAAGATTAAAAAGACTTGGACTGTTAGCTTGGAAAAGAGACAACTAAGGGAGGTGGGTGTGAGAGGTCTATAGAAATCATGAATGGT
Organism: Rafetus swinhoei; assembly: GCA_019425775.1. Lineage (NCBI taxonomy): Eukaryota > Metazoa > Chordata > Testudines > Trionychidae > Rafetus > Rafetus swinhoei. The sequence continues at coordinate 125,698,712 of CM033449.1, read as the reverse complement.
ATGGAGAAGGTGAACAAGAGGGAGTTATTTATCCCTTCCCAAACCACAAGAGCCCTGGACACCCAATGAAATTAATAGGCAGGATATTTAAAACAAACATAAGGAAGTACACTTTCACACTAAGCACAGTCAACCTGTGGAACTCATTGCCATGGGATCTTGTGAAGGCCAAAAAAATCATTGAGTACAAAACAGAATTAGAGAAGTTCATGGAGGAGCTCTCCCATCAATGTCTATGAAGCCAAAATTATCAAGGATACAAACTCCTCTTCCTGGTGTCCTAAGCCTCTGACTTCCAGAAACTGGGACTAGATGTCTGGGGGTAAAAAATTGCCCTGTTAATACTCTGTAGTATTCAGCACCAACTATGTTGGAAGACAGCAAGGGTGCTGAAACAATTTTATAGTGGGAGAGCTAAAGGCAGAAACCATGTGTTTGGGTTGTTACTACTGTAACCCCCTTTTTCCTCCCTGGGTTACTCGGGAGTAGGTCACACTCACAGGTGTGCCTGGGCACCTGATGGTTTTAACATAAAAGGAGATTCTGAGTGCCCCAGTGGTGGTGATGTTTAGTGGGGAAAACCTATCCACCCCCTTGCTGCAGTCCCTTGCTCATAAAGAATATACAATGGTGGTACCTCCACCTGGCTGGCCCTGTACACACTTTATGGTGTGCCTTGGGAGCTTCCAGGAATAAAATTATTCCAGCAATAAACTGGATCTAATTCCAGGACAACAATTATAAATAATATATATCTAATTGATTACATTAAAATGAACACACCTTTACTTAACAACTTAAAGAAACAGGGTTTAACAAATTAACAGTGAATAACATCAATTAACAAAGTACACAGAAGTAAAAGGAACTTTTCTGGCTGGCACTTGCACTGCCACCATTTATCCCACCCCAGAATGTGCACTCCTCTGGACCCAGAGTCCCAGACGCTTGTGTGGGCGCACTTGAAGAGCTGCAGCTGTAGTGGAGATTCTCTGTAGGTAGTGTGTATGTGGGTCCAAGCTATGCAGCAGCTCTGGTTCACTGGGCTGGCCTCTCTAACTCTGGGTCCAGAGAGAGGCAGTCTGTATCTGTGAGGTCTGTCCCAGGCAGCACTTTCCCAAAGATGCCCAATTACTCAGTCTCCTTCTGTGTGCTGATTGTAGTAGTCCTGAGCTACAGGCACAGCCAAAGAGTCTCTCCTCTCTAGGGCAATCAGAAGCAGCCTGCTGGATCCCATTTCCAAAGGCTCTCAGTCCCAGTCTGTAGCTGTAACCTAACAGCTTCTGGACTGGATAAAACTCCTCCACAGCAGCCTGGCTCCTTTTCGTTCCCAAAACAATGGAAAAGTCCCCAGACTGCTGAGCCTCTCTCCACACATGGAGAGACTCAGACACCAAACAACAAAACTTCCTTCCTGGTTTCCTCAAGGGTTCATGGGAATTGTAGTCACTGGGGCTAGATTGCAGCTCTCAGGATCTTCCCAAAAAAATAAACAGAGGCACCTTTAAGGCAACTACACTACTTTAAGGCAGGGGGGCATGGCAGGATCCCTAGTTTCCGTATCTATAAGGGACAGGATACTGGTTTATGGGGACCTGTGGACATATTTGTTTTAAAAGTTGAAATTATTTGAAATAAAGTGCAACATTTGCCAGGGATTACATTTCTCAGGCCTCCCCCTTAGAGACAGTCTGTATCACTGTGGGATTGTATGTAAATGCTTCAATTTTTTTTTTTTTTTTAATGCAAAGAAATCCTACATTGGTCTAACTTGATTCAGTAAAGTATATCTAGGCTAGTGCAGGAAATGGCTAAATCTGTCACACTTCCTTTCTTAGGTTTCACAACTGATTTTAAAAAATATGAGCTACAAAAATGAGGCTCATACTCATTTCAGGGGCTGGGAAGTGCTGCTTTATTAGAGGTAGGAATGTGAATGGTTTGGCCCAATACAAACAAGGGGCGGCTCCAGTTGTCTGGGCCTGTGGTGTGGTGCGGCAGACCTGGTCTGACCAGAGCAAACAGCTGTGCTTTGGGAAGGGGGTGCTCCAGCCTGGCTATATAATGTCTAAACAGAAATAACGTTTAACCAGTTAACTGATTAAATAGGTTTTTACATCCCTAAGAGAGTGTCAGTACTTGTGAGGATAGCTCAAAGAGCAGATCTGATTTCGGAAACCTACTTAGATTCTTTTTGTCGTTAGCTTCTTGAAACAAGCACAAAAAGGGGGAGAGGGACACCAGAGAATCATATCAAACTTGCAGAAATCTTGCAATATTACTTGTTTCAACAAATATCTTTGCACAGGCCATTTCTTGGAAACTAGTGACCAGATGGAATATGTCCCTTTGGCGATGTCTACACTGCGCATTGTTGTGCAAGAAGATATGCAAATTTGCATACCTAATGAGCTGCCATTTTTGCGGAAGGGGCTTTTGCGCAAGAAGGAGCTGCCCCTTTTGCGCAGGAGCCGTTCTGCTGCTTATTTTCAGGCAAAAGCCCCTTCTGCAAAATGGCGGCTCATTAGGTATACAAATGAGGCGTGGCGATATTCATTGCTGTGCCTCATTTGCATATCATCTTGCTCAACAATGCACAGTGTAGATGTAGTCTCAGTGCCTCAGGCCAAGCTACCACATAGTAGCTTTTTGTTGTAAAGAACCTGTACTCAGTAGTTGTTGTGCTGTAAATGGCTTGGTCCAGTCTACACTGAAAAAGTGTAATGAGTGTTTTAACGGTGGTTCTGGTCTGGTGCCGTGTTTGACTAGGTGATACAAATGGAAGCACTTTCTCCCGCATAGTAAATACTCCTCCTACCAAAGCATGAATTCAAGAAAATTATGAAATTCACTTCCTTTTGTGTGCCCTAAGCACATTTCAATTAGGAATGTTAACGGGTAACCAGTTAAATGGCTACCTGGTAAGCTTCACCCTTAATAGATGCTTATTGGGTAACGGTTAATCGTTACCTGGGAGCAGCCCGGTGCAGGGGAGGGGGATGGGGCTGGCAGGGACAGCCCCCATGTGGGGAGGGTGCAGGAGCCACAGTGACAGTGTCTGTCTGCAGTGGGGGCTGCTCTAGCCTGAACTCAGCAGGTGGGGGGACTGCTCCAGCCCTATTGGAGCAGCTCCCCCTGCCCACCATCCCTTCAATTGGTTAAATGTAGTGTTAGCGCTATGTTTATCCATTTAACCAATCAGATGGGATTTTACATCCCTAATTTCAATCGGACTTAATCTAGACTCTGGAGGGGTATAGCAGATCTTATGTAGGAAGGGACTATGGACCTCCCAGATCAGACTATTTTAGAGCAATTTTTATGGAATGAAATGTATCCTTAGGAGATGTACTTGTCTGTCCTGCTCAATGTAGCTGTTACCTTGTTTGCGTCACACTACACTTCTGTTTTTATCTGCCTGAAAGATCTACTGCCTCTTCTGCAAAGCATTGTTTTACATACTGATGTTGCCACTTTGTGAACACTACAGATGCATGTCTCAATATCCTGTGTTTTTCAGGATGGTTACTCACTTCTGCTGTGTTCAGACCCATTTGATGCTGCCTTTAAAATAGTCCAGCAATAATATTAAACCTTACCAGGAATGTTACCAAGTGAGACACTAGCTGCTCCTTCTAAACTCTAAATTGGTGTCTTTATAGATTCCCATCTTTTCTCCATGCAAAACAGGTAGAGATTAATACTTGTGTCTGATCAATACTTGAGTCTAAGGCAACTAGCTGGAAAAAATTATACTTCTCAAAATGTCTAGCCTAGACCAGTAATGAAAGATAGAACTTTACATTGTGATGCAAATTATTGTAATTCATAGTTTGCCATTTATTTGAAAGATTATAGCTGATGTCCGAAAGCAGGTCAGCCTGCCATATTGCTTTGCACTGTGCTGATATAATAGACCTTTCTTGTCCGAAAAGTTTTGTCAAAGTCTTGGCAGAGGATGGAGGGGTGAAGCTGCATGTGATGGCATGAGCATCTTTGATAGCTTTAGGTTGTTTCCTGGGAGAGGGAACCCAGGTAGAGGTATGAATGCTGCCTACTAAAACTTGAGAGGGGAGCATATCAATGTGACAGCAAAATATACTTGCTTGGCAATTGAGTTGTCCTGAATACTTGCTTCCTCCCTGTACCTCAACCAGTATCTTCCTAAGCTTTCAGGAGCTTCAGAGGGGTAGCAGAGTTAGTCTGTAACTGGAAAAACTTAAACGATAAATAGTCTGGCAGCACCTTAAAGACTAACAAAACATGTAGATGGTATCATGAGCTTTCGTGGGCACAACCCACTTCTTCAGATGAATGGAGTTATTAAAGGACAAGTTTCAAAATAGAGGTGGAGTGCGGGGGAGAAGAGAAATAGTCAATTAGAGCTTCCATGGTATATGAAGCTGATAGAGAAGCTGCAAATTGTTCTTAGTACCCATTGTTTTTTTATTTTATTTTATTTTATTTTTTTTTTTTAATGTCATTAGGCTGTGGAGTGTAGTGGCCATCCAGCCAATGTCTTTATTCATACCTTTGTGATGGGAATCAAACCTGTAAGTGAAGTTAAGTTCCAAGGCTTCCCTATGTATATGGCTTGTGGAATTGGCCTGAAATGGTACAGTGACTTTGAGATCCATTTTTATTTTAAAACTGGACCTTTAATAACTGCATTCATCTGAAGGAGTGGGATGTGCCCACAAAAGCTCATGATACCATCTACATGTTTTGTTAAGCTTTCAGGGTTAGAAACAAACACTCAATGAAAGATCAATCATTGGTTTAATCCAGTGGTCATCAACCAGTAGATCAGGATCTACCAGTAGATCTTGGAGCCTCTGACGGGTGATCCTGACTGGTTTGGCTGGGAGGCTATCAAGTGCCTGCATTTCAGCTGCCCCTCCCTGCACTATCCTGCTGCTCTTGCTCAGAACTGCCCCTCGGAGCCTCCTGCTTGTTCAGAGTGGGGGAGACAGAGGCAGAGGGGCATTGATGTCACTCTGACCCTGTCCCCTGTACCCCATCTTCACAGAGTGAGGAGGGTGGTGCCTTGGCGAAGGGGTGGAGCAGGTATTTAGGTTTGAGGTAGATCTTGAACTGACTTAAATTCAAAAAGTGATCTTGTGCTTAAAAAGGTTGGAGACCACTGGTTTAATCAGTGTACATAGGCAACATTGGTTCTTGAACTAGCAGGTCTTTGTATTGGAAATGAAGGCTGAAGAAGCAAGATAACTGGATTTGTGTTATTACGTGTCTCTGGTCTTGGTGATCCAAGATGGAAACAAACACTAAATCCCAATGAGAATCTATAGTGCTTTGAGTACTACATAGCATGGAGTCAGTATAATAGACAATTGAAATGTACTAGTTCCTCAGACCAAGAAAGGGAAGAGCATCTTCAGACACAGACTTGCCAGCCTAGTGAGGATTGTTTCACCCCAGGTTCAAAGGGAGCAGGTGGTGACAAAGGCCCATAAGTAGATATAAAAAAGTGATCTTAACAGAAGGCTAGAAGTTGGGGGAGGAAACGGTAAACTCCAATAAGGTTATAGGAGCAACAAGAGAGAACTGGGGAAATCTGCTCAACATATTGGATGTCTTCTCCACACGTGCAAGGAGAATGGGTTATAAGCGGGGAGTCTGAATGCACAAACGAAATTATGATGCATTTAGCATCACAGACTTGGTGGGATAAATCACATGACCGGAGTAGAAGAACAGACAGGAATAACAGAGGAGGTCCTGCATTTTTACATCAAGAATATAGATACTTGTTCTGAGGTCAGGAAGAAGATAAGCAGGCCCACTGACCCAAGCGGGGGGGGGGAACTGCCCCAGGGCTGACAATCTAAAATTGCCTGCGGCTCTTGCTGCTGCTGGTACATTGGCAGCAGTGGTAGCCAGAGCCGTGGGCTCGTTAACTCACTGCTGGAGCCCCAGGTAGCACTAAGGGTTGGCTGGTGGGGAGAGGGGAAGGGAGGGAGAGAAGTGCAACATGATCTGGGCAGTGCTGAGGGCAAGTGCTCCAGCCCCACACCGTCTGCCCGAGGTCCTTCCCTGTCCAGGAGCATGGATCCAACACCCCCCACACCTTGCCCAAGAGCCTGGCAATTCTGTCGGCCGCCTGGAGGTGAGAGGCAGACCAGTTGACCGTCTCAAGATGAACATTACAGGGGAAGGGGAAATGGGTGACAACATGGTGGGGTCTAGGATAGACAACCACAGCAGGAGTGTTAAGCTGTCCGGAGTCGTTCAAGACCGTGAGTACCAACCTTAGGGCAAACTGTTAAGAAGAGGGGCACAAACACCAAATTGGTTGTGACTCTTCTATATGTAGGTTTCACCAACCAAATATGAAGTGTAAACTCCTCAAGCCCTGTGATATAGACACAGTCGCGTGAATACTCTGTTTATCTTGACATGGAGGCAAGTTTGCCTTTGTCATCGATGGTCACAACAAAAAATAACACCAATACGAAGGTTACTCAGTCCCAAAGAACCAGTTAAATTGTACAGGTTGCACCTCCCTTGCCTGGCACCCTTGGGACCTGACTGGACCCAAACAAGGGGAATGGCTGAACGAGGGGAGGCTCCTCCCAACATGGCCCTTGCTGCCCCTGGCTAGGACTCCAGCCGAGCCCCACTGCTGCCTGCCCAGCCATAGCTCTCAGCTTGGAGCTCTGTGGCTGCTGGGGCTCTGCGGCTGCCAGGGCCTGTGGCTGTTGCTGGCCCCCCTCTATCGCCTGGCAGCAGGGGCCAGAACTCCCTGCTGCACCCCCTCCCTTAACACGGGACTCCTGGCTGAGTCACGCCCTCCCTCCCCCACTCCTGCCCTGTGGCCCGACCTCCTTATACCGGGACTCTGTGGTCCAGGAACATCAGATGTTGCCAGACCAGAGTCCCAGTTAAGGGAGGTACAACCTGTACTTCAAATCTTATACTAAAGACAGTGCTTGTAGTTGATATGTAGCTCCATTACGCCATGAAGAAAGTGCAAGCCCTCTACTTACTAGGAAAGAGATCTAATAACTGATGACATCAAGAAGGCTGAGATGTTCAGTGTGGGGTTTTTTATTTATTTATTTATTTATTTTTTTGCTCAGACTTCTTTAAAAAGGCTGATTGGGACTAGATCAGTTGATATTAACAACTGGGGGGAAGGAACGCATTGCAGAATAGAGAGAATGGGTTAAAGAAGATTTAAATAAGTTAGATATATTCAAGTTGGCCGGTCCTTCACACTGGGATACTTGCTTCAGCTAGTTGTGTAATCTCAGAACCACTTGCAATCATCTTTGGAGGACAGGTGAGTTCACGGAGGATTGGAGAAGGGCAAATGTAGTGGGGTTTTTTTTGTTTGTTTGTTTGTTTTTTTGTTTGTTGTTTTTTTTTAAACATGTAACAGAGAGGACTTATGGAATTAGACGAGTTAGCCTAACTTTGATACTTGAAGAGATACCGAAACAAATGATTAAACAATCACTTTTTTTAAAAAGATCCATGAGGCTAATAAGGTTATAAGGAATAGTCCTCGTGGATTTATCAAGAACAAATCATGCTAAACCTACCTAACATCCTTCTTTTACAAGTGCACTCGCCTAGTGGATGGGGGTAAGTTGTAGATGAAAGATCCTGATTTTTAGTAAAGCTTTTGTCACCCCCCAAACAACTAGGGAAATGAGGTCCAGATTAAATTCCTATAAACTAGGTGCACAGCAGGTTGAAAGATCATAGAATAGCTATCTGCTGTCAAGCTGGGAGTACGTAGCTAGAAGGGACCCACAGGGTCTGTCTTGAGACTGGTACCAGCCAACATTTTCATTAATGACTCTGAGTGGAGACCATGCTTATAAAATTTGAAGATGGCATCAAATCGGGGGCGGGGTTGTAAGCACCCAGAACATATTAGAACTCAAAATGATCTTGACCAATAAAATAATTTGTCTAGAATCAACAAGCTGAAATTCAGTGAAGTGCAAAGTATTACACTTAATGGAAAAAATGTCCGACTAGCTTTGCTAGTTTGTATTCTCTTGCCTCAGGATGTCTGGGAGAGGTTGTTGGTAGGTTTCTCCCTCTGGGTACGTCTAGACTACATGGCTTCGACGGAGCCATGTAAAATAGTTTATTCGGCATACTAAAGAAGCGGGGATTTAAATAATCCCCGCTTCATTAAAATAAAAATGGCCGCTGCGCTGTGCCGGTGATCAGCTGATCCGGCAGAGCGCAGAAGTCTAGATGCGGCGCGGTCGACAAGGGAAGCCTTTGTCGACCGCTCCGGTATGCCTCATGAAACCTACGCTAGAGATTAGTCACTAATACCATGTTCACCCTTTAAGCAATAGTTTAGCTTAGCACTATGTGCTCAGAAATCATAATTGGCTTAAAGTCTTTGGTTTTTTTTAAGGGAAAAAAGAGCCATGGGTTTTCTTTCTTGATCTCTGATATTTGAGCATTTTGTGTGCACTGAGATCACTTTCTAGCTTATATTTGTAGCCATGAGGGATAAAAATATTCCTTCAAAACTCCCTTCCCACCTACTCTAAACTGAGGTTCTACTTGAAAAAAATGAGACTGGCAGCCTGGGACATGGCTTACAACTGGTTTGTCTCCACTCTGCTTGGATGCTGAAGACCAGTAATGAAGCCTTTTAAAAAAAAAAAAAAAAAAAAAAAAATCTTGTGATTTAAGTATGTTCTTGACTTCTCATTCTGTTCTATTAAAGTTGGCAGAGTGAGTCTAGAACTACTGGCTTTTTTCCACTGACTGTTGCTGGCAGGATTTTTATCTGTATCAAGACACTTAAGAACAGGAACCAAATCAGAGGTTGGGGGGGGTGTGTGTGTGTGTGTGTGTGTGTGTGTCTTCTGAAGAGAACTTAATGCAGATGGCTGTCAAGGGAAATACATTCTACTTTCTCAGAAGCTCTTTAATGGTGAGCAAATGTCACAACATCAAACACTGTCTCTTAAATACACACTCTTTTTCCCTCTTGAACAGTGGGCCACAATACGAATCCAGAAAGGAGTAAAAAAGAAGCAGGCAATGGCGTTGAAGAACTCTGCTTCCAGTGGTAAGAACTCTGAATGAAGAATGTCTCAGTAATATTAACGTGAGAAAATGGGGACCTGATCATTTTAAAATAGGGGGAGGGAGAAAGAGCTGCTAACCTTGTTCCTAAACAACTATTGTAAGCACACAGAGGCCTAGCTAAGACTGGGGACCCATTGTGGTCAGTACTGTTTGGCAGCACTGTCGTAGGGTTGCCAGGTGTCCGGTATTGACCCAGACAGTCCAGTATTTTCGCCTGTCTAGTAAAAAAAAAAAATCAAAGTACCGGACACCTAAAATGTCTGGTATTTTCTGATATTTTTTTTCCGCCCGCCAGTAGGCGAAAATACCAGACACCTGGCAACCGTACGACACTCAGCAACTGGGCCCAGCCCCTGGCCGCCACCCCCAGACTCCCCACCAGGCTCCCGCAGATGCCCCCCCTGCTTAACAACTTTGGTCTCCCCTTTTTTTTTTTTTTTTTTTCCCTCAACAGAATTTTTTCCCATTGTGGTTTTTTTTTTTTTGCAGGGGGGTTGTGTTCAGTATTTTTGGTTAAACCATCTGGCAACCCTATCGGCAGCTGGTAAGATACAGGCTCTGCCTGCAAGGATCTTGCCGTCTAAGGGTTAGATTCTCCCATTCTTACTTGTAACATTCTTTAAATGGTTCAGTGGCTCAGACCCAGCTCTACACCTGAGTGCAGAATATACCATTACGTACACGGAATAGGACTGTACTCCAAGAATAGCTCCATTGATTTCAGTAGGATGGCTTGTGAAAGGTATTGCTCATTGTGAAGGGTGGCAAACCCTCATCTAATGGATGGAGGCAAAGGGTGAGAGTGAGCATTATGTGCGCTTCACAAATGGTATTTCAGGCTAAATTCTCCTGTATAGCTGCTCTTTGACAGCAGGAGAGAGCTCTCCTTGGGGGCGGACTGGCAATGAAAATAGGCCCGGGAAATGGGTTGAGAATAGCCCTCCCCATGACGTCACCCCTGCGTGCCCCTCCCCCTTTCCCTGAGTCCAGGGCTGGCTCTAGGTCTCCTCCCCCCCCCCCAACTTTTTTTGTCCAGGGAGGGTGCACGCACAAATGCAGCTTGCACGGCTTGCTGGGGGTGAGTGCCCTGTATTTACACAGGTCTCTGACTTTTTTTTCCTCTTTCTTTCCCTTGCATCCCACCCCAACTTCCCCGCCTTTGGCTAGGCTGCTGGAGAGCCACCCGGGGAAGTAGGGGGTCGGGATTGCATGTGTGCCTGGCCACTGTTCGCTGTCACCCTGCTCCCTAGCTGCTTCGCAGTGGCAGGAACGGCTGTCATGACCGCTCCGCTCGCTGGGGCTTCCCTCCCAATTATCATGTTCATACTGTGCCTGTGCGGCGGCAAGAGGCGAACGAGTCCTTTTATAGCACATTCTTTCGCCTCCTCCTCCCCTGGCTCCCCCGCCCTCGGGGTGTCACGATTGAAAAATGACAAGCCTCCCTCCAGAAGGGAGATCCCTGCAACTTTGAGCGGGCTGGGCAGAGTGGAGGAACCGCAGCTCCCGGCTCCAGCTGGCCGGCTTGGGACCGTGTGGGTGGGTGGGGAAGAAAGGGGTTTGTGCGGGAGAGAGCAAGCCAGACCCAGCTTTGGTAGCGCCTGGGATTAGCCGGCTGCCTTGTCCTCCCTCCAGCCAGAGCGGAGAGTTTGTGGAGGGCATGCCGCGCATTGCAATCAGGGAACCCCAGCAGGGAGCAGAGGCGACTGCCGCTGTATGGGGACCCGTTAGAAACTAGCAATTCCCCTTCCCCCAAAAATAGCACCGGCCCTCTCTTATCTCTTCTCCCCCTCCCCATTTTTCTCTGCTGCTTCATTCCTGGCTGGAGGGAACCGCGGTGGAGGGTGGCACGGCGGAGCGGTTGCGATCGCAGCTCTCCTGCCGGAGCAGGCAATGGCTGTCTCCAGATGCTGATTGCTCAAGCACTTGGCAGGCGCGGGCAGGAGGCAGCTGTAGTGGCAGCGGCAGCAGCAATTGGAGCCAGCTGCTGAGGGGCGGCCAGGGGAAGGTGCCTGCTGCTTGCCCCGAGCTGGAGCTGCCAGAGCCTGGGCAGGCGGTACCTGTGGTGGGGGGGCCCATGCAGTGACAGCACCGGGCCATGGGTGCTCTCTGGGTGCATTTGCGGCCAGAGGGGCCGGAGGAGGGTCTCGCTTGTCCCTGGCACTCAGGGGATGTGGCCCTGCCACGGTGGAGCCCCAGTGCCCGCTGAGCCCCTGAACTCCGCTCCAGTGAGCCGGGAGCTGGCTGCCAGGAGCAGCCACCATGGCCGCGGCCTGCCCCGCCGGGCTCAGCATCACCAGGAGCAGCCGCGGCCGCCCCGTGCTGGGGCCAGGCGCCCTCCCAGTGCCCGGCCCCGCCTTGCTCTCCCAGCGCCTTGGGGCCAGGTGCAGGCTCTGAGCAGCCGGGCGTGGGGCTCCGAGCTTGGGGCAGCCTCCGCGGGGCTCACCGTCTGCTCCTACTGAGGGCCAGAATGCCGCCCGGCCCCCTAGAAATGTGCTGGCCCTGCTCCCAGGAGCGGTAGCCCTTCTGACAACGGCCCACCGAGAAATTCCTGGTATCCCGCCGGGCCAGTCCGCCCCTGGCTCTCTTGCTAGCGTAATTAAACCATCCTCAAGGAGGGATGCTAGTTATATTGGCAAGAGAGTATCTCCTGCCCACGTGGTCCTGTCCACACCAACGCTTTTGTGTGCTGGTGACACTTAGGTGGTCAGGGAGGTGTGAGTTTGGTCTTGTCACAACCCTGACCAACCAAAGTGGTAATGTAGAGAGAGCCTGAAGCACAGGAGTCCAGTGACTTGCCCCAGGCCATGTAGTCTGTGACCAGACTGGGAACTGACTTCTGATTTTGAATCCCAGTTCAGTGTCCCAACTACAAGGTCATTCTGCCTCTGAGTGAAATACAAGACCACACCACCTGTGTGGCTAGACCTCTACTGATTTCCTCAAGCCATCTTAAGTAAGCAGGATTTCAGCTCTAGACAGCACTCGTTCTTTGTCCCTGATCTCCAAGAGGTACTTGGTGATGGTACAATCTGTGGATTTTTTTTTTTAATTATTCTACCATAGTAAAAACATTGGGCAATGACTAGTGCCATTTCTAATGCAGCTCTGAACAAATCCTTACGTTTTCCTTGGCTCCCTTTGCATTACATGGACAAAGTTCAGATGTTGCAGTTCAGTTGTTAAGGTCTTGTGAAATAAAGCAGGGGGCAGGGCTCTGCTTTCTTCCAGGAACCGTTGGCACAGCTGCCTGCAGAATTTTTCTCTGAGCAAATACAGTTGTGGCTGGTGAGCCACTTCTGACCGGGGTGCTGCTGAACTAGTGCCAAATGTAGGCTAGCTGCAAGTCTGGCCAAAGATGAGCGATTTTCAGCACCTCTTCAGGTTTGAGCCACAGTTGGTGCTCCAAGACCTGGCAACTTGGGTGGCAGGGAACAAAGATGTCCAACACAAACAGGTGGTAGGTATAGGAAAGATGCTGGAGAGAGGAGAATGTACACCTTAAATAAGGGTTTGCTGCAGTGGATGCATGGTTTAGCTTCTAATGGTCATCCTATATCAGACTTAGGAAACCTGCATGGATTAACGAACAAGAAGATCTGCATTTTAGGGAGGTGGGGTGGGGAGAAGGGGGGCGGCGGTATGATGAACTGGCCTGTCTTGTAATATATGCGGATATTCCATGACATGCCATTCTGGCAGTGTAATTTGCATGGCTTTGATATTTAGCTCAATATCTGGGCAGCAAGTAATTCCTTGTGACCCCAGAACAACTGCTTAAATCCATTCTTCAATTATCTAGTCATTTCCTTACACTTCTGTTAAGGTATCATACAGAGAGATGAGACCACTATGGAGAAGGAGATTGCGGGCCTACGCCGGGTCGACTTTGAACTTTCTGATGTCTTCTATTTCTCCAAGAAGGGAATTGAGGCTATTGTGGAAGATGAAGTCACCCAGAGGTTTTCTTCAGAGGAACTGGTATCCTGGAACCTCCTCACAAGGACTAATGTCAACTTCCAGTACATCAGCCTCCGGCTGACCGTAGTGTGGGTCCTTGGGGTAGTTGTGCGCTACTGTCTCCTGCTGCCTCTTCGGTGAGCCAAACATGGGGAGACTAGGTTTTCGTGTGTATGTACATGGTGAAGCACTGGAATTCACCCAGGCCAGTAAAGGGTTCAGCCAACACTTCTTGAATCTGAGTGCTGTGCTGCTGTACCTCACAGCCCCGACACCAAGAGCCAACTTACAAGAATGGCAGTCTCACCCAGGCTCCCACCGTCCACTTCCTCTTTGTAGGGAGACCTCACCAACCTTTTAGCCCCAAATTCTCCCCCTAAAATGTCTTTCTGCAGCCCCTCTTATGGTAGTATCCACAAAACCTTCTCTAGTTTGCTGCTGCTTTAAAGAAGCAGCAGAGAGAAGCTTATTAACTTAGCTGGGGCTGACAAGTCTTCCATTTCAGTCAGAGCGCTGAGCTGCTTTATGGTAAAAGTCATACAAGTTTCTTAACAAAAGGCCATATCAAGTGTAAGGAATACAGTTAGAAACACATACAAGGAAAAATACTCTCCCAAAATCACAATGTTATGTCAGAAGGCTACCTTCTTGGTCTAAGCAGGTTTCTCAGCCAGAGTCAGTTTCCAGAGACTATTGGCCATCTTGGAGAATAATGGATAGGTTTTCGGTTCTCTCCCCTGCTCTTTGACACGACCTATGAGAGAAGACTGAGAAGGGGACATGATAGCAGTTTTCAAGTATCTAAAAGCGTGTTACAAGGAGGAGTGAGGAAAAATTGTTCTCCTTGGCCTCTGATGCTAGGACAAGAAGCAATGGGCTTAAACTGCAGCAAGGGAGGTTTAGGTTGGACATTAGGAAAAACTTCCCAACTGTCAGGGTGGCTAAACACTGGAATCAATTGCCTAGGGCGGTTGTGGAATCTCCGTCACTGGAGATATTCAAGAGCAGGTTAGATAGACATCTGTCAGGGATGGTTTAGACAGCACTTGGTCCTGCTGTGAGGGCAGGGGACTGGACTCAATGACCTCTCGAGTTCCCTTCCAGTTCTAGTGTTCTATGATTATATATAATCTTCCAAGGGATGTCCCCAGATAATGACCTGCAGGGCATTGACTCCATAGCAGCCATGCTGGCTTTTTCCCCTCTGACTTCTACAATGCAAATGCTCTTCCTGCAATCTCAGATACAAATGAATAGCCCGCTGTCCTTGGCCAGGCCTGGCCTGAGGAGTTGGCCCCTTTCCTTTGGCTAGAAGACATTGTTGATCAACTTTCCCTAAGATGACTGGCTTGAACATGGTAGTCACATGGCATCTATATAATTTGATGTAATTAACTGCACATGCATATAGAATGCAAGAATATTTATTAATTATCAGGAAAAAATTAATAAATGGTCTAGTCGCACTTTAAAGACTAACAACATGTAGATGGTATCATGAGCTTTCGTGGGCACAACCCACTTCAGACGACCATAATTATCAGTAAGTTATGTTTTTCAATGATATTACATGACACTTTTTAGACAGTTTGACAAATATATATTTGACAAGTATATTTCACTTTCATAACATCAGTTGCCCTAATTCATCTCCAACAGGGATCTTCTTGCTGCAGGCTAACCATCTTGTCACTTTTTTTCATTTTTAGTGTTGCCTTGGCTGCCATTGGGATTGTTTCAATGATTGTGGGAACCACACTTGTAGGGAAGTTGCCAAATAGCAGGTAAGTGTGTGATGGTTTCCCTGGATTAACAGAAGACTTTTGGAGAACTTGGGATATACCCTGCCCATAGCACACCTGTCACATCCATGATCAGGCACCTGTGCCAAGAATGAGAAGTTAATATTGTGGGTCTTTTCTAGTCTTCTTCTAAAACTGCCAATTTACAAGGTGTCTGCAGGGATGCTCTGAAGAACTTGTAATAGAATAAAAGTTTGAGGGGGCCGGGAGGGCAATGTGACAGAAGTTGCAAAGCTGAGAATGTGGAAGACCTAGTTTAGGAGGCATCACAAAGGGGACTTGAAGCTGCCTGAAAAAGGGGAGTCTTGACTTGTTCCCATATTAAGGGCAGTTAAGATCACCTAGTCTGAGTTCCTGCATAAGGCAGGCAGTGGATTTTCACCTGATTCCTGAATTAAACCCAGTGGCTTCTAGTTGAACTACAGCAAGTCGAGTTACAGCAATCATGGCCTGCTCTGTCAACTTGCACTGAAGTCATTTTGGTTCCCAACCAGCCTTGGAATTGGGAAACGTGGTTTTCTGCCTCCCCCAGTCCTCAGCTGTGCTGAGCAAGAGTCCTAGAACCAGTAAGCTGAAAGACTGGGAGGAGTATAGAGAAGAAAGGAGGTCAGATGTGTAGGCTGGTGAAGACTACGTGGTTGTGGACATGAAGCTCTAAACTGAGGCCTCAAGAGAGGAGATCAGTAAAGGATAGCCTCTAAGAACAGAGGAGCCCTAGAGGCTGGACTCGTGTGATGTTCTATGAGGGAGGAAGACGGAGGGAGCTGGAAGTAATGATTGGGAGGGATGAAATCTAACCAGGGAGGCAGTTTGGATCCCATTGAGTCATTTGGTGGGGAAACAGGGTTGGTGAAAAGTGCCAGAGATTGGAATAAGGTTGATTGGAACAGATTCCAAGAGGGCAGCATGATGGGCAAGGGATAGGTGAGAATAAATATAGAGCATTGGTGTATGAAGAGAATGTCCTCAGTGGTGAGAATGGGCAAACGTGTCTCACTGAGCTGCTGAGAGGAGAGGCTGACAGAATGCCTGGGAGCAGAAGCTGAAGGGGAAAACAAAAGACAAGTGAAAGGCAAAATGGGGAAAAGCCAGCAGGGGCAGAGGAGAGGTGCGAGGCAACAAACAAGGGAAAGGTGGGTTAGCACAGGTGTCACAGCTGGGAATGAGTGAACAGGTCTGACAGTGCTGCAAAGGAGGACTAGAATCCAGCTCATGGCCCAGAGCCAGGGTGGCTCTGCAGATCCAAGGGAAATAAGGCCACTTTTAAAAGACAGCCTTGATCACTGAAGAGAGAACTGGGAGAACACACAAGAGATTTCCTTTCCCAGTCACTTTTGGACTGGATTCATGCTTCATTTTCTCCACTGCAGTAAGTATTGTGTTAAGGGGATAGCTCGTTGGTAACAGAGAGTCTGTCTTGGCCTGGAGGGCCTTTCATTACTGGTGGCTGTCAGGAGAGTCATTTGATTTGTTTGGATGCAGGCTGAGTTGGCAGGGATGGCAAACAACAAACTCCTCTTCTTGCTTATGCAGTGAACTTGCTCATCATGGAAATAACCCCGAAAGCCACGCTAGCCGTTGTTTATACTTCACTGCCGCTCTGAACACTTCCTCTTCCACCTGGTCTCTGTCTGCATGTGGTTTCTCCCCAGGCTCACCAGAGGAACCTGGGAGGTCTCTGCTATATAGGTTGGCTCTCTGCCAGTGGCATTGTCACACTTTATAGATGAAAGCTCCTCTGGGGAATCAGTCTTGGTTGGGCTGCCTTTCTGCTGGGGGGGGGGCGGGGGGGGTGTATATAAAATAACCACAGGGAGGTGCTAGGCTCGCTGGAGTAGAACTATCTAAACAGACCAGACTGAGTTGGAGATGAAGTGACTTGGCCAAGGTGTTGCAGCAGGCTGGTGGCAGAGCTGGAAATAGGACCCTAGAATCCCAATCCACTGCTTGGAACACGTTAATATTGCAATAAAGGCTTGGCCTAGTCCTTGTAATTGGAAAACTTTGCAAGCACTGTGGAAAACCACTTCAATTATCGCTGCCTTCCCAGAGTGCTTAGAAGGATAAATGTGCATGTCTTTCAGATTTAAAGATTGGCTAAGTGAACTGGTCCACCTGACATGTTCCCGGATCCTCGTCCGAGCTCTGTCTGGTACTATCACCTACCATAACAAGTAAGTTTGTGTTGTGCTCTACTACTGTAAAGGGGGGACACAACTCTAGACCGGGGTGGGCACCATATGTCCTGTGGGCTGGATCTGGCTCACCAAGTCTTTTGATCCAACCTGCAGCCCACCCTGCCAGGACCCCAAGACAGACACTCTGCCTGCTGCAGCCCCAAACTGCTCAAAACAGCTGGTGGCTCCTTCTCGGCGAGGTGTGCCTTGGAGAGGGTAGACTGCATGCGCTGCCCCAGCCCAATTATTGCAGCTCTCGTTGACTGGTTGGGTTCCCACCCTCCCTGCGCACACAGTGCAAAGAGGCACGTGAAGGGAGCAGACAGCCATTTTGAGCAGCCTAGGGCTATGGGCACAGAGTCTGCTGTCCGGGTGCCGCCTACGTGTCCCAGCCTGCACCTGCCTCTGGCACCCCAACTCCTCTCACTCCAACTCTCTGCCCCAGGTCACCAGCCAAACCCTTTGCACCCCCCTTCCCACATGACAATTCCCTCCTACACTTCCTGCACTCCTCCATTCTCTCATGTACCCATACACCTCCTGCACCCCAATCCACTGCCCCAGGTCAGAACCCCCTCCTTCACCCAACCTCCATCCCAGACCTCACACTTCCTCCATGGAAAAGTGAGGCCCTTGACCGCTTTCCAAAATCTTGGTGTGTGCCTCCCCGCCCCATCAAACTATTGCCCACCCCTGTCCTAGACAAGCAGGGCCAAGAGGGTAACTCATTGTTTTTTGGAGGTGTATGGTGGTATGACTGCCTAAAAGCAAGGACATCTTTGAATAAACTTTTAATTTAATCTATATGGAATTAGCACGACTGCTGAGGAGGTAGAGTGGCTGAGTGTTTGCTCAGTGTTTACTTATTAGAAGAGAGTCTGACAACAAAATCTCTTACTAGAAGTTGTTCTCAATGCATGGATCAAAAGCTATTTAACACTATTCTAATAGTATCATAGAGCTGGAAGAGACCTTAGAAGGCCATCAAGTCCAGCCCCCCCTGCCCAAGGCAGGACCAATCCCAATTAAATCAACCCAGCCAGGGCTTTGTCAAGCTGGGACTTAAACACCTGGGCTACGTCTAGACTGCATCCCTTTTCTGTAAAAGGGATGCAAATTAGACACATCGCAATTGCAAATGAAGCGGGGATTTAAATCCTCCCCGCTTCATTTGCATAAACATGGCTGCCACTTTTTTCCGGCTCGGAGCTTTGCCGGAGAAAAGCGCCAGTCTAGACGCGGATCTTTCGGAAAATAAAGCCTTTTCCGAAAGATCCCTTATTCTTCTTAAAATAAGGAATAAGGGATCTTTCAGAAAAGGCTTTATTTTCCGAAAGATCCGCGTCTAGACTGGCGCTTTTCTCCGGCAAAGCTCCGAGCCGGAAAAAAGTGGCAGCCATGTTTATGCAAATGAAGCGGGGAGGATTTAAATCCCCGCTTCATTTGCAATTGCGATGTGTCTAATTTGCATCCCTTTTACGGAAAAGGGGATGCAGTCTAGACGTAGCCCTCTATGGATGGAGACTCCACTACTTCCCTAGGTAACACGTTCCAGTGCTTCACCACTCTCCTAGTGATACAGTTTTTTCCTAAGATCCAACCTGGAACTCCCCCACTGCAACTTGAGTTCCTTGTTCTGCCATTCATCACTACTGTGAACAGCCTTTCTCCAGCCTCTTTGAAACCTCTCTTCAGGAAATTGAAGGCTGCTATCAAATCCCCCCTCACTCTTCTCTTCTGCAGACTAAATAGACCCAACTCCCTCAGCCTCTCCTTGTAGGTCATATGCTCCAGCCCCCTAATCGTTTTGGTCGCCCTCTGTTGGACCCTTTCCAATGCATCCACATCCTTCCTGTAATTGGGGGCCCAGAACTGGACACAATATTCCAGATGTGGCCTCACCAGAGTCGAGTAAAGAGGAATAATCACATCTCTGGATCGACTGGCAATGCTCCTCTTAATGCAACTGAGTGTGCCATTAGCCTTCTTGGCTACAAGGGCACACTGTTGACTCATGTCCAGCGTCTCACCCACTATAACCCCCAGGTCCTTTTCTACAGAACTGCTACTTAGCCAGTTGGTCCCCAGCCTGTAACAATGCTTGGGATTCTTCCATCCCAAGTGCAGGACTCTATACTTGTCCTTGTTGAACCTCATCAGCTTTCTTGTGGCCCAATCCTCCAATTTGTCTGAGTCACTCTGGACTCTATCCCTTCCCTCCAGCGTGTCTACCTCTTCCCCCTAGCTTAGTGTCATCTGCAAACTTGCTGAGGGTGCAATCCATCCCCTTATCCAGGTCATTAATAAAGATGTTGAACAAAACATGGCCCCAGAACCGAACCTTGGGGCACTCGGCTAGAAACCGACCGCCATCCTGACATCGAGCCATTGATCACTACCCGCAGGGCCCGACCTTCCAGCCAGCTTTCTATCCATCTTACTGTCCATTTATCCAATCCACGTTCCCTTAACTTGCTGGCAAGAATGTTGTGGGAGACGGTATCAAAAGTCTTGCTAAAGTCAAGGAATATCACATCCACTGACTTCCCCATATCCACAGAGCCAGTTACCTCATCATAGAAGCTAATCAGATTGTTCAGGCATGACTTGCCCTTCATGAATCCATGCTGACTATTCCTGATCACCTTCCCCTCTTCCAAGTGCTTCAAAATGGATTCCTTGAGGATCCCCTCCATGATTTTTCCGGGGACTGAGGTAAGACTGACCGGCTTATAGTTCCCTGGATCGTCCTCCTTCCCTTTCTTAAAGATGGGCACTACATTTGCCTTTTTCCAGTCATCTGGGATCCCTCCCAATCTCCGTGACTTTTCAAAGATAATGGCCAAAGGCTCCTCAATGACATTTGCCAACTCCCTCAGTACCCTCGGCTGTATTAAGCCCGGACCCATGGATTTATGTACATTTAGCTTTTCTAAATAGTTCCTAACCTGTTCTTTCCCCACCAAAGGCTCATCCCATATTGCGTCACTTAACGCATTAGTCTGGGAGCTGACCTTGTCCGTGAAGACCAAGGCAAAGAAAGTATTAAGTACTTCAGCTTTTCCCACATCGTCTGTCACTAGGTTACCACCCTCATCCAGTAGGGGCCCCAGACCCTCTCTGATCACCTTCTTGCTAACATGCCTGTAGAAACCTTTCTTGTTATCCTTCACATCCCTTGCGAGTTGCAATTCCAATTGCACTTTCGCCTTCCTGATAACTCCCCTGCATTCTTGAGCTATACATTTATACCCCTCCCTAGTCATCTGTCCAAGTTTCCACTTTTTGTAAGCTCCCTTTTTGTGCTTAAGTTCACCAAGGATTTCCCAGGTGAGCCAATCCGGTCTCCTACCATATTTGCTTATCTTGCTACGCATTGGAATGGTTTCTTTCTGTGCCTTCAATAAGGCTTCTTTAAAATACTGCCAGCTCTCCTGGGCTCCTTTCCCCTTCATGTTAGCATCCCAGGGGATTCTGCCCATCAGGTCTTCAGGGGAGTCCAAGTCTGCTTTTCTGAAGTTCAAGGTGTGTATTTTACTACTCTTTTCTTCCTTTGGTCAGGATCCTGAAATCTACCATCTTGTGATCACTACTTCCCAGGTTGTCACCCACCTCTACTTCCCCTATTAGCTCCTCCCTGTTCGTGAGCAGCAGGTCAAGCTGCGCATAGCCTCTGGTCGGATCCTGCAGCACTTGTACCAAGAAGTTATCCCCAGCATTCTCCAAAAACTTCCTGGATTGTCTGTGTACTGCCATATTGGTCTGCCAACAGATGTCAGAGTGATTGAAGTCTCCCATGAGAACCAGGGCCTGTGATCTGGAAACTTCTCTCAGTTGTCCGAAGAAAGCCTCATCTACCTTATCCACCTGATTCGGTGGCCTGTAGCCGACACCAACCACAACATCACTGCTGTTGCTTACATCTCTAAACTTGACCCATAGACTCTCAACAGGCTTTTCTCCCTCTATATACCAGAGTTCTGCGCAATCATAGTGCTCTCTTACATACAGTGCAACTCCTCCTCCTTTTCTCCTCTGCCTGTTCTTCCTGAACAGTTTATACCCTTCCATGACAGTGCTCCAGTCATGCGAGTTATCCCACCAAGTCTCTGTTATCCCAATCAAATCGTAGTTCTTGGACTGGGCCAGGGCCTCCACTGCTTCCTGTTTGTTACCCAGGCTTCTTGCATTGGTGTACAAACACGTTAGATAACCAATTGATCGTCCTACCCTCTGCATTGGAATCATGGGTCCTCCTTTGTTGCTCGTTCCTCTTTGCAGTTCTTCCCGGTATCCGACTTCCCCACTCACCTCAGGGTTTTGGTCACCGTCCACCCCAATGAACCTAGTTTAAAGCCTTCCTCACCAGGTTTGCAAGCCTGCCCACGAAGATGCTCCTTCCTCTCTTTGTTGGGTGGATCCCATCTCTTCCTAACAATCCTTGTGCCCGGAACAGTGTCCCATGGTTGAAGAAACCAAAGCCCTCTCTGCGACACGACCTGCGCAACCACACATTTACTTCCTCAATTCGACGATCCCAGTCCTTTCCCTTCAACAGGGAGGATGGACAAGAACACCACTTGCGCTCCAAAATCTTTGATCCTTCTTCCCAACTGTACATAATCCGCAGTAACCTGCTCAAGGTCCTTCTTGGCCGTATCGTTAGTTCCCACATGGAGAAGCAGGAGGGGGTAGCGATCTGAAGGTTTGATCAGTTTTGTAAGCCTCTCAATCAGATCCTGAATTTGAGCTCCCGGTAAGCAGCACACCTCTCGAGAATCCAGGTCCGGACGGCAGATGGCTCAGAGTCCCTCTTAGGAGGGAGTCCCCGACCACGACCACCACCACCCGCCTTTTTCTTTTGGGGGTGGTGATCATGGAACCGCTCATCAGTAAGTCAAGTCTGTAAATTGACAATGTGTTCACCAACAATTTTCTGTAGGTTAGAAAATAATCAAAACCATATTGTAGCTTGCAGGTGCCAACAAAATTATTCTAAACTGCTGTTACTATTGCACTGAAGTGCAGTGTCCCATGAATGAGTGTGAAACACTGAATATAATCAGCAGAATATGTATTAACCTTTTGAATGCAGTCTAATGTGTTTGACATGGCTTGTCCAGCAGTCTAGGAAAATATTGTTAAGTAGGCATCATAGTTATGTTTTATACAGTTAAGTGACTGTTACTTCCTGTCATTGCAGGGAAAACCGACCACAGAAAGGAGGTATATGTGTTGCCAACCACACGTCTCCAATAGATGTTTTAATTCTGACAAATGATGGATGCTATGCAATGGTATGATAAGTGAAAACTTGTGATGTTGATGTACATTAGTAGAGATCAGGAGGGGACCACAGAAGTTTGTGACCTAAACTAGGGCCTGCCTCCAGATGCCTAGAATAAATCCATGTCACCAGCCTCCCACTCAGGGAAGGATCTCCGACTTCTCAGATATTTCTAGAATGAACATGCATCCTGAGATCCCTGATAACCTGACAGAAGCCACTGAGTTTGTTTATAGTAACTTGGCTGCTTCAGACAAAAGTGTAAATGAGAATCTGAACCACTGCAGAAGTCAGAGAAATGGAACCTGTTGGATCACTTATTAAAAATACATTTCTCTACCCTGCGTTGTTAAGCCTCAGGTATGTCTACGTGGCAAATGAAGGTGCCATTATGGCATGGGTAGATGTATCTACACTAGCTTTAGCCTTGCTAGTATTGGTAACAATAGTAGTGAAGAAATGGCAGTATCACCTGGCAGCCCCAGTACAAGTCCACTAAGAACTCTGACACACACAGGTTGCTAGTCTGTGCTAGAGCCTATGCCACTGCATCTGTGTTAATCATGTCAGCTAGATTAAAGCCTATCCATCCTGCAATTATACCTACATTTGTGGTGTGGACGTGCCCTAAGTTAATATGCACTGCTCTAGAACTGAGGCTCTGCTTCCACTCCTTTTTCCAGGGTAAGTAAATAAGGAGGCATTTGGTCTGTGAGCAAGGTTCTGTGTGGCGTCAAGGTTGGCAGTTGGTGGCCAGTAGCGTTGTTGTGAATGCCTGTTTGTAAAGTGCACCTGGGAATAGCTGGGCCAGCATAGACTGGCAATGGCTTGCAGACTGCAAACGCTGCATTGTAATAGAACAGAAGTTGCATATAGTGATAAAATGGAGATGGTCGTGGTCAGGAACTAAGATTACTGCCAACTTTCATGAAGGGGCTAGCAGGGGCAGCCCGTGTCTATAGGCAAACTTGGCAGCCGCCTAGGGCGCCAAGTTAAATGGGGCGTCAATTCCCTGCTCCTTCCCCTTCCCGTAACACCTGGCGTCGGCCCTGGAGGAGGAGCACGGCAGCTTCTCTGCGCCACAGGAGGGGTGAGTCGGTGCCGCAGGAGGGGGCATGCGCCGGCTTCCCTCGGGGGGAGAGCAATCCTGGGAGGAGGCGGGTGCAGGGGACTCTCTCCCCCCCCACTGGCACCCTGTTCCCTATCCCCAGCCACAGAACTCTATCCCCGGCCCCCTTCTCCCCAGTGATGTGGTGGTGGTGGTGGCAGTTAAAGCAGGATAGCGTAATGGCCTATTTTGGATTTGTAATAATAAAAATTATAATTAACATTTGTAATACATTTTTATTTGAAATCTTACTGAAATATCGTCTAGCTGTCATGTACAAATCTATTCTGAAAATTTCATGTCTCTATTTTAATCTGATCTCAGAAACATTGGTTGGACGGACAAACCGAATAATTATGCCTGTTTAAGCATATTTATTTAAACATTAAATGGAAAATAGGGGCAAAATGTTTCCCAGTTTGCCAAAAACCTCCACCTATATCTGCCCTTGGGGTTTGGGGGTGGGGACGCCGATTGCATGGTTTGCCTAGGGCTCCAGTTGCTGGCAGCTAGTCTAGGGCTGCCCCTGAGCAGAAGGCTTCCTTCAGCACCTCCGATTCCGTGCCAGAGGTGTATTTTTGGGTGTAGTGCTGAAGGAATGGCTTGTCATGCAAAACTCTTGCTACCCTCTCATCTCTCTAGCAGTCCCTCTCTTGTTACTGTTGCAGTGGAAGCTCTGAAGAAGGCTGTGGGAGAGGGGGGTTGGCTCTTGTGTGGTGTGTTTGCTGCCCACTGCAAGTGTCGTAGCTTAACTAAAGTGGGTGCTAGACACCCAAAAGAACAAGCCCGGTAACATCCTGCTGGGACAAACTTGAGCAAAGGAAAGAACCTCTTGGGCTCCAACCTGGACTCTGGGACCCCCAAGCCCAGCAGGTCTGTAGTGCAATTTTCTAGCTCACAGCCTGAGCCTAGTGAGCCCACGGCAGCCACTGGTAGAGTAAATGTACCCGGTGTGTCCAGCCTGTGAAAGGCACCAATAAGAAATGGCAGCAGCTGATGTGAGGTGGCCTGCCCATCTTGCAGTTTAAGACTGAAATTCAAGTGTGGCTACAATTATTGCTCTGGATATGAGATCCGGAATAGAAGTCCTCTTTGTAGCTTAATTATTAGGAGTGTGAAATGCTCAGAAAAAAGGAAGTAGCTGGTTAAAAGGGGGGCCTCCCAGTCTCGCTTGTGAGGTGGTAATGGCCCAAAGGTGGTATGAAACCCTCATTTTCATCTTCAGTGACTAACAGGAAACATAACACTTATTGAAGTGTTACTGTACCTAAAATCTGTGCAAGTCACAGGGAGATCAGAGTACTGCAAAATGTTTTGCCTAATAAGTTATCAAACTAAAGGCAAAGGACAAGATCTGGAATGGAAAGTGGAACATTTCTCTTAAGTGACTCTAACTGCATTATGAGTAACGTCCTTTTGTTCGTACAGTTCTTGGTGTGCATGCAAAAGCGTGTAAAACTTATAAATGTGGGTGAGTGTTAATACCACTACATGCCCGTCCTAATGTGCATGACATAACTTCGTGCAAAAAGACGAGATCAAGACATTAAACTCTAAACTATTTTTTGAAAGCAGAATTTCAGTACTGACTTTAGTAGTTACCATGTTGGCTGCAGTTGCCTAAAAGGATTTCTAGCTGTGTGCAGTCCCTCGTCACAGGGAGTGAGTGGAAACTTGATGCGTCAGAAAAATATAACCTCAAGTTTCTATTGTGACTTCTTGAAGATGCACAAAAGTAAATGCTACAAAATAATTGACTCTTTTTATTGCCCTGTATATGCAGGGCTTGAAATGTGGTGTATAGTATGTATAGAGTGCTAAAGGACCTACTATCCAATACTCTATATTTGAAGTATCTAGGAAGTGAATGCTTTTACTGGATTTTTTTTTTTTTCCACATTGGAAAGCTCTAGCTTGGGAGATACATAGCTGTATTTTTAAATAGACATGACACAGATGGACTTGCATTTTGCTATGAGTTTATTTGGGCTTGCAGGTTGGCCAGGCTCATGGGGGCCTAATGGGACTGATTCAGAGATCCACGGTCAAAGCCTGTCCCCATGTGTGGTTTGAACGCTCAGAAATGAAAGACCGCCACCTAGTGTTGAAAAGGTAAGGAATGGGCAATCACTTGGCTGAGTGCTGCGACTCCTTTATCTTAACTTTAAAAAAAAAAAAAAAAAAGTCTGAGGGGTAGCCATATCAGTCTATCCCAGTGGTCACCAACCAGTAGATCTTGGAGCCTCTGATAGCTTCCTGACTGGTTTGGCCAGGATCACCTATCAAGCGCTGGTACTTCAGTTGCCGCTCCTGCCCTCTGCCTTGGAGCTGCCCCTTGGAAGCCTCCTGCTTGCTGTGCAGGGTGTGGGAGGGAAAAGGGGTGTGTGTGTGCTAATGTGTGTCGGGGGTAGGGACATCCTGACTTCTGTACCCTATCTCCACCGAGCGAAGGGACTGGAGGGAGCTTGGCAATGCAAATCTTTCTCACACACACATTGTGTGTGTCTGTCATTCTTACAAACACGCACTGTCCTTTCCTCTCATCTCCTGACCCAACATGTACATGGGGGGGGTTGTTGCTACTTTTACTGCTTGCAAAGTGGGTTATTTTTAGTGTTTGACTGGTCTGTGCATTTCATAACTTTCATTTCTCTCATGCTTAAATTTAATTATTTGAGTACTAAAATGCCTAACTAGTCATGTCTGGAGGAATTATCCCCATGGTTGGTTATGCTCCTGGAGGTGGCTGGCATGTCCCTGCAGCCCTCTGAGAAGGTCAGAGCAGGGGTTCTCCACACACTGTCCTTGCCAGCAGACACCACTCCTGCAGCTCCCATTGATCAATAATGGAGAAGTGTGGCCAGTGGAGGCTGTGGGGTCAGTGCCTGTGGATGAGGGGCAGCACATGGAGCCATTGCTGTATATGCCAGCTGTGTTTGGGATGGTGGGGTGGGGCCAGAGCAGGTGTGGGGCTGCCTTGGCTCTGCTGCTCTATCCCTGGGGCAGCTGTCCAGCTGCTCCCAGGATGGGCAGGACTTAAACTGACCACTCTGCGCTTCCCCCCCAGGCAACTGCCCTATCCCCTAGTCCACTCCAGAGCCTACCTTGCCTCCCTACCTTCAGAGGGTCCCTTATCCTGTGTCTGGTCACTCCCAGGGTGGGCAGAGGGTGTGGGCTTGAAGATAGGGAGGTGGAGTGGGATCTCCAGTGAACTTGGGGATGGGCATTAGCCTCTGGAGCACAGGGTGGTGGACTCGATCCTGCTCCCCTCCACCCACTCAGGCTGCCAATGCAGGCTCCCGTATTAGGAAGGCAGGATAAGGGACCTGCTAAAGCTAAGGTAGGTTGGGCTCTGGAGTGGCCTAGGGGATAGGGCATTTGCCTAGGGGAACACAGCATGGTGGGTTCAAGTCCAGTCCCCTCAAGGAAGCCCAAGCCTGCCCACCCCAGGAGCAACCAGACAGAGGACAAGGAACCCCCCCCAGAGGCAGGGAGGTGGGGTGGGCCCTTGAGTGGACCAGGAGATACAGCACTTGCCTGAGGGAGGACAGGGTTGTGGGTTGGAGTCTCTGCCCAGCAGCCCACACTCTGCCCACCCTGGGAGCAATCAGACAGCCGATACAGAGGCAGGGAGGTGGGGTGGGCTTGGCTCAGCTCAGCTCAGCTCTGGAGTGGCCTAGGGGATAGGGCATTCTCCTGGAGAGCACAGTGTGGAGGTGTTACCCAGGGTTCTTTCAACCCGAACCTCCTGGTAACTTTTACTCTCTGCGGGGTGGTGTCAGGAAATAACTATGGGGAGACACGGTCGTCCGACTGATAGATGGATGGTACAAACAGGACAACATGAGTGCTTTCACTTAAAGCTAAACTTAGTCTCAAGCACTTACGCACATCCGCAACAGGTTAGTAAAACACCCCCACCCTCGATAATTACCGAAGTTGAGCGTGGCTCTCGAGTGACACCGGGCAGGCTTCTGATGGCCAGTCTCCTGTCTGCCGGTGGGGACGAAGATGCCTCTAGATGTGAGGAGTCCTCGAGGCATCCTTCCAAGTGTTCCCCAAAATTGTCCCCTAACTCAAACTTTCCTTCCCTATTTAGCCATTAGTATTACAATAACATGTCACTCAAAAACTTGTTAGGCAAGCACTTTTTAAAGGTTAGGCAAGAGGTTTTCTTCTGATCATCACTTTCACCAGATGCGTGTTTTTTGTTTTTTTTTTTCTTTCAGAGACTCCATGCCCAGGGGCCCTGCTAGATATGTCTTAGGGCATTTAGACAAACTTCCTGTTTTTCTAAATGTATAGCTCAGCAATTTCACTAGAGATTTGGGCCTCAGGAAGCACTTGGGGGTCAAGCTGCCCTCTCTGTGGAACCCAAACTCCCTTTTTCCTGACCGTGGGCTAGGTCTAATTTGGGCCTGTTAGTTGGTTAAGTTTGCAGATGATACCAAGCTGGGAGGGGTTGCGACTAATCTGGAGGATAGAGTCATAATTCAAAATGACCTGGACAAATTGGAGAAATGGTCTGAGATAAATAGGATGAAGTTTAATAAAGACAAATGCAAAGTGCTCCACTTAGGAAGAAACAATCAGTTTCACACATACAGAATGGGAAGCGACTGTCTAGGAAGGAGTAAGGCAGAAAGGGATCTAGGGGTTATCGTGGACCACAAGCTAAATATGAGTCAACAGTGTGATGCTGTTGCAAAGAAAGCAAACATGATTCTGGGATGCATTAACAGGTGTGTTGTGAGCAAGACACGAGAAGTCATTCTTCTGCTCTACTCTGCGCTGGTTAGGCCTCAATTGGAGTATTGTGTTCAGTTCTGGGCACCGCATTTCAAGAAAGATGTGGAAAAATTGGAGAGGCTCCAGAGAAGAGCAACGAGAATGATTAAAGGTCTAGAGAACATGACCTATGAGGGAAGGCTGAAGGAATTGGGTTTGTTTAGTTTAGAAAAGAGAAGATTGAGGGGGGATATGATAGCAGTTTTCAGATATCTAAAAGGGTGTCATAAGGAGGAGGGAGAAAACTTGTTCTATCCTCAGAGGTCAAGATGAACAAGAAGCAATGAGCTTAAACTGCAGCAAGGGAGGTTTAGGTTGGACATTAGGAAAAAGTTCCTAACTGTCAGGGTAGTCAGACACTGGAATAAATTGCCCAGGGAGGTTGTGGAATCTCCATCTCTGGAGATATTTAAGAGTAGTTTAGATAAATGTCTATCAGGGATGGTCTAGACCATATTTGGTCCTGCCATGAGGGCAGGGGACTGGATTCAATGACCTCTCGAGGTCCCTTCCAGTCCTAGTATTCTATGATAAAGTTTAAGCAGTAAGCAATAGTGGTTCAGGCACATTACTGGATTTGCCGAAATCTCCCCGTACAGTGGGTTCAAGTCCTGGCTGCCCTGGGAGCAGCTAGACTGCCAACACAGGCTGCCCCAGGGATGGATCAGGCTCCTGCATTAGGAAGGCAGGATAAGGGACCCTATGAAGGCAGGGGAGAGTGGACCCTGGAGTGGCCCAGGGCAGTGCCTCTCAACCTGTGGTACAAGTACCCTTAGGAGCACTCAAGAGCAGTCTGGGGGGTATGTCAACACAACTGAAATTTGGAGAAAACTTAATTTTTGTGTTAAGTTTTACAGCATTTTATTATTTTTGTACTTTTTACACCCAAATATTTCATCACCCACCTGGCTACAATTAAGTTGTTTAAACAAATGTGTTCCAATGGTAAAAAAATTTGTGAGAGAGAAAACTGTAGGTACCAGGGGTACTTATAATTTTTTTAAAGGGGTACTTTATTAAAAATAGATTAAGAAACACTGCCCTAGGGGATAGGGCATTTGCCACACACCCAAGACTAGAGCCCACACTCCTACCCCAGCCTGGGGAAAGTGAATGAGATTCGGGGAGGAAGGGCAACAGAGCGAGCAGGGTGAGGCCTCGGAGAAGGCGTGGAGCTGGGGCAGGGCCCCAGAGAAGCGGGGAAGGAAACTGGGCAAGGGTATTTGGGTTTGAAGTAGATCTTACATTGCACTTAAATTGAAAAAGTGATCTTGTGGTTAAAAAGATTGGAGACCCCTGGTCTAGCCTACTATCTTGAAGCTTCATGAGTCAGAACCATGTTGAACAAACAGCGGACAAAAAAGCTTGGTCTTTGCTCCAGAGAGATTACAACCTAAGAATAAAACAAGAGACAACAGAGGGCAATAAAAAACAGGAAGTCATTGATCAGCATGATAGTCAGTGGTGTTGGCGTGCCAGTAGCCTAACAATCTTGCCTCTTCTGGAGCGCAAAAGGCTGGATTGTAGAACGGGGTGGGCAATTAACTGTTCACCAGGGTTAGCCCTTAGCAGGCTGCCACTGCTATTTTTACCTGCACCTCTGCAAGTACAGGTGATCACAGTTCCCATTGGCTGTGGATTGCCACTCCCAGCCAATGGAAACTGTGGGAAGCGGTGTTCCAGTCCACGCTTGTTTCCGCCACTCCCATTGGCTGGGAATGGTGATCCGCAACTAGCGAGAGCTGTGATCGCCTGTATCTATGGAGGTGCAGGTAATAGCGTCTGGCAGTGCCCCACCACTATAACCCTGGTGGACTGGATCTAGTCTGCAGGCCAGTATTTTCCTACTCCTGCTGTACAAGCACTTTGTCTGCAGTGAATATATCTGGCTGCCTTGTTTTTAAATGCTAAACACCTGTAGAAATACTAGGAGTGCTAGGACTCAACCTTCCTCTATGATAGTCGGGAGTGATGTGGATTGCAGTCATTTGCAACGTGTGCAGTAAATGGAAAAATTACAGTTGTGGGAGCCATCCTATGCTATTTTAATTTGGGAATATTACTCTGCATCAGAAATGGAACTTGACTGTGACCCACAGATGAGGAGGGAATAGGCAAGTGTGTGTTTGCAGACGAGTGCTGAGAAACTGTAGAAATGGCGAAACACTTTGAAAAGTCACTCCCTGGAATCCCTTCCTCTAGTAAAATAGTTCGAAGTCCTGATCATGATAACCTTCCAAATTAAACTTTCAAATTACTTTTCTGTCCCAATTAATTCAAAGGAACGCCTGCTGATGGCTGGATTGCAATGCCAAATGTTTGTGTCCAGTGGTCCTTCTAAGATTTTTTTTCCATCCATGAGTGGAGTGAGTTCTGTCTTGTGCATGTGACCGCATTGTTAGCGCACGTGTTCGGATGTGTGCTGCTGTGGCACCCACCAGTGGGTCTGCTCCCCAGTGCTATGAACATTTGCCACAGAGTAACTAACATGAATTTGCTATCCCATGGAAAAACATTGTGGAGACAGGACACTGTCCTTTCACCAACAGGCAAAATAGGCGCGGGAAGTGTTCTTCGGTTTTTGGCAGCACAATACAGTAAACTTAGTGGGATAAAAATCATCACTGAAATGTACCATAAAAATATGTAGCATACAACAGGATATAAAATTAAAAGGAAAAAAGACTTGCTTATTTAGGTATTGCAATCAGTGGGGCTTCCACCACTTGAGTGTGCCACAGCCTAAAGTACCTTACTGCAAGAAGCTTTTGCTGATGGACACTTCAACTGAACTTTATGCCATTCATCTCTTGCGTTAACACTACTCCCTCTCAATGAGTCCATCCTTTAATCCCTGATGGTCTTTAACCCCGCTGTTGTTGCTTGTGGACATTCAACAAGGGAGATTCATAGAATCATATCATAGAACCATAGAGCTGGAAGAGACCTCAAAGGTCATCAAGTCCAGCCCCCTGCTCTAGGCAGGACCAATCCCCACTAAATCAACCCAGCCAGGGCTTGGTCAAGCCGAGACTTAAACACCTCTAGGGATGGAGACTCCACTACTTCCCTAGGTAACCCATTCCAGTGCTTCACTACCCTCCTAGTGAAATAGTTTTTCCTAATATCCAACCTGGACCTCTCCCACCACAACTTGAGACCATTGCTCCTTGTACTGCCATCTGTCACTACTGAGAACAGCCTCTCTCCATCCTCTTTGGAACCTCCCTTCAGGAAGTTGAAGGCTGCTATCAAATCCCCCCTCACTCTTCGCTTCTGCAGACTAAACAGATCCAACTCCCTCAGCCTCTCCTCATAGGTCATATGCTCCAGCCCCCTAATCATTTTGGTTGCCCTCCGCTGGACCCTCTCCAATGCGTCCACATCCTTTTTGTAGTGGGGGGCCCAGAACTGGACACAATACTCCAGATGTGGCCTCACCAAAGCCGAATAAAGGGGAATAATGACATCTCTGGATCTGCTGGCAATGCTCCTCTTAATGCAACCTAATATGCCATTAGCCTTCTTGGCTACAAGGGCACACTGTTGACTCATATCCAGCTTCTCATCCACTGTAAACCCCAGGTCCTTTTCTGCAGAACTACTACTTAACTGGTTGGTCCCCAGCTTGTAACTGTGCTTGGGATTCTTCCATCCCAAGTGCAGGACTCTGCACTTGTCCTTGTTGAACTTCATCAGATTTCTTGTGGCCCAA
This sequence comes from Rafetus swinhoei, assembly GCA_019425775.1. NCBI lineage: Eukaryota > Metazoa > Chordata > Testudines > Trionychidae > Rafetus > Rafetus swinhoei. The sequence goes on along the minus strand of CM033449.1, from coordinate 125,666,788 downwards.
TCCTCCAATTTGTCTAAATCACTCTGGACTCTATCCCTTCCCTCCAGCGTGTCTACCTCTCCCCCTAGCTTAGTGTCATCTGCAAACTTGCTGAGGTTGCAATCCATCCCCTCATCCAGGTCATTAATAAAGATATTGAACAAAACCAGTCCTAGAACTGAACCTTGGGGCACTCTGCTAGAAACTGACCGCCAACCTGAAATCGAGCCGTTGATCACTACCCGCTGGGCCCGGCCTTCTAGCCATCTTTTTATCCATCTTACTGTCCATTTATCCAATCCGCATTCCCTTAACTTGCTGGCAAGAATATTGTGGGAGACCGTATCAAAAGCCTTGCTAAAGTCAAGGTATATCACATCCACTGACTTTCCCACGCCCACAGAGCCAGTTACCTCATCATAGAAGCTAATCAGATTGGTCAGGCACGACTTGCCCTTTGTGAATCCATGCTGACTATTCCTAATCACTTTCCTCTTCCAAGTGCCTCAAAATGGATTCCTTAAGGATCCCTTCCATGATTTTTCCAGGAACCGAGGTAAGACTGACCAGCCTATAGTTCCCTGGATCGTCCTTCTTCCCTTTTTTGAAGATGGGCACTACATTTGCCTTTTTCCAATCATCCAGGATTTCTCCCAATCTCCGTGACTTTTCAAAGATAATGGCCAAAGGCTCCTCAATGACATTTGCCAACTCCCTCAGTACCCTCGGATGCATTAAGTCCGGACCCATGGATTTGTGTACATTTAGTTTTTCTAAATAGTTCCTAACCTGTTCTTTACCCACCACGGGCTGTCCATCTTCATCCCATCTTGCGTCACTTAGCGCAGAAGTCCAGCAGCCAACCTTGTCCGTGAATACAGAGGCAAAGAAAGCATTGAGTACTTCAGCTTTCCCACATCATCTGTCACTAGGTTACCTCCTTCATCCAGTAGGGGCCGCACACCCTCTCTGATCACCTTCTTCTTGTTAACATGCCTGTAGAAACCTTTCTTGTTATCCTTCACATCCTTAGCCAGTCGCAATTCCATTTGCGCTTTCGCCTTCCTGATAACCCCCCAGCATTCTCGAGCTATACATTTAAACCCCTCCCTGGTCATTTGTCCAAGTTTCCACTTTTTGTAAGCTTCCTTTTTGTGCTTAAGTTCACCAAGGATTTCCCCTGTAAGCCAATCCGGTCTCCTACCATGTTTGCCTCTCTTGCTTCGCGTCCGGATGGTTTCTTTCTGTGTCTTCAATAAGGATTCTTTAAAATACCGCCAGCTGTCCTGGACTCCTTTCCCTTCATGTTAGCATCCCAGGGATTCTGCCCATCAGATCTCTGAGGGAGTCAAAATCTGCTTTTTTGAAGTCCAAGGTGTGTATTTTACTAGTCTCTTTTCTTCCTTTGGTCAGGATCCTGAAATCTACCATCTCATGATCACTGCTTCCCAGGTTGTCCCCTACCTCTGCATTCAGAAGTCCCTCTGTTGCAATCTACTTCCCACAGTGTCTTAGCTATTCACTTCTAGACCATGCCACAAAAGCACCATTTTTCATAGAAGATATTAGTTGGAAAAAATCTTGCTGTCTCTTGCAAACAAATTTTGACATGTTCTACTTATTGCACTTAAAAAAAAAAAAAATCAGAACCATTAAAGGCTAAACTCAAACACTGTCTCATATAGGCTCACACAAGAGACAGCAGAGAAGTCCCTTTGAGGGAAGAGTAATCCATGAAGTACTGTGTAGGACTAGAGGAATATTAAAGGATCTAGAGAAAGATCTAAGCTCAAATGGACTCCTATTATGAATTAGACACAGATCTGTTACATTAAATATTTGACTTTTGGTTTCTGTTGAATATATTGCTTAAACATCCTTCTTTCTGCTTCTGCAGACTGAAAGCACACGTAGCAGATCAGAACAAACTGCCAATCTTAATTTTCCCAGAAGGTAAGAAACTCTCTCTCATTCCACTGGACTTAGTTCTCTTTTCCGTATTTGTCACTCTCTGATGCCTATTACTAAAACAGATTTTTGTCCCACATTTGTAATGAGACCTCTCATGTCAGGATGCCCTAGGTCCTCCAAAAATAGTGGGATAAAGGGGAAGAAGGGTGAAATTTTTCCCCACAAATGGTTTAATTCAGGGGCAGAGAACCTCTTTTGGGTCAGGGGCTGCTGACCCACAGAAAATTGTGTGCAGCCCCCGACTCAAGTGAGAAGCAAAACCAAACAAAACACCCAAACCGTCACTGACATGGCCCCTGACTGAGGAGGAGAAAGACCTTCCCCACATTCCCCTTGCATACCAGAACCTAGGGGGGCCCAGGCTGTTGGTCTTGTGTGCTCCAGCCCTGCACGGGAGCAGCAGTGGGGCTGGAATACTAATGCAGGCTCCCCAATACTGGGGGAACGGGAGCCCTGAGCTTCAGGGGCTGGATCCAGGCAAATGAGGGGCTGCATCCGGCCCCTAGGCCTTAGGTTCCCCCACCCTTGGTTTAATCCTTACTCTCTGGTGCAGAGACAGCCTCTTGTGTACCATGCATGGTCTCCTTGCTCTACCCTACCTCTTCATCCTCTCCCCTAAACCTCAGCCCGACTTTTCTAGCACTGCAGGAAGGGGATCACTGCCCCACTATTTTCTGAACTCTAATCCTGAGACCTGGACAAAGCACAGGCATTGGAAAGACTGAGGTGCTTTAACTGTTCCCCAGTGGCTGCTTGCTTGGCAAACAGGTATAATCCTGCTGGCTGACTCCATTAGAATCCATAACCAAGGCTTCCTAACTGGCAACACTCTGATTTCTTTTGTCCAGGCACTTGCATAAACAACACCTCAGTGATGATGTTTAAGAAAGGAAGCTTTGAAATAGGAGGGACCATCTACCCAGTTGCAATCAAGGTAAATAGAACAGCAATATGTCCAGACACTGCTGTTTACCTGCAGAAAAATGTGGCTCCTAAGTGGGATATGGATAAGAGTTGGTCAGTATGGGGTACGTCTACACTACAGATAATGTTGAAGCAGCTGCAGATCAAACGCTCTTCCAGGGTTTGAATTAGCAGGTCTTGTGAAGACATGCTAATTTGAACTGAGAGGCACACTCCCCGTCGATGCTGGTAATCCTGCTTCATGAAGGAGTGTTCTCCCTTTGACTTCCTGCAGTGTGGACAGCACCAAAAGTTGAGTTAATATACTTCAGCTTGAGCTACGCAATTAATGTAGCTGAAGTTGCGTAACTTAATTTGACCTTATCCCATAGTATAGACATACTCTGACTGTTGTCGGGGCATGTGCTGCTACTGGCAATGTCCTCTCTAATCATTTCCGTCCTTGTGTGGAATAACTTTATGTGCACCAAAGTATATGTGACTGTGCACAACCAGTAGAAACAGAAAACCTAGTGATTGTTTCTTTGGAGTTGTTCTAAGTGGAAACCTATTGGGTGGGGTGTTGGTGTTGGCCTTAATGTGTAAGACTGGAGCAAAGGTAGGCAGGGGCCACTCTGACCAGCCCATCAATTAACAAGCCAATAAACAAATAAGGACATTGGGCTTGTAATCAAGGCTATATCTGATACCACTGAAAATATACAGTATCTCGCTACGTGGAGATGCCAATGTGTAATGGTTGCTAATATTCTCCTATACAGCCCTGTTTATAAAGCACTCTACGCAAATTGCATAGCTTATTTCAAGTGTATTTTGAAATAGCTTATTTTGTAATTTGGCACCATCTACGCAGCACCAAATTTTGAAATAACTTGCTATTCCGAAATGCCCCTTAACTCTCGTGGACATTGGAATAAGTCGCCCATTATTTTGAAATCTATTTTGAAATAACAGGTTGCTTCAATAGACGTGGAATAGCTATTTTGGGATACTATCAGTATCCTGAAATAGCTCCACAGTGTAGACATACCTTAAGTGTTTTCCCCACTGGATCTACATTACTTTCATGTTCATTTATGCAGATGTCCTGACTTAAGCCCTTACTATTTTGCCCCTCTGCAGTATGACCCTCAGTTTGGAGATGCCTTCTGGAATAGCAGCAAATACGACATAGTGAGCTACCTACTGCGAATAATGACAAGTTGGGCCATTGTGTGCAACGTCTGGTACATGCCCCCGATGATCAGAGAGGTATCTTGGCATGTAGTTGGTTTGTATTTTAGGAAGTAAAACAAGCTTGGCTCAGAGAATCCATCTTAAATTGAGCCTCCATCAAAGCTCTTAGTAGCATTGTTCAATTTATTAAATGTTGCATTCCCCAGTGTATTTCAGTATGTAATGTTCTAGCAGGACATTAGTGGTTGAAAAGGGAGGCTGTTCCAGTGTCACTCTGGGACTAAATTGCCTTTGTGCCATCAGTATGTAGACTACATAGTTGTACTTGCTGTTTGAGGATTTAATAAAAAACCAATTTTCCAATCTGTCTGAGGGAAACTTTCTCCTTGCCATCATTTCAAAGACAGCCAAATGTGGCACACATTTTAGGTCTAAGATTAAATTTGAATGAGAAGTATGATCTTCCATTGAGGAATGGAAGGCTAAAACTAGACTGAGAACAAGCTTAATGTGTCAAAGATGCTCCACTTCCCACTTTGAACCCCACCCTGCCCAAACCTCCAAAGCAAATGGGATGAATCCTAATGTTCTGAAACAAAACTAAAGAATCTGAAGGACTTGTAGCATAGCTGCGTGTGTTTAAAAAAATCCCTAGGTAAACTGACTCTAATTTGTATCCCTTGCAGGAAGGAGAAGATGCTGTCCAGTTTGCCAACAGAGTGAAATCAGCCATAGCTCACCAAGGAGGACTGACTGAGCTCCCTTGGTATGAAATGTGATTCTTCTTGGGCATAATGTGACATTCTTTCATGCATGACTTTCTGGGTCTTAAATGCTCTAGAACAGGGCTACTCAACACGTGGCCCGTTTGTTTGCAGAGGTACAGTTTGTCTGCGGTACAGTTTGGGTTTTCGTGGGGCTCAACATGTGGCCTGTGGGTGGGATTCTTTGAACATGGCCTCCACTGGGAACATGCTCCACAACGGCGAGGTGTCTCCCAGGCGAGGTGAGCATTGAAAGACACAAATGGACAGGCTGGCTGGAACAGATGGGTACAGGGTGTCGGCATTTCTCGCCCCAAGGGAGGAGGTGCCTGGTGCGCCGGAGCATTGTGGGAAATGCTGGCTGTTTACCCTTGTGGGTAGAACCTGAAAGGTGCTGACTGGCTCACCCTGGCCACGTTTGGGTCTGGCGGTGCAGCTGGGCCGCACTGCCTCTGTCCTGCACGGAGTGACTGACTCCTGTGTGGGGGACATCAGCCTTGCTGGGAATCCAGGATGGAGCTATGGGGCACCTGTCCTTTTTTGACTCTTGTGTCCAGCCTGACGCACCCAGCTCCCCGCCCACTGCAAGTTGGAGTGTTCTGGCTTGGAAACTTTTCTTTTTACAGTAAAATCACTCCAAGAAACGCACAACCTGAAGCTTCAAACTAAACACCCAAAACAAGGGTCTACAATTTTCTTTTTAATAAGCATTAAAATGGCAACCAAGGAGAGACGCTTGTTGGATGAACACAAGGTTCTCCTATTTGGGAGATGGAATTCACTTTTGCAGAGAGAAATGGAAAACCAATGTGTCTTTGTCAAGACTGCCGCTGCGTTAAAGAAAACAAACCTGCAACGGCACCATGAATCTTGTCACTCTGAGTTCAAAGACTTGTGTCCACCTGACAAATTTAAGAAAAACTAAGATACCTTCCTTACTGGAAGGTTACCGTACTCAACAAGATGTGTTCTGTTCGCAAGTTAAAGACAGTGATGCCATTACAGAAGCTGCCTTCAAAATGGCTTGGCACATAGCAAAATCAAAGAGACCTTTCACTGAAGATGAATTGATGAAGCAGTGCTGCTTGGACTGCAGCGAATCACTTTTTGCAGAATTTAAAAACAAAGAGGATATAGTTAAACAAATATCAAAACTGCAAGTATCTGATTCAACTGCAGTAAGACAAATTGAAAGCATTTCAGGCGGTCTGTTTTCTAAATTGCTAAAAGACATCGAGAGCACTGACTATTTCAGTCTGGCAATGGACAGGTCTGAACGATCAGTAGATTCATCTCAGCTCATAATCTGGGTGCATTTCTTCAATGGCAAAAAGCATGTTGAAGAAATGCTTACTCTGCTACCTTTGATGGATCAAACTGGGGAGAGGACGTTTATTCTGCGCTGATGGCATTTTTTGAAGGAACAGGAAAATGCATTGATTTGAAGAATCTTACTTTGGTAACAACTGATGGCACTCCCTCCATGGTTGGAAAAGGGGCTAATGTCTTTTCTGAAGAAAAATCCACAGTTTCCAGATTTCTTTTCATCCCATTGTATTCTAAACTAAGAACAGCTATGCAACAAACTGAAGAGAGGATTTCTCAAGAGCACAGTGGATAGTGTCACAAAAATCATCAACTTCATTATTGCAAATGTCTTGAAACAGACAATTTTGAGCTTTAGTTGAGGAGTACAAAACACAGTATGGTGACTTGCAATGCTTGCAGAAGTTAGATGGCTGAGTCGAGGCAAAGCGTTCGATCGGTTTATGGATCTACTGCCTGCTGTACCAGTGTTTTTGGAGGCACGGGATCGCCAGGATTTACAGTTGTGTTTTAGACAGACATTCCTGCTAAATGTGGCTTTTCTCACTGGTATGACACACCACTTCAATGCTCTCAATCTTAAACTTCAAGGCAAAGAAAAAAAACCCTGCCTACTCTGTGATGGTTCTTCATTTGAAACAAAAACTGGCCCTTTTTGCAGATCCGCTTCATGAGAAACTTAACTCACTTTCCCATCCTCAACTCGGAAGTGACACAGCAGAGTGAGCATGCATCTTTTTTGTCTTTTTTGCCTTTTTTTTTTTTTTTTTTTTAATTTTTTTTTTTTTTTTTTTAAAGAGTACATCTCAGAGCTGAGAACCAAATTTTCTTCTCGTTTTCTAGATATCCGATCCCTGAAGACAGTTCTTGAATTTACTGAAAATCCATTTTCAGTTGAGGTAAAGGCAGTCTCACCTTCAGCAGTGAGATTTGGTGTTGAGAGGGCCACATTTGAAGAAGAGATGATAGAACTGCAAAACCATAGTTTTCTAAAAGCTAGGCAGAAGGAAGAGGACATTGAAACATTTTGGATGGCTTATGTACAGGAAGACATGTACTCTGCATTACTGAAATGTGCCAAAAAAGTGTTTAACTTGCTCTGGGTCTGCATATGTCTGTGAAAGTTCATTCTCCTCCATGGGAATCATAGAGTGAAAACTGCGCACCTCTCTTACTAACAGACATGTGACCGACTGTCTCTGTGCTGCTACAACAGGATACAAGCCTGATGTGAAACAGCTGGTGAAAAGTTTGCAGACACAATCTTCACACTGTACTTCTCCTCCAGTAAATTCCAGTACTGTATTGGCAGTTTGTTTGATTTGTTAATTGTGAAGCCAAAACAAAAAAGTAGTCAATATCATGGTCTTCTGTTGATATTAGTAGTTAAATTCCTGGACTGTCATTGTTCATTAAAAGTGCTCTTATATGGGTGGAAATCAGGTAAATATTGCATTTTATTAGCAGCAGAACTGACTTAAATGGGGCCTGCATGTTGTGTAATCTTCCCTTAATCTTTGTATTCAAGACCATCAGTGTGAAAGAAGCTATTTGCATATATATTTGCATGTGCATGCAACCACACTTAAGTTGTGTCCCTCGGCATGTGCTGTGAGTTTCATTGTGGCCCCTGGGGCTTCCAAAGTTGAGTAGCCCTGATCTAGAATGTGGTTGAGACTCTCTAAACCAGGGTTTCCCAACCTATGGGTCGGGACCCAAATATGGGTCACCATTACATTTCAAAAGGGTCGCCAAGTGTCTTCCCCAGGTGGCTCTGTCCCTCCTCTTCCCCGCGTTTTTTAATTGCCTTGGGTCACCAAGTCTTCCTGAATTGTCAAAATGGGTCCCCATCTGGAAAAGATTGGGAACCGCTGCTCTAAACTGTCTAGGAGACTTAAGCACTTCCTAGACTTTGACTGTCTCATCCTATGGGATATTTAACTTAAATGATCTTAGTCAGGAGAAGGTAGATTAAGAGGGACTTGGCTATTCAGGCACCTCCATATAAAAGGGTTTTTTATGTAGTCCTAGGATGGCAGTACAGAGCCTTTGAACAATGAGTTTTGGGTAAAAGTTTCTCCAAAGCCCAAGACAGTCTTCCCCATTCAACAACTAGAAACATGTAGAGGTGATGTGAGCAAAGCTGAGCCTAGGATCCAAGTCTGCAGGGCTCCTACCCATTGAACACTCTGCCTCAGTATGGGTGTGTCTAGACTACAGGGTTTTGTCGACAAAAGTGGACTTTTGTTGACAAAACTATACCTGCATCTACACTGCCGCTGAGTTCTGTCGACATAATGTCGACAGAATTCAGCAGTTTTGTCGACGGCTGTAAACCTCATTCTACAAGGAATAACGCCTTTTGTCGACAGTTCTGTCGACAGAAGGCATTATTGCATCTGCATTGTCCTTTGCGTCTACACTCTCATGTCGACAAGGCGGCTTGCTTTGTTGACAGAACTGGATGTAGTCTAGACGCTCTTTGTCGACAGTATCTGTCGACACAACTTCTGTCGACAAAAGCCTGTAGTCTAGACGTACTCTTAGAGTCTGTAGTACTCCAAGAGCGTGTAGTGCTATCCAGTGGCCCATGTTTAGAAAATTCCAGAGCAAGGCCCTGAGAGCAATCAAAATGCACAAGTGAATTCAGGGCCCTACAGAGCCAAGGAGGATGGGAAGTGAAATTCAAGTAACAAGGGACAAATGAGATCTCCATGCAAGCACTACCGTCACACTGAAGTCTAGATGAATCTCACCAGGTTACAGGGGTGCATATGTTTAAGGGCTTTGGCCCAGATCATCAAAGGCATTTAGGGGCTCAACTCTGATTTCACTTTTTTTTCTGGAGGTTGAAATAAACCTTTAACTGCATCCTTTGTCTTCTGTGCTCTAGGGATGGAGGTCTGAAAAGGGCCAAAGTCAAAGACACTTTCAAGGAGGAGCAGCAGAAAAACTACAGCAAGATGATAGTAGGAAATGGACCAACAGGAAATCTATCAATGGGAGCAGAATCAGACTGAATCCCGACTTTTCCAGTCAAGCGTCTCAGGACTAGCCCTTATAGGAATACCGTGGGTTTTGCACTTAGAAAAACCAAACCTATTCTAATGTGTGTGCATATCCTTTATGTGGGATGGGGCAGAACATACACACGGGGCAAAATTTTGTTATGTATTTTTCTTGCAAGCATGATGTTCTACTGAATTGCAGCTACAGGTATCATGGAATAGAACTTTAACCCTACTTAAAACGAGGGGAAGAAAGTGCAGTTTTTAAAATCAGTATTCTCTCTTGAATCTCCAAAAGGGATGCACATACAGGGAGTCTGGTCTGTCAGTTTACTGTGTATGAAAATAATGCTTTTTGCTACAGTCACCTGGAACTGTAAAGAAACTTGTTTGCTGAACAGCTACTTTCTCTCCTGCTCAGAGGCTGGCTCTTTTGTTAGACAGTTCTTAGCTAATCTTGGGCAGTCTTGGTGCTGTCCTGATGTAGATTTGTTTGTATTTCTATGTATGTGAGGTAAGAAGGTGAATGACGGGGCCGGGGGGGGGGGGCGGGCAATCAGAACAGCATCCCCTTCAAACCCAGCCAGGACCTCAGATGGCCTCTAAAAATAGAACTGCCTCTAATTGAAACTGATACCTGAAGATGGTTAGGAGGTTGCACACTGGATCCAATCCCTTAGCTACCGTGCGTCTTCAGATTGGAAACAGGAAAGGGGAGAGATGATTGGGGGCTTAACTGAAAAATGGATTCCTCTGTATTGTAGCAGATGTATTTTTATGATGAGTGCAGTAACTTTTTTCAGAATGCTAATAGCTTAAAAATTCTGTGGGGATCAGCTACCACAGCACAGCTCGCTTGTGGCTGGGCTAGCAATATCTACTACAAACCTAAACAGGACTTGTAAGTCACTTTCAGTAAAAGAAATGGCCTGTTGGGAATGCCCATGCATTGCAGCATTATTGTAAAAGGGGAAATAAATTCTATATTTCTAATGAGTCTCTTGTGATGGTATTTTCCCTCTAACTTACTCTTTTTGGCTTCTATTCCCCTTCTGTTGGGTATTGGCTTGCCCACAATGGGACATGGACACTGCAACAGCTAGCTTCTAGGCACCTAGCCACCCAGTGGGATCCATAAACACTGAATTAGTCATCTAGGCTTCCTAGACAATCCCCAAGGAGAAAGAGGCCTAAGAAAAAGGGATCCACAAAAGCCAGCCTGCTAGGTGGGCAGTCACTGATGCTAGCCAATGGCTGATGCTAAAGAGGTATGTGGCCTAAACCCAGCACCTCTCAGAGCATTTGGCAGCATCTCTACTCTTAGGCTTCTGACTCCCATCTGTGAATTAAGTGGTTTTCTTGCAAGGATGGCTGAGGCTGAGTTCTACGATAAGGGAACTCACCAGGTTCAATTCTCCCCTGTCCCTAGCCGCCTGCTGAGGAGTAGGGAATTTCTGCCTCTTGGTGAGTGTCCTAACTTGGTGAGTGTCCTGTTACGGGGGGTCACCAGGGCTGGTATTAGACTTGCTGGGGCCCAGGGCTGCACCTGAAACCTGAGCCCCACTGACCCATGTTCCAGGCTCCCTGCCCAGGGATGAAGCCCTTGGTCTTGGTCTTTGGCCTTCTTGCCCAGGTCGGCAGGGCTGCTCTCTTTCTCCTCTCGCCCCCCCGCCCCATTCTCCGTTTCCAGCCAGCACTGGTTGGGCTAAGAGTTCAAATTTAGCATTGACATAGTCCTTGCAAAGGAGGGCTACATTTAAGAATCCTGCTGAGAAATGGACTGTGATTTGTGTTGTGCTTATGAACATAGTTACATCCTGCCCCTTTCTGCTTTCCATAGGTGTAGTCCCGCTGATGTCAATGGCTGTAGTCCTATATGTAAATGTGAGGGATGTCATTCTGGCTACGTATAGACTGCAGACTTCTTGCACAAGAAGCTTTTATCAGAAGAGATCTTCCAAAAAAACTTCTTGTGCAAGAGTGCATCCACACACACAAGTGCATCGAAAAAGCGATGGGCTTTCACAAAAACATCTAGACTGATTATACGCTTTCTCGCATAAAAGGTCACCCGAAACCAGTTCAAGCTGGGCTTTAGGTCACCAGTTGCTTCCCAGTGCTGTTGCCGGAGCCCTGCAGAGACATGTGCTTAAAGGGACCCCTCTGGACAGCAGTTTCTGTTTCTGCTGTGTGCTTGCCTACCTCTTCGAGGGACAGCAAAGCTTTAGCAGTACGTGCTGTGGTTGCCCTGCTCTCTTTTTTTTGGATGCCACAGCTTTTTCCTTTGTGTGTCATGGAGCCAGAGCTGCCTCTGGGCATGTGATGGCCCCACATGGTCATGCTGCAGTTTCTGCAGCAGTTTGTCTACCTTCCTGGTCCTGCAGGACCTAGACCCTGAGCTCATTCTGGGGTCCTTCTCTGTGGCTGCGGCTGCTCCACTCTGGCAACCGCACCCCACAGTGGAGAGGCATTTTTGGAGGCTCAACACCAGTTTGGACTGGTGGGACCGGCTGGTGATGGAGCGGTGGGATGACCAGCAGTGGCTCCAAAACTTCCACATGTGGAAGGCCACCTTTTTGGAGCTGTGTGCTTGGCTCACCCCCGCCCTCTGAAGACACAACACCCACCTGCGGCCCCCTCTATCCCCCTGGAGAAGCAGGTCGCCATCGCCATATAGAAGCTTGCCACTCCCGACAGCTACAGTTGGTGGGCAACCAGTTCGGCGTGGGAAAGTCCACTGTCGGGGCCCTCCTCGTGGAGGTAAGACACTCTCAGGCTGCAGTCCCTGCTCGGGAGGGAGAGTGTTGCCTAAGGCGGACCCTTGGGAAAGGGGGCTTGGGAGGTGTGGAGTGGGGGTGGGGGTGAAGCCCTGTCCCTGGGGCCTTGTGCCGTCCTGCCCTCACACAGCCCTGCTGCTGGGGGTGGAGGAGCAGTCTCATAGGGGGTGTCTCCTGGGGTATTTGGGGGGGGGGGGGATGGTGCAGGAGCAGGGTGGGCACCTCCCAAGGGCCCAGGCATCCCCCCTCTCATTCTGTTTTGTGTGTTTCTTTGTCTCCTTGTGCAGGTGGTGAGGGCCATCAACTCCCTCCTGCTGAGGAGGGTCGTCTGTCTCAGAGACCTGGAAGCAACCGTGGCCGGATTTGCCGCCCTGCGGTTCCCAAATTGCGGGGGAGCGATAGATGGGACCCATATCCCCAGCCGAGCACCGGACCATGGAGCAGCCCAATATATTAACCCAAAGGGATACTTTTCTGTTGTCCTGCTGCCCTGGTTGATCACCGGGGACAACTTACTGACATTTTTGTCGGGTGGTTGGGCAGGGCACACGATGCCTGAGTCTTGCAACTCAAGCCTCTACAGGAAGTTGGAGGCAGGCACGTTCTTCCCCCTCTGGGATTTTGCAGTCAGGGATGTGCATGTGCCACTGTGCATAGTGGGGGATGCGGCATACCCCCTCATGCCGTGGCTCATGAAGTCATTCTTCAGCCACCTGGATCCCAGCAGGGACCTGTTTAATGCCCACCTTAACCGAGCCAGGATCCAGGTGGAGTGCACCTTTGGCTGCCTCAAGGTACATTTCTGGTGCCTCCTCACCTGCCTGGACATAGGGGAGCACAACATTCCCGAGGTGGCTGCTGGCATGTTGCGTCCTCCACAATGTTGTGGAGTGGAAGGGCCGTTTTTCTGACAAAACTCTGTAGTCTAGACATAGCCTTTGCCAACTGATTGACTGTGACAAGAATCATGGTTATTTGTGTTTGAAATCAAGCTACTGAAGACCCTGTAGATTTTTTTGTAGGCCTTTTTTGGGTAGAGAGAAACTTTTTTTCTAAGGAAAAATACCTTGTCCATTAATGTCTAATTCAACTGAATATTGTACAGAAGGAATGTGGGATAAACAAAGGATTCCTGGTAATTCTCCTTTTTCTGCTGTATGTGAAATGAAAAGCCTCTGTAGGATAAACTGATTGCTCTTTGAATCATTTTCTCTCTCTTGCTCCATGGAATGTACTTGGTCACGGACAGCTTGCCAAGAGTAGCACACTTATTAAAAATATAAATTAGACCAAAAAAAAGACTAAAACCATGTAAGTGTATCTGTATGGCCACCAGGTGGCAATCAGCTCTTTATTGCTACTCATTAACCAAAAGTTGCAGGACCTCACTAGGAAGCAGAGCTGGAACCACCCACAAGAACCCCATTTTCCAATTAAATGTCTGTCTTTGTCTGCCTTTCATTGCAATGAATACTTGCCACTACATCCATCAGCTCCTTTTCTTTCTCTTACGAGAATGGAGTGTTGCTGACTGTGTGCATATGGAGACTCCCTTATTATGGGCCCATAATTTACCATTGGCACAGGACTAAGAGCTTTGAATGGTCAGGGCCAGGTGTAACCTGTCTGACCTACCAGACAGCTCTGTGCAGAATCCTATTCTAAACAGTTGGGGTTTTGGTAGAAAGGAGTCTGCACTATCTGGAGGGTGTTATTTCAGTAAATGTGAAATGCCTCTTAACTCAGTTTTGTTAATAAACGACTCATTCTTCTGAAGCAACTTTCCATTCAATAGCATCACTCAAACTAATCCTGACAGCTCTGACTGTACAATATTTTAATTTAAAACCTCAGTTCCTTATGACCTTTTAAAACAATTTTTGGCAGCCTTTTAAAACATTTTTTTTGTCCCTATAGATATGGAGAGGGGGAAAAAACCTCAAAATGGGAACCTACTGAGCTCAAAATCCAGAGGGCAAATAAGTACTACAAACTTATATGGTTAAAATCCCATTATTTTAAGTCAATCACATGATTTTTAAGAACTTGACTCATGATTTTGAACAGTTGGGATAGCAGTGCTGACTACTGTGAGAAGCGCCTTTCCTGTAGTACGGCCAATTCAAAACATAAATAAGGCATCTTCTCCACTTACAGTGGAGAGATTTGCACAGAAAAAGGTCTAATTACTCCTTTTCCCCCCCTCCCAGCTCAATATCCTTCCCTCTCTTTTCCATGTGTAGGGGTAAACTGAGGCAGGCCATGGTATTCTGCTAAGAATCCCTATTAAAATCCTAAATTTGAGGCAAGGCGTGGAAACACACAGAACAAGCAGCTAACTTGACCCTGGTTGCCTTGGCAACCACATTCCAAGAGGGCCTCACTCCGATAAGACCCTGGCTGGTACCAAAACAAACTTTACGGAAGTCGTTCTCACTGTCTCCTTTAATCCTAGATAAGCCTGAGATCCAAGATCTAGGCCAACAGGAGATGGTATCATCTCGCAGTAGATGCATCATAATTTCAGCAGACAAAGTTGCCATTAAAATGCTTGTCTTGTTTATGTTGGCTTATTGAGCTTGTTAGGAATAACCACCTGTATTAAGATGTTTAATTGGCAATGGATGGAGATGCTGTGTAACCTTCATAGTTTATTGGCTTATGTGCTCATTACGTTTTGCTGCCAGACCCTATCACATTGCTTCCATTCTGCCCATCTGCTGCCTATATAATCTACTGTAATGTTTTGATTAACTAGTGTTCACCAGGTTAACCCCTGAGGGACATTCCACCAGCTGTGTGCAATAAACCCTCTGCTTGTTTTCACCTGCATCAAGTGTCCAGAATTATTCCCTACACATGCAATTTGGGGACTAGCTTGAGAAGGGGCTCTAGAAACGAGCATAAAACATTAATTTTTGTACAGGTACAGTCTGTGGCACCATCATGCCTGTTTTCTGAAGGTGGGTGCTTCCCTACTGGCCTGGTATTTCACACTTCTGCTTCTGGGCCTGGCTGGAATCTAGATGTCTAAAGGAACATACATTGAGATATTTTCTTCTCATTAAGTTTCAGTTTTTTCATTCTAACTGCGTCTACAACCCCTCTCGCCCCTTGAAACATTTCACAAATGCTAGTGATATTATCCTTGCAACACCCCTTTTATTATCCCCACTTTACAGATAGAGAGCTGAGTCAGACAAAATGATGATCTGCAAGAGGTCACACGAGATCAGCCAGGAAATTAACGGACATCTTCTGAATCCCCATCCAGTATTACCACAGGATCACTCCCACTCTATCCTAATAGAGAAATGCTTTGAGTTTGGTTTGGACAAAGAGCCTTTATACTCCTACTTTAGTGACAGTCAAATTGGGTTCTGTAATTATTTTCAAGTCATATGAAAGCTTCTCATTCAGCTACTCAGTTCACTGTAAATATTGCTGAAAATATTGGTCTTTAGGTTGTTTTTTAAATGTCCCAGATTTAAAGGACTTTGATCCTTAATGTGTTTTGTCCTAGGCAATATGAAATGCAGACAACTGCTAGATAAACTTGGGCCATTGCCATCTAGTCATCTTACTCAGCATAACAAGAATTGTGGAAATCCTTGAAACAGTAGAGTCTCCTTGAAAATTTGCTATGAATAATCCACTAGTGCTCCAGAAGCCTCTAGAATATGGTCTGTATCACTGTGTTGTTAGACTTTTGAATGAGACAGTTTCTCTTGCCCTCCGAACTCAATGGATCCACAGAGGTTTTGGACCGGGGCCATCATGTGGTGTTAATCTCTTTTGCAGGTAGACAATGAGACAGACTTTGTTTTGTTTGCTTAGTCCTTCACAGGACTAGCTATAAATTCAATCACAATCTCTAATACTGCAGCAAGCTCCCAGTTCATGGGTGTGGAAAGGGTATGCACAATTTTCAAGAGATTAAGGGTGTGTCTCCTCGGCAGGGCTTAACTCGAAATAAATTATGCAAATTGAGCTACATCAACTGCATAGCTTATTTTGAAATTGGGAGCATCTACACAGCACTTATTTCAACTTATTTCGAAATAGAGCACTCTTCCTCTGACTTCACTGTACAAGGAGTAAGGGAGGATTGCAGGAGTCGGAGTAAGAAATCCTCCAGTTTGACTGTATTTTGACATTATTTCAAAATAACTGCCTACTGTGTAGACGTGGACTAAGTTATTTAGAAATAATGCTAGTTATTTCGAAATAATGTTGCTGTGCAGATTCGAGCCTTTGCTAGGCTAAATAGTCAAAGATCTGGGTGCTGATTTTTGAACTGTTCTCCATCCCTCTCCCAGTTTTTCACATTATGTCCTCTCACTCCTCTCCTCCCATCCCCCACCAGAGCAGGGTTGCCACCTTGTGTGACTTTAGCATCTCCGCAAGTGGCTACCTGGTGCTGGCTATATTCTGTCTTTGCAGTTTGCAGCTCTACATTATAATTCCTGCTTTCATTTTAGGATTAACATTTTTTCTGTTTAAAAATACTTATTGCATGCTATGCTTGCTGGAGCTCTAAACTTTAGCTTGTCTTCAGATTGATTCTATAAGTAGTAACCTCACTTTTCTCTCAGGCTGTTTTTGAAAAGAATTCACCCTACAGTAGTTTGGGTAAGATCAAGTGCTACAATTCTAGCATAGTGTTAAGTTTTCCCTCCTCAGAAACCTCTTCTTTAGTGAAGGGTGTCATAAGGAGGAGAGAGAAAACTTGTTCATCTTAGCCTCTGAGGATGGAACAAGAAGCAATGGGCTTAAACTGCAGCAAGGGAGGTTTAGGTTGGACATTAGGAAAAAGTTCCTAACTGTCAGGGTGGTTAAACACTGGAATAAATTGCCCAGGGAGGTTGTGGAATCTCCATCTCTGGAGATATTTAAGAGTAGGTTAGATAAATGTCTATCAAGGATGGTCTAGACAGTATTTGGTCCTGCCATGAGGGCAGGGGACTGGACTCGATGACCTCTCGAGGTCCCTTCCAGTCCTAGTATTCTATGAAGAGCAGCCTTACCGACTAAGAAATGACCAGAGCTTGGCTTGACTACCTAAAATAGACACTTTTTTCAGATTTCTATTTCATTGCAAAGTTTTTGTCAGATCATAAGAACGGCCATACTGGGTCAGACCAAAGGCCCATCTAGCCCAGTATCCTGTCTGCCAACAATGGCCAATGCCAGAGGCCCCAGAGGGAGTGAACACAACAGGTAATCCTCACGTGATCCCTCTCCTGTCATCCATTTCCAGACACACAGAGGCTAAGGACACTATTCCTACCCATCATGGCTAAAAGCCATTGATGGACCTAACCGCCATGAATCTATCTAGCTCTTTTTTGAAGCCTGTTTAAGTCCTAGTGTTCACAACATCCTCTGGCAAGGAGTTCCACAGGTTGACTGTGTGCTGCGTGAAGAAAAGTTTCCTTTTGTTTGTTTTAAACCTGCTACCTATTAATTTTATTTGGTGACCCCTAGTTCTTATATTATGGAAGCAAGTAAATAACCCTTATTCACTTTTTCCACCCCAGTCATGATTTTATAGACCTCTATCTCATCTCCCCCCCCCCCCCTTAGACTCCTCTTTTCTAAGCTGAAAAGTCCAAGTCTTTTTAATCTCTCTTCATTTGGGACCCATTCCAAGCCCCTAATAATTTTTGTTGCCCTTTTCTGAACCTTTTCCAATGTCAATATATCTTTTTTTGAGATGAGGCAACCACATCTGTATGCAGCCTTCAAGATGTGGGCGTCCCATGGTTTTATTATATAGAGGCAGTGTCACTGATCAGTGTCTGAGCGGATCTAATGATACCACTGAGCTTTTCTAATGCCAGCACTTCAAGACTCTGATCCAGCCATGAGTTCTGTGTAGTTCCTTTGCTTGCAACAAGTCCCGGTGACGTCAATGTGCGTCAGTGGAGGAATCCATTACAGGATCCTGGCCTACAGTTCCATGTTGCTGCTCTCTGGAGCAGAAGAAATTCAGGCTTGTGACCTAACAGAGAAAAGTTAAACCTTTGATATGGGGCACAGCACACAGCCCCTGTGCTGATTCTACACCCAAATTTATGAATGACTCAAATGGCAAAGTGTCCCCAGACAGGAAAGCTCCCATGCTGGTTTTGTCACAGTTGTGCTGCTTGGCCCTCCACCCTTATCAGATCAGATCCACCCTTATAAGGCCTTCCACCCAATGCCATCCTGACTTTTTTTTTTTTTTTTTTTTTGGTTTTCCCTTAAATGAACATAATAAAAAAGACAGAAATGTGACCTCAAGAGGCAGGATACAGACTCCAATGATTGTTCACTGTCTCCATCTTTTTATTAAATTTTCTGTGTGTTTCTTTTTTCTCTTTGCTGGATAAAATCCATACAAATGAAATACAAGCTCACTCAGTAAATAATAATGAAAAGGTAAATTCATTTTACAGAGAAGCCAGTGCATGTTAGACATCGTCTTGAATGACGATGATTTTCTTGAACTGATCACCAAGCTATTACAGTCTCTCAAAAATAATATCTGGCTTTTAGGCTCTATGATTGTGCACATGACCTCTACTTACCCTTTGGCTCTTAAGAAAAATTGATTTTTAAAAAAAACATGCACAATACTTTGCTAAAATTACACAGATACAGTTTAATTTACATTATATTACTGTTCCAAGGGATGACTGCACATGCTGAGGGTCTTATTTGTTTTTCACTTTAACTGTGGCCCTCTCCCTCCCATGTTCTACATTCAAAGGGTTATAACATGTCTTGCAATGAAAGGCTGTGATTCAAATGAAATAGTCTTTGGAGATCTTTTAACAGACCAGGAATTCTCAACTTGGGGTTGCAAACAAGTGTCCAGGATCACTTCCCATACAGCTACATGGGAAGGGAGGTCTTGCCTATGCCTGTTACAGACTGAGAATCACTGTAACACTCATTTATGATAACGTTCAAGTTCAAGGGATAAATCTTTGTTGCAGAGGACCTGTCTGTCTTGTTAGCTATGTACCAATACAGCACTGTATTGGTCGGGTATGTTATGGTGGGAAGGTTTTTACAAAACAAAACAGGAAACAAAACTGGCCATAGTGGATGTGGTGAGGATCTATATTTTTGTGACCATAATATTTTCGTTCCAAATGCCTTTTTCCTCTTTTTGTAACTGGTAGCTTTAGACAAATATAAAATGCCTGTCTTCTCAGCATTATCATTTAAATCTTAAACACCTGCGCTGCGTCTAGACTGGCATGATTTTGCGCAAAAGCGGTCGCTTTTGCGCAAAATCTTGCCGCCTGTCTACACTGGCCACGAGTATTTGCGCAAGAACACTGACTTTGTACTGTACAAAATCAGTGGTTCTTGCGCAAATACTCTGACGCTCCTGCTCAGGGATAAGCCCTCTTGCGCAAGTATTCTTGCGCAAGAGGGCCAGTGTAGAAGCCACATTAACTTCTTGCGCAAGAAAGCCCGATGGCTAAAATGGCCATCGGAGCTTTCTTGCGCAATAGAGCGTCTACACTGGCATGGATGCTTTTGCGCAAAAGCAAATCTTTTGCGCAAAGGCACATGCCAGTATAGACGCTCTCTTGTGCAAATACTTTTAACGGAAAAACTTTTCCGTTAAAAGTATTTGCGCAAAATCATGCCAGTCTAGACGCAGCCCTGATGTTTCCTAAGATCCTTTCTACAGAATCTTGGGTGACATCTTTGGCCTCACTGAATTCTGAGAAAACTCTCACTGAAATCAGTGTGGCCACGATTTCATGCCACATGCTTATTGACCACCTAGTAGAAAAACAGGTCAATTGGTCTTCCAGATAATGGCACATTTTGGTTGATTGTAGCATTAAAGGAGAAGAAATACACTACCTCTTCATTTTTTGTAAATATATCCAATGCAAAATATGTTGCACGGGAAGTTTTTAAAAAGTCACCTTCATGATACTGTTAAACCATTCTCTGAAAGGAATGTGGGACAGGGAATGTTTGATAGATAAACGGGTTCAGATACAAAGAGGAATAATTCATAGCTTATGTACGTGAGGGAATGAAACTCAATTTATGACAGTAGGGTTTTCAGATAAGAGGGATTCTATTGCATTTGGGTTTGCATAAAACTGCCCATGTCTGCTATGGATCATGGCCCCAAAACACCAAAGCACGTGCTTAAACACTTTCTACCTCAGTGGGAATTGTTTGCATGGGTAAGTGTTTTGCTGAAGAAGAATGGACTTAAGCAAGTGTTAGGTTTAATATGGTTTCATTGTGCTTTTTATACTTGTGTAGAGTTTTCAGAAAGGCACAATTACCTTTGCAGTTCCACCAACACACTGACATATACAGCCTGACATATTTTAAAAATAATATCCAACCCTTCTTGATAAATAATGATGCCTGTTGTTTGGTTTTTTTAATACTGCCCGGCTTTCTCCTATAGACCAGACAGGCACTGTCTGCTATAGTTTGCCTCATTGTGTGGCAGCAAAACAATAGGAAGGTTAACATTGTGTCATCCTCACTTCATCCCAAGATAATGCATTAGATATGCTTGACAGCACCATGGCATAAAGTGAACATGATGGCATATAAACCAATATTGGGATCACTTTAACACAGAACTGTTCTTGTACAAATATACTGTGATTTGTTTTTCTTGTGCTCCACTGCATGCAATGGTTATTTTTAATTTCTGCACA
Source organism: Rafetus swinhoei (assembly GCA_019425775.1). Classification (NCBI taxonomy): domain Eukaryota; kingdom Metazoa; phylum Chordata; order Testudines; family Trionychidae; genus Rafetus; species Rafetus swinhoei. The sequence goes on along the minus strand of CM033449.1, from coordinate 125,646,164 downwards.
TAGTGAATTCAGCAGCCTGGGCAGGGTTTAACGCTCTCTAAATGATCAAGCCATCAGCAAACTTGCACTTGTACACATACCTCTTGATGCTATGTTTGTGCTCAAGAAAGAGGGATAGAATTCAGAAACATGGACGCCTAGGGCATGTCTAAACTACATCCCTCTTTCGAAAGAGGGATGTAAATTAGACAGATCAAAATTGCAAATGAAGCCGGGATTTGAATTTCCTGTGCTTCATTTGCATAATGGCGGCTGCGTGTTCTTTCGAAAACGGGTATTTCGAAAGTGAAACTGCTGTCTAGACGCGGTTCTTTCGAAAGAAAAAACCTTTTTTGAAAGATCCTGTAAACCTAGACAGCGGTTTCACTTTCGAAATACCCGTTTTTGAAAGAATGCGCAGCCACAATTATGCAAATGAAGCACGGGAAATTCAAATCTCGACTTCATTTGCAATTTCAATCGGTCTATTTTACATCCCTCTTTTGAAAGAGGGATGTAGTCTAGACATAGCCCTATTGGCAAGAGAAATCACCTCCCTGCCACACTTAGCCATAAGAACGATACCATGTCAGTGAGAGAGAAATAGTTCTAAAGGCTGCGGCAACAGGTATTAGCCCTCAGTTTAGCAACTTGCAAATAAGCCAGCAGCAACATCAGCAGACCCAGGCCAAGCTATTCTGTCTGTCTCGGCTGAGTTACTGTCAAAGTTAAGGTTGGAGTTAGGGTCAGAATTTCAAAAGTATTTGGATACTTTAACGTGTAGCTAGGTGCTCAATGACATTTTCAAAAGCACCAAGGCACATAACTAAGATGCAGATAGGAGCCTCCTGGGAGTTACATGCTATGACATTTTTGAAAATCCCACAAGGTGGCACCTGTCTGCATTTTTAGGCATCTTTGGAATGATACTGGCTGTAGAGATCGAATCTCACCGGGTTCTTGATCACTGCAGAATGAAACTAAACATGTAAAACTGCCCCAAACACACACCTGTGTCAAAAATAATTAATGATCTGTAGGGCAGAGTATTGTTCTGATATCTGAGCACCATCCAGAAGAGCATGGAGCAATGTCACTTCTTCTGCTTCCTTCCCTCATCTGCATAAGTACAGAAAAAAACCTAGTGCTTTGTTATGAGGCTTACTTTGTGCTTGCCTTCCTTCTCCTTGATGTCTTTCAGACAGGCCCCAATCCTAGTCCCATTGATGTCAATGCAAGATTTGCCAAGAGTTTCAACAGAAGCAGAATCAAATTTTTCATCCAGGCTCACGATCTGGCTGTTGTACCACCCTTCAATAAAACCAGATTTAGGAGGAGTTTGTGAAGCAACGAGCTCTTTGTAAAATGCTTTGAGATCTACAGATGAAAAGTGCTCTATATGAACTAGGACAGGGGTGGGCAATAATTTTTGCAGGGAGTCTGCTCCATCAATTTTTGGAAGTCATCAGTGGTCAGCTCTGGGCAGAAGGGGCGGGGCCTCAGATAGAAGGGGCAGAGCTGGAGGCGTGAGAGATTCTGTGTGCGTGTATGTGACAGACAGACTGTGAAACAGACTGTGCATGTGTGACTATATGGCACAGAGATTGAGAGAGTGTATGTGGGACTGTGTGTGCAGGGCTGGCTCTAAGTTTTTTGCTGCCCCAAGCAAAAAATGTTTTGGCCTTCCCCCTACTTTTTTTTGTTGGCTTTTACACATGTTTGCACTTTGCAATGGTTTTTTTTGTTTTCGTTTTTGTTTTTGTCCCAGCATTTTAGCCCTATAAAGAGCAAATATAATTTTAATTATTTTTTTTTCCATAAAGGCAAAGGCGCTTCAGGTAAACTCCCCCTCTCCTTTCACTTACTGCTGGGTCACAGTAGCCTTTTCCCTGCCCTGTCCAGCCCCTCCCTATGGACAAGCACCCCTCACTCCCGACCCACAGGGGGAGCAGGGTGCAGGGACAGTGCAAAGCCAGAGGGGCATGGGGAACAGGGGAAGCAGGGTTCACCGTGGGGAATGGGAGGCGCAGAGCCAGAGGGGCGCGGGGACCGGGGGAAGCGGGGGACTGGGGTGCTGGGGTGCGCAGAGCCAGAGGGTGCGGGGAACAGTGTGGGGGGTACAGGGGTGGCACGGGGAATGGGAGGCACAGAGCCAGACGGATGCAGGGATTGGGGGAGCAGGGTGCGGGGGAGGCACGGGGAATGGGACACGGGGAACGGGAGGGGCAGAGGGATTGGGGTCCAGGGGCAGTGCAGGGAATGGGGGGCACAGACCCAGAGGAGCGCAGGGAAAAGGGGCTACAGAGCCAGAGGGGGCAGAGGGGGCGCAGAGCCAGAGGGGAGCAGGGACCGGAGGGAGCAGGGTGTGGGGTGCAAGGGCGGTGCAGAGCCAGAGAGTAGCAGGGAACAGGGAGAGCAGGGGAGCAGGGTGTGGAGTGCAGGGGTGGCGCGGAGCCAGAGGGGAGCAGGGATTGGGGGGAGCAGGGTGCGGGGTGCAAGGGCAGTGCAGAGCCAGAGAGTTGCAGGGAACAGGGAGAGCAGGGGAACCGGGGTGCAGGGGAGCAGCGTGTGGGGTGCAGGGGCGGCGTGGAGCCAGAGGGGGCCGGGGCGGGCGTAGCGAGCCGGGCGGCCGGCAGGGAGCGGTCTCTCACCGGTGAAGGGGGCTGGGGCCACGGCAGGACTGGAGCTGGCGGGGCGGATGGAGCCTGGCTGCGCCGCGCTCTGCAGCCAGCTCCTGGGAACACGCAGCCAGAGCCAAGCTCCCACGGCCCTTTAAAATCGGCAGCTCGGGGCGGGGCCGGGCATTGCCGGGGCGGCTGCTTACCTGGAAATGCTACCCCTGGAAATGTGCCGCCCCAAGCACATGCTTGATTTGCTGTTGTCTAGAGCCGGCCCTGTGTGTGTGTGTCTGTACAGCGATTGCATGTGAGATGGAGATAGTGTGTGGCACAGAGACTGTGTGTGTGTGTGTGTATGTAAGAGAGCGAGTGAGAGCTGGCTGCTGGAGAAATCTTAGAAACAGTGCACTGCCTCTTTAAGAAGCACGCCTCTTGGTCACCATTCATACCTCAGGGCATGTCTACACTAGGAAATTATTTCGATATAACTTATTTTGAATAATAACTCCCAAAATAATAATTTTGAAATAGTGTGTCCAAAGTACAGAGAAGCCTCAAAATTAGTCCAAGGCAGGCTCCGTTATTGTGAATGCGCTACCTTGACTTAGAGCCTCAAGACGCACTAAGTAATTAGTTTGAATAACTCTGGGGAGCAATTATTTTGAAATAGCGGCACCGGAGCATCCATAGTACTGCTATTTTGAAATAACTATTTTGAAATTAACGTTATTCCTCGTGGAAAGCAGGAGTTGTTATTTTGAGATAACCAGCCTGTTATTTTGAAATAATGGGCTTGGTAGTGTGGATGCTCTGCTTGTTGTTTTGAAATAATTCCCTAGCGTAGACCAGAGCTCAGACTGGATCAGCTCTCCTGTACTGGGAGCAGGCCGGAACAAGGTGGGGGGAGGAGCAGCTGAACACACACTGCTGCTGGTGCTGCTGACTGTAAGTATGGACACACTACTCATCAGCTGGATGGTCCGGATAGAAATATTGGGTGGGCTGAATCTGGCCCATGGGCCATATTTTGCCCACCCCTGAACTAGGATTTATTATGAATGTTTCAGCAGGTGTATCAATTCCCCATCCTGACATGATATGAACACCATAGGGGCTAGTGTTTTGTGGCTTGCACCAATGGGACTGAAAAATGGCTTGGCAAAAGATACACATCAGTTGAACTAAATCTGAAAATCAGATCCAAGTCAGCCAGACTCAAGGAACAGTTCCTCAAGGGATCCATTTTGAATTACTTAGAGGAGGTTTCACCAAGGGCAAGTCATGTTTGACCAACGTGATTGCCTTCTGTGATGAGATAACTGGCTCTGTGGCTACGGGGAAAGCAATGGACATACATACATAACATAAGAACGGCCGTACCGGGTCAGACCAAAGGTCCATCTAGCCCAGTATCCTGTCTGCCGACAGTGGCCAGCACCAGGTGCCCCAGAGGGGGTGGACCGAAGACAATGATCAAGCGATTTGTCTCCTGCCATCCTCTCCAGCCTCTGACAAACAGAGGCCAAGGACACCATTTTATCCCCTGGCTAATAGCCTTTTATGGACCTAACCTCCATGAAATTATCTAGCTTCTTTTAAACTCTGTTATATTCCTAGCCTTCACAGCCTCCTCTGGCAAGGAGTTCCACATGCTGACTACACGCTGTGTGAAGAAGAACTTTCTTTTATTAGTTTTAAACCTGCTACCCATTAATTTCATTTGGTGTCCTCTAGTTCTTCTATTTAGGAACTAATAAATAACTTTTCTTTATCGGCCCGCTCCACACCACTCATGATTTTATACACCTCTATCATATCCCCTCAGTCTCCTCTTTTCTAAACTGAAAAGTCCCAGTCGCTTTAACCTCTCCTCATATGGGACCCGTTCCAAACCCCTAATCATTTTAGTTGCCCTTTTCTGAACCCTTTCCAAGGCCAAAATATCTTTTTTGAGGTGAGGAGACCACATCTGTATACAGTATTCAAGATGTGGGCGTACCATAGTTTTATACAGGGGCAGTAAGATATTCTGGGTCTTATTTTCTATCCCTTTCTTAATAATACCTAGCATCCTATTTGCCTTTTGACCGCTGCACACTGTGTGGAAGTTTTCAGAGAACTGTCCACGATAACTCCAAGATCTCTTTCCTGATTTGTCGTAGTTAAATTAGCCCCATCATACTGTACGTATAGTTGGGGTTATTTTTCCCGATGTGCATTACTTTACACTTATCCACATTAAATTTCATTTGCCATTTTGTTGCCCAATCACTCAGTTTGGTGAGATCTTCTGAGTCCTCACAGTCTGCTTCTGTCTTGACTATCCTAAACAGTTTGGTATCATCCGCAAACTTTACCACCTCACTGCTTACCCCTTTCTCCAGATCATTTATGAATAAGTTGAACAGGATTGGTCCTAGGACTGACCCTTGGGGGACACCACTAGTTACCCCTCTCCATTCTGAAAATTTACCATTTATTCCTACCCTTTGTTTCCTGTCTTTTAACCAGTTCTCAATCCAAGAAAGGACCTTCCCTCTTATCCCATGGCCATGTAATTTACACAAGAGCCTTTGGTGAGGGACCTTGTCAAAGGCTTTCTGGAAATCTAAGTATACTATATCTACTGGATCCCCCTTGTCCGCATGTTTGTTAACCCCTTCAAAGGTTAACATAATATACCTTGACTTTAGCAAAGCTTTTGATACTAACTCCCACAGCAATCTTGCCAGCATGTTAAAGAAGTATGGCTTGGATGAATGGACTAGAAAGTTGGCTAGATTGTCAGACTTACTGGGTAGTGATCAGCGGCTTGATGTCTGGTTGACAGTCGATATCAAGTGGTGCACCTTGAAGGTCGGTAGCGGGGACAGTTTTGTTCAACGTTTTTATTAATGACCAGGATGAGGGGATGGATTGCACCCTCAGCAAGTTCACAGACATTACTAAGATGGAGGGAGCAGTGGATATGCCGGCGGGTAGAGGCAAAGAGTCTAGACGTGACTTAGACATACTGGAGGATTGAGCCAAAAGAAATCTGATAAGGTTCAACAAGGACAAAGGGATTGTACTAGCACTAGATGACCTCCTGGAGTCTCTTTCAACCCTAATTTTTTATTATTCTGTGATTGTAATCGTAGTGGGACACTAAAGCCTTGTTTAGAGTAGGATTCAAGGTGTAATGTTAGTATGTGTTAGTTAACACGCCACCTAACATGATTTTTAAAAGTCTTGTGTAGACAAAGGACACTGCCTCTAACACCCACTGAACTAGATGAGCTCAGGCCTGCTGTTACTCCCTTTTATTAGTGTAAATTACTGTTTTTATGCCAAAGGCTGAATCTCAGACTATAAAAATTATTTCTGTTAAATTAATTCCACATCATTTTAAACTTCATATATCCCTCATTTTAAGTCTTTATCAGACATTGCATCTCCCAGCTAGACCTTGGCAAGTTGAGAGCTCCCTACATCCTTTTTTTCAAAGTTGCAAATGCTATTTATTGATTTTTACATTAGTGCAATGTTATAACCCATGTCATATGCAGAAGCATCACAATGCAGCCTAGAGTGCATATGAACCAACCTCTCCCCCAACTCCTCCCCACACCCCTGCTATAACAAGTCAAATGGATTGACACAGACTGAGACCAGGAAGTAAATGGCAGAATTTGTATTGCTTTAAATCCTCCCGAGTTCGTGGGAGAAAGAAACATGCCAACATACAGAAAAGTTATGTATAGCCGGGTAAAATTACTGAGCCAAATTCTTGAGTCTGCTCTGTCTGCTTTGCACTGCTCTGCCACACCACAATTGGAAAACTGAGAATTCCTATTGTTTAATGAAACTCCCTGAATGGCACCCAGGCTCTATGCTACAGCCTCTCTTGGCTCTTGATGCAGAAGGCAATTCCGGGAGAAAGGATCATTTATAATAAAAGGGAATGTGGGCCCAGTGATTGGGATGCTAGAGTTGGCCATAGGATCAGCCAGGTCTCTTGTAGGTCTCTGACTTGGAGAATGTGGTGTAGTGGCTGCAGATTTTCTGGTTTTAATGGACCATCCTCTTCTAACCTCCTGTCATCCCTTTGGTTATTAATGTTACTGTGATGTGATGCCACTTGGTCTGGGCAAGGAAACCAGGAAGTCTTCAGATCAGTTTTCTCTGGATTTCATTGAGGTGATTATAATGCATCACTAACGTTGGTAAAGGACAATCATGTTCATTTTTCCTCCTCTTGAAATATTACAAATGTGTCTTTAACCTTTATAACTCCTACTGATAAGCTGATGGATTATTTGAATGAAATAATACTTCTTCTACTCCAGAGCACAACAGAAAACAGTATAGAGATGGTGCCCAGTGAATAACACAAATCATGACAATAATTGTCTGCTTTATGGACTCCGTGGATATAATTTCTGTTTTGTTCTGGCATTGGCTTGAATACAGCTGAAAGCCTAAGAGTTTAATGTATAATCATGTTGGATACTCATACAACACTTTCTTATTCCTACCTTTTCTCAAACACAGAACAAAAAATGACAAAAAAAAAGGTCTTCAGTTAAAATCTAAAATTTCACAGCAGGCATTGCTGTTAAACTCAACCTGAGGCAGAACCTGCCACCAATCGGCAGTTAAATGCTCTCCTCTGAATCATAGAATCCTAGGGCTGGAAGAGACCTCAGAAGGTCATCAAGTCCAACTCCCTACCCAAAACAGGACCAATCCCAACTAAATCAACCCAGCCAGGGCTTTGTCAAGACAGGACTTAAAAACCTCTAGCAATGGAGATTCCACCACTTCCCTAGATAACCCATTTCAGTGCTTCACCACCCTCCTAGGGAAATAGTTTTTCCTAATATCCAACCTAGACCTCCCCCACTGTAACTTGAGACCATTGCCAGGGCTGGAGCTGTGGCCAGGCCAAGCCCAGGAGCAGCTGAGCAGCCACTGTGCCGCTCTGCTGAGGAGGTGAGCAGGATTTGAATTCCTGATGCATGCGCACGCAGGCCCGCACCTTAGAGGGAACTATGCTTGGGGCAGAGGGGGTGCAGGAGTCAGGTTTAAGATGTATGAGGGGCTCAGGACAGGTGGTTGAGGTATAGGGGTGCGGGAGTCAGGGTTGGGGTGTATGAGGGACTCAGGGCAGGAGGTTAGGGTGTATGATGGGTTCAGGGCGGGGGTTGAGGTGTGTGGGAAGAGCAGGGGTTTGGGGGTGGTGGGTAAGTGTGTGTGGGGGCTCTAGGGCTGGGTTACCTTATCTGGCTGGGGCCAGGCTGCCGCAGCCAGGCAGCCATGGCTGGACAAGGGGCTGGGCCCGAATTGGGACCGCTGCGGCTGGATGGGGCCGAGCCAGGATCACTGTGGCCAGATTGTGGCTGATTCTGCCTCCCCCCCACCCACACACACCTGCTACAGCAGAAGTAGGGCCACTGCCAGCCCCTCCTGCAGCCAGACGGGGGCCACCACCAGCCCCTCCCATGGTCTGATGGTGGCCAAACCCTGGAGCCTGCCCCAGGATCAGGGACAGGGACAGGCTGCTGTGGCCAGATGGGGGCTGGGCCCCAAATGGGGCCTTGTTGGCTGAATGAGGGCTGGGGCTGGGCTGCTGCACCTGGGCAGCTGAGTCTAGAGCTGGGCCATCAGGGCCTGGCCGCCGCTGCAGGAGTCAGGCCACCAGAGCCAAAGACCAGCTGGGAAAGTCATTCCACTGGGAGAGGAAGGACAAGGATATGTCTAGTTTTGTCTGGTCTTGAGAGGAGTGCCAGCAGATGGGAAAGCCCCAAGATCAGGTCAAGGCCCCTCTCCAGCTCCTCCCCATAATAGAGGTTCCATTGCAGTATGTGGCAGGGGATAGTCTGGGTCCTTTCTCTAAAAGCACACTCAGGAGTATGTCTGCACTGCAGAGCTTTTTCTGAAAAACTTCACTTACATCCACACTGCAATCATGTTCTTTCGTGAAAGAACAGAGGGGAAGAAAGATCAGAGGGGTTTTTCTGACATTGGTAAGCCTCTTTCTACGAGGAAGAAGCCTTTTTCCAAAAGAGCTCTTTCGGAAAAAGGCGTGTGTGGACGGGGAAGAGGGAGTTATTTTGGAAGAAGAGGAAAGAGGAAAAAGCACAGGTGCCCTGGTGGCCACTCCGTCCATAGTAATCACAGCTTACATGTGAGATAGTGTCCATTCAGATCGCTTTTCCGATGCGCTTTTGCTGTGTGGACGCTCTCTTTCGGAAGAAGTTTTTCCGGAAGATCTCTTCCAGAAAAGCTTCTTCTGAAAGAAGCCTGCAGTTTAGATGTAGCCCCAGAGGAAAACAATATATCTTGACTTTCATGGATTTTGCCACCCGACGGTGTGAAGCAGTAGCTATAGGGTAAGAGCTTGTGCTACACACTAACAGATATTTTTGCCAGGGTAGGTTGGCCTGCAGAGATCCTTCTGGATTCAGGGACTAACTTCCTGGCAGGGACCATGAAACTTCTTTGGGAAGCTCATGGAGTGAACCACGTGATTGCCTCCCCTTACCAACACCAGACAAATGGCTTGGTGGAGAAGTTTAATGATGCCATACATGCAAATGCATGAATGAACACTCCAACGATTGGAGCCTAGTGTTGCAGCAGTTATTGTTTGCCTACAGAGCTGTACCACATCCCAGTTTGGGATTCTCATCCTTTGAACATGTTTATGGCCCTGAGGTTAAGGGGTCATTGCAATCAGTGAAGCAGCAATAGGGGAGTGGGGAAGGGGTTACACCTCCAGGCTATGTCTAGACTACAGGGTTTTTTCGAAAAAAGTGGCCTTTTCTCGAAAAAACTTCACCTGTGTCTAGACTGTCGCCGCGTTCTTTCAAAATCGAAAGAACACAGCAGTTTTTTCGACAGCGGTAAACCTCATTTTACAAGGAGGAACGCCTTTTTTCGAAGGCATTCTTGAACCAGATTGCCAGGGTGCTCCCTTTCAAAAAAATGGATCACTTTTTCGAAAAAGTTGTGGGCGTCTAGACGATCTCTTTCAAAAGAAGCGTGTAGTCTAGACATACCCCCAGGGACTAACATTTTGGATTTTGTAGACAAACTGCAAAACCATCAGAAACTCTTTAGCCCTTGCTTAAGAAAACCTGCAGGATGCTCAGCAAGAACAAAAGGCCTCGTATGATAAGTATGCCAGAGAGAATTCCTTCAAGGTAGGTGATCAAGTCATGGTCTTGAAGGTGCTCCAGGCCAATCAGATGAAAGCATCATGGGACGGACCGTTCACAAGTCCAAGAACACATAGGAACAGTTAATTACCTTCTAGCACTACCAGAGCCTAACCTTAAGCCCGTATATCATGTTAATTCCATAAAGCTCTTTTATTCACAAAAAATCAAAGTTCTTCAGTTCACAGCCCGTGCGAGAGATGATGCTGAGTGGTATGAAGGAGTTTGCTCTGAAGGGAAAGGCGATGGGGGCATCGAAGAGGTAACCCTCTCCAGTAGTCTTGACAGTGAGCACTGACAGCAGATCAAGGAACTGTGTATCAGCTTTTCAGCCACCCCAAGATGGACCAAATGGGTGTAACACTCCATTGACACAGGTCAAACTCACCCAATGAGAGCCCAACAGGATTATTGTTATCCCCCTGTTACAGATGGGAATCTAAGACATTGAGATCCAAATCATGACAGGTATTTTAGCACCACCAGCGGGAGTTAGGTGTTCAAATGCTTTTGAGGATCAAGGCCTCATGTAGAATCATGGAATTGTGAGACTGGAAGGGACCTTGAGAGGTCTTCTGGTCCAGACTCCTGCACTCGTGGCGGCAGTAAATATTAGCTAGACAAGGGGTGGGCAATAAGTAGCCCATGGGCCTGACGCTGTTTGCCAGGGTTGGCCCCCTGCAGGCCAATGGATGCTTTATTTACTTGCATGTCCCATTGGCTGCAGTTTGCTGTTCCCAGGTAAGGGAGCTGTGGGAAGTGGTGCAGACCAGGGCACTGCTAAGACAGAACACCTCGAGTCTACCATTGTAAGGCAGCATTTCTAATCCTTCAATCCAGGGTGCTCAACCTTTTTCTTTCTGAAGACCCTCACAACATGCTATGAACACTCCATGGCTCAGCAGCGCCACGTCTGTTTTTCTGCATATAAAAGTCAGGACTGCTGTTAAGGGGTAGCAAGCAGTGCACTTGACTGGGGCCCCCTGCCACTGGGACGCCACAAAGCTAAGTTGTTCAGGCTTTGAATTTAACCACAGATGATGGGGCTTAGGGCCCGGGGCTGCAGTCCTGCGCAGGGGGGCTTTGGTTTTCTGTCCTGGACCCTAGCAAGTCTAACACCAGCCATGCTTGGCAGACCCCCTGAAACCTGTGCACAGCCCCCAGAATCCTCCGGACTCCTGGTTGAGAACACTGCTTTAACCAACCTCGTGGCTCTTCTCTCAATTCTCTCCCATTTATCAGCATCCTTCCCAAATTGTGGACACAAAAGTCAGGGGTGACACATTGGGGGCATGTGGGGTCATATGCGCCAACACTGTGGGCCAGTGTGGGGACTAGTGGGACCGGGGGGCCGGCTATCTGCTATGTCCCCCCCACACTGAAAGTGGAGGGGAAAGTGCAGCAAGGCAGCCCCAGCTCATGCTAGTCTCCAGCTGGGCTGCTCTGAGGGAGGAGATGAGACCACCCCCACGCTCTCCAGCAGGAAGAGTGCCTGTGATAAATCTGTACCCTGAAACATTTTTGAGGGACCAAGCCACTGCATCCCCCCAAGATGAAATCCAAGAACAATTGTTCCTGAGAGCAGATATACTTCTTGTGCATCCACTTTAAATGAATCCAAACTGAGCTGGCATTTTACAACTCATGCAGCTAGAGGCCAGCACCAGCTCATGTTTGTGTCCCTGACTGGTGACATAGGCTGCAGCAGTCCCCCAGGTAATAGCTGCTCATTTGTATGGGGCATGATTTGCATACTCTAACGAGATGGGCTATAATTGGTCTTCATTGATTTTGTTTTCATTGAGCTAAAATAGAGTCAGAGCTTCTTAGGCTAGAAGAGCTGATTGATTTGCGGTAGGATTCAGGACTATTCAGTTGAAGAAATAATTAATTATGTCCTTATTTAGTAATCATCAGGGTCCAGGCTTGTTTCTTACTGGCCCAGGGTGCTCAGTTGAATTTTACTTTTAGACTGAGGCTCTGTTTTTAGAGCTGTGGATGCAATATACACTCCATTATTTTACAGGAACTATAAGGGCCCACTCTCCTCTGTATCATCTCACAAATATATTTCCCTCACACACCTCCTCTTATCCATATACCTTGCAGTCCTTCTCACCCTTCCTATGTAGAGGCTTATTATGCCTTGCTTTTTTGAGGTAAAATTTGTCCATCAGATTAAAGGCTATGGAAGATTTTTGCCACCCACTACAGCAGAAACATTGGTATGGTTCTTTGGTATAATTCCAGGTGGAAAAGATATGCAGGGAAACTCTACATACCCTATGCACAGTGGAACTGGGAGAGCTGAGTGTCAGGCTGGGTCATGGTCACTGAGTGAACATGCTGAAGCAGTGGCCACAAACTCTCTTATGGGGGATGCAAAGAAATAGCTGCCTGTTCTAATGGCCACAAAGGACCTGCCCACTTGTTGAGTGGGGATGGAAGCTGGCACCAGCCAACTACTGTGCAGTTCCTTGTGCAACGCCTATGTGAACTGGCTTTGTGGGATGGGGAGGACAGGTCGCCAACTCTCACAAATATTCTCACAAGCTTTGCAGTGTTTGGTGGGTTTTTTGTAAATCCCCAGCTCCTAGAGACGTGATCATATGTGCATCCCAGGCTTCATTTAAAAATAAGGCAAGTTTCTAGGTCTTGTCTTTCTAGGTCCTTCTCTTGTCTTAGGGTTGCCAGGCAAAAACTTGCAAAAGTGAGCCGTGAAGGGCTCAAGCACCAGCAGGCAAACAAACAATCAATCTCATTGTTTTTGGGAGCTTCATTCATGGTTGTTGTTCTTTTTGAAAGCTAGAGGTTGGCAATATGAAGGAGTGTGAAGTTTTCCTTTTACACAGAAAGTGACAGAACAAGGGGAGCAGGCCCAGTGGTTAAAGCAAATTGGAACAGAAGAGGGAGCTCTCACTGCACAAGCCAAGGAGAGCCCTGCTTGCCCACACCAAAGAGAGGAGGGTAAACCTCTCTCCCTCTCTGTTCTCTTGTACTTTAATCCCTAAACTGGCAGTTTAGTGAATCTGCTTGTTCTTATGCCTTGAACATCCATAATAACACACACACACACACACACACACACACACACACACTCTCCCTCTTTCTGTATGCACAATATGGGATGTTTTATGCATATATCCGGAGTATTTACTGATAGCATCTGAGGTGAGTGGGAGTGGATGTGCCAAAGAGCTCCTACAAGTCCAGGGGAGCTACCACAGACAGAGTCCCACTGAGGTCAGTTGGAGTCAACAGACGTTTGGCCTATTGTACTGCCATCATTACCATAGTGTCGAGTAAAGAATGAGTAAAAACTGAGATCAGGTCTCAGGATTTGCCCACTGATGGCACTGATGTTCTATGTAAGGATACTGCAGAGTATGATTTGGAGAGGAACGGCTACTCCATAATTTCTACACATGCAATGTGTGGCATGTCATTTCAAACTTGTCTCCTACTGTGTCATCAGGAAGTTCAGCAAACTGCCAGACAGATCTGGATGAGTTTATTTCTTGACTGAAAAACATTGCAGTTGAAAAATAGTCTTAAAAAAATGGGTTTGTGGTTTTGTTTATTTGAAAACAATTTTGCATTTGATTTTTAAAACAAAGTTTTGATGTAAATTTTAAGGAAAAATTGCTTTTTTGGTTTTTTGGGTCACAGTCTGTTCTTTTCCTTCTTTCTTTTACATGGTCAGCTTTGATTGGACAGGTAAGTCACCTGCTAACAGTTTTTTTCCCCAAAAGTTTAATTTTGCAAATAAACATATTTAAAAGCTGAGTAATTATTCAGTTAAAAGAAAAAAGATTCCCAAGAAAAAAATGGTAACTCCAGAATGGGTCAGTTTTGAAAAACAGAATGAAAAATGCTTTAAAGAGTTCATGATTCTTGTGATTTTTCCATTTTTCACTAAGTCCAACCAACACCCCTTCTATGCTCCCTCTCTCTTTTGGCAAGAGCAGGAAATGAATAGATGTACCTACTTGGCTTAGAAATTGGAATACGCTGTGAGAAACTCTTTATAAAGCTGTAACAGATCCTGTAAGGGTATGCACCCATGTGGCACACTGCTGCTGTAACTGAAAGCTGATATCCCTCACTGTGGTTCTCTCAAGAGCGATCCATTTAATTAAATGCTAAGGCTGTCCTTGGTAGTAGATGAAGCCATAGGATGGAGGCACGTTTTATGAGCTGTTTTAGCAGAGTTGAAAGCAAGGTTATGATGGCCTTTTGAAGCAACGTTAGCTTTAGCAGAAGCGTAATGGGGAACGTGTACAATAAATTTCCTTATTTTTTGCTTAAAGCACAATATAGTAAGTACACTTGTTAGTTTTGGTAATGTGGTGAATCTTATTACAACTATTACATTATATACTAATGAATTGACTGCATGTACTTTCTTTGCTGTTGCCAGTAAAGCAGAGATCAATAAATAAATTGAAATGAGCAAGTCAACAAACAAAACATCTGAGCAAGTGCCTCCCCTCTGCAAGCAACCACTCTTTATATAGTGAAATGATTCTCTACTAGAAGATAGAAGTGCCTACCTACAACTTCCCTGAAAGGGACCTTTTGATTTGATGATTTTACTGAGGAATGCATTTACTATAACAACTCCTTGAACTGCCTCAAGTTCTTTGTGGTAACTGTCTGCATTATGGCCCTGCCTCTGTGCTGTTGTAGCATTTCTGGAGTAAACCTACCTTCACTTAAGTCCTACTTTGGAACACTTAGGTGGTGCTGATCCCTGCACAAGGGTGAGTTTACACCAGAGTCAGGGCAGGAGTAAAGTCCAAGTAATATCAGGATGTACCCAGAACCTCGTTTTGGGGATCCCATGGTAACATTGAAATCTCAGCTTTCATTTCAAAACATTGGTTCTAGTCCTCATGATTGTAAAAAGGGTTGAAGAAGTGATCCAAGTGGAAACAATTCAGTGACAGAATCTGCAGAGAACCTAAAGCAATGGCTCAGCGATGTGAATTGCCTTTTTCATCTCATAGGGTTAACTATGAAACCTGCTGCTTTGGACTCAGAGAGGCAGAGTTTTAGGAGAGAATCCCAAGAGAAATGCTGAAAGCCCCACAACCTGAGGCTACATCTACACTACAATTAGTACAGCTACATGGAAAGGATTTTCCATCACTGTAGTAAATCTACCTAGCTAAGCTAATGGAAGAATTCTTTCATTGAACTAGCAAAGTCTACACTAAGGCTTACTTTGGCAAAAGTGCATCACTCACGATGTGAGATTTTTTCACAGCCCTGAGCAATGTAGTCTAGCTAACCTAACTTTGTTATATACACCAGCCCTGAGATTCAAGTGGTTCCTAGGCCTTCTTGTTGGTGCCTCCTATGCTCAGGGGTGATTTTCTCTGCCTTTAAGATTGCCTGAAACCAATTCTTTGGCTGTTTCAATGTAAAGAGGCAAGGGTTGAGATTTTTAGTGCTGTTTGGTTATGCACTAGAAATCTCAGATACTTCCTCCTATATCTGAAATGATGTAGTGTCTATTGTCTCATTTAAAGATTCTTATGTTTTTTTCCTTTCTTCCTTAGTTTAGAGGTCATGTATCAGGCAGGGCACTTAACACATCAAATTGTCTGTTTCATCCCCATCCCTATGAAGTCTGTGATAGGATTGCCTTTGAATTCACTGAAAGCAGGATCTAATTAAACATACATTTTCTGTGAATCCCAAATGCCATGATTTAGGATGGAACGGTGTGTCAAAGAGTGGTCATTTCCACTAAACTGATGTCTTTTAAAAACGAAGACTTTACACACAGATAATGAATGAAATCAGTAATCAGCTTTGGAGCAGATAAGCATCTTGGGAGTTGTAAGGATTATTGGACTGCCTACCCTGTAACTTCAATGATTGCACTGTAAAGATAATGAATGATTAATTGAGCTCATATTTTAGATTTACCTTAATGGAGAGCAATGCTTTGGCCACTCTAACTGCAGTTACAGCTAGGGACATTAGAGAAAGTACTCTGTTATGACCCAGAAACACAAGGAGAAACATAGGACAAGAAAGGAGCAGCTTGTCACTGGGAATACAAGAATGATCAGAAAAGTGGAACCAGTCAAGATGGAAACAGGAGGTGGTGGGCAGAATTAGAGCACTCACAGCTGAAATGTGCTGGAGAATCTACTGCCTGGCATTTATTTTATGAAGAAAGTCAACCTCAGCATTGTGGAAGTGGCAGATGTTCTCTCCTCCCCCTTTCCCCACTACAAGTTTTTATTCCAGTTCTCCCGGGGCATATTTCACAACCGCTCCAAATACTGTAAGTCTATTCTGGAATATTGTACCAAGCTCTCTCTGTAAACTGGTCTGCATGTAAGTTTGCTGGTTACTTGTTAATGCATTTGTTACACCAAATCCCAGGTTGACGCCTAACTACAATGGATTGTTAATGTCTCCCTGCTACTTCCTGCTTACAACATTAACCCACACAACTTCATGTACATTCTGGGCACTTCCCTAGCTGCTCAGTTGTGTAGTTTCCTGTAATTGACCCTTTGAAACACAAATAAGTGGTAGTAAAAACAAGAGCAGTTCTATGAGAAATTTGAAGCTAAAGATGTTATTCACTCATATTAGCAATTTTATTCCACTGAAAGGACTTCCTGTACTATATTTCTTGACGTCAAGGAATCTGTCCTTTTCCAAACTTGAGTTATCATATATCTGGCTGCTGGTAATAAATGTGTTATCAATGAGTCCTTCTCAAAACAGCAACATGATGGTTTATAGAACTACTGACAAGTCATACTCTTCCCCACCTACAATTTTGTTTTCAATTATATAAAGTACCATTTAAATAGCTTTACTGCAGTCTGTCTGAATCAGTGGAAAATTTCAGTCGGAGGACAATCTTTACCACAGTATGTCACTTTCCCCTTTTTCAATACAAGAGAGAGAGAGTCACGATACAGCAATATCACAGTAGAATATGCCAGAGCTATGCGCCTGACAAAAAGCTTTGATCCCACAGTACTCCCTGCTGTAGTTTGTCATGGGCTTCCTTAGGTTACTGTTTCATCAGGAAGCTTTACAAAAAAAAGGTGGCTCTACACTTTGTTCTTCGATTTACATTTAGGGGTTGATATTTTCTCCCTCTTTGTAAAATTAATGCCTTATACCTTTTGACAAAGTGCTAGACAGAATGCGGTTGTCGCCCTACACCATTTTGCACGAGGTTATAGCTGCACAGTTTCAAGTGGTTAGACTCAGCAACAGTACATGGCAGTTCATGTACATTGACAATAAAATACAAAGTTAAAATAATTAAATAATCATGAATGCTGAACATTTCTGTCGCATTTTCCACCTCAGCGTTCCATAACACTTTATGAACAGCAATTAAGCCTCACAAAACTACAACGAAGTAGGGAAAGTAGTAAACAAAATGGGGAAACAGAGGCAATGAGGTCAAATGACTTGTCTACTATGTTCACAGAAAGTCTCTTGCAGAGTCAGGATGAGAACCAAGACTGTTTGACCCACAGTCTCATGCTTGAAACATATTAACCATCCTCACTCAGACTGTATCTTCAGGAAGTATGAGAATCTCTTCTAGTTTAATTGGGATTTGAGACATTAACATCCATTGTAAAACTTATTAACAATATTCACTGGTTTCAACACCAAATTACAACTTCTCCGTTACGCCATCCTCAGCATTTGAGATGCCCTTGCTAGATAGCAAATAATGCATATTTCATAACAATGTATGAACAATCTTTTTGCTCAATATTCTAATTTGTTTCTACTTCAATTAACTTTTTCTTAACTGTGTATCTTGTCTCATAAAATGATGAACGCTTTCCAATTTATTGAAACAGTTGTTTTATAAAAGAAGAACAATATGCTTGAGCAACTCTTTGTACTGATACATCATCATCAACCTTAATAATAAGTGGAAGGGGAAATATAAGGTGATTTTGGCTCCATGGCTAACATTTGTAGATTCTATCTGGGATAGATTTTATTAAAATTGCAACAAACTTTATAAAGCCCAATGTGTGGTTCATTAAGAGAACATTACCTTACAATTATGATTAATTAGATTAAATTTATGAAAGTATGTTATTTGTTCAAATCAAAAGGGTGGAGGAGAAATGATGGATGATGAAAGAGTGTGATAAATGAAGAAAGCAGCTGAACTAAATTGAATGTGTATTCATCCGTTTGCACTTCATAACTAATGATAAATTGAGCATGTCACATTTAACAATACATGTCTGGGCTTAAGCACAGTCTCAGCTTCTGAACTCTAATGTCTTCTGTCAGGTAGCTAAATTCGAGGGATGTGATATTTTGTGTGGTGAAGCCTCCACAGTTCATTATCTATCTGCCCCAGCAACTATGATCACAAATGAAATCTCCTACTCACTGCTGGAAACAAAATAAGGTAAGTCTTAATTATAACAGATGTGAATGGGAAGAAGAAAAATCTAATGATAAAGCTTTAGTTTAGTTGGAAAAGGATGTGAATCTAAACAAGCGCTATGTACACAAAAAAGTTTTG
This sequence comes from Rafetus swinhoei, assembly GCA_019425775.1. NCBI lineage: Eukaryota > Metazoa > Chordata > Testudines > Trionychidae > Rafetus > Rafetus swinhoei. The sequence goes on along the minus strand of CM033449.1, from coordinate 125,627,817 downwards.
GAGAACAGCAAGTCTAAATCTAACACCTTTACACTAAATCTAGCGGAACTATTTGTGGAGTAAAATGCCACTCTCAACGAGAGAAAAAGGCTATTGGAATCGTGCCCCAATTGTCAAGAAATGCTGTTGGGCCAAGTGACTAAGTCTGGATGATTATTCAGGTTTCTAAACTCCGGGAAATGGAGCACAATAATGGGCTTCCTTTTGAGACTTCTGTTTCTTTCTGCTTCAAGTCAGGCTAGAAAGAGAAGGAATGGCCTTTCTCATGGCATTTTGGCACTTTTGCTTCCATGCCCGATCAGAAACAATTTGGCCAGGTAAGCATGAAAATATGATAACTTAAAAAAACCTATTTTAGCCTAAAAAATTGCTTAAAAAGCCTAAAAAGCTTTGGGATCAGTTAAAGTTTTGGGCACTGTCCGAGGGTCCACTCACAGCTAGAGGACCTCTTTCTGATTGCTCTGGGGTTTAGCTTCTTCCAGGTCCAGGGTCCCCTTCTTGCAGTGGTATGCCATTTCTCCGCCTCTCTCCCTGCGGTCTTACAGCCCTCTTTGGCTTTTTCAGCTGCTGCCTCTTTGTGACTCAGCCCTCTAGTAGGATTACTATTTGTGTTTTCCCTTTCTGCTGTAGCTCTTCAAAGTCTTTCCTCAGCAATCATAGGCAGTCTTCCCATTTATTGCCCATTGGTGCCACTCCCCCAATGGGTTGAACCACTGTTGGCAGGAGGCCCCGGGTCTGCCCTCTACTCTGGGTTCTGGGTCAGGGACCCTCTGGTCAGCAGCCAAGATCTGTTCCCTTCGAGGCCTCCCTGCCTTTCATCCTGCCCTTGCACAAGGGCCGCTGTCTTAAACATTCTCTCACACCTCTGCTCATACCAGGGCCAGTCTCCTACAAAATCTTTCAAACTCCACTTGTATCAGGGTGCCCATCATTGTCCACGTTTTTTACCTTACTGTGATGGGGTGTTCCAGAAAGTTTTAGCCACAGGTTAGACATTTAGGGGTTTCCCTGCTTTCTCTCCCTTGGGGCCAGGCTTCTTATCTCCCTAATATAGGCACTCTCTCAAAGTGTCCCCTCTGCCCATGACCCAAAAGCCTTTCTTCTTGCCCCAGCCTCCCTCATTCCTCTTTAGCTGGGCCCTTCAGTCAGTCAGGGGATAACTCAGCCATCTGCTTCTCCTCAGGTTAATTAGCCCCCTTCTTAGTCTGCATTAACCCTCAGGACAAGTGTGAGGGTAGACTCCCCTTTACAGGCACCATTTCACATTAGCTCTTGTTTTATTCAAATTGGTCCACCAATTCCTATTTTAAACCTATTTGAACACACCAGACCAAATTCATCTCTGATGTAAAACCTGCCCGAGTTACACAGAGATGAAATTTAGCCATAATGTGTTGGACATTTGCAGGGCTAGCTCAGCCAAGATCCTGTAAATCCTTGCGACATAGCGAGTACAAAGTGGGTGTGCTACAGCTTGAGTAAATGAAGCACTAAGCAGAATCCTGCACACAAAATGTGTGTGTAATGGGCTGTTTACCTCACACCAGTTGTGAAAGGGTTAATATGGAACTCAGAGGCCAATTAATCAGTCTGGGTGCACCTGGAGGGAAGAGGCCAGGAGTAATTAGAAATGAAGCCCAGTTTGGTGAGTGCAGGTGGAGAGAAAAGGCTTGGTGAACAGGGCAGGCTGCTGAGGGGACAGCACTGAGGTGGAGCCTAGAAAGAGCAGGGAGGTTTTGGAGGGAAGCTCCTAGAATCCCTGAGGAGAGGAAACAGTAGGGGAGGGGGAGAAGCTGTTCAGAAGAAGCAGTATAAGATAAGCTCTCCAGACACGGGAGTAGGGACCAAGAAGCAGACAATGTCAATATAGCCTGAAAAGGGCAGAAAAACTATTGAATATGTGTTTGGACAAACATTTGGACCTTTGTTACCTTAGAAAGGGGTTGGATTTCAGAGAGGTCTAGCTAGAGGGCCTATGGCTGGAACAGGCTAAAAGAAAGTAAAAGAAACTGAGGCAAAGGATGATGCAATACTGCATCTAGTTTGGAGGATGTGCCTTGGAGCAGCACCTTTACCACATATTCCTGTAGGCCTTATCCCTGGTTAACCTGTGCTCTTAGGGGTATGTTGTGCACATAGACTGCATCTAAGGATACATTGGCTTAGATTTATGATTCTTAATAGGCAAGAGAAGCCAGGTCATCTATATGCTCCCCTGTCTTATAACCAAAGAAAGGCCTAGATTGCTTGATAGTTGCATAGCAGAGCTCTGTGCAATACAGTAGCAGGTTCCCCTGTCCTCTATGTGTTACTCCTCATATGTAACACATTCCATACCTGAGCTGTGTACAACTGAGTCCTTTATGGCTGGTATTCTAGTCGGTGCTGCCATTTTAACCCTACCTAAAAGTAGTATGTGGAGCAGGAGTTCAAATGAGCGCTTATTCATCTTCCCATATGCCATTTATACAATTAGGGTATGTCTAAACTACATGGATCCGTCGACGGAGCCATGTAGATTAGTGTACTCGAAAAAGGGAAATGAAGCGGCAATTTAAATAATCGCCGCTTCATTTACATCAATATGGCTGCTGCACTGTGCCAATCAGCTGTTTGGCGGCACAGCGCGGTAGTCTGGACGCTCCGTGGTCGACAAGGGAAGCCCTTGTCGACCGCCTCGGTAAACCTCATTCCACGAGGTTATTATTATTATGATTATTTAAATCACCGCTTCATTTCCCTGTGTCTAGAAACCTCATCTACATGGCTCCATTGACAGAGCCATGTAGTCTAGACATACCCTTAGATGCATCAGGCAAACAACGAGGTGCTAGAAGAGGGAGAGGGAAATATGAGACAAGTAGAGTTCCGGTAGTTTTAGGAGTAATTTGGATGAATAGAAGTAGCTACAAGGCAAAAAAGCCACCCTGTGGTAGCTGATCTCAGGGTATGGCTACACTACCAAATTTTATCAAGAGGTAACTAATGGTGGTACACAAATCAACAACAGCAAATGCACCAATGTTTGCTCTGTCACCAGATCATGTTCGCATAGCAATGCACTATGGATCTGTACCCCACACTGCCTGGCAACACCATCTATCGCTAGGTGTTGTGGGGACTGCAAAAGAGAGTGTGAGGCATCTTGAGACCATGCAAAACATCCCATTGGATATTGCTTTGTTCAGGGACTTACAGCGTCCATTCATGTTTTTTTTTTTTTTCTTTTCCAAATGCCATTCTTTGAAGTGCACTCCAGCATCTGCAGTGAGAATCAATGGACCCCTCACTTCTCTTGCATGCTCTGTTAACTGAAGTGAGCAACGTTCCCTCTACGCTGTGTGGTAGCACGACCTCATAGTTGTTTAATGAGCCCCGCCCAGCCAGAGCCTCAGGGCTCCATGCATGGAGTTGCCTGGCTGGAGGACGAGCGCTTTTCCCTCAGCTATCGCAGCAGCTCCCTGCTGAGGACAGAACAGCGAGTCTCTCCCAGTTGGTAGGGACACGTCTCCTCCCTAGAAATTTTAGGTACCTGATTGGAGCACCTCAAATGCACCTGATTTTCAGTGGAGGATTGCTCAGCACTTTTGAACTTAACAGGTGTCAGATTGGGCACCTGAAAATTGAGGAACTGAAAACTAATTTTTAAAATGTAGACCTTCATCTTTACAATTAGTCTACATATCTCGGATGTCCTCCCCCCGACCCTTGAGGAGAATTAGGAGGCATCGACGAGATGAGAGTTTGGGAATCATTAAATTGAAATGTAAGTGAGTCATGTTCATTAAAGATGAGCTAGCAGAATGTTTGATATTAGTGGATGTGTAATGATTAGAGCTTCCTGTAATAATGATGATGATGATTCAACTATATGAATTGAACATCCATTCTAAGTTAATTCACATCCTTTTAACTAATAAGTTATTTGGGGGGTAGGGGAAGGGACGAAAAAGCCCTGATTTTTAGATCACAATTTAAATAGATTAGCCAAATGAGTACCGATATGAGAAATTATTTACCAAGATTTGAACCTCTCCAACTTGAGAAAATCTGGATGCAAATCTGGATAAAAATTTCACAACAAAGGCTTATTTCTTATTATTTATTCACACTGTATTAAATTTTAAATGCACTGGAGCCAGACCTTAATCTCATTAGAATTTACATGTATGGTTACTAGTAATTATCCTCCCAATTAACCTGATAATCACAGATTATTTTTGCCATCTATTTTTTTAATCAAATTCCATGTTGAATTGCAGTAATACAGGGTATAGTGGGGGGCAAATTACTGACTCTTTCTATTTTGAGCAGAACTTCCAGGGAACACCACAGTACCAATACTTTGTGGCTACGTCTAGACTGGCATGATTTTCCGGAAATGCTTTTAACGGAAAAGTTTTCCGTTAAAAGCATTTTTGAAAGAGTGCCTAGATTGTACGGACGCTTTTCCGCAAAAGCACTTTTTGCGGAAAAGCGTCCGTGGCCAATCTAGACGCGCTTTTGTTTTCCGCAAAAAAGCCCCGATCGCCATTTTCGCGATCGGGACTTTTTTGCACAAAACAAATCTCAGCTGTCTAGCACTGGCCCTTTGCGCAAAAGTTTTGCGCAAAAGGACTTTTGCCCGAATGGGAGCAGCATAGTATTTTCCGCAAAAAGCACTGATTTCTTACAGGAAGTCAGTGCTTTGCGAAATTCAAGCGGCCAGTGTAGACAGCTGGCCAGTTTTTCCGGAAAAGCGGCTGATTTTCCGGAAAAACTGGCCAGTCTAGACACAGCCTAAACATATAAACAACAACGGTGAAGCTGAATTATTTAGGAGGACCAATGGAACATAACTGGGAGGATAAAGATATTTGGGCTAAAGATCAGGAAAATCTCTTCATGATCTGAGCCATTTGGGACATTTTAAGCCAGTCTGCAAAAGTTAATAGACAAGCTGCCTTACTGGAAGGTAGATGGACAAAGTGAATAAATAGATCTTACATCTATAGATTTGATGATTCTGGAGGTCTGGATTATTGCTATCTACATATTAGGGAGAAGAGAAGGTTTGGCTATTGTGTTCCATTTGAGAAAACACACAAGCTGGCATATTTTCCTGAAAAATCAAAACTCCTGGAGGTAGCAAGACAGGCTCTCTCATGAGATTTCCAGCACAGTTTATGGTCTTTGCAAGAAATGCTTCCAGACCAACCTTTCTCATGGTATTTCAACAACCCTAGCTTCTGCTAGAACCTGGCATAAGCAACAAAACTAACAGATCACCCTGTAGTGACAACAAAAAAACCCATTAATTCAATCATTCCAGAAAGGTTCACTTCTAAAAATGAGCCAGTGAGATATCAGTGGCATCTGCCTCTCCACACTGATCTCCATATTCAGTGCCTTAGCTCTACAGTCATAGTGGAGCCATAAAAAAATGTTGGCACAGGCAGAGACATGTTAGAAGAACATGTCTGTCCTTCAGTATGACCCTTATTTATGGAATAGTACCACACTGCAATGTTTGGGCTGCAAACTACATATGGAAATAAGAAAATGAAGAAATCATAATTATTTGTTATGACTAAAATATTAAACACGCCTAATAATACATAAACAAATCTCATATTATTCCAGACAAGGAGACTGAGGTAGATATGGATCTGAACCAAAGCTCCAGATCCTAATGCCTTCAACATTGGCAAATTCCATATTATGAGTTGAACCGTGAGGTTTGGTTTAAACTCCAGCATTAATTACTTGGTACTTCACCATATTCTGACCTCATTGTAAATCCAAATTCACTCAATTGATTTCAGTCTGTACTATAACATGTAGGTGCTCTGCAAAACTTGTCAAAGTAGAACTGCAAACATGTAGAAATGAAGGAGAGCTTCCAGTAATAACTTATTCTGGTCATATCTGTGACATTCACCATCCAATCAGCAAAAAAAGCTGAATAACTAGTTTTCTGCTACTTTAATCATGATAGGTATTTAATATGTAGTATATTATCCGTATGGAAACAAACATGTATGTTTGATACCAAATAACTCCATTTTTTGGATGTTTTCTTTGGGATACTATAAATTAAGTTTCTTGAACATAATAGCACTGAAAGACTACTTGCTGTCCTGCTGTTTCTGAGATTATAGAAGGCGTATGTCCCATTATCAACATGATTCACACTGGAAATGCTGATTTATTTATTTTACAGATTAGATAGCCCCTACATTAGTTTCAACTGGGAACTTTCCAGGCAAACTAGAGAAAACTTGCTCTTCAACTAGATTTAAGTCCTCATTCACAGAGCATGTGGAAAGCGTTCTCTACCAGACAAGATCAAATCCTAATTTGTGTTTTATCAACTATCTAAATGGGGGAAAGATAATTTTCTAGTTAAGACACTGACCTGGGATTTAGAGAACTACATTTAATTCCACAAATTTCCTGTGTGACCCCGATGAGTCAATTTGGGTCTGATTTTTCAAAGGTGCTGAGCACCCATAGATTCCATTAGTGTTAGTTGCGGTATAGATGATCCAGTTTCCCGAAACTCCTAAACTAAGTCCGCCATCTGTAAAATGGGAATAATAATACTCCTTTCTCTCACCCATTGTCTATCTTGACTATCTGGATGATAAATTCATCAGGGCAGTGGCTAGTATAATGGGAACCCAGTCTCCATTGTAGGCCTCTAGGTTATACTGTGAGAAAATATTAGTAATTATTATCCCCGTTGGTTAGAAACATTATAGACTTTGTTGATATTATGACATTGAAGAAGCAGTTCCCTATGTAGGTTTACAACTAATTTTCCATTGTATCTTATTTTGCCCCCTCCCCTACTTTTCTTCCTTGGAAAAGTATTTTGAAATATCTGAGTCTTAGGAGAGTTTGGTGGGGGAGAGGAGAAAGATGTTAATTCAATAAGGTAGTTTCAAAATATAGAATTTTGAAAAATGAGGTATATAATTTTATGTTCTTTTCATCATTTTTGTAAAGCCGTATATCAAAAATGTTGTGCTGTGGACGCATCATGCTTGTTTTATTAATTCATATTTCCATATGATCTAATGAATAGGACTATTTCTGGTAGGATCAGTTGCTTATTTTAGCAATTTTGAAGTGCTAAAATGGTCTGTCATATCTTAGAGGTTTGGCATATTGCTCATAAACTTGACCAAAAATTTGGTGGAGTCTGTAAGTTTTGTTTATGTAGGACTGAATGCATGATATTTGTAGGCTCTGCCATGTGAAATATTCTAGTACAAGAATGTTACAAAATCTATCAGCAGTCTGTACAGTTTGTAAGTTCTCTGAGGGTATGTCTAGACTGCAGAGTTTTTTCAGGAAAACAGACATTTTTCCGAAAAAACTTCACTTATGTCCACACTACAATCATGTTCTTTTGAAAAAAATCAAAAGAACAGAGGGGTTTTTCCAACATCGGTAAACCTCTTTCTACAAGGAGGAAGCCTTTTTCCAAAAGAGCTCTTTCGGAAAAAGGAGTATGTGGATGGGGAAGAGGGAGTTCTTTCAAAAGAAGAGGAAAAAGCACAGGTGCCCTGGTGGCCACTCCATCCATAGTAATCACAGCTTCAATGCGAAATAGCGTCCATTCAGTGTGGATGCTATCTTTCGAAAAGACACTCTTTTTCTGAAGAAGTTTTTTCGGAAGATCTCTTCCGGAAAAGCTTCTTCTGAAAGAAGCCTGCAGTCTAGACATAGCTTGAGTTGAACAGTTTTGGTTCAATGAATTAAACTTTATTGTTTCAGCCAGAATTGTTTAGGTGCCATCACCAGAACCTCTTAGGTACAAGTAATTACAAACTTTGCTCATAAGCTATTTGATTTGAATACAATTACATCATTTTAAAAACTGAATAAGATGTATGAACTTTATACCACATCTGGATTAGGAGTATAATATACTCTAAATCCTTAACAAATACAAAAATCTACACCACATTTTTGTAAGTATTTTAGATATATTCTTAAAGAAATTCCTAGACAGACTTTATGAAGATGTTAAGGATATAACTAAATATCAAGTAAATAGATATCAATGTAAATAACATTATTACTAAGAAAACTGTATTTACAAAAATAATGATTGAAAGCTTGAGTTTGTGCTTCAGATTAAAGGAAACAAAATTTGAAACTCAGGAAATTAATTGTTTATCCCATAAAGAGACTTAATTCTGACTTTTTATCCAAACCCAACCCTAACACTCTCCTCTGATCTTGCTAAACTCATCCACCACAGTGACAAACTACAAGGCCTCATCCACATATCCCCCCAAAAGAACAAATTTTCAAATATGGGAAAAATATAATGAATTGGGTTTACCACCTAGTTTGAGTTATATGATTTAATTATTTTCTAATCTGGGTCTACAGCTACCTTGCTGTTCATTACATAAAGACAACCAATATTAACACAAACCATCTGAAGAAGTGGGATGTGCCCTTGAAAGCTCACGATACTATATGTATTTTTTGTTAGTCTCAAAGGTGCTACAGGACCTTTTTTTAAGTTTTTGTTAACAGAAACCTTCATTCTCTGCAGTCATAACAAAAGTATGGATGTCTTCTTTTTACCTCTCTGTATACAGCCCTGTCATCAAACCAAAACATGTAAGAATTAAAATATAGCACATAACTCTCTACCCTTATATGACGTAGATGTTGCATAGTGAGATAGTTGGAGGCAAACATCAGTGATCAACAGTAGGGATGTTTATGGATATTATTGAATATTTTTTCTAACAAAGACCATGTTCTGAAAGTTATAATGAAATCTATATCTGTTTACAACCATAACTGTATCTTAACATAAGTTTGGTGTGAGTGAATCGGCAGTGCGCTGTAATCTCTTTACAATGGCATTACTGTCTGTCCTGTTTGTTGTAATCCTCCTGTGCTGAATGGGAAAATTGCATCTGGCTTTACTATGAAATTCATGGAGTCCTCAGCTTGAAATTGTCAAAGGAGTTTTTTTTATTCAACCTGGTCATTCATCTATGCACACTGAGCTCCTTGGGGAACCACTTGAAAATAGGATTTTTTTCCCTCCCTCCTCTCTCTTTCTTTTCTCTGCTGCCCCTCCACCTCCCTTTCCCGTCCTCATCTAGGTACCTATTAGCTCTCTCTTTCAATAACACCAGTTTGGCTGCAATGAAAGTGCTTTTTAATGTAGGAGATGTACTTCAGCCATAGCACCAGGGTCACTTTCTGAGTAACATTTTATGGGATTGATTAAACTTTAGCACCATAACTGTTGACTTTAAAGGCGTGGGAAGAGACTCAGAGTGCTAGGCTCTGGATAATTTGTGCTTCACAATTTTTTAAAATCAAATAGAGATAAGGGTTTAATGTATTTGAAAAAGCAGCCATCTATTTTTTCCAAGACTCCTATTGTAAAAGATCCCTAACATTTAAAATGAAATAATGTCTTTTACACTAATGAAGTAAAGTTACAGTAAATAACTGTATATAAAAAAGTGTTCAATCTAATAACAGGAATATGAGAAAAGATTTAACTTGATCCTCCTTTGCTCTAAATGCAAGCACTTCATATTTTCTGACTGCTAGAAAATGAATGAGCAGGTGCTCTTGGCTGGGTTTTCAAGGTTGCAATAATGTGTGGCGTAGTTCATTGTCATTGACGGTCCTTTGCTTGAGACAGTATTGGCAGAATGGAGGAAAATGGCTGAGTGGGAAAATTAACACACAGTGCCTCATCTCCTTATAATGTTTAACTGAGCTCAGGTTATATTGCTGAGAAATTGCAGACGGGGACAATAGGAGCTGTCTGCCACTGTGCACGAAGAGGAAGAATGAGAATGGCAAAGTAATAAAGAGACTGGACAAGGGCCTTAGGAGATCCATGGTCAATTCACACCTCTGCCACAGATGGCCTATTTCATCATGGGCAAGTTCCTTGTAATTTTTCCATTCCCATCTATAAAATGATAATGATGATAATAATTAATAAGTGCCTTTCTGCTAGCCTTTGGCTTGTCTATTTTGAATGTGAACTCTTTTGGGCAGGGATTGCTTCCTACTCAGTATTTGTAATGGGCCTTCCATGATCTTGATTGAGTCCTGTAGGTCTTAAATAATAAAACATCATTGGTGTTTAATCTGAAGTGCTCAGTCTGGGACAGACAAAAGTAAAGCCCATGCATCCTCAAGGTGAGGAAGACCTTCCAGATTTGAAAAGCCAAGTTAATTTGGCCATTGAATACAATTATGGACTGGCTTCAGTGGACTATGTACTATTGTTATTTTAGAAAATTAATAGCATGGTTAAATATTTCATCCTACTATTTCTTAGGAAGGGCAATTGTACAGCTTAAAAATAGTCCAGTTTTAAAAGTCTGTGGCTTTTAAATATTTTATCTAAAATATTTGTAAATTGAGTGTTAGAGTGTCCTGCTGCAGAAAAACCCATGAGAGGAGAAAAGGAAGCAAGCGCTGAGTCTGCCCTCATTGCCTTCGAGGTCTCACATAGACAAACTTTGTCTCTTTACAGGATAGGTAAGAAGCATGGCCTCTGAGCTCTGGTATACATTAGGGTGTTCTTTCGAAATAACCCCCCTTAGGTCAAATTTATAAGAGAAGCATCCATGCTAGCAAGCCCATTATCATATATATAGCAGCCCAAAATCCCAAACATGGCAGGGGGAAAAATTGGTTGAGCAAAAAAAAAAAAGAAGCCGCTATGCCTTTAAATTACATGTCCAGTGTTTTCTGTTTTTTTTTTTTTTTACTGGACAAAAAACGCAAAACCAGACACCTGGCAACCCTACTGGCCAGAACTTTCCCATGCCTGCTTGTCCCCAGGCTGTGAGTGTTGCGATGCTCCCCTGGGACCTCTGTGCCCTGCTGGAAAGTGCCTGCTGTCTGGGCCACATATGGCCTTGCTCAAAGTACATCACCGTCATCTGAACTGAGACCTTTGGTGTTGGCTCACAGATTAGGGCTAGACTTCGTACGCAGGGTCTCCTGGGATGACTGCCCTTGTAACTTTTCTTCACAGCTGGGCCAGTTGTGAGCTTGCTGCATCCCTCACCTCCCTCACCATCTACCCGACTCCATGGGATCCACAGGCGGAAATGCACCTGGGAGGACCTCATGCGGGAGCAGATGACCTGCCTGCAGTCCCTTGTCCAGGGCCTTGAGGACGAGCACCAACAGCGGGCCACTGACTGGGTTGAGCAGGAGCAGAGAATGGCCGCCTGGGAACAGCTGGTCTGCCAGCATGACACCATGTTCTCCTCCCTCACTTTGGTGATAGAGCGCATGCTGTTGTGCATGGAGTGGGCCACCATCCGCCTCCCTGCCCCTCTACCCCGGCCTCCCTTCCTAGGCTCCCCTGGGGCCACTGGGACCCCAGAACATGAGGATGGATAGACCTTTCAGCCAGCCAAAGCCTCCTGACCACCTGGAGGTAGGTGCCACTCTCAGCCCCATCCCTGAACCGTCTCCCCCTCTCCCATTCCAGGTTCTTTCCCCAGTCCCTCCCCTGTTCTATGCCCCCCCAATGAAGAGTCCTGTTTTTGCAGCAAAGATGGCTTTATTGTTTGCTCTTTGCAGGGGAGGGGAGGATGTGGAAAGAGAGGGGTGGGGGAGGAAAGGCACACAGAGGAAATGCTGGGGCCCCTTGTGGAGAGGTGCAGGGGGAAATCTCACAACTGGCCTTGCATGAAACTCTCCCTCAAGGCCTCTCTGATGTGCACAGCCCCTTGCTGTTCTCTCTTAATGGTACTGGTGTACAGCTGCTCAAATTCCCTGGCCAGACATTTAGCCTCAGCCCCTGACACTGGCAGAAAAGTCTCCCCCTTGCTTTCGCACAGTTTGTGGCGCACACAGCAGGCCGCCACCATAAAGGGGATGTTGTACTTGCTGAGGTCCAGATGGGTGATGAGACTCTTGAACCTCCTCTTGAAATGCTCAAATGTACATTCAATGACCATGTGGCCAGAGCACAAGAAGGCACGTGCCCACTGTGTCCCTTTTGTGTCCTGGAAGGGGGAGGCAGTGGAGGAATGGCAGGAGAGACGCAGCTGCAGAGAGGAACCCTTGAAAGTGCGCATCACAGCTTGCCAGACCAAGCAGCCACAGGAAGTATACGCCCTCCTTGTGCCCTCCCCAGAGTGCTTCCAGAGGCTCTAAGTCCAAGGCAGGCTCCAATCAATGTGGATGTGCTATTTCGAACTAATTCTAACTAATTTTGATGTTTCCTCGTAGTGGGGACATGCTATTTCAATTTTGTTAAATCAGGAGTTGAATTTAGTTACTTCAAAATAATTTCCTAGTGGAGACATGGCCTGAGAGGCACTGGGAGATGATAGAGATCTTAGGGCATCTATAGCGAGCTGGGTATTGGTGAAGAGGGCTGATCCCCCAGTGCTACTACCTAGACACATTTCTGCTGGCAGTGCAACTTTTTCCCCTCTCTAATACATGCCGTCAGTACCTTCCTGCTGATATCGAGCCCCCTCCATACTTCCAGTTGGTTTGACAGCACAAAACAGCAAATTCTCTGGGTAGATTTTCAAAAATGCTCAGCGCTAGAGCCCTGCTTGGATACAAAGTTTGTATCTGCATCCACAGCTGCAAAAATGATCCACAGATATCTGCATCCACATCTGCGGATGTGGATTCCCACAGATATAAAGTGGATATCTGCATATTTGCAGGGTTCTAGATATAAAATTTGTATCTGCAGTTGCAAAAATGAGCCACAGATATCGGCATCTACATCCATGGATGTGCATACCTGTGGCTATAAACCAAATTTCCGTGGATTTGCAGGGTTCTATTCAGCACTGTTGATTTTAATAAGAATTAAGTTACACTGTTCTTGGTGCTTTCGAAGCTACCAAATTTCCTTTCTTCTAGCCTTTGGCTTGTCTATTTTGAATTTTAACTCTTCTGGCATGAATGAAGACCAATCTGGCATTAATTCTTATGCCTATTTCCCCAATGATTTGCTGGGAATAATGCCATGTCTGCTGGCTATAGCTGCCTCATAGCCCAAGACCTATGGAGCCCAAATGCAAGATGCTGACAAAGATGAGCTTCCATCAGATTGGGTACAAGTCTTCATTGGTTCTCTTTCTTCTGAAAGACTTTGAAGCATTTAGGTGGGGTTTCCTCTTTTCTTATGCTTTCTTTACATGTTAGCAGAGAGGATGGCCTGGACCGTCTCATTTTAATAAAGTCAGGTATTTGAAGCAAGTCTATCTCTGGTGACTGGTAAATGTTTTGCCCACAGACAAATTAAAAAAAAAAATCAGCAGTAAGATTTATTTTAAATCCACCAATGGCACAGTGGTGACAAGACACCTGGTAGGCAGCTGATGGGTTGAGACTGATGCTTATAGATGTATGCTGTGACCTGTGCATGGACATCGGCAGAACCCAGGCCTCTTGAGTCCTATGCCATTATTCTAGCCATTAGGCAACACTGCCCCTCTGATCCACCCATTGTCTCATCTTGTCTTAAACCTAGATTGTAAGCTCTGTTAGGTAGGGACTGTCTTTTTGTTGTATACAATGTGCAATTATGTAGACCGATTTAGCACAATGGGGCCCAATGTCTAGGTGCTACTGCAAATTGTGCAGTTCTGTTGGTTTTGGGATCTCTTGATGCTGAAGGAGATTATTATACACAGTCAATATGTTGAACCATGGAAGGTAGAAAAGAAAAATCCTAGTAGATCATTCAGTCCACCCTTTCTGCTAAGTCCCTGGATCTGTGTTCTTTGAGAAAGATTTGCGAGCTGAAGTGTGCTCCAGATTGAAATTTTTTCTGTTGGCCACTATTTCTACAGATTGCTACATCCCTGAGGCTACATTTAGACTGCAGGTTTCTTTCAGAAGAAGCTTTTCCGGAAGAGATCTTCCGGAAAAGCTTATTTCGAAAGAGAGCATCCACACAGCAAAAGCGCATCAAAAAAGTGATCTGCTTTTTCGAAATATAACATCCATATCGATTGGATGCTATCTCACATTTAAGTTGTGATTACTATGGATGGAGCGGCCACTAGGGTACCTGTGTATTTTCCTGGAGGCCTTTTCTTTTGAAAAAAAAAAAAAACCCTCTTCCGCGTCCACACACGCCTTTTTCTGAAAGAGCTCTTTTGGAAAAAAGCTTCTTCCTTGTAGAAAGAGTGTGACGGGGTAGCGGGGACCAGCGGGGAGAGTCCCGCACCCCACACTACCACAGTGCTCTATACGGGTGCCGCAGAAAGCACCCGGCGGTGCCGGGAGTGTTTGGCAGCCGCTGCGGTAGCACCCGGCGTGCCTGGCGCAGCAGGGAAGAGCGCACAGGTGCCGGTGTGCTGGTGCAGTGGCGCCACCTTTGAAAAAGGCCGGCCAGCGGAGGACAAGGGGAGGACGGACCAGAGAGCCGGGAGCCCCACAAGGAGGGGCAGAGAAGCATGGCGGCCGCGGAAGAAGCGAGATCCCCAGCCACCACGAGCCAGCCACTGGAGGGGCTGTCTCGGGAGGCGGACGGACCCGGAGGACGACTGCGGGACGTTGCAGGAGGGTAGGAAGCAGCCCAGGTCAAGGCAGTTACGGAGCCCGCAGGCCGGTGAGTTGCAGCACTCCCACCAGCTGGACAGGAAGGTGGGCTTCCTGTCCTCAAGGTCCTGGGCTGAGGCCTGGAGAGAGGGTGGGCCCAGGTCTCCCTACCCCTCCCCCCACTTAGTCCTCAACTATCAGGAGCCTAAAAGACTCGTGGGAACTGACTGAGTGAGAACATACGGGACAGCGGGCACCCCAGCGGACTCCAGGGGATGAAACTGTAACATGTGGTAGAGAATGTGGGCAGAGGGTCCCTAGCACTGGGAATAAGGCGGTGCTGGAAAAAAAAATAAAAAAAATTTGTTGTTGTTGTGGTATGGGGTAGCTGGTAAACGTATAGATAGATAAAGACCACTTAGGCAAAGTTGGCAAAAAGGGGGGGAAATGGATCCCGCCCAGGTGTTTGAGTGGTTGGCTGAACACCAAAAGCAGCAACAGCAGCAGCAGGCACAGCTGTTGCAGCAATTAGCAGCTCAAAGCCAAGAGCAACAGCGGCAGTTGGTACGGGAGGTGTTGGAGCAACACCAAGCGCAACAAGAAAGGTGGCTCCAGCAAGGGGCTTCGCTGGGTCAGGTTAGTGCGGGGGGTCTGCTGGGGGCTGGAGAGGGGGTGACGGCCCCAGCACAGTTGCCAGTCAGGTTAACAAAGATGGAGCCCCTAGATGACCCCGAAGCCTATCTGGTGACTTTTGAGAGGGTGGCCTCGGTGGCTGGTGGCCGGAGGAACACTGGGCCACCCTCCTGGTGCCCTACTTAATAGGGCCAGGGCAACTGGCCTACCGCAGATTAGCCACCCAAGACGCCCTACAGTATTTTAAAGTCAAAGAGGCGATTTTAGATCAAGCAGGAGTCACGCTGGAGACATACCGGCAAAAGTTCAGGCAGGAATGCTACCCTGTGGGGGCGTGGCCTAGGGTAGTGTCTCAAAAACTCCTTGAGTTGGGAAGGAGGTGGTTGGAGCCAGAAAGATGAGATAGTGCTCAGCTAACAGACTCAATAGTATTGGAGCAGTTTCTACAAATCTTACCAGCTGGGGCTCAGCAGTGGGTATGCCGACACCGACCCCCTACCTTAACAGACGCGGTCGCCCTGATGGAAAATTACTTAGCGGGAGAAACCCCAACGGGGACGGGACGGGAAGCCAGGGAGGTACAACTGGAGCGAGCGGCCCTCAGCCGGGCCTGGCAGCCCTGGGGAGGGAAGGATCCCAAACCCCAAAAGGGCCTGGGTAGGGGAATAGGACATAGGTACTCCAAAGAGGGGAGAGATAGGGTAGGCGAAGGACCCGCTGACAGAAGGCCCCGCCCCATAGAAGGGGGGACGTCGCCCAGGGGTGAGACGGCTCCAAAGAACAGCTGCTTCGAATGCGGACAGGAGGGGCATTTTAGGAGGGACTGTCCCTTCATGGACTGTTCCTGCGGACAGGTGGTATCCATAGAGCAGGCTGCTTGCCCACAGGACGAAGCAAGCGTAATCATTCAGGTGAAAATAGAGGGGGTACTCGTACCGGCGCTAGTGGACTCTGGGTGCGGACAGACCATGGTCTGAGTGGATTTAGTCCCGAGTCCTGAGCCGGCGGGTACTACAGTCTGGGTGAAGTGCGTCCATGGGGAGATGCAACCCTACCCCATGGGGTGGGTGCAGATACAGGATGAAAGGGAGGAGGCAATGTGCCAGGTCGCGTTAGCCCCGAAGCTGGCATACCCCGTGGTGTTGGGACGCGATTGGCCCGGATTCGCAGACTTCCTGAGAGCATGGGGCCAGCAAGATCACCAGGAACCCCTGGGCAAGGAGCCGAAGGAAGCCCTAGCTGCCCCAAGGGGAGAGCCCGAGAGTACCCTTGAAATGGAAGGGGTTACCAAGCCAGACTGGGTCACCAGTCAAGACTTCCTCCAAGAACAGCAGAACAACCCCACCCTGACGCAAGCCTGGGAGCAAGTGGGGAGAGAAGGGGACCCGACCCAATTTGAAGGACAAGGACCTTACTTTGAGGTATGGGGGATAGATTGTACTGGGTAACCCGAGAAACGAAGGGTAGGGGGTGTACTCACCAGCTGCTAGTGCCAGCATGCTATAGGAATAGGATCCTAGAGTTAGCCCACGTTAACCTGTGGGCCGGCCACCTGGGAAGGGAAAAGACCCTCCAGCGCCTCACGCAACCATTTTTTTGGCCCGGGGTGTATAGGGTGGTACAGGACTTTTGTGAGTCAGGCCCAGAGTGCCAGCGGATGCAAATGCGGTTAGGCCTGAAGGCCCCCTTAGTACCCATGCCCGTAGTAGGGGTCCCGTTTGATAGGGTGGCTATCAATTTGGTAGGACCCTTAGGGCACTCGAAGACAGGCTTCCAATACATATTAGTCATGCTCGACTATGCCACGCGCTCCCGGAAGTCGTCCTGCTAAAGAACACCATGGCCCCTACGATAGCAGACAAATTGGTTAAGATCTTTGCGAGAGTAGGGATCCTGAGAGAGATCCTAACCGATCAGGGGACCAACATCTCTTCCCGGTTAATGAAGGAGTTATGCAAACTGCTAGACATCAGAACGTTGCAAACGTCTGTGTACCCTCCGCAGACAGACAGACTAGTGGAAAGGTTTAACAGGACCCTTAAGAGCATGCTCCATAAGTTTGCCGAGGAGTACCCCCAGGAGTGGGATAAATTGCTACCAGTCCTCCTGTTTGCAGTCCGAGAGGTGCCACAATCCTCTACAGGGTTCTCCCTGTTCAAACTCCTATATGGGCGGCAACCACGCGGAATACTAGATCTGGTGAAGGAAACGTGGGAAGAGCAAGAGACCCGGGTGCAGGGGTCGGTGGCCTATGTTCTACACTTAAGGGAGAAATTGCAGAAGTTAGGGGCGTTGCAAGCCCAGGACCGGCAATCTCAGTATTATGATTGGGAGGCAAAATTGAAGGAGTTCAAACCGGGGGACAAGGTCCTCCTGTTGTTGCCCCTGAGGGAGTCAAAACTGTTAGCGAAATGGCAGGGACCCTTCGAAATAATACGGAGGGTGGGCAATGTAGACTACGAGATCCGGTTAACAGGGAAGAGAAAGGGCTCACAAGTGTATCATGTAAACTTATTGAAAAAGTGGAAACCCTGGGAAGCCCTTATGATAGCCCCGGTGGGAGACGAAGATGAGGTGGGGCCATGGGCAGGAGACATAGGGCAGGACAGCCCAGTCCAGGTAGGGGAGGAATTAACACCAGCCCAGCAGGAGGACGTAGCGCAGATAATCCAGACCTATGGAACGGTCTTATCCTCAGTACCGGGACGGACCAAGGCAGTGAGTCACCACATAGCCACCATCCCTGGGCGTAAGGTATGTGATCCGGTACGGCCCCTACCCTGGAAGATGTGGGAGACAGTACGGGTAGAAGTGCAGGATATGTTGCACTTAGACGTGATCGAGGAATCCCACAGTGCCTGGAGAAGCTCAATTGTCTTGGTACCTAAGACAGATGGAACCATGCGGTTTTGCGTGGATTTTAGGAAGGTTAACGCGGTGTCCCGTTTCGATGCATACCCGATGCCTCGGGTAGATGAGCTTCTGGAAAGGTTAGGGCGGGCCCAATATATATCGACCCTGGACCTAACAAAGGGATACTGGCAGATTCCCTTAACACCTGCCTCCAAGGAAAAGACCTCTTTTTCTACCTCCTTCGGGCTGTTCCAGTTTAAGACCATGCCCGTCGGGTTACATGGAGCAGCTGCAACGTTCCAGTGCTTAATGGATCAGGTACTCCAAGAACACCGATGCTATGCAGCGGCATACATTGATGATATCATAATATATAGCAGTAGCTGGAAAGAACATTTGGAACATCTGCAGGCAGTCCTACAGGCGTTGGGGGAGGCTGGGCTAACCGCGAACCCCGCGAAGTGCCATATCGGCCGACGGGAGGTCACTTACTTGGGATACACTGTAGGGAGGGGGAAATTAAAACCTTTGATCAGTAAAGTACAGGCCTTAGTGGAATACAGAGCGACGACGACTAAAAAATAAGTCAGGCAATTCTTAGGGCTAGTCGGGTACTACCACAGATTCATACCCGGATTTGCAACTATAGCCGCCCCCCTTACAGACTTGACAAAGGGGGCACAACCCAAGAGGGTAAGGTGGTCGGAAGCCTGTGAGGGGGCATTTCAGGCATTAATGACATGCTTAAGAACATAAGAACATAAGAACATAAGAACGGCCGTACCGGGTCAGACCAAAGGTCCATCTAGCCCAGTATCCTGTCTGCTGACAGTGGCCAGCACCAGGTGCCCCAGAGGGTGGACCAAGACAATGATCAAGCGCTTTGTCTCCTGCCATCCTCTCCAGCCTCTGTCAAACAGAGGCCAAGGACACCATTTTATCCCCTGGCTAATAGCCTTTATGGACCTAACCTCCATGAAATTATCTAGCTTCTCTTTAAACTCTGTTATAGTCCCAGCCTTCACAGCCTCCTCTGGCAAGGAGTTCCACATGCTGACTACACGCTGTGTGAAGAAGAACTTTCTTTATTAGTTTTAAACCTGCTACCCATTAATTTCATTTGGTGTCCTCTAGTTCTTCTATTTAGGAACTAATAAATAACTTTTCTTTATCGGCCCTCTCCACACCACTCATGATTTTATACACCTCTATCATATCCCCTCAGTCTCCTCTTTTCTAAACTGAAAAGTCCCAGTTGCTTTAACCTCTCCTCATATGGGACCCGTTCCAAACCCCTAATCATTTTAGTTGCCCTTTTCTGAACCCTTTCCAAGGCCAAAATATCTTTTTGAGGTGAGGAGACCACAACTGTACACAGTATTCAAGATGTGGGCGTACCATAGTTTTATACAGGGCAGTAAGATATTCCGGTCTTATTTTCTATCCCTTTCTTAATAATACCTAGCATCCTATTTGCCTTTTTGACCGCCGCTGCACACTGTGTGGAAGTTTTCAGAGAACTGTCCACGATAACTCCAAGATCTTTTCCTGATTTGTCATAGTTAAATTAGCCCCCATCATACTGTACGTATAGTTGGGGTTATTTTTCCCAATGTGCATTACTTTACACTTATCCACATTAAATTTCATTTGCCATTTTGTTGCCCAATCACTCAGTTTGGTGAGATCTTCTTGGAGTCCCTTACAGTCTGCTTCTGTCTTGACTATCCTAAACAGTTTGGTATCATCCGCAAACTTTACCACCTCACTGCTTACCCCTTTCTCCAGATCATTTATGAATAAGTTGAACAGGATTGGTCCTAGGACTGACCCTTGGGGACACCACTAGTTACCCCTCTCCACTCTGAAAATTTACCATTTATTCCTACCCTTTGTTTCCTGTCTTTTAACCAGTTCTCAATCCAAGAAAGGACCTTCCTCTTATCCCATGGCCATGTAATTTACACAAGAGCCTTTGGTGAGGGACCTTGTCAAAGGCTTTCTGGAAATCTAAGTATACTATATCTACTGGATCCCCTTGTCCGCATGTTTGTTAACCCCTTCAAAGAACTCTAATAGATTAGTAAGACAGGATTTCCCTTTACAGAACCCATGTTGACTTTTGTCCAACAAATTATGTTCTTCTACATGCTTCACAATTTTATTCTTTACTATTGTTTCGACTAATTTGCCCGGTACTGAAGTTAGACTTACCGGTCTGTAATTGCCCGGATCGCCTCTAGAGCCCTTTTTAAATATTGGTGTCACGTTGGCTACCTTCCAGTCATTAGGTACGGAAGCCGATTTAAGGGATAGGTTACAAAACCACAGATAATAGTTCAGCAATTTCCCATTTGAGTTCTTTTTAGAACCCTTGATGAATGCCATCCGTCCCGAGATTTGTTAACATTAAGTTTTTCTATTTGTTCCAAAACCTCCTCTAATGACACTTCAATCCGGGACAGTTCCTCAGATTCATCACCCACAAAGGACGGTGCAGATTTGGGAATCTCCCCAACGTCCTCAGCCGTGAAGACTGAAGCAAAGAAATCATTTAGTTTCTCCGCAATGGCTTTATCGTCCTTGATTGCGCTTTTATAGTTCGATCGTCCTAGGGGACCCACAGGTTTTTAGCAGGCTTCCTGCTTCTAATGTACTTAAAAACATTTTGTTATTTCTTTTGAGTTTTTGGCTAGCTGTTCCTCAAAATCTTTTTGCTTTTCTTATTACATTTTTACACTTGATTTGACAGTGTTTATGTTCCTTTCTATTTATCTCACTAGGATTGGACTTCCACTTCTTAAAAGATGCCTTTTGTCCTCACTGCTTCTTTTACATGGTGGTTAAGCCACGGTGACTCTTTTTTAGGTCTCTTGCTATGTTTTTTAATTTGGGGTATACATTTAAGTTGGGCCTCTATTATGGTGTCTTTAAAAAGTTTCCATGCAGCTTGCAGGGATTTGGCTCTAGTCACTGTGCCTTTTAATTTCTGTTTAACTAACCTCCTCATTTTTGTGTAATTCCCCTTTTTGAAATTAATGAGAACGCCAGTGTTGGCACAACCCGATTTCTCAAAAGATTTTATCGTGCAGACAGACGCCTTGGTGGTTGGACTGGGGGCCATCCTGGCACAGGATGTAGAGGGAGAAGAACATCCCGTATTGTATCTAAGTAGGAAATTATTCCCTAGGGAACAAGCATACTCGACGGTGGAGAAGGAGACCCTGGCTGTGAAATGGGCAATAGAGTCGCTAAGGTATTATTTACTAGGAAATTCGTTTAGACTGGTGACCGACCACGCCCCTCTGAACTGGCTGCAATCGATGAAGGACACAAAAGCGCGGGTCATGCGATGGTACCTGGCATTGCAGCCTAACAAGTTTGAGGTGGTATACCGACCCGGGAAGAAACACAGAAATGCCGACTGGGGGAAGATGGACAATGACACAGGTGGGGAGACCAGCAGGGAGAGTCCTGCACCGCACACTACCGTGGTGCTCTGTACAGGCACTGCAGAAAGCGCCCGGTGGTGCCAGGAGTGTTCGGCAGCCGCCGCGGGTGCCTGCGAGGTAGCACCTGGCACGCCCAGTGCAGCAGGGAAGAGAGCGCAGGCGCCGGCGTGCTGACGTGGCGGCACCACCTTTGAAAAAGGCCAGGCAGCAGAGGACAGGGGGAGGACGCACCAGAGAGCAGGGAGCCCCACAAGGAGGGGCAGAGAAGCATGGGGACCGCGGAAGAGGCGAGATCCCCAGCCACTGTGAGCCAGCCACTGGAGGGGCCATCTCAGGAGGCGGACGGACCCGGAGGACGACTGCGGGGACGTTGCAGGAGGGTAGGAAGCAGCCCAGGTCAGGGCAGTTACAGAGCCCGTGGGCCGGTGAGTTGCGGCACTCCCACCAGCTGGACAGGAAGGTGGGCTTCCTGTCCTCAGGGTCCTGGGCTGAGGCCTGGAGAGAGGGTGGGCCCAGGTCTCCCTCCCCCCCCGTTAGACCTCAACTATCAGGAACCTAAAAGACTCGTGGGAACTGACTGAGCAAGGACATACGGGATAGCAGGCACCCCAGAGGACTCCAGGGGGTGAAACTGTAACAAAAATGTTTACCGATTTCAGAAACCCCCCCCTGTGTTCTTCCAACTTTCTGTTGAAATAATGCAATTGCAGTGTGGACATAAGTGTAGTTTTTCCAGAAAAATGGCTGTTTTTCCGGAAAAACTCTGCAGTGTAGCACCCAAAGTGTAGAGAAACCTAAGCCACAAAATATTCAGATTTCAAAGCTTAAAAGTGTTTGAACACAGGGTTAGGTCTAACGGTGAGAGAGGAAAATTTCCATCCAGATCTGATTTTGGATTCTGAAACCTCTTTTTATCCTGTCTTGCTCCCACATACTTCTTCCTGCTACCCCAAACGGTTCATAGATATTTGGCCTGATTCAAGACTCTGGCTCCAATCTCTAATCTTGAATACATTTGAATCTTGGAATAGCCGAACTTTAGATCCAGACCCAAAGTTTGCAGCTCCAGTCCACGTTAAATTTCAGCAAGTTCCATGGATGAGGCGCAGAGACCATTTTTGATTCTTGAAGGCTTAACAGAAAAGGCACTTTGCAAACTCAGGTGTGACATGTTCAAGACCTTGACATTCATTTCCCCCCTCCTCCCCCAAATAAATTCTTAAATTCTGATATTCCTATTCACATTAAATAACACCTTAGTCACCAAGCAGCCCTCTTGACTTCAGTAGAACAATTCATGCAACAAAATACTAAACAGCATGAATAATGATATCAGAATCTACACCTTTATATTAGCATCTCAAACCACTTTCAGTTCACACAATACATTTTTAAAACATTCCTCTATAGGCAGCATGATGCCAAAGAAGCCATTAATCAGCTTTACTCTGCAAATTAAAACAGAAACTCTTTTGTAAATTACAGCCATTAAATTTCTGACTTAAATCCCCCAACTCCTTTGGACTCATATTGAAAATACTAAACCCACCGCACTTGTAAAGGTGGTGATTTGCTTCCATATCCACTTTGTACTTTCTGTTGAAGCTGAAGAATTACATTGCCTCTGTGAAATAACTTTCCCTCTTTAGTTGTTCAATTTGATTCAAGGATTTTTGATTAAGCATGCGAGGGTTATGAATAAATAAGAACCAGCAGCCCAGTAATTGGGATATCATTACTATCTACTAGCACATTTAATCCTCAGCTTCGCTGCACCACATAACCTTTTCCTTCCATCCTCCCCCTCAATATTGCTAGCACACACACACAAAAAGCAATGTCACTGCAAGCTTCACAAGTTAGCATTAAAATGAATACTTTTTAATTTCTCCGGATGAGATGGGGCCCTGTGCTCTGGGACAATGCTGATGGATGATGTTTTAATGCAGCCGAAATGTTATTTTTACTGAACCAGGGAAAACTATAAATTTTGCTTCATTGCCACTGATGGCTCTATGCATAAAACTATGGTGGCGCCCATTGCCCATGAATAATCACCTCAGCACGGCAGATGTTACTTTACGGGGAAAGCAATTCTTATGCCGAAGAATTGTGGAAAGATTAATTGTCTACAGCTGTTTCATGGCCCACAGCAATCTTGATACATTTATGATAAGTTTAAGAGCTCACTAGAGGCAGCTCCTATTCCCTGTTGTGAAGGAAGGGGGGTGAATGGCTTTATTTTGACACCTGGATTCATAGAATCTGTCAGCTCCATTACAGCCTTCATATAAACCCTACTGTTGGCAGTTCTGAAATGATGGTGAGCGAAGATGCAGGAATTATCTATACGTAGATAAAGAAAAGGAGACTGAGAAGAATTATTCAAATATGTGCAAATGAATTGCTTCCATTTTTCCTTCCTCTGCCAAGTGGAAATTGAACGTGACCCGCTTTGACCTTTCTCTATTAAGTGCTGCAAATTGCAGTAAATGCACAGTTCTGAGTGCCCTAATGAGACAAAGCTTCAGCAATGCCTCATTAATAAGGAAAGTTTGACCTTGC
Source organism: Rafetus swinhoei (assembly GCA_019425775.1). Classification (NCBI taxonomy): domain Eukaryota; kingdom Metazoa; phylum Chordata; order Testudines; family Trionychidae; genus Rafetus; species Rafetus swinhoei. The sequence continues at coordinate 125,603,788 of CM033449.1, read as the reverse complement.
TGGTCAGCCCTTCATTCGATATTGAAAAGAAATAGGAGAAAAAGAAGGGATGACCTGCTGTAAATTTTGAACAATACCTTTGATTTAGTTTGTATATACTCCCAACTAGGCACTTCTCAACCTTTTTTTTTTCTTCCATTCCTGCAATACAGGGCTTAGGAGAAGTATTTACTTATTAGACTCCTGTGCAAATTCATGAAGACAGTGGTGATCTGCAGAGGCGGTACATTCTGAGACTCTAATCCAAAATTTATAAATGTATTTATATTGTACCAGTATTAGAAGAAGTTTGGATATGTTCTATTTTATTCATTACACCATGTCCAACACTATAATACCTCTGTCCTTGATACATGCAATATTGTAGTTATTTGAGGGAGTTTGGCAGAGTGCAGTATTTACTAATTCGAAATTCACAGTTATTGAAACAGGGTGTGTGTCCAAGATGGTGTCACTGTATTATACCAGATAAGATATAATTTAAAGTTGATTATGTTTAATTTAGCAGTATAACCCAGTAATCCAATTTTTGCTGAAAACCTGAACATTTTTTTGATCCCAAATGGTTTTTGGCCTAAAAATATCATTTTTCAGATTTCTGGTAACTCCCCTCCTATTTTTAATTAAAGTTTATATTGATTTTTTTTTGGCTTTTCCTCCTCACCATCATATCACAAAACAGAACAAGAAAGAATATTCAAAACATATAATTACATCTGTAAATGATAATTACCATCTGTAACAGCATTGATACATAAATATATATACAAAATAATTCTAACATAGTTTATTAAATATCACAAAATAAATCAATATTTTACAGCTAATGCAGGGAATAAATGGAGACAAGTCAAGGAGGGAAATGGGAAAGCAGGAGGAAAAGAAGAGAGGCATGCAAGGGGGTGGGGGACAGTCGATGGAGGCAAATGTGAATGGTTCATTGGGCAAAAGTGTGTTCCTTAATTCAACGTTTTTAAAAAAAGGCGTGTACGTTTCTTTAAATTTGTGTGATTAATTCCTGTGGCAGAAAATGATTCTTTCTTTGGCTAGTACAAAACCCCAACATTTTTTGAAAACTTTTTCCATAAAAAATTCAGTTTGTTTGAAGCATTTTTAATGGATTTTTTTCCACTAGAAATTTTTTGGCCAGCTCTAATTCTAGTTCATTATTTGCTATTCAACATTTGTCATTCCTTATTAACACTCCTCCCGTTTTAAAACATTTTAAGTCATCCAAACAGGAAGTAGAAATGTGATTTAGAAGGTTTATATACTGTGAGTAGTCAAAATGAAAAGTACAAGAACAGCTCATTACTTTCATAAACTATTCATTGATTTTTACTGGTTTATTTACCATTTATAATTGTCCCCAAATGATCGGTGAACCAAAATTATAGGCTAAATTTGGTGGATAACTTGCAACAAAAAATTTGACATCCCTATTATATGTTCGAGGAGTCCCTGGAAACAACCTCCTTTGGAATTTTCTGGTAACTGAGATGTCCCATAATGATGCATTCTGGGATGTTGTTGCATCATGGACACTGCTTTAGAGCTTACAAGATGTAGAAAGAATTTCTGCCAAGGTAAAGATAAAAAAATTCAGCAATGCACTTATACGTGTGATCAGCTTTTTAAGCAGGAAATTAGCCGTAGGGACATTGATGCAACTACTCTCTTGATTTAAGGATCTGCATGTGTTTACGTGTTTTTGGTAGATCGGGGCTTTATTTCGATGCTTAAATATGGACCAAGGAGCCTAACTTTAAGCACCCATTTTTTAAAATGTTGGCTTCATGTGCTTAATGCTTTTAATAGCCTGTTTAGTGGGAATACTTGGAACATATTGGTGATGTATCATTTTGCTTTGCAGGTCACCATTAACAGAGTTTTCCAGGTGCAGAATGCAGTGATAGTGTTTGCAATGTACCAAGTTCTAGCATAAAATACTGCTAGCTCTGGAGTGAAAACATGGCTTAATTTTGTTTTATCAATGTATTTATAGTGTTTTTAAATGAAAACTTTCTATAGTGGACATGCAGAATGAGGCAATTTACCTTTTCACTGGCTAATTGTTATTGTCATCTTTTCCCCCAAAAGCTAAGCCACAGAAACTTCATTGGTTCATGGATGCTTTTCAACCACTCACTTTTGTGGCATTAATAAAATGGATGCTGATGTCATAGGCATGTCCCCAATCATTCAACAGCATATACAAAGGCATTGAAGTCAGGCCATGCTGTTTTGGGTTCATGGCCATGGCCATTAGAAGTAGCATCTCAAGGAAAAGCTTCTACCTTAAATCACACTTTATATTTCAGATTCTTCTGATGTAAAATAAACGTTGATCTCAAGGAATATAATAGCAGGACGGTAGCTTTCATGAAAATAATTGAGGACAGAGTTTGGCTTCTTAGGTTTATGATCCAGAAAAAAATAAAGCAAAAACAAACAACAACAACAAAAAACCCAACCCATGACAGAGGGCCTCAGAGTTTTGGCCAATTAACTGACCCTCTCTCAGAGCCTGGGCTCCAAGCTGCATCTGACCTTCTATTTGGCTATTTTTAGCCCCATAACGTGACCCCGAGTTAATTGACATGGTTTCTGAGACTTGCTGCTGGGAGGGAGGGGACATTGTGTATAGACATACCCTAAGATATAGGAAGGGATACAAGCCAATAATTCTAATAAGAAAGCTTAAGAACATCTAAAATCACTTCTAAAATAGTTCTTGCATGTAAACACATTGACATATGAAGAGTTGCCTGGTGTACGTATTTACTAGTTTCATTTCCTGGATATTCCACAACTGTGATATTGATATTCCTTAACTAATAGAGATAGGTGGCTAATATATAATGAATAATTCCTCTGGTGTATTTAGTCTCTTTTTCACTTCACAAATTGTCTGGGAGCAGGTCATATTTCTCTCAAAAGCATTTGTAATTCAAAATGATAAATTGAATAAGTTCTGCAAATAATTTTTGGCCTGCAGATTGGTGAGCAGGTGGTTACAAATATTCAAAAGTCAAGCAGTATCGGTTAGCTTTGGATGCATACATCACATGGAGTGTTTCTGATCCCTGGTGGAAAGAGTCTAACTTTACTTTTAAACAAGTTTCCAATGCAAATATATCAAACTAGAAGATTTACCCTGTGTTGCTCAGGTCCTTGACTCAATTAATTTTTGTTTTTCTTCATTTTAAGCACTGCTCTGGGGTGGGGATGAAGGCTTCAGGATGCAGGCTTCCGCGGGACTACCCCAGCCCTCTCTCACCACAGCAGCTTGGGGCCAGGTAAGAAGTGCCTCTCCATGGCCACTGCCATTCTAGCGGGCAAAGCCAGGAGAAAGGTGCATGTCGCCTGGCTGGGGCAGGTCCAGGTTCATCTGCCCTCTGCGTTCCCCAGCCACAGTGAGGAATGCAGCAAACTCTGCACTTTTCCTCTCTCTCTGACATAGAGGAACAGCCAGCAATGCCCCCCTATGAATCGGGGGAGCTTCAGCCTCCCCACTGCTGGGGAAGCTTGGGCCTTGGGCAATCCCAGCCAGGGATAGGGGATCACCTCCAGCCAGCCCCTTTCACCTGCCTGGTGATTCTGTCTCTTTCCTATATGTTTTTATGTGTCCTCGTACGCATGGGCAGGGAGGAGCTTCAGCACAATCAAACTCTGACCCTGCTTTAAGTTATGATATGAGGAAGCTCTATACTAAATTTGGTGACCCTAACTCTTAGGCTATGTCTAGACTGCCCCCCTCTTGTGCAAAAAAATATGCTAATGAGGTGAAGCATGGAATATCGCCTGAAAAAAAGAGGAAGAACGGCTCTTACACAAGAAGGGGTTTTTGCGCAAAAAGGAGCCATGTAGACGGCTCCTTTTTGTGCAAAAGCCTATTGCGCAAAAACGGAGCCTCATTAATTATGCAAATGAAGCACGGCGATATTCCACGCTTTGCCTCATTTGCATTTTTTTTGCACAAGAGGGGGGCAGTCTAGACATAGCCCCAGTGTTTAGGAAGAATTCTTGAACAAACAGACTGACAGACTCACTCACTCACAGACAAACAAACTCTCTCAGATCTATAATAGCTAATGAGGTCAGATATTCCCTTCATGTGAATATTCTTCAACAATTATTCTAAACTACGGTCATCTGAAGAAGTGGGCTGTGCTCACAAAAGCTCATGATACCACCTACATGTTTGTTAGTCTATAAAGTGCCACCAGACCATTTGTTGTTTTTTAAGTTTATCTAAATTCACTATTTCTGACAACATTCCTGCCAGTAGAATCATTTGTTTGAACATCTTAGGGAAGCACAAAAAGGTTGTGAATGCAGTTGGAATAAATTTGATTAAAATTTCAAATGCACTCATATACAACTTTTTTTTTATAGTATTTACTCTCTCCTAATAAATGTCAATTTCTAGCAGATGAGAAAGGTAATGCACTCCCAATAGTTTCAGCATCTTTTGGGATCAATGTACTCCATTGACAGTGGACATTAAATAAATAGTAATCGTCTAAGAGAACAGTCTATAACCTAAAGTGTCTTGTCAATAATAAGGCTAATGTTTTATAATATTTCATTGTGAATATTAAACTATGTTTACTCAGAAGCAGGACAAGTGGAAAAACAGTTACATGTTCTTTTGTGGGAACTGTCACTGAACTAAAATACGACACATCTGATTTCAGTTAGATTTTTTCACTGCTATAATTAACTTTGTCTTTTGACAACTCCTTCTGAGGCATATATTAATTAAATATGGGATAATGAATAGAGACAACTAGATCACCAGGGTATAAATCAATGAAGGGGTTCTGATGATACCATAAACCACAAGAATGGAGTATGGGTAGTTAGTAATAACATCAAAAGCTCATGATTGATTTGGAATTTAGCGATCCTTTCACATTCATTATTATCTTATATAATGCATAGAAAAGAGTGGCACTTTACCCCCCCCCCCCTCCACACACACACACTGGTTTCTTTGATAATTGAAACATTTCCATTATGCACACTGAAAGAAAAATGTCATGCTTGTTGTATGAACAGGGATTCTGAGAACTTACTGTGTAGTCAGACAGGATTAATGAAGGCTTTACTGTAATTTATTTGTATGCCTGATATAGGCAATTTGGGCCAGATCATTAGCAGGTGCAAAATAATGTCATTGTATGGACTTCAGTGGAGCCATGCTGATTTACAATCAGGCAGGGATCTCCCTCCCAAATAATCTTTTATAGATTTTAAAACCCTTTCCTTTAGTTCACCTAGCACTTTTCAATAACAAAATATCAAATATTCGAAATATATTTAACTAAGCTCTGTGTATGCTAATAGATGAAATTTACTGTATGCAGTGTTGATGTAGCCATGTTGGTTGCAGGATATCAGAGACACAAGGTGGATGAGAAAACATCTTTTATTGAGCCAATTTCTGTTGGTGAGTGAGACAAGTTTTCACACTCACACAGAGCTTTTCTTCAGGCCCTATGTAAGCTCAGGTTTGTCTCACCAATAGCAGAGAGATTATCTCACTCACCTTTATATTTATCACAACAGTAAAAGTAAAAGTGGCGAGGAGTCCTGTGGCACCTTATAGACTAACCAAAGTTATAGACTTTTAGTCTATAAGGTGCCACAGGACTCCTCGCCGCTTTTGCAGATTCAGACTAACACGGCTACCTCTCTCTCATACACATCACAACAGTAGTAAGTCACACTAGCCAGTTTCTTTATACACACTCATGTACCACACATCACCCAACTTGAGTTGTGCTAATAAACTAGTTACTTTATAAAATTATTCATGGATGTGTATAGCTTTCAAAAATAGCCATTATCTGAGCACAGTAACACGCTGGGTTTCATAGTGCCTGCTCTCTCGTGTTGCTCTTGCATATTTATTTCATCTTATAGTTAGTGGGAATGGTAGGAGATGATGAGGCAAGAGTAACCTGGAATATTTTAATTCTTAATTTAGAGTGTTCAGCATGAGAGGCTTCAAGCTGAAAGATCAATTTATGCGTCTTTTATTCATGCTGTAATGCCTTAAAAGTGTCTATCCTGAAGTGTCTTTGGCAGGCAAACAGGGTATCTCTCTTTAGTCTTGTTTAATAAACCTATCAAACATGTGGTCAGAAATCTCCCGGTATAATATGATTTTGTATTTCACAAAGTATCACTGGGCACTTATATTTTTATTGGAATCTTGTTTTGATATTGTAGCCGGTAGCAGTGTGGCTTGAGTCTAAAGAATGACTTATATAGGTAAGGCCAGATTTAAATGCTAGAATTACCCCCGAGATGAAAACTGACTGTAAAGACAGATGAATTAATTCAAATTCCCCGTCCCCATTTATAGCTCCCTATACTCGTACAATGCTTTCTACCTGAGATAGCATTCATCCTATGTCTCCAATTTGTGGTGAGAAAATATCAGAGTAAAGAAACTGAGAAATGAATCCTTGAAGGTACTGCCCACTTTGGACCTGAATCACATTCTGGTAATTCTGGTAATTGCCTGTTTTCCATCTTACATTTGACATTGAGATCAACATCTACTAAACTGTTTTATTTTATCAAGTCTGTGAGGATTGGGGAGTAGTTATGTAAGAGTGAGTTGGGAGGGGAAATTCTCTTTGAGCAGTCCCGGAAGAGCAAGGTCTCTTGGGTATCTTGGTTGGCTGGTTGCTCAACTTAAAGAGAACTTAGAAGGGCCTGAGATTAAATGCTCAGCATTTTCTGAAAATGAGGCCTCTTTCAGGTGTCTCAAGTTAGACACCCAAAAACCAAGGCAGACAAACCACTAGTCACTTTTGAATTTCTCTCTCTAATATAAAATTTGAAATAAACTACACAAGGCACTGCCTATCATTAGATCATATCCTAAATAGCAAATCCTTTTTATCTGCGGAAGTGTTGGACACATTTTTAATACTGGAAATCTTGCGTTTTTAGTGTATTTTTGTGAGGTCTGTAGAGCTCTGTGGTGAATAGGCATCACATAAATAACATATATTGTTATTATCATTATATGTCACATTCACTCTGTTTTGCTACCATTAATAAACCATTCAAGCAATGCTGTTGTGAAGTATAACATTAGCAGCATGCTCCTTAGGGAAACATATAACTGTGTATTTAATATTCTATCTGTTTCCCGGGCCATCTCTCCACAGGCTACAGTGCATTCTAAGTTCAATATAAAAAAATGGTTTGGGTATGCAGAGATCAAAACATCTTACTACACGCACTGTTGTAACTCACATGATGTCAAAATTCTGCTAGGTTAGACACTACTAGATTACTAAACTGCTTGTGGCTTTAGGACTGCAATTTCATGTGTCTCTTCAAATATTGGGCATTACGGGCCAGCTTTCTAACATCCAGCCACCCTCGTTGTAGTCACAATAAATGCCATTGGGTTAACTATCTGATTGGTGAGTGGAGTCAGACATTTAAATAACATTAATCATACAAATAACTGCAGGTCCTGGTTAAGGCTAGGTTGAAAAGCAGGTTGCACTGGATACAATTTTGAAAGGATTCAGCACCCAGCTGTTCCCATTTGAAACAACAGGAGCTGCCAGGTATCAGGTCTTCTGAAAAATTAGGCCCAATGTCTGTATCGCTGTAGGAATCTCAGAATCAATGTGTGAATCTCTGTATCTCTGTGGGAATTCTGGCTTCAATTTAAGGTTCTGGACTTAGTCTTCAAAGCTATCACTGGCTTTGGCCAGAGAGTACATTCTCTTCTCTGCAGACCAAGACTTACTGTGATTAGGTGTCTACTTAAATTACAGAGAAATCACACAATTTTCGTGAGTTGGTCACGGCATAAATAGCAAATTTTGCAGATGTTTGTGTCACGATCAACTCATGAAAAATATGTGATTTCTCTGCAGCATTTCTCAAACTAGAAGCCAGGACCCATAAGAGGATCATAAGCCTATTAGGGAGTTGTAGTATTGCCACCATTAATTCTTCGCTACTGCTGGTAGGTGGTGATGCCATCAGAATTCGGTTCGGGGGCAGCAGCTCCTGCTTTCTGTTCTGCCTGCAGACCTGGGCTGGAGATCATATTTCATGGGGGAGACCAGATTTCATGGTCCGTGACACAATTTTCATGACCACAAATTTGGTAGGCCCCTAACTGTGATGGATGAGTATCTCAGGAGAATGGAACTATGTCTGAGTGGTGTGAAAAGAAGACTCTACATTCTAAGAAACTGGTCTGTATCTGTGGAATCATTCCCCCACTTGACACATGAGAGAACAGCACATACCAAACACCACTTCCAGAACAAAATGCAGGACCTAGGCTTTCCCATCATGATAATAAAAACTGTAATAAAATCACATCTAGAGAGTGGAGGTGGGGGAAAGAAGGAAAATGACCTTAGAGATAATGAGTTTATTGAGTGCTGGAATTTAATTAATTGTCTCAGGCACTCAGATATCATGGTGATGCAGTATGATAGATGTAGTCTTCTGTGATATTTTGCATTGCCAGGTACTGTGTGATAATTTTTAATAATAATTACAAAAACTCAACCTTCTTTCCATTAATTGCCGGTAATGATAATTTAATGATCTAGGGTTAGATCGGTGGTTCTCAAGCGGAGGACACGACCACTCTGCCCTTCTGTTTCTCTAAATGTGAGATGGGCCCAGGATGCATCCCAGCTCAATGGGACAGGAATCCTGGAATAAGAATGGCTGGGAATCACTGATTTATATGGTGGAATTTTGGCAGAGCCTTGTGTTAAAGGCAGGGAAGTGTCCCGAGGGAAGTGCCAGGGGTTCCCAGTGCTGCCCAGTGAGCGGGGATGCACATAAACAGTGACATCCATTTAAATGACTCAGCAGATACTCCTCCCAGAAGAGGCCTGCCATAGCTGCTGGTTGGCCTACAGGGATGCAGATCCATGGCCACTACTTCTGAGGTGCAGGGGATTCCCAAGGGCGAGGGTGACTAGAGAACAATTCCTGCTCTTTCCTATGTTCTGACTGCAGTTCTTTTCTGTCCTTTATAGGGACCCTGCTTTCTCTGCAGCTATGGCACAGCTGTGTAAGGACTAGGTAGAACCCATCCATAGAGATCTTATTTATATATTCTTTTTCCTTTTTTGCACATAAGTGGCAGGACATTACCCCTCTCCTCTTTCCCTTTTCTCCACCCAAAAATGAAATTTACCAAATTACCCTTTTTTTGCTGCTTTTAACCATGAAGCACCATGATCTGTAATAGTTCTGCGGCCCTTAGCTAATGATGTCTAAAACATAGAGAGCAATTTTACTGAGGAAAAACCAAAGTGTAAAGTTCAGAGTTGTCTTTAAGGCCTACATTAATTTGCGTTAAGGATCTCAGATGCATGAATTTCCTCTTTAGTGACTTGCAAAGTAAAACCAATGTGACCTTTTCTGTTAATAAATAGAATACAGAAACTAGCCACCCTTAAAATTACACCTTAGAAAATATTCATCCCCTGGGCACCATGCCAAGCCCAAACATTTTTGTATAATGATGATGATGATTTTGAATTCAGAAATAGAGATAAGGGAAAAAGCCCCTTGAAGCTCCAGACCTAATGTATTAATAACTGATGGATGCTTTTGTCTGGGTGGATAGCATGAGCAAGGTGATTGAGATATCCTGTATATCTGCTATGAAGGGAATTAAACTTTGGGTACTGTCTCGCCCTTATCAGGTAGGATGGATTGGGAGAGTGGAGGTTGTCCCATGGATTCCAAAGTCATTCTGCCAATACAGGGTGGGCCAGACCAAAAGAGCCTTGCAGAACATATTCTGCTGTGCACTGTACAGGTCCTTTTGATATTTCCCTACTATTCAAGAAGTAAAGTACGCATACCACAAACAATGGTGGTAAAATCTAGTTCTGTATCTATCACTCTGGTATATAAAATGTTTTGATATTTGTCACCCAGTAAGTGTTTAGCAGATTTATATGACACCGCTTCAATAGTGCAATGGCACACATACCTAATGCAAAACAAGGTGGGAATGTAGAATTGTTCCCATTTGTGTCCACTTTACACACACAGCAGGAAAAATAAATATCTGCTATTCCTAGAGAGATGTGTCAGGTTTGCCACTGATGTCATATGGATAAGCAGCAATGCCATTCTGCTTCAAACACGCAGTATTTATTTTAAAATAAAAAAGCACAAAGCGGCCTTAGAACTAGGCTATCAGTTTAAAATAACACTAATGATAAAAGTGGAATGTAATTGTTTTTAGAGTGACTTTCCCATTGGAGCAATGAGAAAGACCACATGTACAAAGAGGCTCCATTCTGCATTCTGATCCATGTAGGCAGGTTGCTTCACCAAGCAGGACCACACTGGCACACGTAGTCACCCATATGATTCCCAGCATAGGATCTGGGCCCAACGTCATTGCATGTGCTTATTACTTTCTTTCAGAGCTTTCTCTTTCTTTTTCAGTTTTGGATTTCACACATGGCTCTGGTTGCGGTGAAAAAGGGTGCACTCTCATAAATGGGCACCCTGGGAGAGCACACATAACAGCAGGGCTGGGCAAAATATGATCTGCAGGCTGGATCTGGCCCACCAAGCCACTGGATCCGGGCTGTGAGAGCCTCAACCGGCTCCCTGCCTACCCCACCTCCTGCTTGGCACTCAGGAAAGCCGACTGCAGAGCCATGTGATTCTGTGAATGCTGAGAGCCCCGGGGTGAAGGGGCAGAGGCTTCTCACACTGCTCCTGCCCCCAGTAGCTCCCATTGGCCAGTTTCTGACCAATAGCAGCTGCCTGTTTGCAGGACAGGCAGCATGTGAAGTGTCCCTTCCCCCTCACCCCTGTGAGCAGTACAGGGCTGTGGAAGGCAGGGACCCTGGTTAAGGAACCTGCTGGGCTGCTGGCTGGGAGCCAGGTAAGGTCTCCCAGTAAGAGCCTGCCTCTGGCATCTCAGCCCCTCCCACTCTCAGCCCTCTTCCCCCCTCTTGCCCCGCTATCCCAGGTAACCCAAACCTCTGAACCCATGCTCCAGCCCCATACATCTTCCCAATCACTGCATCCCCTCCTCCACCTCTCCAGGGATTACAACCTCCTCTCAGACATTGTATCCCAAGCTGCCCAAATCTCTGCACCCCCTCCTCCACTTCTGCCCCAGGTTACAACCCCCTCCCAGATGCTGCACCCCCTCCTGCACTCTTGCCCTAGGTTATGAACCCCTCCCAGACCCACTACTCCAGGTGTTGGCAAGACTGCCTCTGTGGGCTGGATCTGGCCTGCCAAACCCTTTGATTGGCCCACAGCCACTCTGCTGCTCCCCCACCCCCAGGCCAATTGAGACCAGGGAATGGGGAAGCACAAGAAGTCTCCTCCCCCCCCCACTAGGAGTACACAGTGCCTAGAGGGAACTGCCAGGTGTTCTGAACAGCTGGTGGTTCTGTCTAGGCACCATATGCCCCTGGCAGGGCGGGGGTGGGAGGCAAAGACTTCACGTGCTCCCCCACCCTTAGGCCAATCAGGGTCTGTGGGCGGGGGAGCACACGACGTCTCCTGGCCTCACCCCTTCCGCCTGAGGTCCCACCACTTTCAGGGCGGCCTGCGACCACTTCTGAAATTCATGAAGTGCCCCCCCCCCCTTCAAAAGTTATTGCCCATCCCTGCATAACAGCCTGGGAAATCATTCTGTCAGCCGCCTTGCCCTTAACTTGAATCGTGAAGAAAAAAAGTGAAATCAATCCTTATGAATTTTTATGTTTACATTCTGACTTAATATCCCCCCCCCCCAAACCCAGATCAGGTGAAGTAGCCTGTTTCAAGGTAGCTGCAACAGTGTCTTCTCATCAGCACTTACCTACATTATTTCAGAAGTTTATGCAAAATGCCTGGCGGTGCAAGTCTAACTTCCCCCAGGAAACAGGCCTATTGGTTCTTCTAGGCTAATTCATGAAGCTGACTTTTTAATTTAGTGAAATCTGAACTTTTCCAGAAACCTCCGAGGCCTTGGTTGGAAGTAGCGTGCTAATTGCCCACATGGCATTTCCAATATCTCTTTAGGCATGCAGTTTTCAAGAAGGGGAAAACAAATGTATGGATGTGGGTAACGAAGGCAGGGGAAAGAGATGCATGAAGGCAGATAATCAAAATCCACTCTCAGCAGCTACCTGTTGATAGTGAGAGAAGATGAATCACTAGCTTAGGTCTGTGACAGCTTGCCTGAGATGAGGAAAAAGGGGCCCAGTAAATGCATGCAGCTTTTTCCCATCATCCCTTTAATAACCTGTAATATTGCAGCAGGATATTTTTGTCACACTGAATCTGATTGATGGTCTTGGCTATAAGACATTACAAGTGTAGAGTAAATTGGCCAAACACCTAAACATACAAATTATTAAAAGGAGGGGGAGCAGCCATAGGCCTCCTGGGGAAAACAGGCTGGCTTTAGTTAAGATGATCCCATTCCAAGTGCAATTTATAGTCTATTGACTTGTGGCAGTGTCTTTTTAGATGTGAGGAAATTGTCATACATTGCAAATGAGAAGCTGTTTTGACACCAGAATCGCAGAGAGTGCCAGGGAGAAATGATATCAGTGCCTGGTTCTGTTAAGGTTAAATGAAGCTGCATTGTTGCCAGCAGATAGGCATTCATTTCCTTTTCTTCCCTGGATGTCCCTGTGTACAATTACTGTGATTAGGATGAGTAACAATGTGCTCCTGACACTCATTCTATTGACAGTACGTCTAGTTTTTTCCACTCAAGTGGCACTAGTCATTACTTAGCCACTTGGATATTTTGACAGGGAAGATTCATGCCTGCCACTCAAGTGTATCAATGACAAGAAGGCCTTAGCCCCTGGACACATACCTCTGAATTAAAGCAGTCAAACTCATCACTGCTGGAATATGATGAACCTCTTTTGAAACAAGGCTATACGAAACCTGTGGTAAAATGAATGCATTTGGATTATTTTTCATCCCTTTTCCCTAGGGTTTCACTGTTGGTTTTTGTTGTTCTTAGAATCATGAATCAAAAAGTATTTTATTCTCTTATAGTTTTTCCTTCTCATTTCTACTGTGTACTTTGATCTTTTGAAGAATACTGTAATCACTAATTAAATTAATTTTGATTGATAGGAGAATGGAATGGGGCTGTTATGGGTTTGCTCAAAAAAAAGTGTATAGGTTAAATTTGGCTCAGTTGCACCTGTCCATGCTGGTTGATGTCATCTCTGCCTTAGTACCTTTCTGTTCCACTCTAATAGCTGGAGACGTTGAAATTTTCCAGGATCCTGAACTCCCAAGCCAGTAGTAGCAATGCACAGACCTCTAATCTAGGTAGATGGTCACATTAGGCTAGCTTTTTATACCCTGTCATTTACCCACTCTTTGAGTAATGTTCAATGCTTAAAATGCTGGTGGTAACCAGTCTCCCATGCATACTAAGGCTCCCAACCATGGTAGTGCCAAATCACTAGTAGCAATAGTGAACAAGGCCACAGATCAGGATTCTGCCAGCACTCAAAACAGTCAGGATAACCTGTCAGAGGCTCAAAGATCTGTCTACTGGTTGGTGACCACTGGAGTAGACCATGTAGGAGGATTCTGCACATGTAAGAACTATTTGTGATGAGAGAGGCTCTAGGACATTATCAGAGGGGAAAAAAATCCGCTACTTCTAAGTTTTACCATTCTCAGCCTAAATCATTTGAATAGTGGTGTAAGTGCTTGTTTCACAGGCCGTTGTTAATATGTCATTAGGCCTCTATAACTTGCGGCATTTCATATGTCCTCATTTACAGGAACACACACGAAAATAAGTTAAACAAATTGTTCCTGAACCCAATGGTACTGTATAAAAAAGTTGATAATCAACAGCATTCTGCAGCTTGTACATAAAAGAAACTCTGGAGAATTTATGAAAATGGTTTGCAGATTCCTGTTGGAAGCTGAAACGTGTCTAAGCTTTACTGGAAACTCAATTATGTAGAAGGCGAAAGTATCTCCATAAAGTTCAGCAAAAAATGTGCTATCAGTCCGGTGACTATATTGGCAAACACGTTTATCATGATTCCTATGATAGCCATAGCATAAAGCGACATCAGAACAGCTTCTGAGCTTCCTTGTACCAAATAGTTACTGAGCATCTCTTAAACATCTTTCCCTTCTGAAATTAGTACTGTACGGAGGATTGCCTAAGTTGGACCCTTCCATTCCCACCAAACTTTCTTTTTGGAAGAGGGGCTTTGGCTTGTCTATTTCTTAGAACCACAGCTCCATAAAGGGGTCAGGATATACTCCCCATCTGCTGTCATCTGGTGATCTGCCTGAGAAAAATGAATAAACTATTGAATTACAGCTTCTGGCAGCCACATTACTTTGCTTTTAATGCATCTCTTCCATTTACTCTTTTCTTTTCAGGAGGGAATCATTGTGGTTTAATTATTCCTTGACCTTTACATTGCACTAGTAGCCAGACACACCAGTTGTATTTGGGTCCCCAGTGTGTGGTATGTGGTATATAACACTCTTCAGAGACACTCCGTGCCCCAAGGAACTTACAACACAAGAAGTATGTGAGCAAATGGGTGTGCAGAGTTCACTGTGACAGAACTGGATAAAGCTGCCTGTCATATCATGCAGATCGTGTCATCTTTGCCTGGTGGATGTTGTAGGTACTTAAAACAACATCACAGACCTGGAAGTATGCATGGAAGGCCATTTTTACAATAAAAACTTGTTTGAAGTACCGTGTAAGGATGTTAAAATGTGGTTAATAGACTAGTCAACTTGTCGATGGAATTTCCGCATTCCTCCTTTGAAATGTACAAGAGCCCCTGCTGGACTCCCCAGCTGACCCTGGGCTCCATGGCAGTTGGCCCTTTGAAATGCGCGGAGGTGGCATTTTAAAGGGGCAGCCCACTGCACTGTGCAGCCGCTGCCTTGGGGTTTCAAAGTGGCAGCACTACTGTGCAGCGCTACCACTTTGAAGTATCCCTCCCCCCTGCTTTGGTGCTTCCATCTTCATAGAGGCAGCAAAGGGCGGGGGGGGGGGAAGGATATCGACTAGTCAAAAAGACTAGCCGATAAGCAAATGCTTATCAGATAGTCGAATAGTTGACTAGTCTTTAACATCCTTAGTACAGTGGGTATCATTAAAGACAAATACTTACCACAGTGCACTCTTTACATTTAACATTGTTCTCTCCAGCCTTGGAACAGGAAATACTGTAATAAATGTGATGTCTGCAGGAGGTAAATATTCAAAGCTAGTCACCTGATTGAAGAACCAAGATTTTGTTCCTGTCTCTACCACTGACTGTTGTGACCTTGGGGAAGTCACTTCATTTCTTTGTACCTCTGTTTCCTCTCCCACCTTTGTTTTATTTGTTTAGATGCTATGCTCTTTGAATCTGAAACAGTCTTATAGTATGTGTTTGTACATCACTTACCACATGCCCCCCAATATCAATCAGGGTATCAAGGGGCTTCTGTAATATATCAAATAATAATCAGCTGAGGATATGGGCACCATATTTAATGACCGTTGGCATATGGTGTTCTGGGCTCTAAAAACAAAGCATTACAGTGTCTAGACTCTGCCTAGCCTTCGTTTATGTGTCGTGCCTCAAAACAAGTTAAATAATTTACTGAGACACAAAGGCCTGTGAAGATTCACTTATTGAAAAAATATAGAAACTCCCATTTAAGCTGCAGAGTATTGTCCACCAGAGCCACATATCTTCATTCACCGAAGACAGCTTACTCTATTTCATCCTCATTTAACATCTTGTGATTGATATTGACCTCAGCCATGTGATACTACCCATCTAATGATAGTTTGGCATGCAGAGGATACAGCATGTGAGCATGTGGATCCTAAAAAGATGGCCCAAGAAACTCAGTTTCATTCATTCCTCAACCTGAGGTGGGCCAGTCAGGTTTAGCCCCAGGCTGATATCTCCAAATGCTTCCCTTCCCCTCTTTCCTGCCCTGAGCTATCCCTTCTCCCTCACACACTAAGGCTGTGGTTCTCAACTGGTGGTCCATGGACCACTGGTGGTCCATGGTGACTTTTTCAGTGGTCCACAGCAACATTGTCAAAGTCACATGGCGTGAGCAGGTGCTGCCGTTAGGATCTTTTACGCCATGTTCACAAGCACTTGGCGCGTCATCCATAGCATCGCCTAGGACGCAACCGCGTTGTGTTGCCAGTAACTTCCATCTGAGACTCTGAGTGGCAGTGTAGCTGCCACCGTTGTGCTGAACAGTTGCTGTGTCATTCGTCCTGTGCTACATGTGCTGTTTTACCGGTGTGGTGTAGTTTATTTATAATGGCAACGACAGGAAGAAATGTCAAGCGCAATTATTCAGAGGACTACATCAAATTCGGCTTCACTTGTCAAGAAAAAGAAGGCGTGGATTTGCCACAATGTGTTATTTGTTACAGTCTTGGGGAATGACTCAATGAAGTTGAAACTCCATCTCAAAAAGTGTTGAAACTCCATCTCAAAAAGTGTCATCCCAACTTGTTGCAAAAGGATGAAGATTATTTTGAGCGGCGGTTATCAGGTCTGAAACGACAGTGCCTCGACTCAGCAAGTGCATTCTACAATAAGGCAAGCAATGCAGTGAGCGCTTCCTACATTGTTGCATACAAAGTTGCACAGGCCAAGAAGCCTCATACCATTGTAGAGCAACTTGTGCTCCCCTGTGCAAAAGAGATGGTGCGGCTTGTTCTTGACGAGGAAACAGCAAGGAAGCTGAATGTTATATCTGTCTCTAACGACACAGTATCGAGACAGATAAATGAGATATCACAGAACATCAGTGAACAAGTTGTGAATGAAATAAAGAAGTCTCCATTGTTTGCCATACAATTGGATGAATCGACCGACGTCGCATTGTGCTCTCAGCTATTGGTGTTCGCACACAATACATGGTTGAGGGAGACTTCAAAGACGAGTTTCTTTTTTTGCAAGACTCTTGATACCACCACAAGGGCTCAGGATGTGATGGAAATTGTTAACAATTTCTTTGAAGTACATGGTCTGGGTTGGGTAAATCTTGTGGGTGTCACCACTAATGGTGCACCTGCCATGCTGGGCTCAAGATTGGGCTTCCAAACGCTGGTGAAACAGCGCGCTCCAATGGTAACCGGAGTTCATTGCTTCATTCATAGGGAAGCTTTGGCATCAAAAACATTGCCTGATCAACTGAACACCGTTCTCAAAGGGTTGGTGAAAGTGGTGAATCACATCAAATCATCGGCTCTGAATACCAGGCTGTTCAAAAGATTTTGCCTGGACATGGGTTCAGACTTTGATGTGTTGCTGTTCTATACTTCTGTACGGTGGTTGTCAGCAGGGGAACATACTCAACAGAGTTTTTCAATTGAGAGAGGAGTTGGATTTATTTCTCCAGGCTCAAGGGAAAGACGAATTCCAAAATGTGCTGACGCAGTCAAATTTAGAACTTGCGTATCTTGTCGATATTTTTGGAATCTTGAACAAACTGAATCTTCAGCTGCAAGGGAAAGGTGCAAATCTGTTCTCTCACCAAAGCATCATCAAGGCTTTTCTTGACAAATTGGAACTCTGAATCGTAAGAGTCGAAGGCAATAATTTGGTTCAATTTCCATATGTGGATGCCATGCTCGGGGAAAAGGAAGCCATTCGGAGGCAAATTCTCGATCATTTACGGAAGCTATGAGACGAATTCCAATGATACTTTCCGGAGGTGGACAGGACAAGGGATGGATTATCTTTCATCGGGAATCCATTTACAACAGATGTTAATAGTGTTCCATAGGATCTGCAGGAGGAATTCTTGGATCTGAAAAATGATTTTGTGGCTCAAGACGTGTACCAGCAGTCTACCATAGAGAAATTTTGGGCCAGCGTGACTGGGAGTTACCCAAATCAGTCAGCACACGCAGTCAGATTTCTTTTGCCATTTGCATCAACTTCTATGTGTAAGACTGGATTTTCGTGTTTGTTGCACGTTAAGTCCAAACAGAGGAATCAGCTTGCAGTGGCAAGCGATATTCATTGTGCATTATCAAGTACCACTCCAAACATTGAAAAGCTTGTCAGTGAGAAAAGAATCCAAAAATCTGTTAGTAAGAAATAAATTTCAAACCAAAATGTTCATTCTCTGCTCTTTTTTATCATGTCTCAAAAAGGAGGTGGTCCAGGAAATTTTTTTGATTGGCCTGGTGGTCCGTGGACTGAAACGAGTTGCCCAAGGTCATCCAGCAATGAAGTGGCAGAGCCAAGAATTGAACCCAAGTTTTCTGAGTCCCAGTCTAGTGCATAATCTCCTGGAAACATGATTAAATGGGGCACTGATACAATGACCACTGAATTCAATGACTTTTTCCATTGACTTTACGGGACGTTGGATCAGGCCCCAGCCTCCATCATGAATAGACTGAATTTCAGTACTCAGAAGTACATTCAATAATGTTCATGACTATCATTGAATAATTTCTATACACGTCAAGTATCCCCATCTTGGATAGGAATTTTCTGATTTTTTTAAACCAAAATTATCACCTTTTTCTTCCCATTGAGACCCCCTCTACAGTCCATAGAACACACTGCCTTTAAGGGGAAAAGAAATGTGTGCCTATGTTCCTCTACATAGCTTCCATTATGCTGTTGTTGGACAGTATCAACTAAATGCATGCCTAAAATTTAGAGGAATGAGGATTTGAAGGAAAAACAATATGAGCAGAAATATTTTCATCCTTTAGTTTAAAAAATAATGAAAAAAGTTATTAATTTTAAAGTTGCCCTGCCACATTCTAAAAATAAACAGTCTCATATTGTGCTCATGCGTGACAATTAGAAAGTGAAAGTAGCCAGTCTAGTTCCACCATGTAAGCTGAGGGTATAGTATACATAAATGGTGAAAAGAAATTTAAATTAAATGATTTCATTTTTATTGATACATTCATAATACTAACCTCTTAGACCCACTTTTCATCAGTAGACTGTAACACACTTTACAAAGGAAGCAAACATCATTATTCCCATTTTCCAGAAGGGGAACTGACTTGCGTTAGGTCACTCAATGGGTCAGCGACTGAGCTGGCATTAGAACACCAGTCCTGTGCTCTAGTTACTAGGTAACACTGCCTACCAACCAATGCACACAGATCTAAGGAAATATAAGAAAACTAGAACTATTAATTTCTATTTAGAAAAAAAGAGCAGCTCTCTGTTTTCAATTTCAGGTCCTAATCCTTTAAAAAAAAAAGATGTACACAAATACTTAAATGTATCAATTGTGAGTAGTTCCATTAACTATTCACATTACAGATGTCTTTGCATGAGTGAGGTCTGGAAGAGGAGCAAGTGGGGAAAGAGTTAGAACACAAATGATATTAACATAATAAATAATATTTAAACTAATGTCATAAACGTAAAAGCAACGAGATCACATTAGCTTCATTGACCACATAGAACAAGATGTCTTAAAGGTTAAGGAATAACTATTAAAATATGAGATCTTCAATTTATATTTCAGAATTTTATACCCATTATAAAAGTGAAGCTATCTTCTAATTATGCCAACAACAATTATTTAACATCAAGAATGCTGGAATGATTGAATTAACAGTAAAATCATTAAAGGCCCTAGTTAGTCTTTAGTGCTTTAGCAAACAATTTATTATATAGTAAATGGTTAGATTAATCACATATATATGTATTTTAAAAAGTCACTATATTTTATTTTTTAAAATTTCAGCTTTAATCCTGTAGTTAAATCCATGTAGGCAAAGTCTGTCTCTGGTTGAACAAAGAGAGACATTTCTGTCCCAAGTGTTTGGAATATATTTTTTAAATAGCAACGATTCAGCTTTAAGTTGCCCAAGATAAATCCAGTTGCATCTGGAGTCTGATTTTCTACTGCCTGACATCTTGTGTAGTAACGTATACCAGTGTGAAAAGGGTATAAAGTGCTATCATTCCAATCTGGTAGCTCTGGCAACTATTTTACAGAGGTATCAGTGAGGCTACACGTTACAAGATAAAAACTTTTTTTATTTTATTATTATTATTTTGATTCTCATTTGCAACTAAGGCTCTTTTACACCACTCTCGCAGTCAAAAAGGGTCTTAAAGTGAATGCCATGTATTTTAAGCTAGACCTTAAATTTAAATAGTCGGTGATAGAAAGTTGCATCACTTTAACTACAATAATATTGTTAAAGTGGAACAACTCTCCTTCTGTGGATTCAGGAGGAGGAAGGTATATCAGTACAAATGTTATTTGTATAGGTATACTTATGCCACTCTAACAACAGGGTGCTTTGGGGGGACACCACTGAGAGTATCAATCCATGGTTGAGGCTCCTCTACTGTAAGGCACCAAACCAGTCACAAAGAGGGCTTCTGTTCCAAGAAGTCATACAAGCAACTCCCTCAGACACTCCAGTTCTCTTGTGTCACCACCAGTAACACTCCTTATTTAGATGAGTGGTTATAAAAACCAATATCCCTAATTAAAGGCTCCTCTGATCCCAAAGGAGCAGCCATATTCCCAGGTCAATTTATAACCTAAAATCTTACCCCAGAATCACACTGTGAAAATCTTTTAGTAACTAAAATCTAAAAGTTTATAGAAAGAAAGGAAGGCTACGTCTAGACTACGGGGTTTTTGTGGGATATGCATCCAAGGAATGCATTTGCTCTTCTGCTTTTTTTCGCAGAAGAGCAAACGTGCTCTTTTGGGGAGCCCTGTATACTTCGTTTCACGAGGCATAAGGGCTCCGCCGAAAGAGGAGGCTTTTCCGCCATTTGGCCCCATCTAGATGGGGCCAAATGGTGGAAAAGGCTTTTCCGAAAAAAAAAGCTATGCAAAATGTGGAGCGCATTTTGCGTAGCTTTTCCCGCAAAAACCTTGCAGTCTAGAAAGAAAGAAAGAAAGAAAGAAAGAAAGAAAGAAAGAAAGGCTATGTCTATACTGCAAAATTTTGGAAAAGCAGATGTGTTTTTTCGGTATTCCTGTAAACCTTGTTCTACGAGGAAGAAGGAATGTTCCAAAAGAGGGTTTTTTCCCAACATTTGGCCCTGTGTAGATGGGCCAATTGTCGGAAAGCCTCTTTCAGAAGAAAAGAGGAAAAAGATACGCAAATTGCGGTTTGCAATTTGAGTATCTTTTTCTGAATTTTCTTTGTAGTGTAGACATAGCAAAATTGTTACAAATATATACTAGTGATTGCAACAGTAATCTGTATGGTTACATTTTAATCGGATAATGTTACAATAGTTAAAGTGGAGCAGCCCTCCATCTGTGGACTCAGGAGGATGGAGGTATATCAGTACATATGTGATTTATATGGCTATAATTATTCCCACATGGGAAGGGGAATAAGTTTCCTTTCTCCCTGCATGTCTGCAGCCATGTTAGAGGTTGTACCAATTTCAGCTATTTCTGTTTAAAAAAGCACGCCCGTAACCAAAATAGTTAGGCCGCTAAAAAAAAACCCCAACCCCTGACTAGGCTTTATGATAAATGAGAACCAGACCCCAAATATTTCTTTTTTGCTGTTGTTGTTTCATTTAACCTCCCCAAACTGCCAACTTCTGCCCATCTTCTTGAAAAAATATTTAAATAGCAGGTATTGGAATATGGAATTATATATCCAAATGCCATCATTATGATCCATGATTTATGCATTGATTTCAGTTTGATTTAGGATTTACAGATTTCTAAACAAGAGACAATCTTCTCCTTTAATAGCAATTCTAAAATCTTGATTAAGTATGTTGATATGTGTATGTAGGTATCTTTGCTACCTTGCAGCCCAACTACTGTGTATCCTTCTATAAAAGATGCAATAACAACATAGCAAATACATTTATTTTGGAAACAAGTATTTTGGTCACTGGCACAATCTTTTCCTTGCTGCTGTCACCACTGAAGTACTGGCTGTGGAAGTCCTTGCAGAGCTACTTGTTTCTATAAGCATGTAGCCTGTACAGATGACCCTTGCTATCCCAACCTATTCCTCCTCACCCCTGAAGAGATCTACTATTAGAAAGCATGTAACTGCCTTCCACACATTATTACCACTGGGTGTCACCCCAGGCACCCACTTAACGGCTGCCTGTTCATCATGAGAAAGTAGAAAGATGATTGAACAAAAAGAAATAACTATAAGAAAAGAAGCTCTTTTAAGGAGCTATAATAACAATGTCAGGAAAATGGTGGGGAGCCAAACTTCTTTCCGCTGTTTGACAGGGCATCATGTAGTGTCTTTGTGAGAGAGCTTAAATCAACAACCCTTCCTTAGCACATTAGGGACATGCAGTAATAATCCAGCAGAATCTTCCCACCTGCTAGGCTCTGTTAAAAATGTCAGTGCTCTTGTTTACTCCTTTAAATAGATGTTTGAGCTTTCACTGCCTCAGAATTGCATTGGTGCACACAATGTTCTGGGGCGCATGTCCCTGCCTGCTCCTAATATTGTTCTCTGGTCCCTGTGTCTCTCACACCTGGAACCATGGAGAATCTTTTTCTATTAGTCTATTAATCTCTGCCTTATACTAGAATTTCACAGTGGGGAAAATGCTGGAATTAAAATATTGTATTTAATTTTCTCTGAAATGTGGACCTTCTCTCCCTCACACATTTCACTATACAGGGCTGAAAGCAGTTCCTCTCTCATCAAAGATCAGTCATCTTTCTCATTACTACAAACCCAGGCTCTTGTTCTCTTTTCATTTACACTGGTGCGACTCCACTGAAGCCAATGATGGGGAGGTAAGAGGAAAATTTACCTCTTTGTGCTTCAAAGTTTCATGAATTGCTTAAATAGTTTTGGCTGAAATTTAGCAAACCATTTTCTTTTTGATAACTAAGAGTATGGTTTGCTGATTTTATTATATTTGTCTTAATATGCTGTCCCTCCTGTTTCACTGAAGAGATTGAATATTTTAGAATAAATAGACATTAATAGCAGAGAGGTATTGATAAACAACTGCTAAATGCACACTTGCTTACTGCAAGTCCAGTAACACTATCACCATAGTTCAGAGAAAAAAACTTGTTCTCTTTCTCTTTTGTTGCACGTTCAGCCTCTTATCAGAGAGAGAGAGAGACTTCAAACCATGTGGCACAGGAGCGATGTCGTGGTACAGTGGTGACTATGGCCAGCTCAATGCAGAAGTACCTGGATGAATATCTGAAACTCAGATATAAACCTTAATGTTATGTCCTCTAAGACAAAAAGGCCAAGTACAACTCAGCCAAGAGGCCATACTCAGTGTGTTCCAGCATGGAGAGAGAGAAATGGTCCATGGTTTCAGAGGAGAAAAAAGAAGATTTGTAATGGATAACATTCAGCTTGCACAGATGGCCATCAAAGGTCAATGAATTATTTAAGCCTTTAGAATAGAGTCTAGTGCATAGATTTTGTGTGTCCCTGAGCACCTCACCAATGGTGTGACTTTTTTTGTAGTGAAGTATTTTAGAGTCAGTGGGTGGGAGGAAGTGGTAGTTTGATTATTTTACAGGGTCTTTACTGGTAAAGTGTCGATTAAACAATTTGTAGCTTGAGCCAATCAGTTGGTCTGTTTAAACCAACTGTATTGTGTGCTGAGACTTCCGTGTATCATGATTTCTTATGAGTTCAAAATTGTCCACTGCCATCAGCATCCGAAGGACAGATGGTGGTTGTCATGTCACTGCTATGTACACACAAGTGTGTACACCTGTGCTCTCCAGACTTGCATGTATAGTGTAATATTGTGGGGCAAATTGCATCCTCGGTTTTGCCTATGCCTGACTTCAGTCAGGTTGCCTGGGCACAACTGACAGCAGAATTTGGCTCTATACATGTAAATGGCTGCAGGACCCATACAGATACAATGTATGAAATGTTAATTATTATTTTAACTTAAGCAAAACAGAGTTTGAGGGAGGTGCCCTTTTGTTGAAAAAGTCAAAAGAAGAGTAGAAAAAAGTGATCTCTGGCAAAAAGTATGAGGAAGCTGCTGTTTTTCTCCAGGCGTTTGATCTGACTGACGGCCCCTGTCTGAACTTACTAGTCATTTGCCATTTCATTAGCTGCCAGATTTTCAATTTCTGCCTCTTGGAAGTTACACCGCTTTGAACAAGTCCCCACAGTAATTGAATTTGCCACAGAAATAGAACACTGGAAAATTTCATTTTCTTCCCCGCATGAAGGCAAGCAGGCAGGCCAGGCAGACATATTCCTGCTGGACTGCTTCTCTTACCACCCCCCTCTACATTTGATAATGGCCCCCGCCATCCACACATACACAGTCACAAAAAGGGCCTCCTTTCAAATCATCTCTGAGTGCATCGGCCTGTCGCTTTGTAATTTTCTTCTAAATGCCTTCCACAAATAATGGTT